>JASUUH010000110.1:0-1200000 GCA_030449925.1 Citropsis articulata | reverse complement strand
GTGAACAAGCGGGCTCTGCTGCATAAGCATAATATTTAAGAAGAATTGGCAAATGTGGTAGGATGTGGTGGATGTGAGCTGCCTGCTTTTCACCAATTTTCCTCAAGAGCGCAAGCTATGGTAAAAGTCTGGTTGTATGAATCTTCCTGTGAAAAGTAGGAAATGTTGTGTGAGTCAACTAAATAAAATATTTTCATCTCATGAAGCTACTTCTTGAGCATTTGCATGTATTTACATTTGATAGTAATGCAGTCTTAAAGACAGACTTGCAAGATGTGAAAGAGAAAGAATGTGTGCCTTTAAACATGAAGGCTTTAATATCTCTGTCCTGTGTTTGTAATCTGAGTTTCCGATGATTGTCTTGTGTTTTATGATGTTTGGATAATTTGAAAGCATTGAGACCTTGTTTAACTCTCTGGAAACTTAGAGTTTTCTGCTTTGTAGCCATATACGTTACAATTGGCCAAACTTGGAATCAACTACCATGGTTTCCTAAACAGACATGGATAAATACTGCATGTTTGGAAGACTGGGCGAGTTGAGCCCTTGATTGTTAAGCGTGCTCTTGCTGTGTGGAAAGCTACGCCCCAAGTACACTATCCAGTCTGTAGTGGTGCCGTTATTTTTTATCACATCATCGGCACAAGGCCGCCCAAAACCCATACATCCAAATGAAAACATTGCCTTTCTTTAGACAAGAATAGTTGAGCAAATGCTACACCTGGATTGAGCTTTAGTATCGACTCAAAATGCTATTACTAACGCTGTCTTTCGTTCTCGACTCAGAAGCATTGGACGGGTGTACAGACCTCTTGCCCATAACAAGTTGGTTCTGTCTTTTCCTGCAATCTTTGAACTTTGAACTTTGAATATAAAATTTAAAAGAAAGAATATTTTGAATGAACAAAAACACTTGTTCAATTATCGAACTTAAAGTATTTAGAAGACTACATCCCATGGTTTCATTTCAAACCTGCCAACTTAGTACTACAAAATATACAATCGACAGCCAGACATTCGAGCACCAAGTATGAAAACATCAAAACATTTGTTACAAAGTGTGAAAACATCAAATCGATTTTCAGACCCCATGCTAACATCATTGTATGATAAAACCTTTCTCTTGCTTCATTGTGTGTATTTCCTCAATTTTGCGGCATTGTGCTATTCCTAAGCGAATCATAGCAGCCTCCACCACAGAAATTATAAGTATCAAAATATGAAAGCTACACAGAATTTTTCCCAAAACCACTGGACAATAGCTTCATGACTTCACACAAGTCAAACCATTCTGGTGCATTTAAAGTGCAGCCGATGCAAGAAAAGCACGAATTCTCAGCAACAGCTCAGTCTTTATAGAATCAGGAATTGAAGCTGCATGGTAAAAGGTGACAAGATTAACATCTGATATACCAATTCTTTACACCCAAAAAGACGAGGGAAAAATGAGGGGAAAATATATCAATATAATTAAATTACAAAATTAAAAGATTGCATTGATTTTTCTTAAAGAGTTCATCACAAAAAAGGCTAAACCAAATAAAGCATATTGATGCTAGTAAGGATTTACCAAATTAACTCGGGGAAACCACATTCCTCTTCACTGATTATTGGTTATTAAAACCCTAAATTGATAACTAGCCCTAAGCAACATATAGATGTGCTAAATGCTGTAAGTAGTAGAGAAAATTTCCAAGCAGATGATCATAAGTTTTTATGTTTTCAAAAAAGAAATTTGGAAAAGAAAGAAATCCTTACCTCTGCCCTTTGGGGTGATTACATGTACAAGATCATCCACAGTAACATTATTTGTACCTTTCTTCTTTATATATGCCCTAATGAGTCAAAAGAGATTTTCAAATGTTGAAACAAAACACACTAGAATCAGAATCATGCAAAGCTTCATCTAATAAACTTATGGGAAAAGAAAATGCTATTGGCTGTTTCTTTTCAGCAAGTCATATCTGTTGGACGCAATAAGGAGAAAAATGTCCATGTTTGTGGGAAGTATAATAGTCAACAAAACTGGTAGTTCTAAACTGTCTTAAGAAAAGGCAAATGATCAACCACAATTCAGTTGTAACACCTTCCTAAATCCTAAGCATGATTCGAGAGCTACCACATAGAGCGTATGTTTTCACAACATTGGATTTAAACTTTTTGCAATGAGCAATCGGAGACACTGCATTAATTGGAAATTCACTATCATTCATTACACATCATCCTTCACTGCATCCTAGCAGTCCTCATCCCCATCCAGCTCCCTCACTTGCATCTTAATCCTAATCCATGCCTGAACCAACTATGTATTATACAATGCGTTTTTAGTTGAATTTGACTTAGTGTCCCAAAATTTTTTCTCCTCCTAAGAAGTATTAGAATTGCATAGGCTTGTAACACATCTTATTCAAATCATCCACTCTCATTGTCTACACTAACTACCATTACCACTTCCCACCAATCAACCATACCATATCTTGGACACTACTCCTTTAAAACTATCAAATTTTCCATTTACATTTTCGTATTAAAACACCCCACAAACCAACCTAAGAGTTGCCAACAAACAAGAAACCAGGGCAATCATTAGACTTGATACAAACAAAAGTCATGTAAAGAATAAATAATTAATAGCTAAATGAATTAGCTAAAACCTGCAAAGTGCTTTCATTTCATCTTTCCATCCGCACTCAACAAGCCTTTCCCGCAAAAGCTCCATTAACTTCTCCTTTTCTCCACTCTCAATCATCTATCAATAAAAACAAATGATACCTATTTAAAAAGGAAATTCCACTAAAAAAATAATCAAAATATCCATCGTAATACCAATAATTACTGCTAAGTAACATAATATTAAATAGAAAAAAATACAAAAAAAAAAAAACCTTGATGTTGATAATTTCTTGAAGAGTAGGTTCTTTTTCTTGGTCTTCCACTGCATCAGGCGTTGGGGGCCGATTCACCGAATTTCTCCTTTTACCCACAACATAAAACGACATCAAATACAAAAGAAACGACACTTGTTATTTGAAATCCGTTAATTTTCATTTTCACGATTATACAAAAAAAAAAAATCCTGGAAAAGCTGAAAGTTTTTTTTTTTTTCAGACAGTAGGAATTGAAGAATATTAGAGAATTACTTACATTCGTTAATGGCTAAAGGCAAAGACCCAAATTTAAGAAATCTAGAACTCTCTTGGAGATTTTGCCCAACTTCAGAAGAAGAGATGAGTGGTGGAATTTGTACCTCGATTAAGACTCTAAACGTACCTTTTTTATACCTCTGCTCTGCCGAACTGTTTCGCTGCAGTGTTATTTTTATAAGGGTAATTTTCGGATACCTCCCCTAAAGTTTACCCTTACTACACTTAGAGAGTATATATCAATATATTGACATATAGCACCCCTGAACGTATATAAGCGTTAGGGAACCGTTTGATACTCGAGGGTGATAACGTAATTATAAAAATTTTAAATTTTTAAATGATTAAGAAATAATAAAATGATTAAACTAAACACTTGCATCCTCCACAATGACTGTTGAATAAAAGCATTGTGCCTACACAATGTATAGTGACAAAGCATGGAACACAATGAAAACCCAGGGGATGGCAACCCATCTCTACTTTTTCTCATGGGTTGACTTTCATTCCCATATAATACTCACTGGTTTTAACTTATATGAAGTTAAAAGATATCGTGAGAAAAATTCTCAGAGATTAAGCATGTCAAGAGCTAAATTCCAGCCACAACCGAGGTATGAGCGAATCAATGAAGAACGCACCATGTGTGTATTTCCATAAAATCTTTAAGCTTAGTTTTGGTTTAATTTATTCTTGCATTTCGTTCAATAGGTTGCTATTTTACTTGCTTGAGGTTTTATTTCAATTAATTAAGATGAATGTTTAGGGTTCTTAAAAATTGAAATAGTGATCATAATAAGTTGATAATCACAAGAAAATTTTGTGTAAAGCACAAAACAAAATTTTGGTAAATAATAATGCTTATTGCTTTTTGTATGTTTGCAAGGAAGTTTGATTTTAGGAATTTATAAGCAAAGTTCACTGTAAACCCTTTGGAAACAGTATACCCATTTTTGGAACTTGCTGTAATTGGCAAAATTGAAAGGATTGCTTATTGCATTTTGTATGTTCTTGTTTGATTTTAGGAATTTAACACTGTAGTGTAAGCAAAGTTACTAAGATTTACACATTTGTATATAGCCAATATGGCCAAATACTAATAATAATAGCATTAATTCACTCATATGTAATATCAAAGCTTAGCATTCTGTGAACTACTATTATCCACATAGTTTTATAAAGCCTAGTTATTTTTGTCATTGTTTATGCAGCTTGCTATACTTTGACATTGAGGCAGTGATAGATGGTGAAGTTTTTTATGTTGGTTTAGCTATTCCAGAGCAGTATAGCTTGCACAAACTGTGGGTTGATATCAGGGATGCTTGTTGGGGTCATCCTATTAGGAATGCAAATAGGATAAGGGTTCAAGTGATGTTTCCATGGTAGATTGAGCAGCAAATAATTTTGACTGACAAAGACTTATTAGAGGCATTTGAACAGCTTAGAGTAAAGGGGTATAATTGGGCTAGGTTTGTAGTGACTCCTGATAAAGTGCTTTCAGATATGAATAGGGTTGAAAGTTCAGCAGATAAGTGCACTCAGCAATTGAATAACGATGTGGAAAATGGAAATGAAGAGTTGTATAATTGTTATGACGCATCTATAGATGAATTTGAAGATGATTATGAGACTGATCTGTATGGTTCTGATCTGGTTGGCTCTAATTTAGATGATTCTGATCCAAATATTTCTGATCTAAATGATGCTTTTGGAGATGAATGTAACAGTGGTAATGATCTTGATGACTATGAATCTAGGGATGACAGTGGAGGTGAGTCAGATGGTGATGTTGTCCAAGAACAAACTTGCATTAAATATGAAAAAAATGCAAGTGGCTTTGAGTTTAATTCTGCTGGTGATGAGATGTTATTGAAGCCTGGACAACTGTTTGTCAATGTGTGGGAGTTTAGAAAAGTGTTGAAGGTGTTTGCAATTAGAAATGGGTTCCGACTGAAAAGGTTGAAGAATGAAAAAATAAGGGTGATATGTGTGTGTGCTGCACCAAATTGCACTTGGAGAATCCACGCAAGCCCTAATTGGAATAAGAGATCATTTCAGATTAAAACTTACTGCCCTGAACACACTTGTCCTAGAGTTGATGATAATTATGAGGCAACTTCAGATTGGATAGCAACTATATATCTACATCTGTTCAAGGCCAATCCTGATATTAAGATTTCTGTTATTGCTGCTGCTTTGATACAAAGATATGGAATCGAATGTAATAATCAGAGGTTGTATAGGGCCAAAAGGAAAGCACTTGAGTTACTTGGTGAAGACTATAAGTCAAGTTACAGTAAATTATTTAGGTACATGCATGCTTTGTTAAATTCTAATCCTGGCTACACTGTCTCTCTTGAAAGGGATTGGCTTGGTGGTGCTGAATTTCCCATATTCAAGAGGTTTTTCTTCTGTATTGACAGTAGTAGAAGGGGATTTTTTGAAGGGTAAAGGCCATTCATTGGAGTTGATGGCTGTCACTTAAAAGGACCATATAAAGGTGTACTCATAACTGCTGTCAGCATTGATACAAACTATGGAATTTATCCCTTGGCTATATGTGTGGTTGACACTGAAAATAATGAGTCTTGGCAGTATTTTTTTGGAAATATTATATGATCAAGTCGGTTGTAATGGTGGTGAAGGTTTGTGCTTCATGAGTGATCGGCAAAAAGGTGTCCTTAATGCATTAGATAGGGTATTTCCTCTGTCATTGAAGAGATATTGCTGTAGACATATCTATGCAAACTTCAAGAACAAGTTTCCTAGATTGTTATTGAAAAAGGTTTTTTGGAGGGCCTGTAGGAGTTCTAGTGCCGCTGATTTTCATTCTTATATGGAAGAATTGAAGAATATGACTCTCGATGGTTATGAATGGCTAATGAAAACTCTCATTTCATGTTGGGCAAAGCACTTGTTCTCCCCACACACAAAATGCAGCCATGTCACTAATAACATTACTGAATCTTTTAATAATTGGATTAACAACTACAGAGGTTTGCCAATTGTGAAGATGTTTGAGGAGATACGGAGGAAAATCATGCTCTTGATTCACAAAAGGCATAAGGCAGCCCTTGGATGGAATGATGAGCTTCCACCAGTTGTAAGAAGAAAAATTGTTGAGGGAAGACTAGAAGCAAGATCACTGTCTATCATTTTTGGGCATAATGAAACTTTCGAGGTAGTTGAAGATGCGACAAAGATTATTATTGTTGATTTGCCGAAAAAGAATTGTGACTGTGGTGAATGGGAAATCTCTGGACTTCGTTGCAAACATGCCCTTTGTTGCATAGATGCAAAAAAATACCCTGTAAAAGACTATGTACATTCATATTTGAAAAAGACAGCTTTTGTTGGGACATACAAACATCAGTTTACACCAGTTCCAGATGAAAAAAAGTGGCCATTTGAACTTCACAACAATTTGCAGCCACCAACAGCCATAAGATCAGCTGGCAGACCTCAAACTAAAAGGAGAAAAGAAGAAGGTGAATCTTCAACATTTAAGCAAAGTTCAAGTGTGAGGTGCTTTCGTTGTGACCAATGGGGACATAATAAGAGAACTTGCCTAAGGGCAACTTGTGATCATGGAAAGAAAAGAGCTAAGAAAAGGGCTAAAGGCAAGGTAAAAAAACAAATGTATTGAAATTATTCTTAATTAAAATTGCTGCAGACACCTGATTTATGAACTAATCACTAATTTTCATTTTCTAGGCACGAATTAGTAAGGTCAACTCACATGATTTAGACAATCCATCTAGCCAAACGCAGTCATCTGCCCATAATAATGGTAATGATGATTTTGGAAACATTTGAAGTTACTTAGTATTCTAAATTTTGTGGTTTTTATACTGAATATGCAATATGCTTGCAGGGCATTTGACTCAAGAATGAATTCAGAGTACTAAAGTTAAAGCATCCAACAGATTCAAGAACATAGAGCTGAAAGTATGTGATAAGACAAAGCACAAATACAACCCCATACTCTATTTTTTTGCGGGGATCAAATGATGCAACACCTTTGAAGTGTCCAGAGCATCAATAGATGATGTATCATCTCTTACTCACCTAACATATAGGTTTGAGTTCTTTTGATTTATATTTTGCTGAAAGGTAGAGACTTTCACACTGCCAAAAATAAGTCATATATGCATGTCTTGGCTTAATTACAAGAAATTACTATGATATATAACACTATATATATTTATATGTTGTGCTTTTATCACTTGTAAAGGCTCGATGTGTTGTAGCCAAAGAATGAATGTTCAAACTGAGTTTATGCTGGAATGCTAATTATCCATATGGCCATGCTTTGTGGTTTCATATTATATATTATGCTTTGATTTAAATTTACTGTGGTTGCTTGTTTGTTGTTTTAATGTTCTGATGATATTGAGATGGAGCTAAGTAAGCTTGGAGTTGAATAAACTTGAATTGGATAATAAGTAACTGATTAAAGATTATTTTATACTGAGCAAATTAACTTGTACTGTTTTAAATGTCTCATGTCATGTTGTTTCCTGAAAAGTTGTAAAATATATTTCTCCCTTCCAATTTCTTTTTGGTGGCTGGTAACGACTGTCAATATCCTACATAAAATTACAAAAGATTATCCCCAATCTCTTAACTAAAGTGTATCCCAACACTTACAATCACTCAAAACAAAAGATTACAAGTTGTTCTTCTCTCACACAATCTTTAAGATTACAAATCAATGCCCAATGTGTGAATAAGATGAAGTGAGAAAGTATTTAAAGCTCTATGAATATTTTATAATCGTGTATAAGCTCAATAGTCGTGTTATGATCAACCTTTGATTTGATTTGAATGAGTTTATTTATAGTGAGAGCTGAAAACTAGCCGTTAAACACCTTTTTGCCAGAAACGGATCATCGTTAACTGTTAACGGTTAACCGTTTGGGCTGGTCAATGTTACCGTGGTGCGTCAATACCTTTCGCCGTTACAATCCAGAGACCTGCACAACAAAAATCTTCTATCCGTTCTTGCTAAACGGTTAAAGATTATCAAATTATGTTCTTCTGGAAATTATTGGTTAGCCGTTTATACGTTATCGGTTCACCGTTAAATTCCAGAGACCTGCATTACAAATATCAACTAACCGTTCTTCATAAACGGTTAAGGATTAACAACATTTGACATTCTGGATGTTATCGGTTAGCCGTTATCTGTTAACGGTTCGCCGTTAAATTCCAGCAACTTATAAAACAAAATGCTTAACCGGTTGCTTTAAACGGTAAAAGATTAGCACATGATACAGTTTTGAATATTATCGGTTAACCGTTAAAATTAACGGTTCACCGTTTATACCCAGAAAACCTTATTTTTACAGAAATGTTCCAATTTATCTAAAGCTTGTAAACACACACAAAAAGTTTTTAGCTTTTAAGAAAATATTTGATATTATGAAAACTCCAACACATTTATCAAAAGAGATTAAAGTTTTTTATCATCAAAATCAATAAAAGGAACATTTACATGTTAACAGGTTAGTTATTTGCATTTATATGCAAAAGTCATACACATGATTGAAGCTCATTTTATATTCATATTGATGTTTAACCAGTCATAGTGGATAATAAAATTGAATGGGAATGTGATAGTGAGCAACTGATCAAATCTTGGATGCATTTTATATTCATATTTAGCTAGTCATGTAAATTGCCCTTAAGTTTACATTCATGGTAGTAGTTGATCATTAGATACTTTAGGTACTAAAACATGCATCTGTTGCATAATGCCTACTTTGCAGCTAAAGCTACACCTACTATTAAAATTATAATAGCACAAATGAACAAGAACATGTTCAGGAAATATATTGTCTTCATACCACTGCATTTCCTTATTGTTTTATGTGTTTTTTTGCATCAGCAACTTCAAATCCATCAACTTTTTTTGCACGTTCAGCAACAACTCATAATTTACTTAACATGTTCCTACACCTTCAAATATTTCACCTTTATTGAAATCATTAGGGGATGGCATCCAAAACTTGAAGTAACCATAGCCATGTCTGCTGTCCATACAGCAATAATATAACTTGTTTGGGTTGTCATCCGATTCTGAAATCTTCACACTAGCTCTTCTATTGCACTTACATATCTTATTTGCAAATCGAATGAGGTTGCCATTAATCTCATTCCTCCATCCTCTATATTCACGGCTACTAGATCCTGCTATTTGTTGTGAGCTTGCTAAATCCATAGCAAGTATTAGGAAGTGGTGAATCTTGGTAAAAAAAAGAGTGTTATTGCCCTTAAATACAACTCAAGAATGCTGATATTACCATTGGGTTCCAACGGTAATATTAGCCTTGCCTTGTTGCTTTTAAATTGTTGAAATGTAAGTCATTCAGCGACTGTAAATACATTTTTTGAAGGCTAATAGGCTATGTTAGCATTTCCACCAATCACATAAATTTTGTCTTATTATGTCATTTGTTTATTGTCAAATTAAATTATTATAAGGGTATAATATCAGCCTTGTCTTTCTTCTTATTCATTTGGCGCCAAGAAGTAAGGGATGATTTGACAACTCTGTAATATAAGAATAATTGCTAGTTCTTGTACTGTAGAATGAAGGGCATTATTGTATTTTTATTGTCAAACCAAACGGCTCCCTAACGCTTATATAGGTTCAAGGGTGCTATGTGTCAATATATTGATACATTCTCTCTAAGTGTAGCAAAGGTAAACCTCAGGGAAGGTATCCGAAAATTACCCATTTTTATAATTTTATGAATAAGGATTTGCACAAACTCAGTTTCTATAAATTGATATCGTATAAACAATACTTATAATGGAGCTACAAATAATTTTATACAAATTAGTTATTGAAATAGGTGTGTCATAAAAAAAATTATTAAAAATAATAATAGTCATTTTTTAAATTACGCGAGCCTATAGTAATTTTATACCAATGATCTCTTCATATTATATTAATTTGTACATACTTATTCATATAAAATGGTTGTGACTATCATTACTCTTATATAAATACATTTGTTAAAACAAGTTATGTGTCTCATGTAGTATTTTTATTTAATAAATATAGTTGTGATATTTAAGTTTTTTTACAGTAAGTTTATATGAGAATTTGTGACTCAAAATTATTATTTTTAATTTCTAAGAATGAATCAAGTATTTGTACCAAACATAAATATAATTGTGACTAATAACATACCGAGAGAACCTATGCCCATAGTACAGAAATCGTCAAATGATAAGATTTTATTAATTTTTGTAATATATAGGAACGAGTATGGTAAACCCGAGAAAGGTATAGTTGTATAGTAGCCATATTACATGTATCTAGTTGAAATTAATAATATGTAATATAAATGATGTTACATTTGTGGTGCGTTTATTTTATTGAAATTAGATTGGGTAGAAATAAAAATGGGTTAAAATTGAAATAAAGAATGAAAATCAGAATCATCGTTTTGTTGAGCTGCAAGGATCGAAATCAAAATGAGTTGTATTTCTATTGATATATATATATATACTTTCTTTTCTAATTAGAATGAATTATTACGAACTATTAAAATACACTTAATTATGATTATGTATTTGTTCACTAGTAAAATGTCAATTCATTTTTTTTTTTCAGTATATTAAATCATCTAGTGTCTGAAAATCACATTGGATTTCGACTAATCCAGATTCAAGCCGGGTAGGACCACTAGGGCGACAAAGTCTCGACTAATGCAGTCAAGCCGAGTAGGACCACTAGGGCGGTAAAGCTTTGCCAACAAGTATTTAACGCAACTGCACTCCTAAGGCTTGAATCGAGGGCCTTGGTTAAGATAGAACAGCTCTATGCCAGCTAATCTATACGTTTGTTGGTCAATTCATTTAAATGAAATTCTCATTTCTCATTCCCAAATTTATGGGCTCCATCCAAAATCTATTCATATTTCTTTATACTTTTAATAAGTAAACACTATTAATGAGGAATATGTATTATTCTCATTTTCTAATTCAAGACATAAACACACCATTGTTGTATGATTCAATAATTATAAAAGAAGATAATGTTACATAATTCCTTGTTTATTGTTGGATTAGAAACTTGCTTTACATCCTACTTCGTTATCGATAAAACATGACACATTTCAATAATTTTATAATTTCCAACATTTATGTCTTTTTTTTTTTAAATTAAGATTTAAGGTCTAGAGAACTAGCATTTCTCATCAAATGAATATCCTTTACTTATTTATTTTTTAGAATTTTAAGGATTTAACCACTTTTAAAAAAGATTGTACTTTAATTTTTCTTACAATATCAACTAGCCTTTTATACCAAAATACACCTAAAATTTAATACAAATAAACCTTACACTAATAGAGAAAAGACTTACAATGATAGTCCTCTGTTCGATAGCTTTTGATCTAGAGACTTGCAATGATAAACTCTGAGTAGATTTTATTTATATCATAAAGTTGTGAAATAGTCGTGAGCCTATGATAGACTCGTGATAGATTTTTTGGCTATCAAGAATTTGCGACTGACATTGGATTTTGACTTTAATTGCACGAGTTTGGTTGTATTTTTTAAAAATTATTTTTCTACCAAAAATTAATATTAAAGGAGAACGCTATCATTTAATTTGCAATTGAAATGATGACATCTTCTTATTGATATAAAGTTTATAATTTTAAGTAAGGACTAATACTTTTGTAAAAATAAAATAAATAAATATAAAAAAGATTTGAGTAAGGAGAGAACTTAAAATTTGTCCAAAAGTTGAAATTCATTTGAACACTAAAAATGCCAAAGACTTAAACAATTAGAGAGAAAACTTCAAAAACCACGACAATCGCTTGTCATTTGACACCATTCTTATTGATTGCCATTCTCGCCACTATTTTTGACACCTTTCATCTATCATTCTCACTCACCACCATTTGAGCTCCGCTAGAAATCCTTATTGACTACCATTGTTGAAGACTTCACTATTTTAATTAGAAATCCTAATTTATGTTGACAATTATCAATAATTATTCATTGTTATATATTTCATCTTCTTTGTTAGTGATTTATAATGTCAATATTCATTTGAAGAATCTAATTAATTTGTGGATTTTTGAAATTTTAAAAATTAAACTAAATCGCAAGCTTTTTTAATTATATTGATTATAATTTCGTGATAGAAACAAATCATTCATTATGAATAATGGTTCTAATTAGATTCCGCACTAAAATTAGTAGTCAATTTACTTACTAAAATATGTGATTTTCCAAATTCATTGTAAAAAATATTTCTGTTAATTATAAATTTCATTTTCACATATTTAGAATTTCCACCAAAATTAAAAAAAAGGGCCACATTCAAAATTGTTCTACTTTACTCCAAAAAATGTTATATTGATAATATCTATCGTAAACCTTAGAAAGATATTGTTTAGTCATCTTTTCTTGATGCTAGCTACAATAATAGTAAAGTAACTGCCATTTACTTCATAATATGTCTTTTTTCTTGTAGTGTGAAAGCCTCAAGTTTAGCACAAAGTGACTGCCCACTTCGTCCAATCTCACTTAAGGAACACTTTTAAATCCGATTGCAGCTTCCTTCACTTTCGACATTGATTTTGTGTGATTTACACATTTGACGACTTCCTTTCTTCGATGACAGTTGTACTTTCTTTGACATTTTTGCTCAGCATCATTTCGAGATCACATAAATAGAACCAAGTAGGACCTTTTTCGATGGAAACTTCCTTTATTTGATGGTCACTTTACTTTCTTTAAGAGTTTTGTGCAACTTTAAATCATGATTTTGCTCCTTTTTAATTTAAGATCTTGCTTAGCTTCACTTCACGACATTATTTTGTTTCCATTAGTTTTGTTCATTAAATATTATTTAAGTTGTTTATTTAATTAATATTGATGATAGTTAAGCACTAGGACATGTATTAAACATGAAAATGGAAATCTTCTTAACATTAAGGTTTGCAAAATGCCTTTAAGAAATTTTTACTTAAAGTATTAAAATGAGTTTGAAGAGAAGATTGATATGCCAATCTTTCAGGATATGGTCATATGGCTTATGTTACCAAAAAACGGTGTGTGCACTTTCCCATGCCAAGCTTCAATAACGGGAGTAGAATGTATGAATTGACTATTTGTTATGTGCATTTTGCTCATGCCAAGCTTTGATGCCTTAGGCACTTTGCGTAATCCTAACTTGGACAATGTGGGCATGATGTCAGTGTTGCCTAAATGGCCTATTTGCCCATAGGCAATTGCATGTAGATGCCCATTACAATATAGGTGACAACACGTTGTCTACCATTAGTTTAGAACTTTTTAGAATTATAAAATTAAAAAAGATATAGTAAAAATGGAAGAGTGTAGTAAAAATGAATCAAATACCAAAATCAAGTGAGATGACAACTTGCCAAAAATTGAGCAATAAGGACATTGCTTATAATATCTTTCGTTTGTAAAATGTTGCACATGAAAAAATTAGGCGACATGCATGTTGCTTAGGAGACGCGTTTTCATCCGATCAGTAGGCATTAGTCACCTAGATCATAGGCGCTTGTAAGTCTGGGTGACACATTTATCACCCGGAATGTGGGTTTTGTCTTTAAGATTGTGAAGCACCCGATTGGATCATATTTTTACTTATTTATAAATCTATTAACTCACATTAACCATTTAATGTTGAAAGAAAAGCTTAAAATTTATAAGCTTATATGTGGAAACAAAGAAAATTATATAAATTTCTTTTTCAGATTTGAAAAATATTATGCAACTAATAAAATATCTAATGCAGGCGCTCTTTATCATTTTAGTTTACATAAAATAAATATGTTATTAACTAAATCTTATTAAAGCATGTGATGGAAATGCATAACAGAATGTCCTGAGTTGGCATGGTTGAGCTATCACGGTTAGGAAGCTGAGCTTCCATATTTGACTGCTTCTGACTTTTCTCCTTTGGCTGCATGTTCTTAATAGGCCCCTCAAACTTAACAGGCAAGGTTGCACATTAAGTTTGGCTTTAAAGAAATTAAATTGGATGAATGGAAGTAGTTTGGTTAAGATGTTTGTTATTTGCTCTTCACTTGATATATAGTTGATTTCAAGCCCTTTTGCAAGTACGTTGTCTCTAAGAAAGTGTATATACAACTTAATGTGTTTAGTTCTTGAGTGATAGATTGGATTTTTTGCTAGCTCAATGGCACTCTTATTACCACACCAAATAGATGAAACTGATGTACAATATACTCTCATTTCACTAAACAATTATTACAATCATGTCAACTACTCACTCTCTGCATTATATCTAACTACTACAGATTGCTTCTTTGATGACTAGGAGATTAAATTATTTCCTAAATATATACATTGGGCCCAATAGATTTTTTTTCATTTAAGTCACATGGTTAGTCTGCATTTGTGAATCAGTCAGTTTCATTTCTCATTTTGAACTAAGCTTTAAGCCATAATCTTCTGTCTCCACCCATAACATACTGATACCAAGCCAGGATCCACTAACTCATAGAAAGTCAGTCGGAACTCACACAGAGATCCAGCAGCGGAGTACGGGGCATTGTTATACAAGAGCAATGACGAACAAATCGTCCTTAGGGCCAATAGCCCGCATGCTCGGGTTTCCAGCCAATATACCCAACACCACGGAGGAAATCATAGCACACATACCAACCCTTTTTCTTAGCCACTCCCGGGCATCTCTTCGGGTGAACAGTGTGTCTTCGGCGGCTCTCGGTGTTTAGTATAAGTAAACAATGGTATAAAGTATACCACTGTACAACAGTATAAGACTTTCTGATACACAAGATCCTACAAGAGGCGAGTGTAGAGCATACTTGTCACCAAGCCAGATAGAAAATGAAGTATTCAAGTCGATCTGTGATCCTTGTTGGAAGAATAGAAAGAAGAAGATATTTAGCCACTCATATTTGATAAAGCTTATAAGTCATTAGATGATGAAGTGTAGGATTAGCCACATATTGACTTAGCTTATATATAATAAATGATATTTTTGGTCTGGTTAGAATGAGATATTGCAATCCACCATCTATGCTTCCATAGCGTCTTGCATCAATGTTTCGTCCTAATGGCCCCTTTACTTCTCTCTAAAGCTTAAGCCTTGTACTTATAGGTGTTTCAATTCCTTTACAGTTTAACATTTTTTCCTTAGTAAATAAATCTCTTATATATTTCTTTTGAGACAAATAAATTTCTCAATTTGCATACAAAACTTCTACACCAAGAAAATAAGATAGAATACCCAAATCTTTCAACACAAACATAGTGCTAAACTTTAATATAAACTCTCTAAGAACAACATTACGGGTGCCTGTAATAAGAATATCATCAACATATATCAATACCTTGATTATGGAGTCTTTGCCTGTTACCAGCCTTTGAGTTTTGAAAGCCCATTATATTGAATAACTCTTAGTTTTTCATACCAAGCTTTAGGGACTTATTTCAAGCATAGAGAGCCTTTTGCAGCTTGCAAAACATATTCAAGATATTGTGAATCTTTAAATCCTTCAGGATGATGCATATAAACTTCCTCAGCAAGCTCTCCACTCAAAAAGGCATAACATTCATTTGTCTTATCTTCCAGTTGTACATCACTATTAAACTTAAGGCAACTCTCATTGTTAATGGCTCAACTATAGGGCTGAATGTTTCAAAGTAATTTACTACTTTAATTTGTTGGAAGCCTTTTGCAACTAGTCATGATTTGTATTTAGTTACATTGTCGTATGTGTTGTACTTAATTGTGAACACCTATTTGTTATCAATAATTCAATAAGGAGAAGTATTAAGAACTATGATCCATGTACCATTCTTCTATCAAAGCATCATATTCATCTTTCATGGCTTAAAATCATTTTTTATCAACCATTGCTTTTTTCACTATATATGGTTCTTTGTTTATAAGGACAACTATATAAACCTTTGGTTTAAATACACATATTTTGCTTCAAGCAACCATTTTATGTGTGTTTTGGGAATGATTTAGTTGAGTAGCGTTTAAAAGAAGTGAATCATTTGTTGGTTCTTGATTAGGTGGATCAAGTATATCAGTGTTGGATTGTGTTTCTTGTGATTGGTGTATATGTGAAGATTGTTGCTAATTTCCTTGATTATTTGTATATATAGTTCTTACTGAGTTTTCAATATCTCTACTATTAGAACTTGCTAATGGACTAAGATTAAAGCAATCATTAAAATAATATTGAAGAGTAGACAAGTTATTAACTTATTGTTATGTATATATGTAAGATGAAGAAGATATGAGACTATGTGATGACTAAAAAAGAGTATTAGTAATGAAAATAAACATATTCTCATAAGAAATGACATGCCTAGCAATATAAACTTGACCTAAGGAATGTAAACACTTATATTTTTTTATGGGAAGGGTTGTAACCAATAAAGATACATTTAGTGTATTTAGGTTTATGCTTAAAAAGCTTCACATATGATGATAAGTATTTAAGTACAAGTGTGGGTAGCCTATTTACATGATAAATAGCTGTATGGAAAACATCCACCAAAACTTGAATGGTAATTTGGCTTGAGCGAGTAAAATAGCCAAATTCAACTATATGATTATATTTTCTTTTAACTAGGCAATTTTAGTGGTGTATATAGGGACAAGAGTGTCGAAATATATCATTTTGTTTTAAAGAAATATAACATTTTGTTTTTAAAAGTTTGTGAACACTATACTCCCTCCCCCAATCAAATTGTAGCATCTTAATGGTTTTATTGAACTAATTCTCAACTTGCAATTTGAATAGCTTGAATAGTTTTAAAGCTTTATAGTTATGTCTTAAAGGATAGATCCATGTATATCGACTAAAGTCATCTAAAAAACTTATATAATCTCTATAGTTATCTTCAAACAAAACAAGAGAAGGTCCCTATAATTTGTATTTATAAGTTCAAACTCCTGAGTAGTTATTGTTTCGATAGTAAAAAAGTAAAGCTTATGATCTTTACCTAACTAACATGTTGTACAAAAAGTAGTAAATAACAACTTGAGATCCTTTTAAGATGATAGTGCAAGTTTTTAGCAAATACATCAATATTCGATTACTTTAATAACCAAATCTTCTATATAAAAGAGTTATTTCATTAAAAAATTGATTTCAAGGAGTTATGGTGGTATGAAAGCAATGTTTAAAAGATTGACAATAAATCTAACAAGACTCAAAACAGAATAATAAGGAGACTTGACATCAAAATGAAAATTGACAAATAATGACATGGACAAAGGTGTACTAGATTGAACTTAAGAAGGGCATGATTAAAGAATTGCAGTAGATGATGAATTAGAATGATGTAATAGTCTATAAAGTCCCTTATTAGCAAGACCTTGTAGAAGAGCATGCCCTCTTAGTTTGTCTTTCGGAAAACAAATATTACCAAGAAATTTAATAATAAGATTATTAAGAGTTGTACATTTTGAAATATTCAAAGGTTCTTTGTAATTAAGTAAGATATCTTTCAGTGTAATCTGTGTGTGATTTCGATATTCTAGTGATGAACCTTTTCAATATAGACATGCATCTCCAATACGATAATAGACAAACATTGTCCATTTCTTGTAGCTAATCTTTAACTTTTAAAATCTTCTTGAATTTGCAGGTTAGAAATACCATTAGCAAGATGGTAAGTACTACTATCAAGATACTATCTATCATTAGTAGCTCTTTCAAAATTTGCAACAAAGGTAGCTTTAGCTTTAGGCTTGTATGTTGAGTTTGGTTTGTAAGTAAATCCAGACATATAAGTATAAGGTCCTGGTGTGTAAGCATAACAACTTGGACAAAATTGAGGACTATTTTTATAGTTGGCTATAACGTAGTTAAAAGAAGAACCTCTAAAATTAAAACCAAGTGCATAGCTGGCCATATAAGCTGATCTCACACTTTTACCTTTTTCAAAATGTCTTGATGGTGCAGGTATGAAGTTCTCATTATATCAATTCTAGAAAGCATGAAATGTATGATATAGCTTAACCAAATCGCTAGTGATTTATCAGGAGCTTCATGGAAACATAGCTGCACCAATTGGCATATTAGAAAAGGAACACATAGTACAGATTTTGTTGGCATATGCTATCCTCAACTAAAACTATTACTAAATAGACCATGATTAGAAGGGAAGCCTCTGACATAAATATTGTAAAACATTCCCCTGTTATCAACATTGCCTCGACCACCAGAATTACCATAAAAATTATCCTAGTATCTATCTTTATACCTTTTTCTTTTGGCATTTCCTTTTATATGAGCATAATTGGCATTAAATGCACTACTAACATTTTGATCCTTTTGAGCTTGTTCTAATTTAGATTCATGTATTAACAATAATGTGTAGGCATCGTCGAAGCCCATAGTAGTACTAGTAATAATAACGAGGCCCTCAACCATTTAAGATATGTGACATCAAATCTTTCTTTGATAATGGACTACCAACAGGCTAATCTATCAACCATAACTTTCATTTTTAAGCAATAATCCTCTAGACTTAGTAAAGCTTTCCTAGGTAAACTCATCTTATATTTTAGTTGAAGAACTTTAGCCAGTGATTGAACTCCAAACTTCTTTTCAATTATTTTACAAACAACAAATGAAGAATCTAGATTAAGACAAGGCTAATAATACCTTCACTAATGGTGCGTTTACTTCTAAGGAATGAGAATGAGCAGGAATGGGAATGGAATTTAAATAGGAATGAAATTTGGAATAGAATAAGGAATGGGAATGAGATTCTAATGTTTACTTGGTAAAAATAAATGGGAATGGGAATGTGCTAGAATGCTATTGATGTGTTTACTTGGTAAAATAAATGGGAATGAGGAATGGTAATGAGAATCAATTTACTAAAATATCCATAGTGTTAAATAATGTGATTTTCCTGAACTAGATATGTATAAATATTATTATAAAAATGATATTAATTAAAAAATAAAATTAATCATAATAATTATAAATGTTAATATTGATAATATTAATAAAAATAAAAATAATAATTAATAATAACTAAAATAAAAAAATTAATAAAATTTAATAATAATAAATGTCAATAATGATAATATTAATAAAAATAAAAATAATAATTAATTTTTATTAATATTAATTTTTATTAACATTATTATCATTATTAACATTTATTATTATTAAATTTTATTAACTTTATTATTTCAGTTATTATTAATTATTGTTAATATTATTTTTATTAATATTATCATTATTAACATTTATTATTATTATATTTTGTTAACTTTATTATTTTAGTTATTATTAATTATTGTTATTATTATTTTTAATAATGATAAATTAATTATTGTTATTAATTATTATTTTTATCATTATTTTTATTGTTAATAATGATAATATTAATAAAATAGTAAAGTTAATAAAATTTAATAATAATCATTATTATTATTATTATTATTAAATTTTATTAACTTTATTATTTTTATTAATATTATCATTATTAACATTTATTATTATTATTATTATTATTATTATTAATTAATATCATTTTATAATAGGATTTATACATGTATGTAGATTATGAAATGAGATTATTACTATAATTATTAAATTTAGTAACTTGATTATTTTAGGTATTATTAATTAGTGTTATTAGTATGTTTAATAATGATAAATTAATTATTGCTATTAATTATTATAATTATCATTATTTTTATTGTTAATAATGATAATATTAATAAAAATAAAAATAATAATTAATAATAACTAAAATAATAAAGTTAATAAAAATTTAATAAAATTTAATAATAATAATAATAATTTTTTATGTCCTAATGTTAATAGGATTGCTAAACCATTGCATGATAGATTAAAAAAGAACCTTGTTGCATGGTCTGAAGAACATACCGATATCGTAAAACAGATAAAGATTTTGGTTAAAGAAATTCCATGTTTATTTCTTGCAAATCCTGCATTACCTAAAATTGTTGAAACTGATGCATCAGACTTAGGTTATGGTGGAATATTAAAACAAGTAGACAATAATAAGGAACATGTAGTTCAATATGTTTCTGCACATTGGAATGAATGCCAGAAAAATTATTCTACCATCAAAAAAGAAATTTTGTCTATTGTTTTATGCATTTCAAAGTTTCAAAGCGATTTATTAAATCAAAAATTATTATTATTATTATTAATGATATTTAAAATAATAAAATTATTTGTGATTTGAACAAGGGTAATTTAGTAAATATGAAAAAATTAGAAGGATAGAAAAGTAAATTTATGTTTCATTCCCATTCCCATATTTTCATTCCCAACCCCCCCCCATGGGTTTCAAATTCCCATTCCTTATTCCCAAATTATGTGGGACCCACACAATTTATTCCCATTCCCAAATACATTTCTTAGAAATGCTGATTTTGATTAAATTCATAATTCATTCACATTCCTTCCAAGTAAACACAACATAAGAGAAGAGGGTAATAGGCTAAGAAGCTATTGATCTCGAGCTTGCCAATTCAAATAGGCTGGGTTGTCAGTTTGCTGAGTAGATCTATCAGCTTTATGACGAGAAATAAATCGTTCTGATGCTGATGTATTTGTATTGATGTATCACTCAAGCCGATTACCTCTATGGAAGAAAGAACTTGAGATTTCCAAATCATATAATTTGATCGATCAAGGTTCGTTGGAGTAATAAATGGAAAAGAGATTTGTGAAGGTTGACTTGCTTTCTGTGTGTTTTGATTACTTGAGCTGGCCATGCCTAACTCTGATACCATGAAATAAAGGTTTAAAATTATTTATAGACTTTTGTTTCGAAACAAAGAAAATGATATAATTTTTTTCAGATTTAGAAAATATTATTCAACTAACAAATATCTAATACAATCACTATTTATAGTATTAGTTTTACATAAAACAAAATCTGTTATTACCTAAGTCTTATTAAAGCTGTGATGGAAATGCATAATAGAATGTGCTGAGTTGGCACTACTGAGCTGTCATTACTTAGCAGTTGTGCTTCCATGTTGACTGCCGCTGACTTTCCTACTTTGGATATAATATGACCTCTGTTAACAAATACACTTATATTGTATTTCAATGAACAAAAACATCCCTTTATATTAAACCCACTCAAAAAATTAAAAACTGAACTAATCTTAATTTTTTTTATAGCTTTTTAAATCCATTGATAATTTTATTGTCATGCTCAAATAAAAATTATTATTTGATGAATATGAAGGGGTAAAATGGAGAGTGCTTCTTTAGAGTGTGAAGATTGGATTTGGCTATTGCATGGAGGTATGGTGTTGTTTATTTTAAAGTTTTAGGAGTATCTTAATCCAAAAGACTAGTAAGTAGTTGATAGTATAATTTTAAAAAAAAGGGGGTTGAGGCTAATTGCATGCATCAGTTTCCTTTTTAAACCCCTTATTTACATTAAGTTTTTTTTTATTTTAAAATAATGTTTAATAAAATTACTTAATTAACCTTATTTCTTTTTCTTTTCCAATTCTCATTTTCCCAATAAGTAATTCAATTTTTTTTTCAATTAAAAATAAATTTTTATGCTTAGTTTTTAACTTCTCAAAATCAATTTCACAGCGGCTATTACAAACTATTTTTAAAACTATCATAAAAAAATAATATCAATTAATTTTTATTAGTCATGAAGATTATAAAAGTTTCTTCATATTTCATATTTATCCTTAAAATAATAAATTTAAGATAAATAAGGAAAACAATGATAGTAGGAAGAAGATTAGAGTTTGATTTATTAAGAAAGAAAAGAATCAATAGAAAAATGAATGAAATTGAGATTTTAAGATGTAATAATAGAGAGTAAAAATACAAATAGAAAAGTAGAGAGAGAAAATGATTGTTTTGAGATTTTTAATTTTAATTATTATATATTTATTTTTTAAAATGGGTGTAGAGGGAAATTTAATGGGTTCGTTTAGAAAAAAAATCATCACATGCATGGCTAATGGCTACCGGCTTTCATTCGTGCGACGTAAGTCAACCAACGGAAAACGAAATGGCGCCAAGCAGTCACCATAGGTCTGGCTGTGGACACAAAGCTACATACGCACAAAAGTATCCAAACAAAATAAAAATCATTAGCATTGTTTAGCAAAATTCAACAAACACCAACAAATTAAAACTCTTCTTGGATTGATCATCAAATCCCTAATCTCACTTCCCGTGTCTTTTTATCAATTCTTCAATGGCCACCGTAACTCTATCTTCCTCTCTTTTCTCGACTCAAAAGCCCATGACTCTCAGTTTCAGCTATGGGGTATTATCTGATAAACTAAAGCATACCTTGTTTAGGAATTTCAAGTTCGGTTCAATGAAGCAGAGTCGAAGGATAAGATTGGTTCCTGTTTGTAGAGCTGCTGCTTCTGTTGTGTTTCGTGATCTTGATGCTGATGATTTTCGGCACCCACTTGACAAGCAGGTTTAATTTTAGTAAATTCCTCTTCTTTGAACTACATTTGGTGATGGGTTGTATTTATTTCTTGAGAAAAATCTTTTAATTTCTACCATCATGTTGTGTGTTTTTGGATGGTATTTTCCTTTCTTGAAAATCAAAAGCATAATGGCGCTAGGAATTAAAGAGTTTATTTTTTATTTTCTTCATTTGTGATTTCTTTTATTTTCTTTTTCTTTTTTCCTTATTGGCCAGAACACGCTACTATTGAGGGCAATTCCTGGATTAAACGATTTGGGACGGGCTCTACTTGGTAATATCTTTTAACTATTTAATCAATGCCATGTTTTACTATTATGTTGTCGTAATGTAATCGCATCATTGTCTCATGGTTTACAATTATTTATCTATGATAGTGCTCTTCATTCAATAGTCAGAAGTTGAAGTTCCAACACTAGCAATGTAACATGAATATGATACTACTGCTCTTCTTGTCAGTTCTATGTAAATTTGATGCACTTTATTTGCCCTTTTACTTGAATTTGATGTTATTGGGTTCTTATATGGACACATAGACATATGAAGACATTAATTTTTGGAATATTAGAATAATTCGTCATGTAGAGCAGTTTAACTCATTTATCCATGTTAAAAATGCCTTTTACTACACCTCCTTGCCTTAGAGGAATAATGGCTGGACGATGAATGTTATTCTGGTGGCATTTCAATATTAAGCAGCTTCTTTGAATTTTTTATTGCAGGAACTGTGACGGAGCAAATCATGCTTCTAGAGAATATAGGAACTTCAGTTCTTGTTTCAAAAAATCAGGTTTACACTCAATGAACAACATCCTAGAGTCAGATGGATATATTGGTTGATATATTTATCTCTATTAGTTACCTACATGAACTTTCGGTGAAGTTTCAGATCTTGATCTGGATTTCTATTATTTTTCCCTTTTATATTAAGTTATGTGTGAGATGTGACTATAGAAAAGACAATCTTATTTGTAAAGTTCTGAACTTATGTTATCCAATCAAGTATTTCTACAATCAAGTACTTCTAATATCAAACTCTTGTCAAATGGTGTCTTATTATGAATTCTTACTTTCACTTATGGAAAAATATACAGCAATTATACTTCTTGGGCCTTTTCCTCTGTAGCAAGGACTATGGTGGAACTGGAGCAGTTCTTGCATGAATATCTACAAGAAAATTCAGAATTTCCTAGAAGTATAGACAACTTTTGTTGTTACTTAGGTCTTTAGAGAGTGGCTCACAACAGATTTGATAGACTAAAGTAGCTAATCTCTTCTGGGAACATGCATGCTGCATATATATCAACTAGAATTCAGAAGCCATGGCTTAGCATCCTGTAACCACGTATTTATTTGTCATGTCATGTCAAACATGGTTACTCCACATGTTTTGAGTTGTCCTAGCAGATTGCATACAATTTCTTTTTGTACATGTTTGTACATTCATTGTTTAATTTTCATTGTGATAGTATTGATTTACTCTGATATTCTTACTAATCTTTTAATTGTCCTTTAGTTAATTTTTATTGTGATAGTATTGATTTACTCTGATATTATTAATAAAATTTTAGTTGTCCTTTAGTTAATTTTTCAGATTATGTTAGTCAAATGAGCCAGAAAATTCTCATGAATTAGCCCATACAACTGATTTAAATTGTTATTATTTGTATCAGCTTCCTGAACTTCATCAGTTAATGACTGAGGCTGCTGAAATTCTGAACCTTGAGGCACCTGATCTGTATGTCCGTCAAAGTCCTGTTCCAAATGCATATACGTTGGCTATAGGTGGTAAAAAGCCATTTGTTGTTGTTCATACAAGCCTTGTGGAGCTACTGACAAGAAAGGAGTTGCAGGTTTTTTCTTGTTTCTTTGTTACAATTATACAAATAATTTCGTAACTTTAACTTTCTGGTTTTAATCAATCCTTTTCTGGACCTTAGATATTCCTTGCTATATTTTCTGACTGGTCTCATAATAAATCTGCTTTGGGCATTTGACTCTAAGAAATATCTGTTAATCAACTTAATTTCTGTTTATAATATTTTTTTACCAAAAGTGAACATATAATATGTTCATATTTACAGGAAGGCAGACTAACATTTTTATACTTCTTATTTCTTTGAAAATACTCCATCTTTCAAATGAAGAAATGCAACTGACTTTCCGCTTTTTGATTTTTTAAAAATAGGCTGTTCTGGCTCATGAGCTGGGCCATCTGAAATGCGACCATGGTGTGTGGCTCACATTTGCAAATATTCTTACCCTTGGGGCCTATACTATACCTGGTAGGTTTTTGTTTTTTAGTTTCTTTGTTTGGTTGACATTACATGGCTTCATCTGTTATCTTCTTGTTGTTCCATAAAAATCGTGTTAAACATGTTGTGACAAGGGTAACTGAAACATTTAATTGGGCTTCAGCAAAATCTTACACTCTAGGGTTAAGCGGTTTGTAATTAACTGAGAAGAACTCTTTTCCCTTGTTTTAATAGATATTATAAAAGTTATAATATACCATTTGGTTGAAACATTATAATCTCTGTATGGCTTCATTTGTGATAACATTGTATGTACAAATAATTTGTTGTTTTCATGGCATTTTCCCCATTTGGTAAGGGTAGTTATTTAGTGAAGAGACAAGAGTAGTTGACCTTCAGGAGTTTCATCACCACCAGTTGCAAACTGAAATTAAAAATTCCAAACCTTTGTGACAGTTAGTAATAATTGGACCCGAGGCTTTAAATTACTGGTGTGCATGGATGTGGATCCTTATTCTGCACTTCGGTTAAAGTTTATTGTTACGTAATTATGGTTGGATTGTAGATCCAATGATCAACATGCATTTTTAGTGGTATGAATACCTGTGTTTTGCTCAGGAATTGGAGGAATAATAGCTCAGTCTTTAGAAGAGCAGTTATTT
This sequence comes from Citropsis articulata, assembly GCA_030449925.1. Lineage (NCBI taxonomy): Eukaryota > Viridiplantae > Streptophyta > Magnoliopsida > Sapindales > Rutaceae > Citropsis > Citropsis articulata. The sequence goes on along the minus strand of JASUUH010000110.1, from coordinate 1,174,440 downwards.
CGTTGGCTGCGAGCAGCAGAACTAACGTGCGATCGTGCAGCCCTTCTTGTTTCCCAAGACCCTAAGGTATATAAAACAGACATCTTAAATCCAGAAAATATTTAATCTCTTGTGCCTTTCAGTTATTTTTGTATCTGATTCTATTTTATATTCCTACAAGAGGTGGTCATATCTGTTTTAATGAAATTAGCGGGGGGCTGTCCATCTTTGGCTGATCAATTGAATGTGGATGCATTTTTGGAGCAAGCTCGTTCTTATGAGAAAGCTTCTTCAAGTCCAGTAGGGTGGTACATAAGGTGTGCAACAAACAGAGTGGACCTCCAATAAGTTGTGTCAATCTGGTTTTTCTTGGTTGTCTAACTTTTTGTTGTTCAGAAATGCTCAAACAAGGCAACTCTCACATCCACTGCCAGTTTTACGTGCCCGAGAAATTGATGCATGGTCAAGAAGTCAGGACTACGCATCTCTCCTGAAACGTGCGATGAAGATGAACACTGTACACACATTTTAGCATTGCCCTGGAGATAGTATGGTAGGCTTTGAGTTACACGGTTAGTTGCCCCTTCTTATTTGCCTTTTGATTCCAAAAACATCAGCATTCTGGTAGATGAAAAGATATAAAATGCTTAGCTTCGAATTATATTATTAGTTAAGAAAAAAAAAAATTATTAGTTAACAATCAATAATTTGTTTTAACTTAATTTCCAAAAGCATTTACGTCCACAAATTGTGTTGTCCTATTCAAAATATGTTGGTTATGAAGTCATTAAATAAAACCTTTTAAGTTGTCTATATGGCACAACTAGATTGATGCAATTAAATTACACCTAGGAGCTATAATCCAAATATCTATGCTTCAAAATTCAACCATTTTTATCTAATTAATACTTCCATGCATATTCTGCTGGCATAAATTGGTAGGATAGGTTGCTCATAAATCATAACTAATTTATAGCTGTTCTATTGGCCAGCCCGTCAAATGACAGGTCGTGACACAGCATCTAATGTATGCACACGATCTATATTTCTTTTTCATTTTGATTTTCTTCAGATGGTTATTCAGGCTTTCTCTTTCGCTTGTGTGATATGGTTCCTCACATTGCTACCTATGGGAGAGAGCAGATTTCGTTGGAGACTTAGAAAGTATGAGCTAAACATCTTCACTTAGATACTGTAAATTTACAGTTAGGAAATCTTATACTGGCCTGCAAGTATAGCAAATGCATATGTATGAAAAGTCATTATAATACTTAATGTTCCATAGAAGCAGATTGTTCTTCAATTTCTGTTTACACCATCAAAAATATTGTGCATTTTAAACTTCTAGGCTTTGATGGGATAAAAATGTTAAGTAATATTGTACTACTTGTGAAGTTTTACTCTATGTTGAGTGTTATTTCAGCTGCACACATTATCATTTTCTTTTTTAATGTCAAATACAAAAAAATAATTGGCAGCTGAATAAGTGCTATTTCAACAATGTGATTATGGAAGGGCAAATATCATAGCATACTGTCAAATTTTTGGTTCTTAACTGTTACCTATATTTGCTGCAAAACAGCAAAATGTTCTAACATAGTAATCATCTGGGAGAATTTTAGAGGCTAACCAGGTTTCCATCTATGGCAAAAAAATGCTTGCAATAAAGCATATTATCCGCAAATTCAGCACATCACTGTGCATGTTGCTTAATAAAAAGAGTTGCTAACAGCCACACTGTTTGTTGTGATTTTTTCAAAATAATGAAAAAGCTGTTGACATATCTACTGAAAAGTAGTAGAAATCTGAACAATAGTAGGATTTAATGAATGATGCTAAAACAACAGGCTGCTGAACTTATAAATTACAAATGTTTAATAGTATCACTCTTATCACAGAATTGCTACCAGAACTAAAGCATAAATCAGAATTTCTAGCCTCAATTGTAATTTAAATCCATGAGAGGCACGCAGAACCACATCATCGATCAGAGGACCACAAAACACACCATCTTTTGTTTGGTTTATGTTGTAGCTTATAAAACTGATTGGTGTTGAACCTGAACCTGCCTTGAATGTAACTGAATGTTTGATGGCAGATCCTGTCCCTAAACTTTGCACTGTAAAGTTTTGAACTAATGATCCTGCTTGAACCCTTACTACAAACATTCCCTCACATGCATCCTTGGCATCTCCAAGTGTAAAATCCAAATTGTATGCAGAACCCTCGGTGAGCATTGTAGTAGCTGTTTGTATGCCAGCTGAAACTGAGACAATCTCTATTGCAGCATTGCCTTTTGGGACATAAAAATGCTTAGAGTCGATATATTTAACTGTGCCTATCACGGACCACTGTTGTAACGCAGATTGAATAGGACTTGGTGCGGACTCAAGTAAAACTCCCTCAGTAGAATTACTCAGGAAATCTGGTCCAAATTCAAATCCTCCATTCGGCAATAAGTTGTCTGTGTGTCCACGCCAAAATTAGAAAACATAACTTCAGTATGACTGCATATATGAACCAAATATACAATTGTATGCCATTACTGTATATATATGCAAAATATACAATCGAATGCCTCAAGACTGTTAAGTGTTCAAAAAATTTGGCGACTTGTTACTAAATAAGACAGCCATTTCATGGGACTCAAACAATAAGGCGTTAAATGGTATACCATATCAAAATAATGGAAGCTGTGTTATCAACTGGAATAAGTGGAAGCATTAATTCGCTTTCCTCGATAGGTTTTTGGAGATAATCTTCGCAGTCAGAACCTATCCAATATATAATCAAGGTTTACGATTTTGAATAATAATAAATAATGAAGCGTGGCCTATGGATATATGCTTAGTAGATATAGAAATGCCCTTACCATTGCCTTGAACAAGTGTTTTGCTGGTTTTGAGGAGCAGCATGTCAATCACTGGCCAACATGTGGAATTGTCATCGGATTCTGTTGATTGGCTTTGGATCACAAGGTTAATGGGCTCATCCTGACCCCATCTACCCAAGTAATGACCATAGCTCTCCCAAGTTTCCTTCCCATAATGCTGCTTCAAAGAGTAGACTCCGTGGCTGTCCGGTGCTGACACCACAAGATTTGCATTAGCTGAACAATTCTGACCTCCTGGGGCAAGCGTCAATGTAAGTATATAAATCAGGTCATCGCCATTGGCAGCGAAAGTCTGATTGATCCTGCCATCTTGAGCCAGTTGTATGGCATGTCCATTATCTGGAAGTCTTATGGTTTGATTAGCTGTAACATATTGAACGGTCCCTTCAAAAGTCCATCCTGGAATCGTATTGTTTCCGTTCAACGGCACAAATGGGGTGCTGCGATTTGATGTTAAGTTTGTTTGTGGAGATTCAAAATCTGGGTTCTGCAGAATATCTGTGGATAAACGAAAGGGAAAGGAATTAAAAAAAATAAAGAATGGGTTGTCTTTATGTGAACATGAAGTGTATTACTGCTTTTACCTGCTGCAGATGCTAATTCTGCAAAGAGAACCTGGACAAGAAGTATTTCAAGCTGCATTTTCATGCTTAGAGAAGAAGAGAAATGTAAAAGTGTTACCTATGTCGATTCTTCTTATTTGGAACAGACTTTGCAACATGTGCTCAAGGAGTTGACTTTGAATTACAGTCTTCCATATGTAGTTATATTCTGGGTTTCAGAGAGCACATGGGACCTTTTCGTATGAGTTGCAACTTGCAATGTGGTCCTTAATTATTGAATACTTACAATAAGTTCATTATTATTATTTTTAAAAGGACGCATTGTTGTAATTTGTTGCCGACTTTAAGCCCTCCGACTATGTATGGCATAGGATGGCTCTGGGGTCTGGTAAGTTAAAACTGTCCAAGATTGGTATTAATTAATACATGGGAAAAGCTAGAAATAAGAGCTTTATCGATTGCTAATTGGGAATTATCTTTTGGCTCCTCATCTTTTGATGAATAACAACAAAAAATCACAGTGCTTCCAAGCCAACATCCTTGTTGCCCTGACCGTTTACTGGTCAGCCCAACAAAGAGGCCCTAATCAGGTCCCATAACCCGATCAATGGAACACCCCATCCGAGAGATCCGACCGGTGATGATCATCACCTGTAACTAGCAGATAATGATCCTGGGCAACAAAAATCAGTGGCCTAATAATGCTGTCTGATGCATATGTTCCCAAAAATTTTAGGGATCATTTATCACCATCCACAAGGCTCCAGCCAGGTGTTTTCTTCAACTTCCCTTGTTTCATCACACTCCTTAGCCTTGTAACATCTTCCCACCTCTCAGCCTCTGCATACATATTAGACAAGACGACATAAACCTCATGATTGTTGGGCTCCAAAGCAATAATCTCTTTCGCTACTCTTCCAGCAACCTCTACATTCCCATGATTTTTGCAAGCTGCCAACAAAGCTCCCCACATCACAACATCAGGTTTCAACACCATCCGTTTTATCAATTCCTCAGCCTCTAATGCCTTCCCACCTCGACCTAGTAGATCAACCATACACCCGTAATGTTCAATCTTGGGCTCAATGCCGTATACTCTCTTAATTGAACCAAAAATCTGGTGACCGACATCAATGAAGCCAGCGTGGCAACAAGCAGATAGAACCCCGACAAATGTTATATCATTTGGCACAATTTGCTCCTTCTCTAACTTCCTAAAAAGATGAAGTGCTTCCTCGGCATGTCCGTGACTAGCCAGCCCAGAAATCATTGCATTCCACGTGGCAATGTTTCTCTCAGGCATGGAATCAAACAATGCTTTGGCCTTTCCAAGTGCCCCATTCTTTGTGTACATATGCACCAATGCAGTGCCAAGAATCACTCCCATTTCAAACCCTCTCTTTTTAATGAAAACATGTACTTTTTCACCTAATTCCAAACAACCAGACTGCGCACACGCAGACAAAACAGAAGCCAAAGTAACACTATTGGGCTCAAACCCTTCTATAAGCATTTGATCAAACAGCATCAACGCTTCATTAGCACGAAAACTTTGCGCGTACCCAGAAATCATCGTAGTCCATACATTCAAAGTCCTGCTCCTAATTTCATCAAACACCTGACGTGCATTATTTAGATCACTCGAGACAGAGTAACTCCTGACCAAGCAATTAACAACATGCAAATCTAAATCCAACCCAGATTTTGAAACGTGGGTATGAATCTGTTTACAGCAATTCAAAGAGCGGACGTTCGAAGAAGCCTTGAGAACAAAAGTAAAAGTATGTTGATTCGGTGCAAAACCAGTCCTTCTCATGTTCATGTAAAGAAATATTGCTCTGTCTGGGCTTTGGCTACTAGCTTGAGCTCTAATGAGAGTGTTCCACATAAAATGATTTGGGCTTTGAATGCTGTTGAAGAGTCTTGTGGCGTATGAGAGATCGCTGGAGGAAGATAGAGCGCAAAAGGCGAGTAACCGACTGGCGGCGAAGTGGTCCTGAATGCGAGAAGAGATTATCATTTGAGCGTGTATTTGTTTGAGCTGGTGCATTGACTTGCATTTGTCGGTAAGAAGAGAAAGCGGTGGCATCGGTAGTGCTGGTTGGCGAACAAGAGACGAACATTTGAGCGACGTGGCTACGATAGTAATGAACTAGGCATGCAAGTCTCATTTTGCATTTTCGTGGGAAACACAAAGTGAAACTTAGTGGCATGAAAAATGATACCAACAACAGGAACACCCACGCACAAAAACAATATTTCAGTGTGTTATTTTGGTGTGCTAAATTAGAAACAGTCCCGATGTTCTTACAACACTCAGTACAAAAGTTAGTACAAAATGCTTACAACATTCAATACAAAAGTTAGTATAAAACGGTGCGTTTTGTGCTAACTATAAAAAGGTTAATTTAGTAGCTCATGTCAAAAAATAAAAATATGAGGGCACCACCTTCTAGAAGGTGGGCCCATCTATTTTGATGAAGGAAGCAACGCTTCCTTCTTTGAATAGAACGGAAGAAAAAAGAGAGAAAGAAGAAAAAGGGATGCTGAGCTGAAGAAGGAGAAGAAAAAAAATATAAAATAATAATAAAATATTAAATGAACAGTAGCCAAATTTTGGCTATAAAAGGAGGAAGCTCCTCCTCATTTCTGCATTCAAAATTTTCAGTTCTTCCCTATTTAGAGAGTAATTTTAAGAGTCTAGTGAGTTGAGAGTTTAGGTGTATTGGCATTTTGGGTAGTGAGTTAAAATACCATAATATTTGTAACTCCTTTTCACTAATAAAATATTTTCCTTCTGTCTTCGCACGTGGACGTAGACTAAAAGCCGAACCACGTAATTTTATGGTGTCCTGTGTGATTTTATTGTCTCATTATTTCTCAATTTTACTTTAGTTACGTGTCTGCTTCACCCATCAATTTCCTAATAGTGGTATCAGAGCTATTGGTTGTATTCTTTAGAGTCGGAGGTACTATTCACGTATACGGTATTGTTCATGTATACTATACTATTAATGTATACGATACTGTTCACGAGAAACGGTGGGAGCAATCCAAGAATTCTACGGTAGAAGCAGGGGATAATGGTGTGAGTAGAGCAACTGTGTGGTTTTGTATATGTCTAGGAAAGTTCTGTCACAAAGGCGATAAGAGCCTAAGGAGTCTGGGTTTTAAATGGGACCATTGTGACCCCTCCAATATTTTCTGAGAACTTTCTTGGTGTGCATTTTCACACATACTCACAACTATTCAAAGGGATATACTAGTTTGTGTGCGGTATTTATCAACAAAATGGCAACAAAGTATGAAATTGAGAAGTTTAACGGGAATAATTTCTCGTTGTGAAAAATGAAGATGAGGGCAATTCTGAGGAAAAATAATTTCTTGGCAGCAATTGGAGAAAGGCCTGTGGAGATAACTGATGATGACAAGTGAAATGAGATGGACGGCAATGCCATTACTGATCTACACTTGGCACTTGCAGATAGGGTGTTATCCAGTGTGGCAGAGAAAAAGACAGCAAAGGAAATCTGGGATACTCTTACAAAATTGTACGAAGCTAAGTCGCTACACAATAAAATCTTCTTAAAGAGGAGATTATATACTCTTCGAATGGCAGAATCTACATCGGTGATTGACCATATCAACACTTTGAAGGCTCTATTTTCACAACTCACAACGTTGGGTCATAATATAGAGGAAAATGAACGCGCGGAGCTTCTACTTCAAAGTCTACCAGATTCATATGATCAACTCATCATCAATCTGACGAATAATAATCCTGCGGACAGTCTAGTTTTTTATGATGTTACAGCCTCTGTATTAAACGAGGAAAGCATGCGAAAAAGTAAAGAAGGCAGACAAGCAAGTTGTAGCAAGTGGAAGCGCTATTGGTGATGAGAGGGAGATCAACGGAACGTGGCTCCAGTGGGAGTCACAATCATGGTAGATCAAAATCCAGAAGTAAGAAGAATGTTAAATGCTACAACTGTGGCAAGAAAGGGCACATCAAGAAAGAGTGTTGGAGTAACCAGAAAATAAGAGAGGGCAAAAAACTTGAGTCATCAAATGCTCAGGGGTGTGTAGCAAGTACCTAAAATGATGGCGAAATGCTCTACAGCGAGGCAACAACTGTTTCAGAAGGCAGAAAATGGCTATCTGACGTTTGGCTTATAAACCCAGGACCTACCTGGCACATGACCTCTCAGAGAGAATGGTTCCACACATGAACCTATCTCAGGAAGATCTGTATATATAGGAGATGATCATGCCTTGAAGATCACTGGTATTGATACTATCAAAATCAAAATATTTGATGGTACAGTTCGCACAATTAAGGTACTACATGTCAAAGGTCTGAAGAAAAATCTATTGTCTTTAGGACAAATAGATAGTCATGGGTGCAAAACTCATGTTGAAAATGAAATCATGAAGATAGTCAAAGGTGCGCTTATATTGATGAAGGCAGAAAAGATCGGTGCTAATCTGTTCATACTAAAAGAAAAAACACTGCAGGAAGCTGATGTGTGTGTCGCGTTAAATAGAGAAGAATCAACGATGATGTGGCATCTCAAACTTGGTCACATGTTAGAACAAGGTTTGAAGATTCTTTCTGAGCGAAAATTACTTCCAGGGCTCCAATCGGTAAGTTTATCATTTTGCGAGCATTGTGTTACAAGTAAGCAGAATAGATTAAAGTTTAGTAGATCTATTACTAGAATTAAATGCATATTAGACTTGGTTCATTCTGATGTTTGGGAATCACCTGACATATCCATGGGAGGTGCAAAGTACATGGTGACTTTCATTAATGATTATTCTAGAAGATGTTGGGTATATCCAATTAAGAAAAAGTCAGATGTATTTCTAGTGTTTAAAGAATACAAAGCGCGGGTAGAACTTGAATCTGGAAAAAAGATTAGTGTTTGAGGACAGATAATGGTGGAGAGTAAACAGATAGTGAGTTTTTTACTTTTTGTAAGCAAGAAGGTATTCAGAGGCAGTTCACAGTGGCATACACTCCTCAACAAAATAAAGTGGCAGAGTGGATGAATAGGACTCTTACATAAAGAATAAGAGTTATGTTGAGGACTGCTGGTCTACCCAATTCATTCTAAGCAGAAGCAGCCAAAACTGCCTGTTATATAGTAAATCGATCATCATCCACAGCAATTGGGCTGAAGACAGCGATAGAGATTATGGATTGGAAAACTAGCAGATTACTCTCACCTATATGCATTTGGGTGTCCTGTGTACGTGATGTACAATGCCCAAGAAAGAACAAAGCTGGATCTAAAATCTAGAAGATGTACCTTCTTAGGATATGCTAATGGAGTAAAGGGGTATCGTCTGTGGGACCCCACTGCCCACAAGATTGTCATCAGTAGAGATGTTATCTTTGTAGAAGATCAACTGAAAATGAAAGATGGGGATGGTAGCACTGCAAAAGAAAAGTCAGAGACTATGCCGGTTTATGTGGAAAAGAATCCAGAAGATTCAGATTCTTCTGAAGCAGCACCAGAGCACGAGGAACAAGAACCAATCGAGTCCGAGGCTCTAGAAGTTCGTCGGTCAACTCGTGAGAGACGATAGCCAACGTGGCACTCGGATTATGTCACAGAGATTAATGTTGCATACTGTCTTCTAACGGAGGATGGAGAACCATCAACTTTTCATGAAGCTTTAAACAGCTCAGATGTTGCTTTGTGGATGACAGCAATGCAGGAAAAGATTGAGGCTCTACATAAGAACAAGACATGGGAACTTGTACCACTACCACACGGAAGAAAAGCCATTGGTAATAAATGGGTCTACAAAATGAAACGTGATGGGAATGACCAAGTGGAGTGGTATTGTGCAAGATTGGTGGTGAAAGGATATGCTCAGAAAGAAGGCATTGACTTCAGCGAAATATTTTCTTTGGTGGTTTGACTTACGACAATTAGAATAGTCTTGGCGATGTGTGCTACATTTGACCTACATCTAGAGCAGTTAGATGTGAAAACAACATTTCTTCATGGAGAACTTGAAGAAGAAATTTATATGCTCCAACCATAAGGTCTTGCTGAAAGGGAAAAGAGAACTTGGTTTGCAGGTTGAACAAATCTCTATACGGTCTCAAACAAGCGTCAATGTGTTGGTATAAGAGATTTGATTCTTTCATCATAAGTCTTGGATACAACAGACTCAGTTCAGACCATTGTGCATATTACAAAAGGTTTGAAGATAATGATTTCATTATTTTGCTGCTGTATGTGGATGACATGTTGGTAGCATGCCCCAACAAAGATCGAGTCTGAGAATTGAAGGCACAGTTGGCTAGGGAGTTTGAAATGAAGGACTTGGGACCAGCAAATAAGATTCTAAGGATGTAAATTCACCGAGACAGAAATAACAGGAAGATTTGGCTTTCACAGAAAAACTACTTGAAGAAAATCTTGCGGTGCTTCAACATGCAAGATTGTAAGTCAATTTCTACCTCACTTCTTGTTAATTTCAAATTATCCTTAAGTATGTGTCCTAGCAATGAAGTAGAGATGAAGGAGATGTCTCGAGTACCGTATGTATCAGCAGTGGGAAGTTTGATGTTTGCTATGATATGTAGAAGACCAGACATTGCACAAGCAATTGGAGCAGTCAGTCGATACATGGCGAATCTTGGTGGAGAGCATTGGATAGTTGTGAAGAGGATTCTGAGATACATCATAGGAACCTCAGATGTTACATTATGTTACGGAGGATTAAAGTTTATTGTTAGGGGCTATGTGGATTTAAATTTTGTAGGAGACCTTGATAAAAGGAAATCCACTACTGGCTATATGTTTACACTTGCGGGAGGAGCTGTAAGCTGGGTTTCAAAACTGCAGACTGTTGTGGCTCTATCTATAACAGAAGCAAAATACATGGCGGCTACACAAGTTTGCAAGGAAGCTATTTGGATACAAAGGTTATTAGAGGAGCTCGGGCACAAACAACAGAAAGTTCCTGTGTTTTGTGACAGTCAGAGTGCCTTGCACATTGCAAGGAATCTAGCTTTTCATTCCAGAATAAAGTACATAGGAATACAGTATCACTTCGTTCGTGAAGTACTGAAAGATGGAAGTGTGGATTTACAGAAGATCCATACCAAGGAGAACTTAACAGATGTTTTGACCAAGCCGATCAATGCTGACAAGTTTATCTGGAGTATATCCTCTTGTGGTCTTGTAGAGACGTAAGTAACAAGACAATGACGAAACAGAAAGGATGATGTGAAGATTGATTGATTCTTAATCTAATCTACAAGTAGGAGAATGTCAAAAAGTAAAAATATGCGGGCACCACCTTCTAGAAGGTGGGCTCGCTTATTTTGAAGTAGGAAGCAACGTTTCTTTCTTTGAATAGAACCGAAGAAAAAAGAGGAAAAGAAGAAAAAGGGATGCCGGGCCGAAGAAGGAGAAGAAAAAAACATAAAATAATAATAAAATATTAAATTAACAGTAGCCAAATTTTGGCTATAAAAAGAGGAAGCTCCTCTTCATTTCTGCATCCAAAATTTTCGGTTCTTCTTCATTATTTAGAGAGTAATTTCAAGAGTCTAGTGAGTTGAGAGTTATGGTGTATTGGCATTTTGGGTAGTGAGCTAAAATACCACAATATTTGTAGCTCCTTTTCACTAGTAAAATATTTTCCTTCTGTCTTCGCCCGTGGACGTAGGCTAAAAGCAGAACCACGTAATTTTTTTGTGTCCTGTGTGATTTTATTGTCTCATTATTTCTTAATTTTACTTTAGTTACGTGTCTGTTTCACCCATCAATTTCCTAACAGCTCATACACACCCACGAGTGGAAGTACACGCACAAGATTCACAGAGCAAATAAGAAAACCCACACCAAAACGCAGCTAAGAAAACCCACACCCTGTTTCATTTTCACAACGCAGCTTTGCTCTTTGCCCTCTCCTGCAACTTTCTCCCTCTCTCTCGCCGTGGCTGTCTTCATTTTTGGTTGTTGGATCTCTCCCTCTGTCTCTAACCCGCATCCATCACAGTGCCAAATTATCTCCGTTTGTGCCAGAAATTTTATTTGCACTTGCAGCTTTGCTCGCGTGGCTTCACTCGTGTTTGGCTGCCATAGTCGATTAGCGGAGGTAATTTGCTTCATTAGTGCCAAATATTGATTGTGCTGATAAGGAATTTGTGTTGACAGTATCTGTTATGAAAATTGTGGAATTCTAATTTGTTATATAATATTTGCTGGACATCTAATTTATGTACACACACTACACGAATTGCGTTTTTGGTAGCTTAAACAAGAGAACTTTGTATAGGATATGAAATAATTTTATGAGGTTATGCTATGTTTTGGTAATTTTGTTAATATGCATTATTTTTTTAAATTAATTTTTTAATATGAATTATTTTAATTTTGTTCTTTCCATTTTGTTAATACGAGTTATTTTCATTTCGTAGAAATAAAGAAAATGGAAAATGCCACCGAAGTTAAAGAGCTGAATGAAATTGAGGAGGATGATGAGCCAATGATTGGCATGTCATTTGATAGTGATACTAAAATGTTTATTTACTATAAAAAGTATGGTAAAAAAAAAAGGTTTCCGGTTTTGTTGAGAAATAGTAAAAAGGATAGTGATGCGATACTCAGGAACGTGACTTTTGCTTGTGGGCAAAGCGGTGAAACAAGAAGTAAATTTGCTAATATTTTAAGGCCGCAACCTAATGGAAAGTGGAAGATGAAAGTGGAGGATACGAAGCTTAGATCTTGAACACAACCATGTATTGTTGACTCCAGCCAAATCTAGATTTTTTCGATGCAATCGTAGCCTTAGTACATATGCAAAAAAAAAATTTGACATAAATGATAGAACGGGAATCAAATTGCCAAAAAAATTATCAGTCACTTGTTATTAAGGCTGGTGGCCATGAAAACGTGTTATTCATAGAAAGAGATTGCAGAAATCATATTCCGAAAGAAAAAAGATTACGGCTTGGAGATGAGGATGTTGCTGCCTTCAAAACTATTTTATGAAAGTGCAAGTTGAGGATAATAAGTTTTTTTTTTTAATATGCAAGTGGATGATGAGGGACGACTGAAAAATATTTTTTAGGCCAAACCAAGGAATAGGGAAGCCTATAAAGAGTTTGGGGACGTTGTTACATTTGACACCACCTATCTAACAAATAAGTATGATATGCCATTCGCTCCATTTGTTAGAGTGAATCATCATGATTATTCTATTTTGTTTGGGTGTGGATTGATTTCACACGAAGATATTGAGACATACACGTGGTTATTTCGGACGTGGCTATCCTGCATGTCTAATTCTGCTCCGATTAGAATAATTACAAACCAAGACAAAGCAATGAAAGTTGCAATTGAAACTGTTTTCCCAAGTACTCGACATTGGTGGTGTTTATGGCATATTCTGAAGAAAATTCCAGAAAAGCTGGGGGGTTACAAAGAATATCGTGATATTAGTAATGTGTTGCATTATGCTGCTTATGACTTACAGAGTCCTGCGAAATTTGAGGAAACATGGCACTGCATGATTATAGAATATGATTTGGGGGGAAATGAATGGTTGTTAGGTTTATACAATGAAAGATATCATTAGGTATCTTGTTATCTAAAGAATAGTTTTTAGGTAGGAATGTCAACCACTCAGTACAATGAGAGTATGAATGCATTTTTTAATGGTCATGTTAACTCAAAAACTACTTTGAAGCAGTTTGTGGAGCAATACAACAATGCATTAAAGAATAAAGTTCAGAAAGAAGTGGAAGAAGATGCCCGATGTCTTTCCCAACAATTGCCGCGTGTAACATCTTATGCGATGGAGAGGCAAATCCGAAATGTGTACACCATTTCGAAATTTCAAGAATTTCAACAAGAGTTGGTAAGCAAGATGTATTGCGAATTTGTTAATTCCATGGGTTGTGGATATATAGTTAGAGAGGATGTCAAAGTTAAAGAGAGCAAAAAAAGAACTTTTTTTGAAGTATATTGTGATAAAAAAAAATGGTGAAATCTGTTGTAGTTGCTCAAGTTTCCAGTTCAGAGGAATTCTTTGTAGGCATGCCATTACTATCATGATACACAATGACATGGAAGTACTCCCAGAAAAGTACATTATACGAAGATGGAGAAAAGATGTGTGGAGATGCCATAGTAAGGTGAAAACGAGTGATGAGTTGCTTAGTTGTACAGATGAGCAAAAGTGATATGAGAAAATGTGTGTTAGTTTTGCGGAGGTTGTAAACATGGTTGTAGCAAATGTTGAAAGTTGTAATTTTATAATGAATTGGATTGACAAAGTACGAAAAGATGTACCGAAGACAATTCAATGTGGAGGCAACGAACCAATTGTTGTTACAGGCCAAGGAAGTTGTAGCCATAGTGGGGGGATTTCAATAAATTATATTGAAACAATTCGTGGTCCAGTAGTTATGCGCCGTAAAGGTCGTCCACCTTGTCAAAGAAAAAAGCCCAACAAATTTTCAAAATCTAAAAAGAAATCAGCACATTTGGATGGAAAGGTTAGTTTAAAATTAATTAAAATTAAATAATCTTTTGTATAAATGATGCAGAAATTATATTGGTTCAATTGACTTTGTAGGATGGACAAGTAAACAATCAAATGGCAACTGTGATCCCAACACCTCAAAATCTTGATAGGAATATGTACCCATATGGAATTATGGATTATTGTAATGTAAGTTATTCACACTTTATGTATATGATTTTTTTTTTATCATTTCGTTAGAGTTCTATTAATATATGTTTGTTTTAGGATGTTATGAACTTGCATCATATAATTGGGAATAATGTTAATCCAACATCTACACAAAATTCTTGCACGGTATGTAGTGAAAAATTTTGTATTTGCTCATTTTATCTATTTTATTATTTGCTCATCTTATCTACTTTATTTTCTTTTATTTTAACAATATGTTTAATTTTTTATAATCGCAATCACAACTCCAGCCGCATGGAAATTTTCATCAGGCACAACTCCAGTTGCATGGACATTTTAGCAGCTATTTTTTCAGCAAGATAATGAGTATGAAGTTAATAGGGAGTTTCAAAGTGATTTCGTAGAGTAGCATTGTATTTGTATTATTATTTCATTTGGATTGTATGTGAAGGATGTATTTGATATTGTATTGATATTGTATTGATAAGAGGTTTGTTTCAAGTAAATTTAAGTAACTTTAAACTAAAGATACATGCCAAACAACAGGACTAGATTTTTTTAGGCTGGTGGTGCTCTGTATGGATATTGATTGTTGTTTGATGGAGGTGGTTTAACTTGGTTTACAGATACAGCTAATGAAAACGTGTCATTGTTTGTTTGAAATGAGCCATTAAGATTTGGAGGACTAGGCAAGTTTTTGGTGTATATTCAGAAATTTATTTATGAAATTTCATTTTCAAGGTTTTTCTTGCTATTATTTATAATGTAAGATTAGGAGGATGTATAACATAAATGATACTTTCTGGAATTGTTCTTGGGTTCTAACAGTGAAGTCTGTAATAACAGTTTTAATTTATTCATCAATATCGGATGTTGCTTTGAAGAAGCTGTTACATTAACATTACAAGAGAAGCTAATATATTAATAAAAGAAGCTGTTACATTAATATTACTGTCATAATACATTTCACCAAAAAAAAAAAAAGATAACAATACACCAGTTACATATACAACTTAAATATAATACATATTAAAATAATTATAATTATTTGTGGGACATATTTTACAATAAGACTTCGTTCGGCCTCCATCAATTGCCTTTGATCTTCACGTTCTCGTCTTTGTAGAAGTTCTTTCTTAAATAATTGGAATTTAAGAGACAAACATTCCATCTGATGCCCTAACTTGCGAACTTCTCCTAATAAGATATCAATTTTATTCTCATTCATGTTTCGATCTTCCATCCCTCGAAAGTCATTACATTCACTACTCTTTCGATCATCACCCATTCAAAAGCTCAACATCCTTTGCACTTCCAAAACTTACGATTTGGATTTTCTCTTGTATGTGAAGTTCATAAGACCTTACTACTGTTGAAGCATTTTTCACAAGCTTTTAGCTGTGTTCGATTATCACTTGTGCTAGAAGACATAACAATTGAACAAATTCTGTACAAATATAAATAAAAGAACTGTTGTGATGGACAAGGTAAGGAATTACAGTACATAATGATGATTCTCAAATGCCAATACAAATCAAATGCTTTATCAATAACTTAGATATACAACTTATAGTCAATCAAATAGAATGGTGCAATCATAATATTTGAAACAATCAAGGTAAGGCATTCCATCCCAGTTGGCTTGCTAAGAAACTAAATTTATAGTGATAACTTATATAAAACCTGTACATTGAAATACCACCGGTGATTGCACAATCCAGCATACTTTACAGTGTTGGGGTTCATAAACGGGAAAATGGAAACAACCTTGATGCAATGTCATTGACAAAAACTATATATTCGTAGTTGAATGTGAAACAGAGAAAACTGTCCAATGTGAAAAAGTAAAAACCATGTAAAAGAATGATAAGCACACAATACAAGTCTGCACAAACTTGGCTCTTATCACTAGCAATGCACAAAAGTACGAAAATTCAAAAATTGGGAAATTTAGTTAAATATGGGATCAAAGCTTCAGAAGAGCTATTACTTTAGGTTTAAAATCAACCGTTAGACCTAGAACTCATCTAACCTCAGCTGGGGTTAGTCTCCAGGTCATAGGTCCTGAGTTCTCACCCCAGAAGTCTAGAATCTCATAGACTTTTTCTAAGTTAAGTATTGTTGCCATTTGAGTAAGCCGAGCAAACTTGTCTTTAACAGTACATAAATAAAATTTCCAGCAAATATTATACAACCAATTAGAATGCTACAAGATACTGTCAGCAAATATTACAACAATATTTCTAGCAGATACTGTCAACAAAATTTAACAATGGCAGTTGAATCTTCATAAATTCGTAATCGACATAATCAAAATTTTGCATTAATCAAGCTAATTACCTTCGTGAATCGAATATGGCAGCTAACCAAGAGTGAAGCCGAGAGAGGGCAGAGAAAGATGCAAGTTAAATTTCTGACACAAACCGAGAGAATATAGCATCGTTAGGGATGTAATCAACGGGGTACGGACGCAGAGAGAGAGTCAACGGCCACATATAGAGACACCTACGGCAAGAGCACAGAGTAGGATGCATGAAAAACGACTGCGTTTTAGCGTGAGTGTTGTGTGGGTTTTTCTCGTTTGCTTTGGAAGCCGTGTATGCGAGAGAGAGAGAGAGACAACAACCAAATGTGGAGACAACCACGGCGAGAGAGAGGGAGAAAGTTGCAGGAGAGAGCAAAGAGCGAACCTGGGTTGTGAAAATGAAACGGGGTGTGGGTTTTCTTGGCTGCGTTTTGGTGTGGGTTTTCTTGTTTGCTCTGTGAATCTTATGCGTGTGCTTCTAGTTGTGGGTGTGTATGAGTTGCCAAAGTAACCTTTTTATAGTTAGTACAAAACGCACCATTTTGTGCTAACTTTTGTACTGAGTGTTGTAAGAGTCTCATTTTCCAATTAGAAAATCTTAAGTGGAACATCAACTAATAATATTTACACGTGGAAATAAAATTTTAAAAATACTAAATTTAGAACAAAAGACCTCTCTTTTAATGTAACTTATACCCAGTGACATGACTATCTGGCCAATAAATATATGACAACTAAACATAATAGCAATAAAATGAATCTTGTTAAATTTTTAGTGGTTGAAATCGGTCTAAAAAAAAGTCAACAAAAGAGACTCCCTTCTATAGTTCGTCATGACAAGCCCAATGATGTCGTTTTAACCATTAAAATTAAGAGCACAAGCAAAATGAATTCTATCTCTTGATTCTTCCAACACAATCGTCCTCAAAATTCACTGCCGACCTCCACCACCAAATTCCAACCACATGGATTTTAATGATTCGAATTCAACTTCAAAGTCAGAGTTTTTATTTAATTTCAAACAAAACCCAGATGGGAAACCCCTCTGGCTTAGAGACTGCAAAATTAATTTGTAGTTGTGATTCTTCTCCTCCCTCGGCCATTTTCTTAGAGTCCAAAAAGAACCTAGATTGAGAAATTAATTGTACAGAAAGTTCCAGATATGGTTCTGTTCCTACTGTTGTTGTTTCCTCGAAATCAAAGTTGAAGTTGAAATCCAAGTCATTTTCTTCGCTGTTGAGTTCTCCTAGTTCATGCATGGATTCACCTTATTCTCTACCATCTCCACCGTTGAGGAAGGGCTTTATTTGGTGATCTTCGAAGAATGCTTCGAAGAAAAAGAGTAGGGAAAGTCCAATTCTTGGTGATGATCTTGATTGGGGTATAAAGAACGATGAGTTCTGTAGGATTTGAGAACTTTTTTTGTTAAAGAGCAGGAAAAGATACTGTACAAGGCAATGAAGGAGTAAGAAAAGGTTAGTCAAAAGACATAGAAGATTGTCAAATGGGAAAAGCAAGTGTTAATGAGGATTAGTGAACACATCACAGCACCTTAGATGATGAGCTGAGGGATGATTAAAGCTCAATCAAGTATAATTTCCATGGTTTTTTATTTTGCTTATTTTCATACTTAGATAATAGATATATCACCTATTTTCTTATTTTGTTGTCTCACCTATTTTGATCTTTGTAGTCTATTTTACTAACTATGTTGTTAAAAAATTTCCTTCATCTACAATTGCTTCTTATTCTGAGCTTCAAGTATACTTTTCCAGTTTTACTTGAAAACCTCATATATCTTTTAACGTTTAAATTACTTTGTTAACATACTAGCATTTTCCTTTACGGACTTGATTGAAACAATTTGGAGTTCCTGTAATGGCACTACAGAATAACATGCACAAACATTATATCATGATTGATTTGGCACATGATATGTAACATATGAGTTTTCTTAGATTCATTTTTATTTTCAATAATCATTATGAAGGTGAGTCCTTAGAATAACTTATTCTCTATCATTTTGTGTTCTTTTATGTGAAAATTATAGCATGATTGATTAGCCAGTTGGTATACATGCATGTGTTTGTATTAGAGGTGTCTATGAATTAAGCTTTGCTTTCATAGCCTAGTGGAGAATGAGCTACTCCTTTTGAATTGATATAATTGATATTTTCTAAATTATAATGGGCTGCTGTATGCAGTATGAACAATTATCCCTTTAATGGTCAAGATTTGGACAATGCATGGTCCTAATTTATGAATAAATTGGAGGGGTGGTTGTATAGGTGGTTACAGTTGGAATTACAGTAGAGTTTTCTTCAATTTCTACCTTGTGACTAAATGTGATTTTTCTGAAGCCAAGGTTGAACACCAGAGTTAAGATTATGGTATTGAATGTGCTTTCTGGAACTTTAGTTGCTATCTCCATTATGGTTCCCTTACATCTTTTTGGTTACATTAAAAAAGACGGGTTATAGAATAGGAACTTTGAGGTTTTTATGTGAGCTTCCTCTATGTTCATTTGCTTATCCCTCACTCCATGCTTTTATTATTTCCTCGTTTTATTTTTCCAATTTCAATATCATTGGTTCATCATAGTTCTAGGGAACGTGTCTTGTTAGAATGGTTGTTTTTTATAGATGGTAGAGCAAAAAAATAGATGTTTTTATGACAAGATTATAAACTAAGAGCAAATTGAGGAGATTTTTTAATTAAATTTGCTTATTGATACATTCACAACACTTTCTTTTTGTCTATTTCTTATTGCCAACTTTTGTGCTCTCATTCAATATAATGGTGTTGACTACAGAGATTAAACGCCTGAAGAAAATATTTGTTGTACTACATGAGTAGTGAAGGTGATTCTTCAAAATAATCTCAACCTTGAACTTCACATTCAATTTCTATTTCCAATATGATTTTTATGTGCATATTCATATATTGTAGCACATCAAGCAGAGGATAAAAGGCTTTGCAAATTGGACATGCATACGTGAAGGATTGAAGATTAATAACTATACTACTATCCTCATAATTGGCTTATGGGCAAAAGGTTTAAGTGGCTTTGCTCTCTCACCTGCAAAATTGTGAAAGGTTTTCAAATATTTTTACTACATCAAAAGACAAGCGTTAAAAAGTTTTGAGAATTAGACAAAAACCTAAGAATGTAACACTTGTGTATATTATTGAGAAATTATTAAATTTTTGGGGTCTAATTAGTCTGTTCAAGTTTTGGTTTTAATGAGTTCTATAAAGCAAGCTTGCTAAAACTTAGTACCACTATGCACTGAGCATGGAAAGCAAAATAATACTACACTTTTAAACCCATGCATCTCTTCGACAAAGTCATTGATCTTTGTCCAACAGAAAAGACATTAACTGGATTCATGGTATGCTAATTCTCCCAACTTCCTTTTATGAAATGCCACATGTTTGAATTCCATATTTATTTTACGTGATGTTGTGGCTGCAACATTATCCTTTTCCCCATAAGTTCGAAAATAAATTTTTCATGCATGTAATTCATAAAAATTTAATTCACATTATTATTAGGTTATTTACTATTTTGCTCTTTGATATTAGTAATGCTAATTTGGGTTATTGTAGTTATTTGGTACATGCAAAGTTGAGAATCTATGAGGTACAATTAACTTCGTGCATTGGTAAGGAGAGCAGTCGTGGTTGGGAGCACTTGTAGAAAGTAACATTAAATACTTGTTCTGCAAATATTTCTTCTTAGGAAATTAATTGACTTTTTAGGTCCACAAATACGATCTGCAACTAGCAGCATTTATATTAGTAAATCAAAATCTACAACATTATCATTTGTTCAAGATGTTATAAGGTAGTAGTGGCAATCAAATCAAATTTAATACATGTTTGACCTCCCAATAACAGTGTATAGATTAAGAAGATTAAAACTTTTTCCAGCAAAACACAAGGCATCCATCTATCAATTACTCGAAGACATTGACGTCTACAAAACCTAAAATTTTGACACGAAAGCACAATTTCATTTTCAATACAAAGTTCACAAATATTCATCGTTAAGAAATTTTTTTAAATACTAATAGACGAGTAAAATGTATGGCATTTAAAGTTATTTTGTCATTTTGATAACAAAGAAGGTTATCACATCCACCAAGGCTGTCAATGAAACAACAACATCAGCTGTAAGGCTTGGTGCATACACAATAGCAAATGAAATACTGATAAGAGTTCAATCAAAGTTTTAAAAAAAAAGATTTCCCCGTATTCAGTGCTAGCAATTTAAGATAAATAGTTAGTTTTTGAAATATATCAAAAACCCAGCCTCGGTGCTGGCTAACTTTGGAAATTCACACACAATCAATCACAAGTTCAATCATGTCAAAATTTTCACATCTTAATTTAAGACTCATATTGCTGTATAACATCCCAAAATTTCAGCTCATTTTAATACTGTTACACTGTTTTTGTTAAACAACAAATGTGGTATGGGAGTAATCTTTGAAAAAAATTTCAAGTAATGAATAATGAGTGGAATCCAGGAAACTTGGTCGTAAACCCAGCTGAATCCACAGTTTCCAGAACTGGAACACAAAAACATTTACCTATCATTCCTTAAAATTTCTCACCAATAGAATAGCAATTATTTAACTTGTCATGCAACCAAACACAAGGCATAATAATTGATATGTTGAAATAGAACTCCTAAGTTAATGAATCCCTAAATCAAAACATACACCTTCCATTTCGATATAGTACAGTGGAAACACAATTGTTATAAACCCAAGTCACCAAACATGCTAACACAATAAACTACTTCCATGTATCAGCAACATAAATGATCTTAAAAACTATAAACTTATAGTTAACACAAAATATTACCTTCTGAGTGAAATAAGTGGTTAGTAAGCCATTTTTGTACAGACTTAGTATGTTGAACCATTCCCAAAAAGATTTAGCTTGGTTGGTGCAGTAATGCCAATGGACTGACTGTTATTAAGCCATGATCCTAATGTTTGAGTTGGCATACGTTCTGTGCTTGCATCAGTATATCTATTGGTCTAAGTAGAGGTATTATAGTCTGATTCTTCCAGGCTATTGTATGACATATGGTCGTTGTAATCATTCCAACCATATATGTTAGTTAGAATTGGTGATGGATTCTTTGTGCAAGTTCTAATCGTATAGCCAAGGTTGTTACATCCATTGTATTTTCTTTTTTTTTAAGGCCTTTTTGGGCTGCCTCGATGTCCTTTCTGTTAGTACAAGCATAAAGTCTTGGATAAGGTTGGGATTTGCTTGAAAATCTGGTACACTTGTTCTATTTCTAGGCAAAAACATAGATTATAGCTGCAATATGAGGCTGTGGATTCCTTTCATCACTTTTTTTGTAGGCGTCAAGGTTCTGCCCAGCAAAATACTACAAGCTCCTGCATGTTACATTGATTAACCCTATCTGCACAATTTTACTCACATACACCTTCTCTGATTGGCCATCATTCTATGGAAGATTGTTTATCTTTGTAGTTTTCAGCCACTGCATTAGTTTCATATATTCTGAAATTGATTGTACATCTTCAGCCTTTAAAACAGCTAATAAATGGGAACAAGGTATGCTTAGCCTCTCAAGAAGTTGGCACTGGCATGCAGCAAGCTTAGATAAGTGATAGAATATAACCTTCCACTCTTTGTTTGCCTTTCGGAACCCTTCGATGCTGTAAGTCTGGGTGCTTATGTCATCAACACATCCTTTAATAAAAGCAATCCCTCTTTATTCAGTTCTACACAGATTTTCTAAAAATGGACTTTGTGTAAATTTCCCCAACTTGCTACTCATATTATCTTACATTGGTGCATAATATAGGTGACCATATGAACTGTCAAAATCATCATTTCCCTCCAACTCTTGTTGTTTGTTCATTAACCTATCAATTTGATCTACAAATTCTGTTAATTGCAGTTTTCTACTAACATATTGGTTTAAGAAAGCATTAAATCCCTCGCATCTCTGTGTGTCTCCTCATTCCCCCGAAAAATTATCTATTAAAATAAGGTTTCGCCCATAAATGTCTGTCAAGATACATTTTCTTCATCCATTCGTTGCTTTAAACTTTATGTTTATGCACCATCGCATCCCATTTTCTTTTGAAAATGTTTGTGGTCGTGCGTGTAGAGCATGGTATCTTTAAAGTTAATTGTGAATTTTGTTCTGCCCACATTTGCTTTTGTATGCCTCTGAATGTGCCAATAGCACAGTCTATGAATTGATTGTGGAAATATCTTTGAAATTACTTTGCGCATTGCTTTTTCACCATCATTCAAGACTGCTTTTGGATGCTTGCTCTATATAGCATCCAAAAATTTCACCATCCATAGATAGGTTTGTTTAATTTCTACAGTCAGCAAAGTGAACCCAAAGATTCTTATTCTATCGTGGTGGTTAATGCCTAAAATAACAACTAAAGGTTTATGGTAAGCATATGTGTAGTAAGTTGCATCAAATATAATAACATCTCTAAATATTGCATAATCTGCCCTACAACTTCTATCACACTAAAAAATGTCACCAAAAAGTAGAAAGAAGGGTTAAAGCTTTTTCTCTCATTGAGATATGCTATGCACAACTGATAATCAAAATCCTTTAGTTGTTTTCGCCTTTAACCTACAACCACATTTTTAATATCCTTTCTCATATAACTGACATCGTTATATCCACAAGAACATCAGACCATATACTTGTGTATCTGAGAAGGCCCAATGCCCACATAGTCTATTACTGAAGTAGAAGCCAAATCCACCCTCAAAACTTTCTTGTGCACCCGAAAGTAGTGAACATGATACGGTGGAGTCAAGTTATGATTGTTATCTACAGTAAAGATTGTTGAGACCCAGACACCTTTATTCGGATCAAACAGAACCCGTAGTTCTGCCCTGCATCCAATTCTAGTAACAGGCCTTACAACCTTTTTCCTATTCGTGTTCTGCATATACTTACCAGGCCTGAACCCTTCCCTATTGTAGACCCATTTCCTATGCTTTACTTTGCCATTTTTATCAATGCATTTCACATCTTTCCTTACTCTAAAATCTTTTAACTAGGCATAATTGAAGTACAAACTCTCTGCCTCATCTTTGGTGGAAAATTCACTTCCTATAACAAAACGATACCCCAACGAATCATATATAGCTTTTCTTCCTATGTTGCTTGATTAAGGATTAGTAGTTTTTTTATTCGGTTGTGGGTTTTGATGCTGTAGATGGGGTTTCGTATGTGTGTGTTCCCCCATATTTACATCATCTGCATGTGCATCAGATGAACTACCTTCATTTGGAATACAATTTGCCCAATTCATAGTAGTTTCTGTGATGAAAACATTAACAAATGAGGTCATCTTTATAAGGGAAAAAGAGAAAAAAATCATTCTTTTGCCCATTATTAAAGATGTAACATAATATGAAGACGATTCCTAAATTATTGCATAAATAATGGTATTTATGTAGACTTTAATTAATAATGTACCTATAAATAAAACATACTAACCATTATCCAAACAGTTAGGACTATTTACCATAACAAATTGCCGCAATCAATGTTATCTGTGAAATTGATGTTTGAGATAGTTATGGTGGGTGTCCTTAACTGAGAAGCAATTTTCTGCATACCAAAATTTAAAGCAATTATATAAATTTTTTTAATCCCCAAGCTCAATACATGTTTAATCGATTACTCTTTATAAATAAATGCTTATCTACCTCGATTGTTGGAATTGGTTCGTGCTTAGCTATTCCATCCTCAAATTAATGACGATAGGCGGTTTTGCAGTCAATCTTTGTAATTTCGTTCGGGAATGGGATGATGAATTTTGAATGTGCTTGGACTTTATTGTTGGTCTTTATTATTCTCGCCATTTTTTTTTGCACGTTTTCATTCTTAATTTTGTTGTACGAATTATCTTCTCCCCAACAACAATAACAATTCACTGGAGATGTAGTGAGGCCAATAAAGAATTTCTTCTTCTACAGTTTGTGCCACGCTCAACAGAAGGTGCCTCTCACTTTAAATCCTGATGTCACAATACCTGTCAGAGAATTGTAGAACTTTGTGTGATTGATTAACGTGATGAAATTTGTGGAAACCCTACTGTGTGTTTAGTCAAATTATAGTGAGTAATGCTAACAACAGTAAATTACTATCACTATATTGATATGTGTTTCCCTTTTTTTAATTCATTCTATGGCTACTGAATTCATTTTAACATCCTTATAAAATCTGTCCATTAATGTCCTAATTTAGTTAGTTCTTATGAATTTTTTTAAAATAAGAAGTTAAACAAATCCCCATCTTAACAGATGACTATCCTCAAAATTGCAAGACCTTACAAATATTTTTTTTTCTGGGTGTTATACTGAAAATTTTATTTATGAGCAGATCTAACCCCTTTTAAAAGGGTTGAAAAAGCTAGAACAACTTTTGTTGGTGGGTATTTTTGTTAGGGAATAACGAAAATGGTTTAAAGAGTTATTAATGATTAACGGGTGACTATAGATTTGAGAGTGAGAATACTGGCTATTGATGAAATTGAGAAATCAAGTGAGTTCAATGAGACAAACGGGGATTGGGAGGCATGAGGGCCCGACTAGATGGAGAAAAATTCAAGAAAAAAAGAAGAAAAAATGCCTTGAAGGATAAATTTGTAATTTAAAAATAATATTTTTGGATTAATGAATAAAAGTTTGTAGTCTCACACAACCAAGTGGGGGGAAACTTATAAAATAAGAAACCAAACACGTGTTTGCATATAGAACTGTGGCAGCACTACCCTTTTTTTAGTCCTGGCATTTGCTTCACCTTTCTTCAATGTATTCACTATTTAGAGAGATGAACTTATTCTGCGTATTACATGCCTGCTTGTTCCACCACACAGACATTTTAAGGGTGACTGAGCAAGTTCCTATTCCATTTAGGGTACATGCGTTGAATAATCTCTATGAATGAATAGACAGTGGATGGCCTTTCCAAAAACCAAAAAGAAAAAATCTTTCAATATAAACTTGACATAATGCGCAATTAGTAAAGAAAATAACAGAATGCCAATGATGGAATTAAGTCCCATACGAGTAATCTCAATGTCACATAGGTTATTAATGAAATGTTCATGACACTGGTGAATAAATAATATAGTCAAACTGTGGGACTCTTGGCAGTTGGCACCCTCAAAAGTTTTCCTATAATCTTTTTCATTAATGTATAAATGAATTGTATGATCCCAAGTAACATCTCTTTTCATGGCCTAACATAACCTTAATTTAAAGTCCTAAGGCTCTATAATATATGTAATAATAATTTGGACAAGACCATAGGTCTTGTTTGACTCTTTATTCATGTCAGCATTTGTAATTCTGTCATTAAATTCTCAGTAACGACTGAGAAGGAACAAAAAATGATTGTTGCTTGTCATACCTGGATACACAAACTGATTGTTGCTCGTCATACCTGAATACTTGCAAACATGAAAAGAAAAATAGGAACAAAAACAAATACATGAATAAATTCCATTGAACATGTGTTAACATTAAAATAATATTAAATTTGTATTGGTTTTGAAATTCTTCCATCCGTCGCTTTAAAATAATTATTTCAAACATGTCTAGATTGACGGAATTCTTTAGTTGATCAATTTTTAAGTGCACTTGATGAATTAATAGGGCATTATAGTACAATTTTCAAACAAATGGCAATTGAGACATTAAGTGATTTTTTGCTAAACACCACTGGAGCATACTTTTAAATATTGTACCTATCCCATCAAATTTTGATAATGCAATGTATTACTCATAAGGTACATTCATTTTTTTTTTATTCTTTTTACGTCCTCGATAATTGAAGAACTAATTTTGTAAATTACGAAATCTTAAAATGTTTAGCAGAGAATGGTATTAAATTAAAGGACAACGCATTGGTAACAAATAACAATACTTTAAATGATAAATTGGAATAAATTCCAAACAAACTAATAAATCTAAAAGTATACATGATGAATTTCATGCTCGAATCTCCTAAACTATTGAATTCTGATTTCAACTACAAAAAGATATTACAACACCTTCATTTTTGTAACTTGCACATATTAATTGTTTAATTATAACGTTTACAATATCTTTGCAACAGAATGAAGAGATGAAAATAGCATAAACATAAAAAAGTACATTTCGATTATATTAAACTATATATCTCGTGAGGCCTGATAGAGATAATAATAACTGTAGTAACATTAAAAATAAACTAAATTACGGTAGAGGAAATAGAAATGAAATAAATATGGCACATATAATTACAAATATTTCTTGGTTGTGCCTCATGATATAATCAACAAATTACTAATTTTAAAAGAAAATAGAGTGGTAATTTGATTACACGATCTAAGTTTTTGTAATAATTTTTTTTTAAAAATACTTAAAAATATTGAAATGATATATAAGGGGTGTAAATACTCATGAGAAAGACGAACTCACACTAGAAAAAAAATAGTCATTTTTTGACCAACATTACTAGGTGGTAGAATTTGAGTTATGCACATTTTTACTTCCCAAACTTGTGGTAGAAATAAATTACTACTTTGGATCACTTTAAACCATTAAAAAAAAGATTAATATTTACATAATATTATTAACTATATTATATCTCGTTTGAAACAAAACTGTGCTGTATCTTGTAACTAAGGAGTTACATTAATTGTGTACTCATTTTTTTTAAATTTGACTGTTTAAATTTTGAAGGTATTATTATACTTAATTAAAAGTGAGCATATAATATAGTTAAGAATATGTTACATCAAATTAATTTTATGATACACACTCAATTATTCGTATGACTAAACTAAACAAAGAAATAATAAATCTAATAGTACTCTATTACATTTGTGATCTTATTCAATCATCCAAATAAACTTTAAAAACCGATAATTATCAGTTATATATTGATTGTTGGTATTAAATCATTTCAGAAATTAATTATCATATAGATTTTTATGGTAAAGTATTCTAAAAAATAGTATCATATGATTGATTACCATTATCGAATCAAAGTGGAGACTAAATTTTAAATAATGAAATTATATAGTGAAATATTTAATACAAATTTTTTGTAGTTGACGATATTACTTAAGAAATTAGTCTAAGAATGACCATATAATTAATTTCACCATATAATGATAATTAGCCTTATAATGATCATACATATATCTGCACCATATAATAAGAATTATTGCAATAATTAATTTCATTATTATAACATAAATAAACTCATTACAGTGTCAGTACATAAATTTTCTTACAAGATAACTACATATTGTTAACATTAATTTGAAAAAATGAGAATATACATGTAAAAGATTAAAAGCTCAAATATTTATACAATGAACTTCAAAATATTGCTTCCAGTAATGAAGATGGGAAAGAAATACACACACACACACACACACGAGATTAAGGGTTGCAATAAATAATTTTTTGTATTATGTGATAAAATGATTTGTGTTCTTATAGTATGGGGTTAACCATAATTCACCGATTTTATAGTAATCTTATTTTAAAAAATTTTAAAAATCATTTTAATATTTTCATAATAGTCATTTTCTCAAGCAACAAATGATAATTGTAGACCAAAAACAAATTTCGTTGGAAATTTTTCAACATCGATGTTCAGTTTTACTATCAAAGTGGAATACTTAAGCCGTAGTCGCTGATATTTTAGAAATGGTAAAGGAAGATTCGCACAAACAGCCACATTTACGGAGCAATTAACATTACTTTTAACATTGATTAAGTTCCACCAGATATTATATAATTGAATCAAATTTTTATAGTACAGGTGAAAACATAGCAACATCCATTCCACCACAAAAAGTTGATACATGAACATTTCGAACATCCATCTTATCACAAAACATAGATTAGTCTGGTATGAGCTATGGGGGCAGATCTCTGGTATATACATTTGTAGGTTCATTTACCTCAAGTGTTGGAATATTAAGATCTAGAAGCGCATCTGCCAATGTATAAAGATTCATACAATTTGTTCCGTCACTCTCACTTGCGGAGGAATTAATTGACTCTTTGAACATTTATAGGTTGTAATTAAAGATAATATTTTCTAATGTTATATGCATGGCTGGAAATTCCTCAAGGAAGTGGTTGATTGTGTGGTTCTAAATATCCCTATCATCTTTGACTTCAACAAGCGCATTGTCCCAGGGTTGAACCACAACCAGCCTGAACTGCTCATTCAGCAAGCACGCTGACTGAGAGTATTAGCAATCAGACCGTACCAAGTCCATTGTTCTAAATACACTTTACCAATATAGTGTTCATCCCCATCGTTGATAACAAATATTAGAATGGATCTATTCACGAAATCCATCTGAAAATGTTTTTTAATACCCACCGATGACTCTTTATAGGTTAAAGGTTTAAAGTGCAATACATATATGATATATAACGGGTGTAAAAGAAATTTGACAAAAACGATGCTTATGACAATAAAGGTGTTTGCTGGAGTGACCATAACTTATTTTGTGTACAATTGAGAAGTAATACAGAATTAAACTCACCTAGGCTTCTTTCTTTCCTTGATTTGAAGTTATTAGTGAAAGTGAAAATGTTGAGTCTTCATACAAGAAATAAATTTTTCCTCTTTGTTTTTTAATTTTTTTTTGTCATTACTTTTTCACTTTGAATAGTAGGTAAGCAGAGTCAAAAGTGAAATGAGTGATTGGCAGCACTAAATGTAATCTTGAGTGGGTGAAAAGGTGGCGTGCCTATAGGTTACCTTCCAAATAGTCAAATCATTTAAAAGTTTTAATTTTCTCCTTGATGTCGAGGACTTGCCTGTAATATGATGCCATTCAACAATGGCTAACCCAAAAAAGTCATTTCCATTGTGAAATGACTAAATCGCCGTTGAGATAAACGAAATTGACCTTAATGAAATAGAAAAGAATAAATAAATAAAAAGGAACAACTGAGTAATATGTAAAATAAAAAAATTAAGAACATAAACAATGTTCCTCAATTTTCATCAGGCTATTTACAAATTACACATTAACGAAGCATTATTCTTAATTTCTTCTTTATTGAGTAAACATTAAACAAGGTAAATTTTGGTAATTTTCTTACAAAAACAACCAAAATGTTATTCTTAAGCTGGTCAAATCATTCCCATCTCGTCACTTATTAAGCGAAACTTAGGAACAATGGTATGGGCTTTGACAACCTTCATTGCTCGAGTCACATCGCTGATGCTATGGCAATTGTCTTATCTAGCATTAAATGGTGAAACCTAATGCATGTGGGAATGTTTTATCAACAAGAAGTCGTTGATATCTTGTTTAAATTTTTTTTTTTTGTTTTGAATCGTATTATATGTTAGGCAAGTTTATTGTAACCTTAAGTGTGGATCTCTTTAAAAATACCAATTATGAAATTAATGTCTAAGTGATTTGTTTGATGTTATTTAATGACATTTTGCAACTTAACTATAATTTACGGATGTTTGCTTCCATATATGAGTAAGGCTATTTGCATAATAATAATAATACTCATTTTCTTATAAAACCCGTAAATAAATGAGAAAGAATTACAATTCTACTTTGAATTTGTAGGCATTAGTTCAATGACAAGGTATGTTGACACTACGTTAATTAAGTATAATAATACCTTCGAAATCTATTGAAAATACATGTACACTTGTGAATATTATTGGTGTTGGCATAAATATTTTTTGTGGGTATATTATTGATTTTATTTAAATTATGATATGATCGTAATTTTTTTTAAAAAATAGGGTTGCAATTGAAAAGGCAATAGCCTTCACTTTGGCCTTCAACTTGGCCTTCAACTCTTCTGATATTTGGCTAATGCATAGGTTACATAACTAAATTGTCAAGCACTTACACTTTCCAAAAAAGGAAAAACAAAAGAACTAAATTAACAAGGCAATCCCTTATAAAATTCCATTGAACTTAGCTAAACCTATCTGTCCAAGTAAGTGGCTAAGCTCTTTCTTTTTTGTCCAATAATCATATGTCAGAGAAGTTGATGAAAGTGGGAACAAAGGGAAGGTTAAATTAGCTGATGCGGTAAGATAATTTCGTGCCAGGATGATGGAATTTTATGACTACTCATTTTTCGTGCCACAAAAGTTATCGTGGAAAATCACTTGTAGGAAAAAAAAAATTCATAGCAAAACTACTCATATTGTTCATGATGAATTGTGGCTAACTGTATTATAAAGCCAAGGTCGACTCTTGAAAAGTTTGGTCGTATAGTCCATGATATACTGTACATGTCTAATGCTCGGAGACTCTACCATGTGTAATAAATATTCTTCAACTAAAATAGATGGGATAAAAAAAGAACTGTGTCAGATTGAGAAATGGAGACTCGTAACTCAAGAGGGTTGGCTGGGGAAACACTACAAATAGTAACAAAAAAGGAAAAGAGAAAGGTATTTAGATTATTATTTCACTTCTTGTAATATGAGAAGGCTTGGACTAAAGATTTAATCGCCACCTAACAAGGCTAAAAGACAAATTGGCAGATAAAATGGGGAAGGTTGCATAAGGTCTCTGTGATAGTGAATCAAATGAAGGCAAAGGCAGAGATAAAGGTAGTTCGGCAATGAAAATTTCTGATGACGAGGTCTAGAGAGACTTATACTCAAAATTGTCCTTTGATTCAGATGATGACATTTATAAGGAGTTAAGCAAAGCAATACACAGGCTCGAAGATGCAATTAAATATATAGGCATCCCTAGGAAGAGAGTGGTTCAAAATTCTTTTGCACTTGAAGATTCAGAAAATAAAGACGACCATTTGCCACATGTAAGCTACAATGACGATGAAATGGAAAGGTATGATTCAAAATATGAGCAGCTTGAAGTGTAGGACAACTTCGATGAAGCTCCTGACCTGTTGTAGGGGAGGAGCTTAACATTCTCACCAAGAGATGACAACAAAATGATATTGCCTTTGGGGAAAAAATTTCATAATGAATTGGTGTTTCGCCACGTAGTCAAGGCTCTGGCCCTGAAAGATGGTTTCAACCTCTGCTGTATGACCAATAATGACCAATGTATTTTCGCTGAATGCTCAGACATTAAGTGCAACTGGCATATAGAGGGAAGAAACAAAATAGGGAGTTCGAGATGGATACTGTATACTTTCTTGCACGAATGGAATGAAGATCTTGAGGTTGCACTAATGATAGTGGGTAATAAAATTCGATGATTGTTTGAGGTTAATTTTCCAAAGACTAAGCTGCAGGAAGTGCAAAAAATAGGCCATAAAATTTTAAAGGCTGAAATACTAACAAGGCAACCCAAGAGGGGGGGTGAATTGAGATTTTAAAAATTAAGCAACTAAAAATACAATGAAATAATGCTTAAGTAATCAAATTCGAAATAAACAAATTAATTTGCAATGAAAAGTAAAGAGATAAGGTAAGAGAGATCAAACACAATGATTTTTACGTGGTTCGGCTATCCCTGCCTACGTCCACGCCTCCAAGCATACCGGGCTTGAGGATTCCACTAAACAAGCCACCAAGGCCTCAAATGCTTACAATTGACTTCCAAGGTGTCAATAAACCTTTACAACAAGAGATTATTCCCAATCTCTTAACCCAAGTGTATCCCAACACTTACAATCACTCAAAACAAAAATTACAAGTTATTTTTCTCTCACATAATCCTTTAGATTACAAATGAAAGCTTGATGTGTGAATAAAATGAAGCAAGAATGTGTTTAAAGCTCTATGAAGATTGTACAAACGTGTATTTGCTCAATGGTCGTGTTGTGATCAACCTTTGATTTGATTTGAATGAGCTTATTTATAGTTGGAGCCGAAAACTAGCCGTTATAGTTTTTTTCTTCAGAAAACGGATCGCCGTTAACCGTTAACGGTTAACCGTTTGTGCAGGTCAAAGTTACCGCTGTACTGGATTTCAAATAAACGGTTGACCGTTAATCGTTACCCTTTCGCCGTTAAAATCCAGAGACCTGCACAATAAAAATCTTCTATCCGTTCTAGCTAAACGGTTAAAGCTTTAGCAAACAATAACATACTGGAAATTATCGGTTAGCCGTTTACCAGTTAACGGTTCGCCGGTAAATTCCAGAAACTTTGCAAAACACAATTCCACTCTGTTTTCATTAATCGGTTAAGGGTTAACAATGTATGCCTCTCTGGAAATTAACGGTTAGCCGTTATTAGTTAACGGTTCACCGATTATTTCCAGTAGCCTTTAAAACAACAAGCTTAACTGGTTTGCTTTAAACGGTTAGAGGTTAACATAAAAAATCTTTTTTGGATATTATCGGTTAACCGTTAAAATTAACAGTTCGCCGTTAAATTCCAGTGACACAAAAATGCTTAACGGTTAAGGCTTAAGAAATAACCCTTAGAAAAATTAGGCTTTCTCATAAACTGTTAGCCGTTAAAGATAACGGTTAGCCGTTTAAATCCAGTGAGTATTTTTGGCAGGTTTAAAAACAATCGGTTGAAGTCTAAGAAAATAACCTGTCTCTGCATTTTATCGGTTAACCGTTAATATTAACGGTTCACCGATTATTTCCAGAAATGCACATTTTTTGCAGAGATTTTCAGTTTCTTAAAAAACTTGTAAATATTCATAGAATTATTCTTGCTTTTAAAAAAATTATTTGTTATTATGAAAACCCCAACATATTTATCAAAAGGTTTTTTATCATCAAAATCAATAAAAGAAACATTTACAAGTTAACAAAGGCTAACCATGCTGATCCATATACATGTTTTGGCTAGTTGGTTGCTACAATTAAGGACATGGATAGCTCCCACAAAGTCTATCTTGAAACTGAACAGTGCAGTGTTACAAATTAGCATTGGTTCAAGGGATTCTTCTTTTGTTTAAGTGAAACTGTTTAGGGTTTTAAATTTCATTACAGGCATTTTATTACACTTCATATATGGTATGTTGGGGGTGAATTTGGTAGAGTTATATTGATTGTTGTAGGAATTGGCTCTGCGATAGAATATGGCCTATAGCCGTTTACGAGATTAAAGAAGAATAAAACTCCACTTGGCATCATTTCTTACTCAAACTAGGTGAACTGTTGAGGGTGGATAATGGGGAAGCTTTTGTTTTATGTCACATGGTGAGAATAGTATTGAGGGGGCTTTAGAAGCTTTAATGTGTAGGGTAGAGATCAGAATTTGTGCTAAGACTGTTTATGAACGGATGAAGGCAGAATTCCCAAGCAACTTATTAAGCTATCTATTTTGGGGGCCTTGTCACAGTACTAGCGCAGTAGAATTCTATAGACATTTAGGTCAAATAAAAGTAATAAATGAGAGATGCCATGAATGATTGATACGATCAAAATAAGAATTGTGGGCTTTGTATTGCATGTTTACTTCGGCAAAATATACGCATGTTACAAACAAAATAGAAAAGAAATTTCAATTCTGGATGTATAATTACTTTACACAAAGCATCACCAAAAGAATATAAGCGATCGTTAGGAAGATAAGACATTTGTTCGAACAGAGATACTCAGCATAGTTGTCCTAGAGATGCAAGCTTCCATCTATTGTTAGTAAAAACGTTAAGAAGGCAATTGAGGCTGTAAAAGATAGAGTTGTAAAAAAAACTGAAGGACAGGTCCTGCGTGTCTTATAGAATAGAAATAGGTGGGTCAACATTGATATTAAGAAGCAATTTTACGAGCATGGTATATGGAAGATTAGTAGAATTCCATATGCTTTTGCATCGAGATGCATCTTGAATGTAGAGAGAGGTCGAGGACTTTGTTGATCCATTGCTAACAAAAGATAGATATATGTCAACATATGCATTAATGATGCAACTGCTTCCTAAAGAGAAATGTTGGCCAAGTTTGAAGTTTCAATCAATATTGCCACCACAAAATGACGACACTACCCAACTAAATACATTAATACATAAGGTAGAAAAGAGCGAGTTTAGTATTTCGATGGTAAAAGAAGCTAATATAGTAATGTTACTTTATTGAATTCAGCCATGCAGATTATTTTAATGTGTCTTATCATGTTAAATATTACTAGTATAAGTTTGCAATTAAATTCTTGTTCTATATTTGCAGGATATGCTTGATAAAGCAAAAACTTCAACTCTTACAGGCCTGTTTTAAAGCACAAACATTGACTGTAGCTCAAAAGACTATAGCAGGAAGTTGTTTCTAACTTACTCTACATAGATGTATATTCAATTTTATTCATATAATTGTGTCTTTGTCCTTCATACTTTTACTATTTAATTGATAACATGTCTGTAAGTATGTAATAATCATTATAAAGTAGGTCTTGAGATATGATAAACTAAAAAGTGATGCTATGAAGCAGACATAAAAGACGAAGCGTGCATAACTGCATCTTTTTGAGTTATTACAACTGATATTATCTTTTGCAATACATACATAATTATCAATAATGAGGGTAACTTTTTGTGATTCTAGTGATGGAATTTTTTTTATGTAGTAATGATAATGATCAGAGTGTAATCATATAACAATACTGTAGCATCAATATAAGTAGGAAGAATATTTGTGTTGGTTCAATTAGTTGCGTTAATGGATTAATTCCTCAATTGTGATGGTTGTTAACAAATATAAAGTTGATAAATATTTGTATAGAGTGCACATGTCACAATGTAGCAGCATCATATAGACGACTAGATTTTGTGACAAAAATTCATATTTCCAATTATTATAATCACAGTGACAAATTCTCTAATATAGTTGTCAAATCGATTGGGTGAGGCAAACAACATTGACAATTGCGATTTTCTGATTTAGGGTTAGGTCGTTGGTAGTGAACAAGATCTATTGTGTAAGGCAATCAACATATATAATCACAGTAGTAATAATTCACATTTAAATTGAACTGAATCTTGAAGCCACTATAAGAGCACAATAACATGACTAATTATGTCATTTTAAGACCAATAAGAGTGTATAACCATAATTTAGATCTTAGCCCATAGAAGTAATGAGCCTCTTTGTAATGAACAATTTTCAAAAATTCCACATGAAGTTGGGATGAAAAAACTTTCACATTAACATTTCTTTTCATGATATTACACTATTAAACTTGTTTGATTTCTTATCTTGGATGACTACGTGATATATACTTAATGATGCATATGATAATGAATGAAATTCATACAATTTTTGAAATGTTCATGTATAAAAAATGGCTTTTGAAACATTTCGGAGCCACAAAATTGTTTCGGAATTGGTCAAATTATGGCTGGAACACAAAATGAAAACACGGAGGAACCAGCTAGCCTAATAGCTTATAGCAAAATTGAAACCTAATGGCTAGCCTCTATATTTCTGTCCACGAAGCGGTTAACCACTTTTTTTAAGGGGCTAACCACTTTTTGGGCAAAAACATAATGGCTAGCCAGCTTAAATCAAGTAGCTAGCCGCTATGTTTCTACCTACAAAGTGGTTAACCACTTTTTTTAAGGGGCTAGCCGCTTCATGGGAAGAAATATAACGGTTAACGGGCTTAAATTAAGTGGCTAGCCATTATGCGGTCAACCACTTAAAATAAACGGTTCATTATCTTCCTCACTTATCCTCGCTCTCTCTCTTCTCTCAAACATGTCTCTTTATCCTCGCTCTCTCTACAATATTTCATTTATAACAACTTTTCTTGTAAAATTGAAACTACAACATTGTTTTTTATCCTTTAAAACTTCATTATTCATCCTCAAATCATTATTTCATCATTTTCTCATAAAACTCTCAAATTTCTGAACCTAACTCACCCGTTTTACACACTCTCAGATTTAAGGCCTTTTTAGCTCGTTCCTGACCAAATTGAACCTACACATTGTCTTAAATCATCTTTATGATCAATATAATTTGTTTAAAGTCATCCATTTTGCTCATAATTTTATAAACCTGAATTTGTGTTTTTAGGGATTTTTGATGTTTTAACATGGTTGATGAGAAATACAAAGGAAAGCATGCGGTTAAGAAGTGTAAAGAACTTGATGGAGACGTTTTACAATTCATTTCCACCTACTTTCCAACTCCGCCTTTATGGAAGCGCTTCTGTGATCGATTTATATCAAGGCCAGTTCTCATTGTCTACTTTGTTAACCTTGATAAGTTAGAAAATTTGTCAATTTGTAACAAAATTCTTAGGGAGTTGCTTGCTAATATGGGTTGGACCAATGTCTTAATTATTAGAGAGCTGATTCATTTGAACTTGGTACAAGTATTTTACTCGAACATGTTGATTTCTACACACACTATTATTAAAGTTGTTATAAATATTGGTAGAATTTTTATTGAGTTTGATGTAGAGGATCTATATACGATCCTTAGGACTAGGAATAGAGAGTTGGATATCTATACGTCTAGGCAAAGAATTGATTATCCTTAGTATTCTATTGTCAATACTATTATGAATATGTAAGCGATCTACTTTATCCCCAGAATTCTATAAGTCTACTTTAAAATCACAATCTTGACCCCTTTAACTTCGGGTCCTTCATAGTCTCCTTCAACATGTAATTAGCCCTTGTTTAGGACATGGTGATCAAGTTACATGCTTAAATGTTGCCTTATTAGATAGTATTCTAAAGGGAATAGTGGTAAATATGGGACATATCATTCTTCAACATATGCTTAGTACTCTGGGTATAACAAACATATCTTTTCCTTTTAGTAGGATCATTACTCGAAACCTTAAATATTTTTGGGTTCTCATAACTAAACCAACTTTTGATGATGCCAAAGAATTATGTGACGATGCTATAGGTAATTTGAGGTTTGTATGGATGGATGATAAATGGGTTAAATACCAATGACTTAACAATAAAGTTACAGAACTTGCTCCTTTAGATCATTGTATCTTTACTGATGTCCTTTTACCAAACCAGCTTCCCAATCTTAGCAGTCGACAGCGATCACATCCTCGGCATCCCTTTTCAGAGGATCGTTCCCATTCCACTTCAAAGAATCTTTCTCATTCTACGTCAGCAGTTCCTGAGAACCCTATGCAGTATCTATTAAGTGAAGCACGCTCCATATCTAAGCAGCAGAACTGACTTTAATCACAGTTTGAGGGATTCTAAATTTATTTCCCTTCTGAGCAGCGGCGTCTTTTTGATCAACAACAACGCCTCTTTGACCAACAATAGCAGATCCTTAATGACTAGTAGCAACTTGTTACTGTCTTTATGTTTCTACCACCATCATCCTCATCATCTCAGCCACCTAACTAGTTCCATTCCTCTCTTATTTTTATTTAGTTTCATGTCTTATTATACACCTACATTATCACATGCATTTGATACTTCTGTTCTAACTTTGATTTCTATATTCTTATTAATGTTTGGATGGTTTGATTGAATAACATTTTTGGATGCTTTGGTCATTTGCTTTATATATGTTGGTTTAATGATTAACAATTGTGGAGTTGTTTTTAATTTTAACAGACGTAAATTTGATAATGAAGAGGGAGAAGATAAACACGTATTTTGTAATGTGGAAGTGTTTTTGGTATTTCATAAGATATCACGAGGAGTTTACATATATTATAGATCATACTTAAGGAGAGTTTATGTTGACAGTCATTAAATATCTTGAAGCATTGCTTCAAATTGTTTTATGATTTTGTTATATATTTTGTTTAAGTACCCAATTCACCCCTTTCTCTTTTGGATTGCTTAGTTAGAATTTCAGCTAATGTAGCTACAAAGCAAAAACATGAATAACATACTACTACTACTGGCAACATTTCCTTTGCCTGTCTTTATTTTTACTCGCTAATCAAATGCATAATAATAATCCCAAAATCAGTATACACTAGATAATTAGTTAGCAATAGTTTTAGAACATACAAATTACCTTACATTTCCTTGTAATCCATACACGTTGTGCATATGGACACGTACAATATATACAACCTTCAACCTAAACCAGGTAACCCAACAAACACACACGCATGTACACTCTTAACTAATACATATGAAGATATAAATGGCATTTGCTTCTGGTTTCTCAAATCAACGCAGTGCACATTTTTCTAAATCGAACAAACCCTGATACCAGGTTGGCTCCCTCTTAATGATAGCCTATAATAAAATTTGAATGAACATCATTAAATGGGATTTTTATCTCCAAACAAGTTATGTGAATGTTAATATTATGCTCATGTGTTATCAATAAAGACAACTAAACTACGTTTAACAAACTTTCAACAAGATAAAAAACCCCAAGCTTGAGTGGGTTTCTACAGTAGTCATATTCTTCAAACTTTATAGTTTAACTTAGACAACTCTTTTATGTTATGCTAAAAATATTTAAGATTAAAAAAAATTGCAAACTAAGCAAATCTTAGCAAAAGGAATCATCTAATACATAGTATGAGCTAAAATCCATAGATGAGTGTTATGAACAGTTGTGCAACCAGGGAGACTTTATTGAGGGAATGAAAATATGTTCATTTCTTGTACATTTATTAAAATCAAGATAAATGTAAAGACAACAAGATAACATCATTACTACACAAACTAACAACTTTCCGACAACTTTAGCATGTGTGCATAGATTGCATACTACACCAAACTAGTTGATAAACCAAGCTAGTAAATTAAGGCTAGGCAAACTTGTTAAAAAAAAATTCTAACACCTTCTATTCAACATAACTTTATAGTATACCTAAGAGATTTCCAAGATATTAGTCTGACCAAGCCAATAAACAACATAAAACATAAAAGTTCCAACAAGTTCTATTTTATCTTTGTAACTCCCCAAACAATAAACTTACTAATTGAAGTTCTATTATATTCAACAATGATATACATACAGGGGAAAAGAATTGCGACAGATAAGATCCATACAAGATCTCTAACCATAATACATCTCAAATTCTGGAATTTTCACCAGAATCTACAGAAGCCAATTGCATGTAACAAAGAGAGCATGTTCCTCTGCTATCATCTTATTCTACTTTTGCCTATTATGTTTGGGATTCTTCCTCTTTCCACTACTGTAAAATCAATTTGAAGTATCTATTCGCTGCTATGTACGAACAGAATTATGTCATGTCTCATATCTCCGGTTAAAGTGTTATAACTTCCATGGTTATTAGTTTTATCTCATATCAGTTTTATCTACTTGTAGTGAACTAATTGTTTGATTGTTTTTATTGTATTTTGAAAAACAACTCAATACATGTTCCCATACCATCATACACCTAAATGGCCCTAATTACTACTAAGCACATGTAATTCTGTATGTCTACTTTACTTATCACTTTTATTTATTAAATCACAATCATTTAAGGAACCATGCCTTTCCTTGTAGTCATCACGACAGACTTAGATTTCATAAGCATATATCCCCGTTGAATTCTACCTATAGGTTCTATAAGCATATATCCCTGATTGAATCCTACCTACCACTTTATTATACCACAATTTTGCTCTTACTGGATGACAAACACAGCTTTAAATTGCTCATTCCTTTAACTTTTCCCCTTTATCCTCGATACAAGCTTCAGCTCATGTTCATTTTAACTACATGTGATGCAATGGGAATATTTCTAGATACAGCTTCCACAGAACTTCTCAGCGTCAAGTTACAAGACACAAAATATACATCATTTCATATATAAAATTTTGATACCCAATAAATTAAATACTATTTTTGCCATATCAAATTCATATAGAAATGGCAAACTTACTTATACATGCAGTATTTGAATTCTTAGCTTTAGAAAAATTCTTTTTCTACTCTTTCAAGCTACACTTCAAACAAAAATGAGTAATAAATAATGAATATACATATTAAAAACAATACTTGTAAATTAAGAATAACCTGAAATGATCAGTCTCACTGAATCACTCTCATAAACAAGCTCATAACAAATGGAGGAAAGGCATTGCAACACACAAATCTCTTTTGCTATCATTGAAGACTTGTTTTTCCGATTATTGTAAATATTATTTAACAAACAACATAAAAGAGCTAAAACACAATACCAAAATTCATAAATGCTTAATTCAACTTTGAGATCAGTATTATCAAAATTAATCAATGACACAGAATATAGCTTGAATGGGCAACTATATAAAAAGGAAACAAGTTACATATAACAATCAGTAAATTCGGCGGTCAAAACAGGCAATGGTGGGGATACGTATTGAATGATCTTTGTTTTTTTCTAAGTGCGACACCAAAGAGAATATATAATAATGTAATGAGAATTTAAAAATAAAAATAAAAAAACAGAAAAGTAAACAAAAGGAAAGGAACATGCAATCATTTAAGTAAAGAAATATTAGCAACTGTGAAGGATCGGTTAAGGAATATATCGAATCCATATGTGATATGTTTGATGATAGGCTTACAATGTTTGCTTAATGGAAAGCCAAACCATGAAGTGGAGGAACGACAAGCAATCTTTTGGCTGATGTTCGACCTACCCAAGCTGCAGGAAGAAGAAACACCAACAGCAACCACTTGTAGACGAATAAGCGGCAATTTTATTAAAGTGTTCGATTATGTTTTGCAAATTTTGTTTACGAATAGAGTTCAATTTAAGATTTTGTTTTCCGTTCACAATCCCTAGAGGCCTAAACCCTAGAGCATTCCCTCTTTGATTTTTAATTTTTACCCTCCATAAATACTCTTCAAACCATTTGTCCCTGTTGCCCACCATTATAAACAAACCAATTCAGCTAGCTCCCCTCTATTGCAACTTTTGGACAAATTAAACTTTAGCCGTTGGATTAGATTTTAATAATTTGAGCAAGCAAGATTTTCTCAGTCGTATGTTACGTTAAACGTAACTTAGGAATTGCCTAGAGCAAACATTATATATTTCCCTCTTTTCATTATCCCTCCAAAATTTTCAAAGGTAAGAGATAAAATATTAGATTTCTCTCTTTTTCTCTCCCTCTTTCATTTAATTAATTTAATCTTTTTTCTCTGTCTCAAATCTTCATCTATCAACTTTATTGTTATGGCTGCTATTTGTTAAACATGATGAAGAAGAAGAAGACTTTTTGTGATGAAAATAAGTTTAATTGATATTACCTGCAAAGGAGAAAAAATTTATGATGATTTTTTAAACAAGCGGCATTATTAATGAAATTAAATTTTTTTGGACAAATTAAATTAAACTACTAATTGTAGAAGTAATTTGTAGATTTCATTATAGATTATCTTTAACTATATATATATTAACTCTTATAAGGAAAAAGATAAATTTTAATGACAAATAATTAAGAAACAGAAAGTAACATTATCAATTGTTCAATACATCAAATTGTTCGTCTTTTTCAAAAAGAGATCAACACTTTAACTGATTAGTATTATTTGTAAATGATTTTAACAATATATGTCCAAAATCAATTCTTCGTAATTATAAGAAAATTTTTATGGTGTGTTTATTTATTGAGAATAGGAATAGAAATCAATAAATATGAACGAATGATATGTTTACTTACTTAAATAAGAGGTGAAATGTAAATTAAAGTGATAAACCCCACCTAAAATTGGAAATGATTGAGTTCACATTCCCATGAAGGGAGGTGGGAATAAGAATCTAATTCCCTAAAGTGATCATATTACCCTCACTTAAATCTTAAAATTCTTATTTTATCCTTCCTTATGTTGTTATTATTATTATTATTATTGACAATAATAAACTAAAGTCAATTTAGTAACTTGTAACAATCCATTCTAATTCTAAGATAAAGTAAACATATCAATGGCAATACAGTTCATTCTGATTCTGATTTCTGTAGTTAAAGTAAATAATTTATTCTGATTCTCATTCTTTATTCTGATTTTAGCTCATTCCAATTCCACTCCATTCCGATTCTAACATATTCCAATTATTGATTAGTAAACACACTATTAATGGATTCGTCATAAATCTAGTAGAAGAGGAAGCTCAAATAATGTTTGTTCATATGGGTGAATATAACTTTTCTTTTTTGAGTGAAAGCTCAAATAATAACACTTTATTATTCCACACGCTCATACACTAATTATAAAAAATTGGCTTTTTCTTTGTATGCTCACTAAACTTTCAAAATCATTCTTGCTTAAACTATTTAAATTACTTAATTTTATATATTTAAAACAATAAAACTATCCCGCAACTAATTTAAAAAGATATATTGATTTAACATATACTTTATATAATTTAGTCAAGATGTAAACAAATTATTTAACATAATCTTAGTTATCAAATTTTTGTTTAATATTGAATTTTGCACTAAAATAAATTGCAATGGGAACAAAACAATAAAAATATTCCATAAATGATACCAAAAAGAAAAAGAAGGAGAATAGAAGAATTACAAAGAAATGAAGAAGAAGAGCCAAAGGCAAAAAATTTTTAAAAAAAATTCAGTATTTTTGTTTTATTTTATTTGTTAAAAATAAAAAGAATCATACATACTCTGTAGTAAAAAATTTTCTTAAAATTGATTTCCTCATTGTTCATCTAAATATTAATTAAAATGTTGAAAATAGAAGCTCTAAAGTTTAAGTTATGAGAATTATAAATTGAAAAATGAGTGTGCTATATGGGTGTCCAAAGTAATTATATAATATTAACTTATAATAAATTATTCTTAATAGTTATTTATATAATAAGTACTTCATTAATACATATTTTTAATAAAATCAAAGTGCTCGGCATAACTTTTAGAGTGTAAATAGCCCCACTCTTAAATTAATTCTCACCTCTATTTTTTAAATTACACCAGTTCAATGATCATCAACTAATGTGTTTTTTATTCATTATGAGCATTCTTGTTTAAAGAATTAATTAAATAACTTAATGATATCATCTTTATTTTTATCTGTAGAAAAGATTCAAATATCTGCAAAATTACCCATTTTCGAACCTTAATGAATTAGCCAAATATTATTACAGAATTAATTAATAATCTAGTGCTCTAATTTTTTTTTCAATACTAACAAAACTATAAATTTTTCTATCTTATTTTTGTTTGGATGTGATTTAAATCGTACTTTTATTTGCGTAACCAAAATGCACCCGCAGAACCGCAGAAAAAAAAAAAGAAAAAAAAAAAAAAAAGAAAGGGTCGTCCGCTTATTAAGTGGATTCCATTCACAGTCCCAACCATTCCAGCCTTGGATACATTTTACGATTTAGCAAATTAATATTAATATTCCGCGAAGCTGAAAAATAAAGACATCCCCAAAACAACGCGTCACAACTCCGCGATAACATATCACCTTTGCGAGAATCGCCCATCGTCGGCATCGAGGACATTCGATCACGCTATCAACGAAAGTGGGGCCCACCACCGGCTCCCACGTCAGCATCGGCATCTTTCCTTATGCCCCTTAACCATTGATCGCCACACTAATGAGAAGTCACAATCACGATTCACGAAAAACGCAAACTTAAGAAAGCTTTCGACTCCAGTGAAGGAGAAAGGAAGAAGGTTCGAGGATGCCGGGACTAACAGCACCATCAAGTTACTCTGAAGAGCCGCCTCGCCATCATATCCTTCAAATTAATTCCAAGGCAACTTTTTTGT
This sequence comes from Citropsis articulata, assembly GCA_030449925.1. NCBI lineage: Eukaryota > Viridiplantae > Streptophyta > Magnoliopsida > Sapindales > Rutaceae > Citropsis > Citropsis articulata. The sequence continues at coordinate 1,130,394 of JASUUH010000110.1, read as the reverse complement.
TTTTTCATTATTATTATTTTCATTTTGTCTCGTATTTTGGTTAATGCTATTTAATCTGTCATGTTAGAAAAGTTTTGGTCTCTATGGAAATTGAACTAAGTTGTAATTCTTATGCTTTTGAGATTTTGACAGTAGTAAGCTAGAAATAAGATCACTTGAGCATGCATGTTTTTATTTTTATTTTTTGAGTGTGCTGCTACTGGTTCGTGCAGGAACCATTCAATGCGGAGCCGCCACGGTCGGCCTTGGTTTCATCTTACGTGACGCCTGTTGATTTTTTCTACAAGAGAAATCATGGCCCAATTCCGATAGTTGATGATATTGAAAGGTAATTTTTTTTCTCTCCTGGTTTTCTTCTAAATATGATTTAATCACGTTCGGTCTTGTTTGACAAAATGGGAGGTAAGAAAAAGAAAAAAAGAAGTGCAGCAAAAAGGCTTAAATGATGATTGGAAAGGAGAGGGAAAGTAGATGACTGTTACTTTACCCTTCTTTGTATTTCTTAAAGAGGGAAGAGTTCAAGAGAAACCATTGTGTTCTTGGATTTTGGTGTTTATGCTTGTCCACATTGTAATATTTAGGTTGACGAAATATAAAACAGAAAAAAAAAAAAAAAAAAAAAAAAAAAGAGAAGAAAAGAAAAGAAAGTATGAAGGTGTTGGAAATGTTTATTATTTCCACACCTCTTATGTCTATTTATGTATTGAACAAATTTTTGAGTTCAGAGAGATTGTATGTCTATCTCCCATTCTTCCCCCTTATTTTTTCTTTCCAGCAACTCAGGGGAAACAGTCTCTCTATATCATTTTACTTTCCTCCTCCCTTCACTGTCTCCTACCAATCTAGGCCTTGAATTTTCTTATTTATTAATTGTTTTATTGATTTCGTTCCTTGTTTGCTATTGCAGCTATTATGTCTCAATATGTGGTTTAATTGAAAATTCCAAGGACCTGCTTATGAGGGATATTCGGTAAGCCAAATGCTTGTTCCAGAATGTTTGTTGGTTTCCTCAGCGAGTTAAAACTTGTTTGATCCTCTTGTGGAAAATTTACATTGTTGCTTTAACAACGAAGTTGACTTTGCTGTCAAATAACAGGATGCTCCCAAAATACAACATCACTGCCACTTTGCAGGTGTGACTTTCTGTGTGACTGCTCTGCTTGTAACAAGATATCACTGAAGTATTGATTTGGCTTGTGTGTGTTACACATCAACAGTGTGCTGGTAACCGAAGGACAGCGATGAGCAATGTCAGAACGGTGAAGGGAGTTGGCTGGGATGTTTCTGCTATAGGAAATGGTTCAATTCTTTAATACTGGATTTATCATAACTCTTAACTTTTCCTTTCTATTTATGTTTACAGTATATGAGTATGAATGGAAAAGCCCTTGGACAGGCTGATATTTATTTACACACACGCACACACATATATGAATCTGTGATTAGTTAGGTAGAAAAAAATGAAGAATAAAGGGTTTTGGAGAAATTCCTTCGTAGTGAACCTAGTGATAGCTTTATGGAATGCTCAGAAACAAACTCCATCCCATGGACGCTGCCTTGTTTCTACCTTGTATCAAAGAATATCTGTCTCTTTTCCCAGCATATTGCGCATAAAATGTCCATAAATCACTCTTCCATAGCAGTGTAGCTGCCTTATTTCTTGAGTACATCAGATATGCTTCTCAATGGATGGGGAGATAGAAGAGAATGAAACAGGCTGACCTCACTAGCAACTTGAGATAGAATTTGCTACATGTTAAAGGCAACTTTTGCATAGTAGAAAAAGATGATCATGCTTTTCCCTAGCCTTACATCTTACAAAACGCAGCATGATGACGAAGTACAACTATTGGGTCTTTCCTTCAAATCAAATCATTTGCGTTAATCATTCTATGAGAAGCCATCCCAGCAAAACCTCGAACTGATGGGCTTGTTTACTCTCCAAATGTTCAAAGATGAGTCTAGAGAATTGAGGGAAGAGTCATCTTCAGGCATTAGAAAAATGTTGATAGAAAAAAGGCCTCAATTTATCAGGAAGTTCAGGTCATTTATCCTAAATAATTCCAAACATTTTTCAACTAAAGACAGCAAACATAGAGGTTGGGTGATTTCTGTACTTGAGGGATCACATTTTTGTTCTTGTCATCTATACTTTACACAATAGCTGTTCCATGTAGACAAAAGAATAACAAAGTAGAGAGAGATTAATTTCATTCGTATTAACCAAAAAAAGCGGCATGGTTGGAATTATATCTTTATTAGAATTATCTTTTAAATTTGCATGTGTCTCCTGTACTTGAATAATCCGAAAGGACATATCAACTTGTTCTTGCTTTCTGTGCAGTTAGAACTAATTTATCATTTTTTATCATTTCCTTTCAGCTGTCTGGAGTGGTGCCAAATTGGCTGATGTTCTTGAACTGGTTGGGATACCAAAATTGACAAGTGTCACTAGGTCAGGTGGAAAACATGTTGAATTTGTAAGCATTGACAAGTGTAAGGTACATTTTGGCCTTTGAATGTCATTCTGACAATTTTGTGCATGTTGGTGGGAAATGGATTTTATTTGAGAAATTCTGCTATTTTGTAGGAGGAGAAGGGGGGTCCATATAAAGCATCAATTCCACTTAGTCAAGCTACAAACCCAGAAGCTGATGTTTTACTTGCGTATGAGATGAATGGAGAGGTTGGTATACTTGCCTTCGAACAATTTTGTGCTTGTGTAGGTGAAATATTTTAACCCTAAATACCCCAAGTACCCACATTTTGAAAATAAAAATGGATTGGTAGTATTTCATATTCTTCTACTGACAGAAACTCATGTTTCCCACAATGTGCATCCCTGCTCCTGCAGGCTCAGTATCCTGTTGTTGCTTTGTTTCTTGTGTTTTGGGCCACCTCTTGCTTGAATCCTGTTGAGTTAACCTCTTTGTTGACATTTAATTCAAATGCTTACGGTTCAATGAAGCTAATGCATTTCCATGCGGACTTAAATGGCATCCAATGCATGTGATTGCTTGGATGATAAACTCATTTCGCTCAAATAATCTCTCTTGTTGATGCATTAGCTAATCTGAGTATATTATTTTTGTTTTTTCTAGGGTAAAAGCATCTTTGAGAAACATAATATTTTACAGTTTTATTCTAACAGTAAGCTTTTTCTTTCAATTATAATGCCAAAGCCTCTTAATAGAGATCATGGTTATCCGCTTCGGGTAGTTGTACCGGGTGTTATAGGTGCTCGTTCTGTCAAATGGTTGGATACCATCAACATCCTTGCAGAGGAATGCCAGGTTGGAGAAAGTTCTCTTTGTTCTTAATTAATAGTCTGTTTACATATTTCTATATGCATATGTATGAGTCCCCATTACTACCTTGCAGGGCTTCTTTATGCAAAAGGACTACAAAATGTTTCCACCATCTGTGAATTGGGATAACATTAATTGGAATTCCAGGAGGCCACTAATGGATTTCCCTGTCCAGGTATTTACTTGATGGTGCTTCTATTTGGCAGAGTGTTGGGTGTTCGTACATAGACGCATGAATCAATAGCTTTAAAACCTGTTTTATTCTTTTAGTTAATAAGATTTGGACTAGCCAACAGCCAATCCATCTCTTAGCTACTCAAGCTGATGCCCAAAGGCAAATATAACAACATTCTAAAATTAGATTTTCAATATAGGCTTTTTGTTGAACTTGCAATCATTTAAATCCTGCTGCTTTAGGAGTTGGTAAAAATGAAGATTGCTTGACCTGTTACTGCATTTGGTTAATTTTTCAATGAGAAATATTAAATATAAACCACTTTTTATTGCAAAAAAGCACGATACTGAAACTTGTTGGTTGACAGTGCGTAATTTGTTCGCTAGAGGACGTGAATGTGATGAAGCCTGGAAAGGTTAGTCTCTTTGTTTTTTTTTTTTTTTCCCCTCTTTTTTAACATTTACAAACTGTTTGTTCTTCTCTTTACGCATAATGGTATAAGGATTGGATGTGCCAAACCATCTTTTTGGCGACAGTGTGTCAATCTTCTGAAATCAATGTTCATATTTTGTGCAGAATTTAGATTCTTTGTCGTTAATTTTTCATTTGTTTAAGGTATATCAATGGTCTGGCAAAGCACGTTTGCAATATTATGAATTTCTTGGATGATCGGAATAAATTTGAGAATTAAACTGCTTAGCGAACTTTTGAGTGTAGTATAATGTATATAAGGGTTACTTGCATTTTTTTCAAATTATCCAAATGCTTCACTTCTGATGATGACCGTATGGATGCTTCCCTTTGAACCTAGAGCTGGAGAAGATCCATCTTTCCCCCACCCCCTCCCTCCCATCCCCTCACTCCCTTAGAGGATCACTGCATCTTTTTTCACATTGACGCAGCAGATCCTCAACTATTGTACAACTTGCAGGCAAAAGTTAGTGGATATGCGGTATCAGGAGGTGGCCGTGGAATTGAGAGAGTAGATATATCTGTTGACGGTGGCAAAAGCTGGGTAGAAGCCTCCAGATACCAGAAGACTGGTATTCCATATATTGCAGATCACATGAGCAGCGATAAATGGGCATGGGTATTTTTTGAAGTCATTGTTGATATTCCACATAGTACTCAAATAGTTGCCAAAGCGGTACGTCATCTATTTATTGATAATTACCCACAATTGTAGTGTCCATAGCTCCAGATACGTTAATTCGTATTTAGTAATCAGATATAATGTTATTTTAAAAGAAGCATACACCCAAGTTGCCAGTATCAGAACTCAGAAGGGATAGATTAGTAAGTAGCAGATTTGTCTCTGTGTTGCATCCATTAATGAAATCAACCAAAATTGTGTCAGATGTCAACTGGTTAGTCATTTGTCACCCAATAGGTGAACTTTCAGCCACTGGATGAACCAAAATGCAAGTTGTAACTCCAGGTAAAATCCAAGGACTTGAATAATGCAGCTGATCATTTGATAGAAATTTCTGTCCTAGAGTTCAGCTTGTGAATAGATTCCCCCTTGTTCTGTGGGATGCTTTTGTTGGTTGGCTCATAGTTACACTGAAAGATGCTCTCTTAAAAAACTGCTTCGCTTGTTTAAGAATTTACATTTAACAAATTTAGTTTCATGTATGAGCAGGTTGACACAGCTGCAAATGTCCAACCTGAAAGGGTGGAAACCATCTGGAACTTGAGAGGCGTACTTAACACCTCATGGCACCGGGTTCAAGTTCGAGTTGGACACTCAAATATGTAAACTTAACATAATAGAAACAACAATGAAGAAGTTGAATAGTTTCTTGACATACTGTAATAAGTAGTTGGCTCTTCGCGATATGCTGTCCACAAAAATAACGTGTTTAAGCTTGATGATGGTACACGCTGGGTTGTTGAAACTTCTTCGATGAGGCCGTTTTCTTTTAGTGCTACATTTTTCGCGGGGCCATGTTTTGAATTATTGCGCTGTTGCCATTTCTGGGCCAATGATGTGACTAATGAAGAAAAATTGATACCTTCCAAGAGTGAGATAACTTTGCGGTGGCTTTGAATTTAAAATTGTAGAGTGGCTTTAAAATTGTCTATCAAGTAGCCTTATTGGGTGTTACGGGAGATAGGCGCTATGTTTGATCAGGTGTGCCAACTGCCACGCAGAAACGTAGGCTATTGACAAAATAAAAGTCCTTTAGCAAGGTGTTAGCGATAATTCTGTTATGCGGTGGAGGAATTGCCTCAATCATTTCATTGACTAATTTGAATCACACTGAACTACTGAAATTATGTAAATGGACATTTGAGCACATGGGCATGCACGTCTTTAATATGTTTAAATTTGAAACATAAATAGATTATGCTTTTCATGTAGACCAAAAAAAAAAAAAGGCAAAGCTTATGTTACAAATAATTAACAAACAATCAATAGTTATAGGCCATTGATTTTGATATTTCTCAAATTCGATAGATAAAAGTAGTTTTAACCTAAAATAAAGTACCTGTGTAATAGATATTTATAGAGAATTTTATTTTTAATCATATGTTTACTTTTTTTTCTCAAATAAGTCCTCATTGATTTTTTTATAATCAAATGGTTTTGTCATCCATGTTTTCTACATTTATTTTAAAAATTTTATAAAGTTTTTATAATATTTTTATAAAGATTTAAATGATTATTTTATTCATAAAGATCCACAAATTTTGAATATATTTTTTGCACTTGCATTTATAATTTCTTGTGAGACATAAATTAGATTTCTCTTCTAACACACACACACACACTCAATCTATTTTCCGTCCTAAATACATACTATCAATGCTATCACATTGATTTTGTAATCTAAATTTACTGTCCTGAATTATAAGAGATATTATATGTGATAAATATCTTATAAATATAATGAATTATTAAAAAGATAATACAATAAATAAATTGCCAAAGCCTCTAATAAAAAGATTTCAAGTATTTGATCTGATCAATGATTCAAACATATGGAGAAATAATCAATTAAATTGAATGTCACTATATTTATTAAATAAATTAGAAAACCCAAATTTATCTATAAATGATATAAAAAGGGTAAACAAAATATTAGAAATTAATAATTTCAATGAAGCACATATAAAATAAATTCAAAAATTAAGAGATCAACTAAGTAAGAATTTAATAAAGCTAAACAATTTATAAAAGACTTCAATATCAAAGATCATGATATATTAAAGAAAGAGATCATTAATATAATGAATAAAAACTCAATAGATATAAGATTAAACAAGTTATAAATTTAATTAAATAAAATAAAAAAAATTGTTAAGCAATTTGGTACTAACGTCGCTATAAATATAAATGAAGAACTTCAAAAAAAATTCAAATGCTAGCATTATTGTTGCGCGACTGCACCTTGGGGTGTAAACAGACTGGGGTATAAAGTAAAATTTTTAAAGTTATTGACCTTTTTAATAATTATTATTTTTTCTAAGGGTTTAACAATTTATAGCCGTAACATATACAGCTAATGTAACATAAACTTTACCAAAAAAAAATATATATATATATATACCACAAGTCTACAATGGAATCAAAGTACTATATGCATTTATTATAGCTGGTTATGGAAACCAAAAAAATGGGTCTGCAGAATCAGTAAAAGAAACCTCCTTGGGTGCTACTTTTATTATGTTATGTTCTTGGGTTCTCGTTGCTAATGTCGGGGATTGCCAGCACAGAACAAGTGAGTATCAATCAATCAACCGAAAACAACTTGGTTTAAAGAACACTTAATCACTACTTGACAGACATTCTATGTGTGAACTGGTGTGAACATAGTATTTAATAAACAGATTATGCTTAATTTCCTTTTCACTTTAATTTAATCACGCCCTGTTGTCCTTTTCGTCTTCGACTTGTAGCTGTGTAAGTTTCCACAAGTTCATACGAAATAATCTTGTGTCATCATCTTCTTTATGTACTTTCAGGCTAGTGTGCTTGGCTGCATCTGCAACGACATTCACAAATTGCACGCTACTGTGTCCTTATGTAACGACTGATGATGTATCAAACAACACTTGGGTTTGCAATATTGGCAAATTATTGAAACCTTTAGATCTTGCCCTTTTCGAAACGCCAAAAGTTATTAAACATAATGGGTTTATTATTTTCCATTTTGGTGCCCTTAATTGGGAATGTCGTCCCCGTGGCATTTATTTTTTTTATTATTATTTTTGGCTGAAAGGACACATCTATTATTATTAATTTTTTTTTTTTGTGTTTAACTAGTGTATCACATATAAAATATAAATTTATTTGCAGGGTATAAAATATAAATGGTGTCACGTTTTGGCTTGGCGGCGAGCTTGCTGTATTAAAAAACCACCAGTCTACCACCGTGTTTTCAATTATTTGAAAGCTGAATCATTATTTTGATACTACTTTGTTGGTGGAGTGTCATTAAATTGGAAGTAAACGAAACTCATGTGAATTTAGTCACGTTTCTAAAGATGGGTAGCCCATATGCTGTCGGCCACCGAAAATACAAGGAGATTATTCCACGAAAATATTTCTAAAACCTCCAAAATCTCCTTCTTTTTTCCCTTTTTTTTTTTTTTTTTTGGCCCTTTTTCTCAATGGACAGACAGATCCCTAAAATTTGATATACAGTTAGATCCTTGTTTTCGAAATAGTCATGTTTAGATCTCTCTGTAGCTCCGCTAACAAATTTCATCTGTTTCAAAGGAGATTGTAGCATATTCATCAAGATTAGTGGATCATATAATAATAAGATCATTGTCCCCTTTTAAATAAGTTAAAAAAATATAATGATATTGAGTCATAATGAAATTAAAAGGATTCTTTACTGCCGTTTTTATATTTTATATTTTATACCGTAAAAAATGTTTATATAGGAAGTGTTGTTTCTATCGCCCTCGTTTATCACATAGTTAAAACTTACGACAAAAGAGTTTTAGATAAATCTATTATTCATTTTTGAAATTAGAGGTTTAGCCATTTAAATAAAACTTAATGTTACACGTGTCTTCTTATTTTATAGTTTTGAGTAATTATGTGGATAGTTGTGGGAAGAATTTTTTTTTATCAATGAGACGTGTCGACAAACATTATAAGATTTTAATCGAAGTGGCAATTATGCATTCATTTCTAGAACGCTCCATCTTCCAGCCCCTGCATTTTATTCTTATCTACAACCTTTCCTTTCCACTACATTTTGTCTTGGTTAGTAGAATTAATTATTAGCCTTAGAAAATTTCATATATAGAACACTGGCCTTTGATTGGTTGCTCAGTCATTCAGGTCTCAAATTGTCTCCTTTTGAAGGTCTATGGATTTTTTCAGTATGATGGATAATTAAATATGGATGCTGCCCATTGTAAATTCAATTTTATCACATGTCATTATTTTGTTCAATAAAAAGCCGATACAAAATTGGAGGAGTAAGGCTAGTCCCTGATCTAGGTTTCCACTTTGCTTTCCAGGGTTGTTAAAGACTTGACATGGCTTAGATTGTTATTATTTTTATTTAATATTCAACAAGATTATTTAATGAACTAAATAATACCATACAACGTGGGAATCTATCTTCTCCTCTCTTTGTTTTTCCCTTTCTTTCCCTTACATGAAACTTTACTTTGAAGTTGATTTTACCTTATATATCATAATATTCGAAAAGTATCTATATTATCTTTGTTAATTTATTAAAATTATTTGTTCGGGGGTTCATATTTACCAAACACTCATCCATTTTGACTTGATAGCCAGAGCTTTCATTTCACAATATTTATAGCCTTCAAGCAGCGACACCGCAATTGCATGCAACCAACCGGAGCAGTGCTAGATCAATATTGCTTTTGATTCTGAGAATTCTTTACCAGTATATAGCTTGCTGCAATAGCTTCCCACGCTGCGATGTTAAGAATAGTAGTATCAAAATGAAAGCATTGACAATGGATAGCTACTCTACTGTTGCATATGTCAAATCAATTTGGAGATTCTTCTGCTTGAGTTGAGATCAATAGCAAAAGACTGGCCAGTGGCAGTAAGATAGTGGAGCAGCAAAAAAAAACCCTTTATGTTACTTTAGTTAGTGACTTGAACTAAGAGAAGTCAGACTTTCAGGGATGCCACTTAACTGCCCCTTTTAACTAATTCTGTACCATACATTCTATACATAAGAAAATTACAAAGGGAAAAAATGATAAAGAGAAAAAAATTAATTTTCTAAGTTCATGGGCATGTGCATATTGACGAGGTGTACAAACCAGGTGACCAAGCAAATAAAAGATAGAGAGACAGTGTCCCGCATGTTTCTGCATAATTCAACTGAACCATTTCGTTATTGCGGTGTCCCTGTTTTTTTTTTTTTTTTTTATAATAATAAATGACACATGTCAATTAATGGCGCAGAGCATAACATTATATATAAAATTGATATGGATCTAGTGTTGAGCTGAGTTTGTACCGAATACTGAATCAATATAATATGTTAGGAAAGAGAAATAAAAAAAATAAAAACTCAAAATAAATTTTTATCATTGTTTCGGGTGATCAGCAACAAAAAAAAAAAAAAAAAAGAAGCTCAACACTTAATCCTAATCTATAAAACAGTCTTGCCGTTTTGTCTATGAAGTTTTGTATACTCATCATCCACCCTCACCCCATTCATTTGATCAGTTGACTGCACTGCATGCGCACAGATGAACTTATTGATCATGTCTCTGCAGCAGTGGTTTCTTGTTTTCCTATGGATGATTCTTTACATTTTCTACGTAATTTCAAGTGAATTCAAGAGAGTTTCTAAGTTGTCAGGCCCGCCTACGTTTCCTGTAATCGGATGCTTGATATCTTTCTGCAGAAACCGCCACCGTTTGCTGGATTGGTACACTGAACTCCTTGCAAAATCGGCCACCAACACGATTGTTGTCAGCAGGTTTGGTGCAAGAAGAACCATAGTGACGGCAAACCCAGAAAACGTTGAGTACATACTCAAGACCAACTTTAACAACTTCCCCAAGGGCAAGCCTTTCACCGAAATTCTGGGTGACTTTCTTGGCTACGGGATATTCAATGTGGACGGAGAGCTTTGGCGCTCTCAGCGCAAGATGGCCAGCCACGAGTTCAGCGCCAACTCGTTGAGAGAGTTCGTGATGAATACACTCAAGGATGAAGTTGACAACCGGCTGTTGCCCTTGATGGACTCACTAGCAAAGTCATCCGAAGAAGTTGACTTGCAGGAGTTGCTAACCAGGCTTGCTTTCAATATGATTTGCAAAGTTTCGATGGGGATAGATCGCTGTTGCTTGGACCCTTCTTCGCCCGTGCCACCTCTTGCCAAAGCTTTTGATATGGCATCAGAGATATCCGCCAGGCGGGGAGCTGCGCCTTTGTTTATAGTTTGGAAGTTTAAGAAGTGGCTTGGAATTGGATCAGAAAGGCAGCTCAAAGATGCCGTCGAACTAGTCCGCGAATACGTTGAGGAGATTATCCATAACAAGAAGATGACAGTACTCCAGGGAGAAAATGACAGCCAGGATCTGTTGTCTCGGTTGATAGCAGCCGGCCAGGAGGAGGAGGTAATAAGAGACATGGCCATAAGTCTCATCATGGCAGGAAGAGACACGACTTCGGCAGCAATGGTGTGGCTATTCTGGTTGATTTCATGTCACCAGGATATTGAACAAGAACTGGTTGAGGAGACAGGACTCTTGAGTGAAGAAATAGACTATGACTCATTGAAGGAGTTGACATTGTTGAAGGCTTGCATTTGTGAGTCAATGCGACTATACCCTCCCGTGGCCTGGGACTCAAAGCATGCAGCCGGCGACGATTTGTTGCCGGACGGGACAGCGGTTCAGGCCGGAGACAGAGTGACATATTTCCCATATGGAATGGGGAGAATGGAGGCATTATGGGGCAATGATTGGTTTGAATTCAAGCCACAAAGATGGCTTTCCCAAGGAGAACCTGACAAGGTTTGCCCGTACAAGTTCCCAGTTTTTCAGGCAGGTCCGCGTGTTTGCCTCGGAAAGGAGATGGCTTTCATTCAGATGAAATACGTGGTGGCTTCAGTGCTCAGGCGGTACCAAATCAGGCCGGTCAGGTCCGGTCAACCGGTGTTCGTGCCACGCCTTACAGCCCACATGGCCGGCGGATTAAAAGTATTTGTTCGAAGGAGAGAACAGTTAAGATAAGGCTTCCAATTAAATTTTTTTTTTTTATTACGGCTTCAAATTAAATTTAATTGAAAGTCAATGGTTTTAGTTTTAAATTTGATGGGCAATGAAACATGCCGTTGCCTCTCTAGTATTATAGTTAGGAGAATTGTCAAATGCAAACAATCATATAATGAAACCTCTGGATACCTTAATCACAATCGCTGATCACAAGAGATTAGATTGATTGATCGTGAATGTCCGCATTCTCTAAGATTATGGGCATCATCTGGCGGCATCTAGACTTGGTCTAGTTTTTAAATCAGGTCAGCATATTAGATTAGATGTCTTTTATTATGATAGCAGTAGTTAGGTAGCGTTTGTTTTTTCGTCTGAAATTTAAATGAATCTGAATTTTTCTAAAATTTGAATGGGTCTATTTATAAAAATATAAGTGACATGTTTGTTTGTTTTTTTAAATATTTGAATATAAGTGGCATCTTGTTTGTTTTCACAATAAAAATTTAAATTAAATTTGGTTATTTAACATTTATGTCCTTATAAATTATAATAAAAAAAGAGGATTAGATTTTATAGTTTAGGAAATAAATTATTTTACAGAGATATTTTTGGAATATAATATTTTCTTGTCATTCAGACCTTTTTTTCATTCAGACAAAAATCACAAAAGTTTACTTTTTCTATTCAGATGTAAATGTCTGAAAATAAGACATAAGTTCTAAAAAACAAACAAACAAATTTTAAAAAAATGTCTGAAATTAATAAAATTTCAGATTTCAGACATTTAATAAACAACCTCTTAATCAACACGGGCCGAGATGAATTAGTTAATGATTGTGAGTAAACAAACATAGAACAAACAAATTAAAATACATGGCTCTCTGCTTTATTTTATTGGGGAACAATATGATCATCTTATGCTTTATATTAAACTTATATAATTCTTTAGTCCAATTAATCTATGTAAATAAATTAGTGTAATTAGGAAATAATTATTGAAATTTGAATTCGAAGCACATGCTTGCTTGGAATGATTATTTGAAATTGTATTTGTTTAAGTAGAAAAAGATGGAGGCTGGCTACTTAGCATTTTTCTAATTATACATATCGTATTAGTCATAGCACACAGCCTTTCCTCCGGGCTTTTATTTGATTTTATTACGCGTGCTTGGAATGATAATTTGAACTTGCATATTTGTTTAAGGAGAAACGTTGGAGGCTGGCTGTAATTATACGTCGTACCGTATATACGCAACTTTATAATAAGGAGAGGAGCCCTGAACAAATTGAAAAATGAAAAAAAAAAATACACTATAAAACGTATTGACTCGTCCTGTTATTATAAAATGACTCCATAGTATATATCATATTTCTTTGGAGCTTTTATTTGACTTTGTTAATATATTTTTTAAATGGAGGAAGGATGGATAAAATCTAAATCAATTTTTAATTCTTAGTTCTCTCAAAATTGGAATAGAGATGGCCAGTTGACTAAAATTACTCAGCCACTCCCCATTAGACATTTATTGTTTTTAGTTCTTTTCTACTATATAATGTATAGAGATTGATGGAAGATTAAAAAAATTTATGTTTTCACCCCATGACTCAAATTGAACCAGCCACTTGCAAATAAAAAGGAAAATGAGAACCGCTATTTTATACTCTGGAGATTGGTGACACATTTTAGAATAATAGAAGCCAACGTACATTTATGGACACCGGTAGAAAATGACAATTACAGCTTATATATATATTATTTACTGGGAAGCAATCTCTAAAGAGATAAGCTTCCAAATTGCTTATTCCATTCTTCATATATACCAAGTTCATTCAGAGAAACAGAAGCCCGCACCTGTTGCAATGCATTCTCAAAGTCCTGTGTAAAAGATAACGAGATGGCCTCCGTCAATCGACCCGATAAAACTATGCATTCCCGTGCACATTTAATTTAATTGATATCTGAATATAATTACCTGAAGAGTTACCGGTTGCATATCCTCCTTTTGCAGCCTTGTAATTTCTATTCCCTGTCTCAGGGCCTCTCTCAGTGGACCCATTGATGCTTCCTTCACTAAGTTTTTCATATCCGATCCTGAATACCCTAGAAACAAACATGCCAAGTCAGGAAAATTTGAAACAAAAAACTCGAATGTCAACCTAAAGTACCACACAGCTAATAAATATAGTTCTGCATGATTCAAAGCAAACACCTTCAGTTAATTTGCATATGGTACTAATATCTTCATCAGAAAGCTTGAATAATCCATCCTTCTCTAAAAGATTACGTATGATCCAGGCTCTCGCTTCTTTATCTCCGGTACCAGCATGTTAGTGACACATCAATTGCAATAAAAGTAGTTATCGAAATAAATGAGTAATATATCTTGCACCTGACGAAGGAAGGGGAATATAAAGCCTCTTGGTAAGCCTCCTACGTGCCGCTTCATCAAGTTCTTGAGGTCTATTTGTTGCTCCTGAATAATTTTAAGAAGAGAATGCAACTGCTAAGTAATCTGAGATACTGAAAATCAAGAGTAAAGACATTTAAAGGAGATTGAGGGAAAACAAATGTTAATTGAAACATTGTTTTTATTTTTTTATTTAATAACTGCACCAAAATTCAGTACAAGCATAGGCTTTTATAGCCCATATATATTGCTTAAAACTTTTTTTAAGGTAATTAATTACTTTACTTTCTCATACATTTTTCTTTTCATTGTGCACAAGATTATAGCAATGTACGTATTGAGTTAACCATGCAAGTGTGAACCATTACTGAGATTGTCTATTCACTTGCAGAAAGCACATTAAATATTGAGTTCAACATGCAAGGGTGAACCATGGTCATTTCCTAACAGATATTTCCAGGAATGGGAATATGAACGAAAATAAAAAGAAACTCAGAGTTCACAAAATATACCAGTCTTTAATGTAAGTGCAACACGTTTGGATACTATACTATAGCCACTTAATACTATTCATATTCAGCTTTTAGGTTTTCTTTTATTTATGTTAATGCAGATAACTCTTAACCTGTCAAGGCCCACTTAGTATTCTGCAGAGCGGGATACAATTAAGACTTCTGAAGCTAAAGCTATGTACGTACTAATCTTTTGTCTTTTCTTTCTCAGGAACTAGAAAAACATGTAATTAGAAAGTTCTCCCAAACAGTTTTCAAGTAGCCATTGCAAAAGAGGAACGCAACAGTCTGCTTGAAGAACCTTAATTATAGCTAGAGTATGCAGGATTACGCTTGCTTCTTGGTAACAGACCACTGGCGGCGGCAGTCAAAACCTTTCTCCTGAGCCGGAAACAATATGCATAAACTAAATAATTGAAATTCAAAATTTACCTACAAGGAGAATTTGCTCACTGCCACTGTCAAAGCCTTCCATTTCAATCAGGAACTGTGTTTTCAGTCTTCTACTTGACTCATGTTCACCATCTGACTTGCGCTGACAATAAAATCGTTTTAAGCAGAACAGTTTATTCACCAGCAACACTAGCATTAATATGATGAACATACATGTAAGGCGACATCTAGAAAAAAACAAGTATAGTCCTCCTTTTCCTATGGACCAAGTAGAATCCAAGCAGAAAGAAACGTATCTAAATCATTAACCTGACTTGCAGAAACCAGTCTTCCTGTACAAGGGACTGATACAGCAGTAATAAGGTCTTAAGAGCCATTAAGATAACCTACCTGAGAAAGAAGTGAATCTATTTCATCAACAAAAATTACAGCTGGTTGACGGCAACTGGCAACTCCAAAGAGGGCCCTCACTAGCTTTTCGCCCTCACCAATCTACAGTTATCAATTCAATTGAAAATCATTTTAACATATGATACAATCTGGGAGAAAGTTTTAAAATGATTCAGTAGTAAGCTGTTAAAGATCAGGAGACATTTTGTGAAGCTTTATCTATCATTGCAGTTCAATTATGAGTGACATAGTATGTATCCCAAGTAACAATATAGAAAATTAATAATCATTCAAAATTTTTCTGGGAAATCAGAAATTAACTCTATGAACAATCGTACAAAATAAGACCAAAGAAAAAATACTTGCCCACTTGCTTGTCAGTGAACTTGCAGATATAGAGAAGAAGGTTGCTTTTGCTTCTCCAGCTATAGCTTTCCCAATCATTGTTTTTCCTGTTCCCTAAAACATAATAGGAAATAGGTCTATCATAACTAAGTGGTGTTTGTATCTTCCATATGCCAAAGGATTTAGTACTTACTGGGGGACCAAAAAGGAGAAGACCTTTTCCTGGGGAACGACAGCCTTTGAATATGTCGGGACGCAGTAAAGGCCATATAACCATCTCCATTACACATTTTTTAGCATGCTCCAAACCAGCTACAACATTATCAAGCAGTGATAGTAAATGACAAAAACTTCATAGATAAACAGATTGACATGAGAAAAACTGAAATATGTAAGGAATCACATAGTACCAATGTCATCCCATCGGACATTGGGATCACGATCCATAATCTCATTACTAACATGCTCAATCAAACGAGGTTCCAAATTCCTTAATTTTTCAGGAAGCTCTCCATCTGGACCACATAGCATCTCCAGACTATAATTGAAGCACGAAAAAGGCATTAGGACTGCACATGTTCATAATTGTGCGCACGTGTATGAGAGAGAGACATAAACATTATTGTCAAAACATAACTGAAATTCTGAATGAACAGACGGACAGTAAAAATTGCATGGCTCTTTCAAATATGAAGAAAATATTTCCCTAAAATACTATAT
Source organism: Citropsis articulata (assembly GCA_030449925.1). NCBI lineage: Eukaryota > Viridiplantae > Streptophyta > Magnoliopsida > Sapindales > Rutaceae > Citropsis > Citropsis articulata. The sequence goes on along the minus strand of JASUUH010000110.1, from coordinate 1,113,965 downwards.
GTAAGTCAGGCACAGAAGTTTATAGTTTCTTTAAAAGTGCATTATTTGATTCGTTTGAAGGCAAACGAAGCAAACTGATTACCAGCAAGCACTATGTGTGCAGTGAAACTATCATCAAAATACAAAAGATAAGCCTCCGATTTGTCAAAACCTCTGGGTATACTTGGGGTTGTTTGTGCATTAAAGAACTGGAACCCCTTAGACAAAATTTGTTAAAAATTCCTCTAGTTATTTTCACAAAAAGTGATTTTATTCAAAAGTACTTTCTACAAAAGCCAATCAGATACACCCTATATAGATGAAACATACTCTAATGGTCGAAGATCCTTAGTAGGTTTTCCAAACTTGAAACGGTACTGATGGCTGTCAGCTTGTCATGTGCAAACAAAGACGTACTTTAAGGTATGCTGTCTATATTTAATGATATGAATTTACATAACTCACCATGCCTTAGTAGAGTCCTCTAGAGCATCATCATTCTTTCCTGCACACCTTGAAGTCATGTTTCCACCATTGCTTCCATTAGGTCTAATAGGAGGAACAAAACTACCACGAACCCCACGACGTGAAATGCCATACGATTTTGCACCATAACCCCTAATGCTTGGATTGTTATCACTCTGAGGGGAAACTGAAGCACCTGACGATCCCACCAGCCCTCGTCGTTGCCTAACATCCCTTTCCTATGTCAGATAAGGTTGTTATTAACAATGATTCTCGTGGAAAAAACATAAGCCAGAGAGAATCTGATTTAGCTTCCATAAAATATTTCAAATCAATTACAATCTGTTTTAAGCTGTGATCTTAATATTCATTCTACTCTCTCTCTCTCTCTCTATCTCTTTCCATCTTCAAAGGACTATGTATATCAGATATACATGATTTACTGAGATGCTTCTACTTAATTTCATATCTTCATTCTACAATAATCCTGTCCAATGTAACAAAAAACGGTGTCTAACTCCATGTGGACACAAAAATAAGTCATAAAAAATGAACACAGAGAAAAGGGGGGGGGGGGGGGGGAAAACAAGGCCAAATAATGTCAGAATAAAAAACTGAGAAAATGGGTTCCGATTTAAAATAAGTACCAATTTTGCTTTTGCAGTAACAAATCCATTGTCAGAAACATCGATGTTGACGTTTTCAGTGTCTGATGGTGACTTGGAAATCCAGTTTGTAGGGCTACTAATTTCAACATGCGCACGTTTCATTCCCGAACTATATCTATAACCTCTTTCTTCCTCTTCAACTTTAACAAATTTGGAGACACTGGGACCCTTTGGAAGGTTGGAAAACAAGGAAGACTTTTCTACAATCACGCAATCTTCAGAGCCATTGCTTTTGGAGTTCAACGTACTCCTGAATGAGCCAGTATTTGTCTTCATGATGTCGTTCCCGTACAAGGATGCCAACTTTCCTTGTGTCATAACTTTTGATTGATTGCCGAACAACTTGCCCTGCCTGTCTAATCTGCCTCGCTGAGACAATTAGAGATCTCAATTAGTTAACTCACCAGTGCACAACCGATATTCTTTTAATGCTTGTGGGAGAGAAGTACTAAAGACCACAATAAAAAAGGAAGGTTCCTAAACAACTTATCATAACATCAAAAGAGAATCCCATTAGGAAAATTCAATGAATAGTGCCTCTTAAACTGTCATTAAGAGGGAACAAAACAATCAAAGAGAAAAATTTGGGTTCTATACCAATTCACTTGTAGCCCGTTCATTATGTTGCTGTAGATTTGCTCGAAAATATTTTGATTGCTTAATCTTCTCAATGTCTATTCCTCCTTTCAAGCTAAAAGCACAGCCAGGAGCTCTGCCTGCCTGTTCAAATGCTCGCCTGAGAGTGCATTGAACAAATTATCAAAATTGAAAATCAGAGTGTATATCTCAGCAAGTGAAAAGAGAAATTTGACATAAATGCATAGTCCTAGTCAATAGACCCAAATCAAAATTAACTAAATAAAAGCTTAACCAGAACTCTATTAACTCCAGGCATTCTTCACAATCAACATCAAACTTCATGTACAGAGAAAATGGACGTAAGCTCCATGGAATGCCAAGCCATCTATTGTTCATCGTTAAATAGGTAAAAGTGAGTAACCGTCATTTTGTTACTTCATCATTAATGAGGTTCTAACAACAAACATACCAGAAAAGAAAATCACACTTAATTACCAAAATTCAAATAATAAAAAAAAAATTCAGATTTTAAATTCTAGAAAAAAGAATCCAGCTTCAGCTCCAATTTCAATCATGCAACTCCAAGTAAAATTCAGAACATTAGAGCTCAATATCTTAAATTATAGTACTAAAATTAATATAATTGAAGTAAAGATACACAAATAGATGCGCAGCCTTATATCAATCAAGATCTAATGACCAAAAAAATCTTTACAGAACTACAAAGTAATAAACGTATTTGTACCGATCGGAGTCCGGAGCAAGAGCGCGCCGAGCCTCGTCGAGTTTGGCGACGGCTTCGCGGCGGATAGGGCGAGTAAGGATCTCGTCGGTTTCGGACTGAGTGTGGGAGTCGAGGAAGCCGAGGAGACGGAGGCTGAGGAGCCGAACCGAGGAGAAGTCGCGCTTATCAAGGAAGTAATCGGCGCCGAATTTCAGCGAGTGGAGCCGCTTCAGGTTGTCGTCGACTTGCTTTCTCCAACACGTCGTCGTTTTCGGAACCTCTCCACACTCTTCTTCTTCTTCCATTTCTCCTTCTCGCGGTTTCAACAGAGGAGAAGAGAACGCTGGTTTTTTATTTTCCTTTCCCGCCATCCGCTTTTTGGTTTTTGGGGCTACTGGATTGTTTGGACTGGGGACTGCGTTTTGAATTTTGGCCTGGGTCAGATGCGTGGGAATTTGGGGATACCGGCATATGGCCCTATTTTTAAGGTAAATTACTAGATGGCCACTGAATAAATTTATCCTACGGGAAATAAAAGTAAACCTTCGACAATCGCCTATTGGACATTTGGCAAAGTCTTAATGGGTCCTAATAATGAGATTTATAATATTTAAAATAAAAATTTTATAAATTTTATGAAGACTTATCAAATAGCATCACCTCAAACTTATTAAAATAGAGATTCATTTACCGTATCCCTTGAGTATTGTACCCCTTTTATTTGTCTGGTAGTGGTAGTGGTAGTGAAGGCACCATCTGACGAAAAAGAGAAAGATCGTAGAAGTGGGAAGTCAAGTCACTAGGTGGTAGTTGAAGGAAATCCGGAGTGCAAGTCAATAGACAGAAACTGTTTACGGTGCCATAATTTTATTTAATCGAACAACAAAAAATTGGTGTAGATAACAATAAAGTAGTTAGCTCGAGCAAAGGATTATTTATGCAGTACAACAACCCATAAGAGTTAAAAAACTTCTCTCATGTCATGGTGATGCGAACTGACAAAACCTCTCATCCATGATCCACCGCTGGTGGGGGACCGCTCCACTACGAAGACAAAGTTTAGGGCCCAAGGGTTGGATGGAGATAATTAATCCTTCTCCTCTGTCTTTCCGTGATATGCTAATGGAGCTACAAGAGAAACCCAGATAATGTTATTTTTGGCCGGAAGGATGACTGGGAGTTGGAAGATGAAGACGTGACGTTCAGAGAGGAAGAACCCATGCCATACATAGCCTTCTCAAACAGAGTCCATGATCGTTTAGTGGAACCTTGGGAAAACTCAGTGGTGGTTAAGATTTTAGGACGCAACCTGGGGTACCGAGCTCTCAGCTCCCGCTTGAGCAAAATCTGGAGCTCCACAACAGGATTTGATATTATAGATCTAGCCAACGATTACTTTCTGATCCGTTTTAATAACGAGAAGGATGTTGAGTATGCCCTTACTGAGGGACCATGGACTGTGCTGGGGCATTACTTATCAGTGCAGAAATGGACTCCGAATTTTGATGTAGTCAATAATACAATCGACCGCATTGTGGCTTGGATCCGTCTATCAGAGATGAATATCCAATTTTATCACAAAAATATCATCCGGCGGCTAGGGCAAATTATTGGTCCAGTCATCAAAATTGATTCCAATACTGTTGTGGCGCAGAGGGGCAAATTCGCACGTCTTGCAGTTGAATTAGATCTTCAGAAGCCTCTAGTATCATAATTCAACTTCGAAGGCAGAATTCAAAAGGTAGAATATGAAAACTTGCCAATGATTTGTTTTGGCTGTGGCAAATTCGGTCATTACAAGGATGCATGTCCTGCTAATGCGGATGTTAACCCCAAGGCTAAAGATGATTCAATTCCGTTTACGAAGGCTGAAAAACAGGCCATCGTGGTGGCTGAGGAGTCTGACCGCTGTGAACCCAAGTTTGGGTCGTGGATGGTGGTGGCCCGCAAACCACACCCTCGCAAAGATACAGAGCAGAAAAATACTAAAAATATGAAAAAAGGTCGGACTACGCCGATAATTATGAAGCTACGCTTTGGTGTTTTGGAGGAAGTGGACACGACCCCGCAAAATCCGGATACAAATTCCATTTTTCAACAGGAACGTATAGTGCCCATTTTAGAAAGCACCCAAAACCTGGCCCCAAAATCTCCAAGTATGAAAAAGAAATCCACTAACCAACAAACCCGAAAGTACCCACTCGTAAAGCTACCCCATCTATCTTTCCCAAGCAACCCACAACTGAGAATATTGATCCTAATATTCAAATTCTTACTAATAATTTTCACCCAAACAGCCAACCCCCAGCCAAGCATGGCATGCATGCTAACCCGAAACCTTTCACCCTGTCCGTATCTGGTACTACATCTAATCTTGCTTCAACTCCCATGCATGGCATGAATGTTTACCAACAATCTACTCCCAACAATCCAGCCCCAGTTCCAGTTCCAACAACCCTTAACCCTCTCCATCATAGCGTCGTTTCCTTCCCTAAAACTCCCCCGAACTCAAAGACCACTGCTCACTCCCTCTCTCATCCTACTTGCTACCCTACTCTTAACGGTGAACCACCTGACAATGGCATCCCTCGTAACTCTAATTTTATGGAGGCCAATGTTGAAATTGAGGATTCCTCAGCCGTAAGCAGGATTGGTTTACCTTTGTCTGTTGATGATATCTCAGTTGTTGCTGAGTCTGCCATGGACTTTGAAGCCGAGGCCTTGGGATCCTATTAGTAACCCCACATGTTCCTTTTCCCAATATTTCTTATGTTTATTATGACCATGTTTTGGAACACTCAAGGTGCAGCGTCACCATCTTTTCGACGTTCTTTTTCGTTTCTGGTTCGAAATTATAAGCCTTCTCTGGTTGTGTTGATGGAGCCCCGTATTAGTGGTTATAAAGCTGATAGTTTTATTAGAGCAAGTGGCTTTGAAAAATCTTATCGGGTTGAAGCAGAAGGCTATTCTGGTGGCATCTGGGTCCTCTGGAAAGGCCTATTTGATGTCGAGATTGTTGCAAGTCATTCTCAGTTTATTCATCTTCGAATCAACAATAATAATAATGTCCTCTCTTGGTTAACAGCCATCTATGCTAGCCCCAACCCCAATATCAGGAAATATCTTTGGAGTGATCTAGATAACTTAGCTCAAACGGTGCATGGTCCTTGGATTTTGGGTGGAGATTTTAACACCATTCTGTATGATTCTAAAAAGAAAGGTGGCTCGCCTACAGGCAGGGGAGCTTGCAAGTTTTTCCAGTCTTGGTTCCACTTTCAGTGCATGCATGATCTCCAACTTCACGGACCTCGTTTTACTTGGTCCCGTGGAAGTCTTTACAAACGCCTTGATCGCGTCATTTGCAATAGTGAGTGCGCTTGTATTTATTCTAACTCAATTGTGCTTCATCTCCCGAAGTTGAGCTCTGATCATCGTCCTATCCTTGTGAGGTGTAACAGTTTATCTCCGAGGGTTGTGAATTCTCGTCCTTTTCAGTTTCAAGCGGCTTGGCTCACCAATGAAGGTTTTAAAGACTTTGTGACTGAATCCTGGGATCGGAATCTCCATTATTTAGATGCAGCTAATCAATTCAGACTCAAGGTTGTAGAATGGAATAAGTAGTGTTTTGAGAACATTTTCTAGTGGAAAAATCGTTTATTGGCTCGGTTGGGAGGCATACAGCGGGCTTTGGAGAGATATTTTTCTCGGGGGCTTTTAGACCTCGAGAAACAATTAAAACTGACCTTGAAGAAGTGCTTACTCAAGAAGAAATTATCTGGCTTCAGAAGTCCCGTAGAGATTGGCTTCTTCTAGGGGACCGTAATATATCCTACTATCATCACAAAACTCTTTCTAGAAGGAGACGAAATAATATAGTTACCATCCAAAATAATGCAGGAGTCTGGATTTACGATAAAAATGAGATAAAAGCCCATGCTATTCAGTTTTATTCAACCTTGTACTCCTGTGACTCTCCCGATTTGCGGCACTACCCCAACCCAAATTGCTTTCCCGTAATTGAGGAAGAGTTACTTCGTTCTTTAATTGAAGGCGTGGAAGATGTCGAAATTCAAAAAACCATTTTCGGAATGCACCCTTTGAAAGCTCCAGGTCCAGATGGGCTATATGCCATTTTCTATCAGACGCAGTGGAACACTGTTGGTCCTTCTCTTTGTCATCTGGTAAAGGAGGTTTTTAAGAATAAATCTCTCCCTGCAGGGCTTAATTCCATGCTGTTTACTCATATTCCCAAGGTAGAAAACCCTTCCTCCTTGAGGATGTACCGTCCTATCTCCCTTTGCAACGTAGCTTACAAGACTATCTCCAAGATGATTGCAAACCGTCTTCAATCTATTTTACCACAGCTTGTTGGCCCTCACCAAACTAGCTTCATCCCTGGCCGTCATATCACAGAGAATATAGTGATTGCTCAAGAGGTTGTACACACTATGCGTAAGAAGACGGGCTATACTGGTTTCATGGCTATCAAGGTTGATTTGGAGAAGGCTTATGACCGTCTCAGCTGGGAATTCATCAGTGATACTCTGCGTGAAGCTCGGATTCCCGATCTTATTCAAGTGATTATGGCATGTATTACTTCAGCTACTATGAGGGTTTTGTGGAATGGGGAGGCTACTGATGAATTTTCTCCTTCCAGAGGAATTCGTCAGGGGTGCCCTTTGTCTCCTTACCTTTTTGTCCTCTACATCGAACGACTTAGCCATGGGATTCACAACGCTGTTAATGCTGATAAGTGGCGACCGATCAGGTTATCTCCTAATGGCACACCTCTATCTCACCTTTTTTTTACTGATGACCTTCTATTGATTGCAGAAGCTTCTATTGAACAAGCTAGAGTTATTTCGGCAGTGTTAGCAGATTTTAGTGTCTGCTCTAGTGCTAAAGTAAACACAAATAAAACCCTACTCTATTTTTCAAAGAATGTGGGTGCTAGAGATATCTCAGCAATTTCAGGACTTCTTGGCTTTTCGGTTACATCTGATCTTGGTAAGTATCTCGGGGTTCCTCTACAGCATTCAAGAGTCTCTACCAACATGTTTCAGGAGATCATCGACAAGGTGGAGAAGCGGCTGTCGGGCTGGAATGCTTCTCACCTGTCCCTGGCTAGTCGTATTACCCTAGGTCAGTCTATAATCCAGGCAATCCCCATTTATGTTATGCAGACTGTTTCCCTCCCTAGTGGTGCTCGTGAGAGAATTGATAGGGCTTGTAAAAGGTTCATTTGGAGTGGTTCATCCCCCCATCAGAAGCTCAGTATGGTTAGCTGGCAGAACGTTTGTAAGCCTAAGGCTATAGACGGTCTTGGCTTTAAGTCCTTGATAATGATGAATCAGGCTTTACATATGAAGCTAGCTTGGGGTCTAATCTCTTCTCCAAATCACCTATGGGTTCAAGTCTTTACTACCAAATACAGAGTTAATTCTCATAACTTGCCTTATGTTCTTCCTACCCGTTATGGCTCTCACTTGTGGAAGTCCCTTGGGCATGTTTGGAGTGAGGTCCTTGCGAGCAGGCGCTGGTGTTTGGGTGATGGGCATTCTGTTCGATTTTGGTGGGATCTTTGGGTCACTAATAAGGTTCCTTTAATTGCTTACGCATCAAATACTATTCCTACGGATACTTTGGATTGCAAGGTGGCTGACTTTGTTGATGAGAATGGGGTTTGGTGTTGGTCCCTCTTTGAGCATTATCTTCCTAATAATATCATCCACCAAATAGCTGCCCTCCATCCCCCCTCTCATGCGAATGGCATAGACACCATTTTTTGGGCTCATTTGAGCATGGCGAACTTACCACAAAATCTGCATATTGGGCTATTTCAGATTATAATTCAGTTGCTAAAGATCGAGTTTGGAGGTTGGTCTGGACTTGGAAAGGCCCTCAGAGCGTGCAAATTTTCTTATGGCAGACGTTCCATGATCGTTTGAAGACCAAGGCTGAATTGGCTAGGCGTCATTTACCCATCTTACCTCATTGCGACCGTTGTGAGGCTGTGCGCGAGGATGTTAACCATGCTCTACGTGATTGTACCTTGGTTAAGCAGTTTTAGCTCAACATTATTCCTATAAGTAAAAGACAAGACTTCTTTAACTCTCAACTTCAGCATTAGCTTAGCACGAACTTGACTGATGAGAGTAGGGTAGGAAATGTTTCAAATTGGACTGTTTTCTTTGGCGTTTCTTTATGGAGGATTTGGTATTGGAGAAATCAGTTTCTTTTTAACCACATGAAGATGGATCCTTCAGCTTTGTTGGTTGATGTCCATACAAGAGCCGAGGAGATTTACAAGCTTCATAATCACCCTCTAATCACAAGGAATATTAGGGCTCATAAGTGGATTTCTTGGCAATCTCATGTGTGGCCCTGGTGTATTTTGAACACGGACGGTGCTCGCAGGTCTCATGGGACTTCTACTGCAGGTGGCTTGATTCGGGATTATTTGGGTCGTTGGCTAACCGGTTTTAGGATGATGATTGGCTCTTACTCTGTTACTGTAGCGGAACTCTAGGGCTTGTATCAGGGGCTTCAACTTGCTTGGCATTCTGGCATCCGTAGATTGAAAGTTGAAACAAATAGCATGTGCGTTACACAATTAGTGGCTAGGCCTTCGGTGATACCCAATGAATATACCCCCTTGGTCCAGGCTATTAAGGATTAGCTCAAACTAGATTGACATGTTTCCATCTCTCATATCTATAGAGAAGACAACTCCGCTGCAGATTATATGGCGAACCTCGCTTTTTCTATTCCTCTTGGCCTTACTGTATAACCCACCCCCCCCATTGGGAGTTAGAACCATTTTGCTTCATGACTCTTACGGGGTCATCCACCCCCGTTCCGTTGTTGTCTAGCTCTTTTTATAGCCCCATTTAATAAAAAAAAAAAAGTAGTTAGCTCGAGCAATTATATGCAGAAGCAAATAGTTGGTGAGGGACAATTTTATATACATTAAACAATACATAAGCTATGTATGTGCAGTACATACCAAAAATTTTAAAAATTTTACAAAAATACCATATGCCTAATTTATAAAACTATCATTATTTATATTTTTATTTACAATTATAACCACTTCATCATTTACAATATTACCATTTCACTCATTTACATAATAAATTAAGAAAAAAAGAATCTCACTTGTGGAATAAACCGCCCCTTTACATAATAAACTAAGAAAAAGGGGATCCCACTTGTGGCATAAAAATGCCCAAATAAAATTTAAAAAAAATTCCTCTTTCAAAGTTCAAGAGTCTAGAACGTGCTTCCCTTGGTTTCTTCACATTTCTTCAATTCGTCGTCTTCTTCAATTCTTTGACTTCTTAAGACTTCAATTCTTCGTCTTCTTCATACTTCAATTCTACGTCTTGTTCTGGTAAGAAAATTTATTTTTTTGTTTAATCACTTACAATATATTTATAAACTGTGAGGTAGTAAAAATTAAATTATCTCAATTAGAATAATTATATACTTGATTAGAAAATAGAAAATAGAAAAATTGATTGTATAAAATTAAATTATTGTTAGATCAAATGGAGACTATAAATTCACTCCAAATGTAACGTTAATCAATAATTTATCAATTAAATTTATTGTTTGGCTTTTGAATTGTGTCAATGTGTTATTGTGATGATTGATGAAGTAGAAACTAACGGTCTATACTTTTATTAATTTGTTAATTAAATTTATCAGTGATTTTTTTAATTGCTCTTATATTTTTACTTCTTTATTTTTTAGGTGTTAATTTATGTCAAACAATCAATTATTAAAACCTAGAAAAACTCTTCTTGCATTTTTTAAGAAAAAAGATGGTGGTCAGTCTTCAAGTGAGGTTTCATGTGATGTTGATGATCCTAAATTAGATGAGCAACCCACGTCCAAGTCTCGAAGAGTTGAAGCTCAAAGTGAAAATATTACTTCATTAGAACGTGATCCGAAGTTACGTAAACCAATATGGACTTACCTGTTAATCAACAAGATGACATCAGGAGAATGTATATTAGCATGGGTCCATATCAACCAAAGTTAGAAGAGTTTCCACCTTCATTTGATGGGCAACAATTTTGTCGATTTCAATACACTTGGTATGCACAATTTCCTTGGCTTGAGTATTCTAAAGAAATTGATGCTGCATATTGTTTTGCATGTTTTCTTATTGACAAAAAAAAATGCAAAATATCCTAAGTTTACAATTGAAGGGTTTAGGAGTTGGAAGAGAATTAATAATGGAGAGAGATATTTTTTTTGCATCATGAAGGGGGGCTGAATTCACATCATACTAAGGCTATGCTAAAGTGGGGTGGTTTAAAGAATCCATCTCAACATATAGATAGAGCCATGAATGCACAATCATCACAACAGATTTTACAGAATAGATTGCGGCTTCAGACCTTAATAGAAGCTGTTAAATGGCTTGCAAAGTAAGCATGTGCTTTTAGAGGTCATGATGAGTCCATTAATTCCTCTAATCCTGGAAATTTTTTTGAAATGATAAAGTATTCAGCAAGGATGAATAATGATATTGCTGAAGTTGTCTTGGAAAATGCTCCAGGCAATGCAAAATATACTTTATCCGATATTCAAAAAGAGCTTTTGAATATCATTACCAATAGAGTGCGGCAAAAGATTCGTGAAGAAATTGGAGGTGCAAAATTTTGTGTTCTTGTCGATGAAGCACAAGATGAATCTAAAAAAGAACAAATGGCTATTATTTTGAGATATGTTGATTGTGATGGATTTGTTCGTGAATGATTTTTTGAAGTTGTAAATGTGAAAGAAACTAGTGCATCAACTTTTAAAAAGAAATATGTAATGTCCTTACTCGTTATAATCTTTTGGTTGAAGATTTACGAGGACAATGATATGATGGTGCTAGTAATATGCGAGGTGCATGAAATAGATTGCAAGCATTATTTCGAGAAGATTGTCCATATGCATATTATGTATATTGTTTTGCTCATCGGCTGCAACTTGCATTAGTGAAAGTTTCCAAAGATGTGTCTGATGTATGAGTATTTTTTTCAACTTTGAATTCTATTGTCAATGTTTTCGGTTCCTCTCTAAGCGTCATTCTGAGTTGAAATATATTAGGGAGGCTGAAATTATTGAATTGATAGCCTCTAGGGAGCTTGAAACTGGTACAGGACTAATCAAATTTGTTCATTACAACGACTTGGAGCAACTCGTTGGAGCTCTCATTTTACTTCGGTCAGTAGGTTGATCAGTATGTTTGGTGTTGTTCATGAGTATCTTGAAAAGACGATTTGTAATGGATCGAATAATGACAACGAGGGGAAGCTAAAGGTGTGTATGATGCAATGTCAACCTTTAAATTTGTTTTCATCTTGCATTTGATGAATAAGGTTTTAGGGATAAGTGATTTACTTTGTCAAGCATTACAAATAAAATCTCAAGACATTTTAAATGCTATACATTTAATATCAGCTACAAAATCACTTATTTAAAGCTTAAGGGAGAATGATTGGGATACTTTTATTAAGAGTGTGATATCATTTTGTGAAAGTCATCATATTGATGTGCCTGGAATGAATGATTGCCATATGAAAGGTACGATGCATTCTTGTCAGCAGAGAGATTATGTTACAGTAGAGCATTATTATTGAATTGATTTGTTTAATGCTGTAATAGATTTTCAGTTGATGGAGTTAAATAATAGATTTACTGATCAGACGATAGAACTTTTTACTCTGAGCTCTGCTTTGAATCCTGTTGATTCTTTCAAATCATTTAATGTTGATGACATTTGTAATCTTGCAGAGAGATTTTATCCTCGAGATTTTACTCAATCTGAGATACTTGATTTGAGAAGAGAGTTAGAATGTTTTCAAATTGATGTGCTTCGTCTTGTTGAGTTTCAATATATTTCTTCACTTTCTGAATTATGTCAAAAATTAGTTGAGACAAGAAAGTCTCAAAAATTAGTTGATAAGTAGATTGATTCGTTTAGTGTTGACTCTTCCTATTTCAATTGCAACGACTGAACAAGTATTTTCAGCTATGAAGCTTCATCAAAACACCGCTTCAAAATAAGATGGAGAAGGAGTTTTTATCAGATTGTATGGTTATCTACATTGAAAGAGATTTTGTAAACATTATCGATTCAGATTCGATAATAGATGAATTTAATTCTCGAAGGTATCGCAAGGCACAGCTGAAATAATACTTAATTGTAATTAAATTATTTCTTGAATTTGATGTATTTTCTTATATATTAATGAATTTTTCATTAAGCTTTATATTTTTAGTTGGGATAACATTTGGACTTGGAAAAAAAAATTAGCCCACCCAAAAAAAATTTTCTGGCTTCACCCCTAATTATAAACAAGTATTTTGTTCGAAGAGGCATACGAGTGTGGTTATTGTAGCATGGAAAAATGGAATGAGATCGATTGATGTTAATTAAAGGAAAAATGAAGCAAGACCAGGAGGATAAGAAGTAAATTTAGTTGATTAGAGGCGTTGAGAACGCACTTGAAACCACAAAATCCGGCAAGTCCGCAATAATTGGAGCGAAAAATAATCCAGTATGTGAAGGGATGAAGTGGATGGATTGGTGAATTAGAAGGAAGCATCAGAAAATTTGAAAGCAGCAGTTGGTGGACCATTGCATTAGTTCTACAAATGGACAAATGGGGAGAAGATTATTAATGATGGAATAGTATAGAAGGAAGAAAGCTTGTGCAAATGGCATTATTTGTAGTGCATGGAAATAATGGGAAAACGAGGAAAAAATAACAAAACAATACGTAATATTGAAACAAATAAGTAAGAGAGACAAGAATGGAATGGAAATAAAGTATAATTGCGTAGATAGTGATTTAAAAAAAAAAAAAGAGAACAAATTGTGGAGTGGAGAGAAGAAGGAATATAATCAAAACAATATTAGATTGCATGAAATTCGCATTGAATTTAAAAATGTATGTATTGAATTTGAATAGAATTTGATTGATTCGTGATTAGGATTTGAATAACAAGTGGAAAAATGGCAAAACATGTAGCAAACAAAGATTTGTGTGGAAATAGGATAATCAATTTGGAGAGCAGGAGCTATGGAATTGACGATAGCTAGAAAACCCATGCATGTGTTGTTATTATGGCTATCACCATAGCCATGGCTTGAAATAACAAATATTTCATAAAGTGTGTGGTTGCTTAAAACGTGAGCGAGCAAATGACCATCATCTTTATTTATTACCATGAAATTACACTTTACAGGACCATATAAATACATTACTAATGCACAAAACAGATACATGTCCATTACATTGGCAGCCCCAAAATAAACCCAAACAAAAAAAAAACAAAAATACAATAAAATCAATAAATCAATTCTACAACGAACGGTAAACCGTAAGCATGTACCATAATCCCCACATCAGCGTCTCAATGCTTCCAATTCACTTCTTTCTATTACTTATTGCAATTTCACTTTATTTATCCCTACTTTTCCACCCAACTTCATTGTAAAATTGAATAACGCCGAAACTACTGTAGAATTTTCGACTATACATTCGATTATCATTACATGTGCTTACCAAAATACAAAACAAATAAATTAATTAATCCCTTGATCATTATACAGGTGCAAAAAATTATGGTATAAATTTAATAAAATCACTTAGATTGACGATTAACATTTAAGATGCTAGGTGCTTTTAAAAAGTTGAAGTTGAGTTCATGGTCAGCATGAAGATAAAGAAATGGACACCAAACACCACCAACACAATGAAATTATAGAGTAAAACAACTACTTTCTCATCAATCCTACCGCATTAAATGGGCCTAATTGAATTGTTGGTAAGTAATCCCTAAATTGATTTGAAAATTAATGCCATCTACTCACAATTTTGCCATTCTTTGTACTAAATCTCACTTCCCACAAGGTTTAAGATAAATTCAGTATTCAACTCATAAATTTTAATTTCAGATTCCGCTGACTTGATATTTTATTGTAGCGATCTCTCCCTCCGTTTTGTTTGATGCTACCAGACGGAAATTAAACTCTACCACAATCCACTTTGTAAATCGTAGCTGACACACCATCGCCACGCACCCGAAGACCAGTTACGAGAGTTCAACGGGTTGGAATGGTAGCCCAACTTTAACTCACTATTCATTCTTGAAACCCCAGTCATTAGATTTTACCCATTGTAATCTAACGGCTTCTCAGCAAACCGTCAAATAACGAGGGCATTGTGCCCAAGGGGGCACGGTAGCTGGACCCATTAAATAGTCCATCGACTATCATATCTGGTCAAGTACACCCCTTTTAACTTGCGCATGTCCTACATAAACTTTCCTTCAAATACAAATGGGTCATTGGGCTTTTTTTTATCAAAATTTTTTTAAACCCGGCTAGCACAAAATGACTTAACATCTATTGCAAAGAAAGTGTTTTTTGAGTTCGAATAATAGGTGTTAACCATACTACATTAGGTACTAATATAGTGAATTATTAAATAATACAAACTCTACATCTCAGACTTATACATATATGAATCTCATTTGTAAAATTTAATCAATAGAATACCAGATATTATCCTCGTAGCATACAATTTCTACTTTGGCTCTGTCACTTAGATTTCTGTTACACATACCTCTTACGCCAAGCCTTTTATTGTAACTTCAAAATTAATCTTGTAATACACGTATGCCATCAGCAATATTATTAAAATCTATTTAGCTGATTCCCTTCGAAATCATCAATCATGATACTAAATTGTGGGCAAGCTTTCTCTTAGTTCCCACCAACCTAAGCACAATCATTTACCAGGTGATCTTCTGCAGTGAATCAAAAGATAAAAGCGCCAAAAAAAGGTAAACAAAAACCTGAAAAATAAATCCCCAAAGTTAACATCAATATTTAGCTAGCATACTCTTGCTGCATAAAGATCATCTTGACATTCATAACACATTGGACCCATGCATGATCCCCCCACAGAGTCCATAGCATTTTAAGTATCTTCCTTTTGTAAATTAAGAACTGAGTAAAACACAACTACTGTAACAAGCTTGTTCGTTAAATATGATGAGTAAAACAATGACAACTACACCTGAACAAAGCTACAGAGAAAATTTTTCTGGTTCTACAAGCAGATAGCATTCCTTTTGCGGTCAACTACAACAGTAGTCAGATACAGCTGCGCTACTTACATAAGACAAAACTAAGATGATCTATAGACAGAGTAAAAGCAATCACACAATGGCCCACCAACAGCTCTAGAAAACATTCAACTATGTGCTTCCAGGAGCATCACTTCCTGCAGCTGGCTTACGGTTCAAATAACGAATCACAGCATCTTCAACCCTGTTAGGATCACCAAAACCAAACCAAATGTTTTAAGACCTGCTTTTCTTTCTTAACTTGGAACAATATCCACAGAGAGTATATAAGATCTTAATTTCAGATAATGAAAGGTGCTGACATATCTTTATTATTTGACTAGTTGGAAATATAGAACAAAATGTTAGTAATTAAATCATTAAACGTCGCAGGGCATATACATTAATTATGAAACGAGCCTTGTGATGCCAAAGATGAAGCAATTAGGTTTCTGCATGCGTAATCACAAATACTTCCATTGAATCATTCAATACTTTTAACAATGCCAATATATCAAAGTAGGCACAGGCTGCGGCTGAAAAATTAAATGGTGAATACCATAACTAGTTGTCATCGAGTCAACAACAGACTAAAGATATTGTGTGAATAAATAAGTGTGACTAAAATGGTAGGGCAAAGTATTAAAACAAAGAAGAGAAACTCAATAGTAATAGATAGTAAATGACTTACCATGGTTGGTTGAAGAAATCAGATCGGCGCTCTTTCTCAGCACTTCGACTACCTTCCCCAGCCACAAGCTTCAAATCCTTGCTTTGAGACTCAATCAATGTGTTAATAAATTCCACAGGAGATTGACTAAACCCCAGAAAAAATGCTCTCCTTCTTCGGTGTTCATGGATTTTCCTTATAGCAGAGCATATTGCTTCATCACACTGATCAATCTCTTTGTTCTTCTCAGCATTGGCCAATAGCGTAGACAATTCCCTCTGTATTGGGAATGGCACATCAACCAACACATCATAGCATGCTGTTCCAACTGGACTATTACCTGAAAGCTTGATCTTGTGCTCCAAATGTATGGGTTGTGGAGGAGCTAAATGTTGTGATATCTTCTGTGAAACCATAGTGAATTTCATCTTTTCTTCCCCAAATACTTTTTGAAGAGGTGGATCACAAGTAAAGATGGAAGGATCATTTGGGTGCTGCAATTTTCTAGCCTTCACATAATGCCAAATTGCCGCTATAATTCTTGGCCGTGTGTCAACCTCAATACCAAGAACCTCCATCAAGGGAGGAGAAAGCTTAAATTTCTCAGGCACATAATTCATTTCCAACCGAATGTTTACAGTAAACTCTTTATCTCCTTTTCTCTTTACTTCAAAACCCTCATGAGGTGCTGGGGATCGGGAATTCTCCCATACAATGATATGATTATCAGGGTAGAGTCTCTGGTCTAGGGAAATGGTAACTCTCTTGAAGAAAGATGAGAACTTCGGGTACAAGGGATTAGACTTCTGTACCATTCCAGGCTGGTCTGGATCTACACCATCTTCCAAGATCCTCCCAATTATCTTAAGCGTCCAGGTAGGTGGCTCGGCATTTGGCTTCTTCGGAATAGTTTTAATCTGATTAGCAAATGTGTTGAAAACATAAATCCGAAGGGTTTTCTGCAAACAAGGGGGATTCTTCAGTGCCTCCTGGATATCAACTTTCTTTCTAGTCAAGGCAGCATCAACACGAGCCTCAAACTCAAGGAGCTGGGTATACAAGGCAGATTCGGGCAAAATTGCAGCCACTCTTTCTTGTAACTGTTTCTCTGGAAGCTTCTGCTTCTTCCTTCGTGCAGCAGACGTAAGTTCCATTGCTTTTAAAGGCGAAACCATGTTTGACATTGGAACCACAGGTGGACGAACAGGGGGCTTCTGAGGCATCCTTTTCAGACTTGCACTACCAGGAGTCAAATTAGAAGGTGAAGATGAACCTAAGTTTCCAATACCAGCATTCTGGAATTGGTTAATGGAAAGCCCTTGAGCTTGTAAATGAGCTTGGAGCTGCGCTTGGGCTTGCGCCACCTGAGCATGCATTTTTGACTGATGTGCCTGTGCTAGAGCCTGAGCTTGAGATAACTGAAACTGGCTTGGAAACCCAGCACCCATTTGCCCCTGAGCTTGTGATTGCGGAAAACCAGGGTTTGTGGGCATAGATGGACTACCCATTCCAGCATTACCAAAGGGTGACGAAGTTTGCCCAAGACTCTTAGCCGGGTTATTGTTGTTTGCAGACATTTGTATCTAACTAACTATACCGGCCCCCCCCCCAAAAAAAAAAAACCTAAAATGCTACACTTTATCCACGCATAGGCTCTAAAACACAAACCCAAGTTATATTTTCCACCAAATCTCCAACACCCAACAGCAGCAGACAAATCAAAACCCTAACAACTTGAAACTTTAAAACCTAAATTCCAGCACTGGCTACCTAATTTCGAGTAACAAGCCACAAGGGTGAGAAATGGAAACCCCAGAGAAGAAAATAATTTAGCTATAGAAGTAGATTAGAGTGGGTTTAATAATACCCTAATTTGCATAATTAATGAACTTAAAGAAAAATGCTTCTTTTCTGCAAGGAGCTGAGCATAAATGTAAATAATAATATGAAAATTAATTTCTTACGAAAGGGGTAGCAGCCAAAGTTTGTTCGCTTCGCTCTGCGTCCTCCGCTTAAGTTAAGCCCCAGCAGCAGCAGCAACTAAGAGAGGAAGACTTTTGCATACTTTTGTCTGCTTGACTTGATTTTCTCTCTCTCTGTAAGAAATGTGACTCATTTTTAAGACACTCAATTCGATAACCCGATCCATATTTACCTGTTCGGGTTCCGCCCCAACCCATATTGTTTATCTTTTTTAAAAAAAAAACTATAATAACATCTTTTACCGAAAGTCATAATTATTGTTTAATGTTTTTTCTTTCTAATAATATTTTATTAAATGTTAAACAAATCACGACCAAGCTCATGGGGGGTTAGTGAGGTAGGATTTCAATCTCAAACAATATTTTTTTTCGCAGCTTATTAGTTGAACTAATTAGAACCTACAATAATAATATTTAAAATTTTACTTCTTTTAGTTTATTTATTAAGGACATTTTGAAGATAGCATATTTTTTATCCCATGAACAAAATAATCTTTTAACTCTCATTATTCATTTTATATTATATATATTTATATGTTTCTTTTTAGGTTGAAAAATCCTTTTCGCCAAATTTTTCTTGAAAATCAAACACACTGTAGTTCTTTTTAACAAAAAAAGTTCAATGTTGTCCAGTTAGAGAAGTTTATATTTACTGTGAGTTGCAAATATGACGAATGAGCCTTTATATAGACATTACAAATCATAGTGATTATACAATCCTTTTCTTGATTTTAGCAAAATTGTAATCTTGGTAATTGTGGAGAGCAGGAGAGGATGCTAATTGTATCATGTAGAATCTCAAGCATGCAGCATGCTGCATTCCTGCTCATAAAGCTGCTCTTGAATTGAAAGAGTGTGATCCGAGCTTGAATTGTAGACACAATCTTCAAAACCAAAGTAAAAAAAGTAAGGTAAAATAGCGCATTGTTTTTGTTTAATTGCATGATATTAAAGAGAGATCTGCTAAATTCTCTTCAACACTATCACATCTTCTGCTCAAATCATCTAAGCAATAAGCAT
This sequence comes from Citropsis articulata, assembly GCA_030449925.1. NCBI lineage: Eukaryota > Viridiplantae > Streptophyta > Magnoliopsida > Sapindales > Rutaceae > Citropsis > Citropsis articulata. The sequence continues at coordinate 1,094,738 of JASUUH010000110.1, read as the reverse complement.
ATTAAATGTGGCTGCTAGCACTACATGTTGCATATCCAAATTCTTCCCGGATAATTAAAAGACTAACTGGGGAAGCAGGAAACGTAGAAGAAGATAAACAAGTTCCTTGAATTACCCAATTATCATCAGGAAGTTTGGAGGGACACTTCATGAAGTACACAACAAGATAATAGAAATGTCAGCATAACAACTCCCTAGCTAGCTATCTTTCAGAAACCGAGTGTTTATTTAGAAACTCTCTATAAGGTTACTTAGGGAACACAATTGATTCAAGCTACCATAACAGAACAGTTATGAATGAAGTGACTAAGTGGTCTCTCGCTACACTCAAGAAGTCTCCATTGCAATTCCCCTGCATCAGAACTGGGACAGCAAGTGTATATGGCCATACTTTCATGAGAAGATGTAGAGGATGCACCTATCACTAGCAGTTCGTTGCCTAGTGATTTGAACGCTACGCCCCATCCTCTATTAAAATCAGCTCTTACTGGGACCAATCCTAAATTCTTCCATGAGTTGCTGTTCTTTAAGTACACCCTTAACTCGTTGGAAGAAGTTTCCAGCGAGTAGAGCTCATTGTTCACTACAGCAATTAGAGGAGGTGACTTTCCAGTCTCAGCTGGGAAATCTTTCAACATGTCTGGGATATGGTACCAAGTTCCTGCATACTCATCATAGGCCTCTCCACAAGTGAGAGATTTATCCTTCTCATTTCGTCCCCCAATCACATAAAACTTATTGTCCATGTAACAGCCGGAGCAAAGCTTCCTCCTTTGCCGCATCCCCGGAAGGGAATCCCATGATTTAGTCTCCGGATTGTACCTCTCAGCAGAATTCAAGACACCGCTGCCATCCATCCCATGCCCACCAGCTACAAATGCAAAGGTGCCACAGGTGGCAGACGCGAACAAACACCTAGGCCTTCTCATGGAAGGGCCTTTAAACCAGTTGTTTGTTTCTAATTCATACCTCCAAATTACACCACCCTCTATCTCATTGCCAGAGACAATTAGATGAGTCCCCGCACAAAGAGACTCCTTATCTCCTAATTTAAAACAAGGGTCTGAGGGTAACTCTGGGAGCTTCCTACGAGTCTGAAAATGCCTATCAAATGCCCACCAACTACTATCCCCACTTGCCAACATAAACACAGATGGTTCCCTAAACCCAATTTCCCTTCTAATTTTGAAGAGCTCACCGCTCTTCAAAAGAGATAAGAATCGCTTGTTTAACAAATAAAACTTCCAGTATTCTGCTCTAGGAACCCGGGCCACAATCAGAACCTCTAACTCATCACTGAGAGAGGGAACAAAGGAATAATCTGCATCCTGAGGTTCTACACCTGGAGAAGCTGAACCACCATGCCTACCTTCAGTGGAAGAAAATCCATCAGCCCAGTTCGGGTTTGCTTTGTGACTAGCCTCAGTAAACCTCATCTTTCTTGGTGGCAAACGATTGGAACTCACAATAAGGTTATCCCCACAATTCCCAACTAGCACCCATGGCTCATAGAGATCATCATCAGTCATGCGCAGGTCCTCTCTTTCTTCTTGTCCCTCGGTTTCTTTCTCCCTTGACATTGATCAGAAACCTTCTGAGCCCCAAAAGTCTGTCATTTTGACAAATGAGAAATAGTCAACAGTCAGCGATCAATAGTCAGTATGTACTAATTGAATGGTTAGCATAGTTTTGTGCCATCAAGTAACAATTCTTGAAAAGAAAAAAAAAGGGACATAAATGACAAGTAATCAGATAAATAGAGGAGCTATAAGTCCATAACCCAGGAAAAAATTGTTACAGATTGATCAAAATGTCAATAGCTGCAGGAAAAAATTTAATAAATGCCCCAGAACCCCCCCACCCCCCCAAAAAAAAGGAACAAAGAACGACAGAGCACACAGAGAGGGAGCAAAAGAGATCATCTGATGACAAAAAGTATACTTCTGAACAATTTTTCTCATCAAGACCCACAGAAATCTTGTACTAATATATATAGAAACAAAATGGGAAATTCAGACCAACTGATCAATTCCATGCCTTGGATTGATCAAGATTCAGGGATTAGAGATTATCAAACAAGGACATAAACTAAGCAAAATTTATTATCATCCAAAATCATTTTATTGTCATGCATCAAAAAGAATCTTTTTAAAGAAGTAAAATCACATATAAAATAGCTCAAATGAGATTTGATATTAAAAAAAAAAAAAAAAAAAAAGAGCCATGGGTCAAATTAACAATCAAGCGATAAAGACATAGATGATAGACTTGTTCTCACAGAGAAAAAAAGAACCCATTGGAGGATATTGAGACAGAAGATAAAAAGGTTTCATAATGTTATCGGTAACCGTTAACAGTTAACAACTTAGGGACGCTGATCAAAATATATGTGAAAAGTTAATTGATACAGATAAACTACTTACATGCACAGTAACAGAAACCCCGGCAAAAGAGAACAGCGAGGACCAAGAAATGAACACTAGGAAAGCAATACAACACTTATATATCCATACAGAGACATGCATGTACAGAGCTAAGTGCATAAAATGAGAAAAAGACTAAAGGAGAGAGAGAGAATGAGTCATGAATGTACCAGCTGGAGAAGTCAAGTCAAACTAAAGTAAAAGAAGGAACGGTTATGGTCTTCAACTCAATGCTTGTTTTTGTTTATTCCGTGACAGAGAGAGAGAGAAGCTAGCTTAGCGAGCCCTAAATTTTGGCGCAAAGGAAGAGAGAAAGAAGATCAAGAACAAGCAGAAAGAAGGAAAGGAAAATGAAAATGTGCAGTGTTTATTCAGAATATATATGAATAGAAGGGAGAGAGTGAAAGTGAGAGTGAGAGACCATTGGAGAATGAAAGAAAGTTTAATATCAAGGCACCCCATTTGCTGGAGATTTATGCTTTATTTGGTATGCCGGGGTGACAAAGTTTCAATTTTAATATATTATTATTGTTATTTATTCTTATTCTTACTGTTATCATCACCAAAACCAACAATTTTTAATAAATAATAAATTTGGTTACTTATATTTTAGTAAGATGTTATCTATGACTCTAGAAAGAAGAAATTTGTACTAAATAAAATCATCTTTGAAATGTTTTTATCTTCATTTGTCATATACTCATATTGGGGGTTAAGGAAGGATGTGGGGATCCAGCTCAGTCTACATTATAATTTACCAAATCCTTTGGTTGGTTTTGAGATGAAATTTAATTTTTAATTTTCTTGGCATACGTGTAATCAATGACAATGAAGAAGGTTAATTAAGAAAATAGAAGAAAAGAAACATAATAAGTGAAGATTAAAAAAAAAAAAAGAAAAACAAAATCTACATAGTCTCTAATGGACAGTTAGAATTATATGATAGTACGATGATAAATCATTTCTTTTCTTATTTATTATGAGAATAAATTTGAGATTATTTTAAATTCACTCTATTATTCATAATTGATTTAAGAGATTCCAGTAAAATTCTGAAAATATGTAAAATTAAAAGAAAATGTTCTCGGCCAAACTTATAAACACGTAGCTCTAGCAAAGCTAAATGAAATTTACATGAAAATGTAAAATGAAATTGGATTCCACTTTCTACATTGGTCTTTCTGATGAACAAAATATATTGAAAAGAAAGTGACATGAAAAGAACACATAACAAGCAAAAACAAAAAACAAAAAGTTGTCATTACTTGTCTTAGACAAAGTTCTTACTATCAAAAACTATAAAAACATAAAACATGTTCATGTACTTCTGTTTCCATTTTGCTCAATAGAGACACTGAGAGAGCTGGTGATTTTCTATTTTCTCCACGGCCTGTAATGCTAAGTGTGTTTTGCAAACGCCATGAAAGAAAGTTACATGTGGTTTGCTTTAATTAATTAATTTCTTTTTCACATTAGTGTCAGTTTTGGAGTTTTTGTAAAATATAGAAAATTGGCAAAGCGACCTTTGAGGGATAGTATTATAGCGTGTATTAAATAATTCTTCCAAGGGAAACTTATGGTGTGATGTGTTCTATGTAAATTTATGGTAATTTTGCAAACATTAGGTCATGTTATAGTAAGTGTAAACGCTCATAAATTTTTAAAGATATTGTGAGTGTTATAAGGGTATTTTGTAAAATGTAGTATTACTATTTAGATATTCTTACGTAATAAATATTATGTATTTTGTAAAATGTATTATTACTATTTAGATATTCTTATGTAATAAATATTAATCATATTCTCATGTGGCAGAAATTCATCTTATTGAGAGAATTTTTATTTTATTTTATTCTTTTAAGGATTCTTATGTTAGAGCTAATCAACTGCTTTAAATGTACTCAGTATCTCAAATGGATAAGAAACTATATGATTGAAAAAGAAAATAAAATTAGGAAGGTTTAATTCGGTTTACAAAGATTGGCTATGAACTTGAAAATTTAATTGTAAATACTACTTGATTCAATTTGTAAAAACTCTTGTCATAATTTAAAAGGTTGAAAGTTCGAATTCGCTCACATTCAAATTGAAGAAGAATTTTTAACTTATAATCATGTAATCAAAAGAAAGAAGAAAAATTTATTGAAGTAATTCATTAGGGAATTGAATCACCCCTGTGAGCAGTGAGTTTTAGAAGGTTGCAACTTTGTCACACTGACACAAGAACAGATGCAATTTTGGATACAATTCCCAATTGTGATTCAATGAAATAAAGGAGGTATCCAACTATACCAACCAACTTCAGTTAATGCCTAGTAATTTTTACAAAATCGAATCAAATTTTGCAAGGACGTTTAGCCTCTGTACCAAAATGATGCAAGAGCCTAGAAGCTATATTGTTAATTAATCACACAATTAAAATAACCACCCATAAAAGTTAATCTGGCCTCTAAAATCCATAATCTGATGTGCTGTCCATGATCTACACTTTCTTTCATTCTTTCTTTGATTATTCTAATGGAAGTTTTAATCTTTTGGATGCTTGTGAATGAAAGGTGGCACAACAAGTGGGCAGTTGGTCTAGATCAAAGAGCAAGAAAATAAAGTATCCAATTACTAACCCAAGAAGAACATTATAATATAAAATTAACAAAATTCAAAAGGCCAATACATCTGTTCCATTTTCATGTTGTACTGATCAATAATATAATTAAAAGTTAATTAATTATCAGTTACGTTAGATTAATTTAATCAAACACCAATGGCGGAGAAGATGCCACACCCTAAACCCTAGAAAGTGGAAGCCCATTGGATAAGGCTTTCCCTCTCCAAGTGTTCGTTTCTTCTTCCGAGGCTTCAATATTTTTTTCTACTTATATAAAGTTTGTGCATGTGTTGGCTCTCCACTTGATTAGTGTGGTGGATTTGCCTTTAATATTTAATTATATGCTTTTATATATTATAATTAAAAGCCCCAGTGTTTTAATTGCGTGCGTTTAGCATTTATGTTAGACAGGTGTCATTTTTCAAAAGGTTTGAGGTATGACTAATGTATCAAATCACTTCGTAAAATAATCATTCACAATTTATCACCTGCCTCATTTTTCTTTTTCATCCATTTGATTAATGTAACAATATTTTACCGATGGACACTGGCATTTGAACAAAAACTTTACAGAGAATTCATAAAAACACACTTAAAACGACGCCGATTCTCTTTTTCATCCATTTGATTAATGTGACAATATTTTACCAATGGACGTTGATATTTGAACAAAAACTTAACAAAAAGTTTACAAAAACACACTCAAAACGACGTCGTTTATTTTTTTTTTAATGAATATTTTGCCAAGCCTTATAATTTCCCAATAATTTTTCTTTTTTACTAACTGATCGTATGGGTGATGTTATACAGTTGACGTATGTAGCCAAGACCCTATCGTTTAATTGATATAAGGCTCTAATAATTAATGTAATATTAGGCAGCCTAATTGGCTTTCGCCCACAGACTCTTGGAAGAAGTATGATGGTATTGAACCTGAAACCTCAATATAAAATTAACCCACTAATTCTTCTTTTTGAGTCGGTAACGATTGCGAGCACTACGTATGTTGATGGAGGGTAAAAGCATTTCATTACGCTTTCTTAAAAAGACTCATTTACCAAAACTTTAGCCACTTTTTGGGATGCCCAATATGTGATGCGTATCATGGGATGCTTAAAATTCTTGGTAAATTAATAACAAACACAAATGCCATGCTTCTTGGGAGCTTTTGAAATTGTAGAGATTTGCATCTTTTTGCAATGAGCCATAGAGATACACGCAATGTCCCTCGAAATGTGACCACATGCATTATCTTTCTTTAGAACATATGTTAATGCACAAATAAAATTCTTCTTGCCAATTGTATCCAACAGGCCAAACGGTATGAACCACGCAACAACATCAGCAACAGAAAGAAAGTGAATGAATCAATTGGAATGTTACATATCCAAGATTTAACACAATACACAGTTAAAATCATTCATTATATGTTATTTTGTTTTTTCTTTTTGAATTTTTAGTTCTTTACAATTTACGGATATTACCATTTAAGATTTGTTATAAGTCTGAATTTATACATTTCTAATACAATATAATAGTTTATTGATTTACACCAACTAGAGGCAAGACCTTTATCCTTACACTAGTTAGGACATATTTTTTCTCTTTGATATTTTAAAAAATATATCTATATCTACCCATACCTGTAAGAGAAAATTTTTGTTACAAGTTCCCCATCAAAAGACTTAATAAACCAATGCCCTCAACTACACTAGGTTGTCATTTGGTTCTTTCATTTTTGTGTTCAAAGTAATTGAGATTAGAAAAAAAAAAAGTGATTATGAAGAGAGATTGAAGAAAAGCAATATATTTATAAAAGTGATAACCCAATGAGAGAGCAAAGGCGGTGCATGCAACAAAACATCCAGCGGTTTAGTGGGATAATAATGATGTCCACATCAAATCCTAAAACTTCCACTTTCAACTGTCAGCCGTTTCAATCTAATCTTAAGAATATGATTAACAAAATGCATATATTTTTGGAAATGTCTTAGGATTGTAATTTGTAATTGCTTGAAGCTTCTGCGTCGGATAGTTTGTTTTGGTAAGGCTATCATTTCATAATTTCATTGGCACGAAAACCATGTCAATCAGTGCAAGATAAGAAATAAATAAATAAATAAAGCAAAGTGCAAGAAGTTATATATTTCGTACATAAAATAAATTCTCATTAAAAAAAAAAAATTACAGCCTTTCACCTGAAATTTGCAATGTTATCATTTTTCCACTTTTTCATTAACAGGATTTAACAATGTATTTACAAGATAACTGTTTTACTCTTGAACATAAAAAAAATTCTATTTAATCATAGTTAAATGACAAAAAAAATATTTCATTTTCTAGTTGTTGGACCAATAACGTCTACAAAATTAATTAAAAAACCTGCTAATTTAAAGATATAAAGTCACCAAATAAGCTCCCTATCTAATTCATATTTGATTTACAATATAAATCAAGAATCGCTGCGCATATAATCCATATTGAATAACATATTTTTGACAATATCAACAATAAATCACCATTGGAAACAGTCATAATTATCCAAAATACATTCAAAATAACCATAAAACCAGTTATCAGAAACTTTGAATATTATAATTTATTTCTATCAATAAAAAATAACGACATAAAACCAACTATGTAGAAATTAGAACTTACAGTTTGTTTCCATAAATCCAGAATAACAATTCATTCCAAAAGCACTTAAAGTAACAATTAATTAATAGTTTTTTTTTAATATTTAGGGACAAAATAGTTATTTTATCAATATTCTTTTAAATCATCTAACTGTGTTAAAAGAAAAGTGAAAAAGTGATGCGTTTTGTAAACTTTAGGTGTACAACGACCAAAAAAAAGAAAAATTTTTGGTGAATTTTTTATAAAGTGCGAAATATTAGGAGGTCGGTGGATATTTACTCAAGAAACCACCTATAATCTTAAGATTTATTCAAATATGTACATAGATTCTCTAGAATTTAAGTTTTAGAATTAGTCACACTTAACTGTTTTTAAACAACTTTGTACTGATAGAATTATAATTGGATCACTATAATTAAAAGCCGAAACTATCATAAATAGGATATGTGTTATCATTTCTAAATTAAAGACTACCTAAGTATACATTTTATACTTTTTTTTTTCGAAACTTTAATTTACTAAAACAACACCATTAATAGAGATATGGATTTATTAGACGTCATCCGGTGCTACATGTTAGATGGAATATTTCAGTTTAATTAATTTACAGCTTCGTTATCATTCGCAAATGTGCAGTTACTCACCATATGATGGAATAAATCTCCTTTTGTTGTGTTGTTATTAGGCCATCTCTAATGGGTAACACCATTTTGGTGTAACACTAACACCAAAAATGTACCTTTTTCACACCAAATTATTATTTCATCTCCAACCCATTTACACCAAATTTTACACCAAAAAGAATATTCTTCTTTTTATTCTTTTAATCATCAAGAATTAATTCAATTAACATAATAAATATAATTATTAATATAGATAACTAAGTAATAATTAATTTTATATCGATTAACAAAAAATTATAAAAAATTATTAAAGTTACATTTAATTAACTAAATTAGTACATTATGAAAATTAAACATTACATTAAGATAGAAAAATGCAAAAACAATAATAAAACTCTAGTTATTCGAATTACTAAATTCATAATTAAACATTACATTAATATAGAAAAATACAATAACAATAATAATACTCTAGTTATTCGAATTACTAAATTCATCCCATAAATGATAAATTAGTGCATTTCGGAGTGCAATGTGAGCCTCTTTATCCTTGATTTGTTTGTGTCGAGCAAGAAAGCAAGAAATAATTGTTCTAATTTTTGTAATATGTAATCTAGTAATTAATGTTATTGGCATTTTATTATTATTATTAATTTTTGTGTTGAATTTTTTTATTTACAATATTAGTATAATATTCAAAAATTAAAATAATAATAATAATAATAACAAAAATAATAATAATAATTTAAAATATTATATGAAATAGGACATATATGTAAATAAGAAAAAGTAATAAGGATATTTAAGACTTTTTTCCCCTAGCACCAAATGAATAGTATTGCACCATATTTGGTGTAATATTATTCATAACACCATTTTAGTGCAAATTATGGTGTCCCATTAGAGATATATTTTACACTAAAAATAATATAAAAGGTGATTTGGTGTAAATTATGGTGTCCCATTAGAGATGCCTTAGCCCAAGCCCAAATCTTCACTTTCCACAAAAGAAAAGACCCAACAAATAACCGGGTCAACCCATTAACCCAAGCACAAACAAAAGGATAGGGCCAAAACGAATAAAAACGCCGAACAAAATCCACAAATCCACAAGCAAAGCATCACCAGTGGCAGTAATCATCATCAATGGCTGCCTCACTCTCAAACTTCTTCTCCTTCATCTTACCTTCAAACGCACTTCCAAAAAATTCAACACCACTAGCACAACCCAACCACCTCTCTCTTTCTTCTCAGCAAAAACCCAAGAATGCTTTGTTCTCAAAGGTGGCTCCTGCACAACCTCAGGAGAGTCACGACTCATCATCATCTTCTTCTTCTTCAACTGAATTGGCCTCAGTTATATGCCCTTCTCTTGCATACGCCAATACCCTTTTCTTTAAATCTGCATACAATGTGCAAGTGATTGTTGATGAGAACGAACCTGAAGAGAGGCTCTTGAATAGGTTTAGAAGAGAAGTCATGAGAGCTGGTGTCATTCAAGAATGTAAAAGAAGGAGGTTCTTTGAGACCAAGCAAGATGAAAAGAAGAGAAAGACTCGTGAGGCTGCCAAGCGCAATCGCAGAAGGTTTCCCTTTTATTTATTTGTTTTTTTGTGGTTATGAAGAGAAAAAGATAAGATTTTTGGTAGTTTTTGAATGAAAATACTCAATAAAGTTCAGAACTTTATTGAAATTGAGACAGCTTGTTGTACCTAAGGCTTAAACAAGTGGGCAATTTTCCATTTTTCCTGTTTGGGTTCTGAGAAAATTTATTGAGGAAAAACAAAAATATGGGTTTTTCTTGATGCATGTTGCACTACCTTTTGTTACGTCTGAACTAATAATTGATATTCTAGCTTATTGGAAAAGCTAATTTGCTGTTTTAATAGATATCAAGAGATGGCTACTGCAATTTGATTAGTGATGTTTAGCATTGTGGACCGAGTATCTAGTGTCTTTTGCGAGCTCCCGATGGTTCCCCTACTAATTGAATGTATCTAACGTAGAGGGACTTTGACAGTACCAGTTCATCACTTAGCATTGGTTCATCAAAAAAATTGGAGCACTAAAATTTCTTATATCATTTTTCTTGGAGACTGAATTATACAATATTGCATTGATATACAGATGTATTTTAGAGGCATGTATACTATTACAGAATACAGGGCAAACTAGCCTCTGAATTGCTTTTTTTGTTTGTTTATGTCATTATGTGGGGTTATTTAATTTGTGCATCTCTCATTTATATATCTTCGGATGGTTAAAAGTGGCTACATTAACTGTGGTGTTGATGTATTATGCTGTTCAACATTTGCTTCTTTAGTGGTGATATGGTGGCTTCTGTGTGACTATAAATCTGTATTGTTTGGGTACTCAAGTCATGTTGATATAGTTTCTCTGTTTAGTAGATGTCTAGCTTTTTGTATCCATGAGGAATTTCTTTTTGTGTGTTTATCTGACAGATTTTCTTGATAGAGATTACTTATTTGCTTGTTTTTATGATCAGGCGTTCTCAATTTAGAGGTCCCGTCCAGAACAGGCAAGAACCTACTCCAACCAAGAAGGACGATGATGACGAAGATAACTGGGAGTTGCCAGAAGGAGACATTCCTTATTGACCGCATTTCAACATGTCTTTCATTTTTAGGATCACCTTTTGCATTCAACTGTGAATTTGACTTTGAGAGGCTTTGCTGCTTGTAAGTTGCATTAAGTGAATTCCATTTTGTTTGATTGACTCAATGCCTTGTGATTTTGTTTTTCCTTATATCAAGCTATGATTTTCTAATTTCGTAGAGACATCTTGATTTTCAAATATCTTGAGAATGTAGAGAAGAGCACATGCAGAATAAAATTGTATTGTTTTAGTAATCAGTATCTCACTTGGATCGGCACATTATCAAGTTTTCTTCAGCCCTTGCATTTGCTAGGAGCTCTCCACGTAAAGGGTGATGACCACCCTTCCATGCCGATTTTCTTTGTGAAGTTTTTCCAATCTTCAAGCAGTAGCTTGAGGTCATGCACCTTACTTTCAGTATCATCACAGCAGTTAGCTCGCAAGGTATGTATTGTGCTCGTATTTATATTTTGCTGACAAAACCCACCATAGAGATTGCGCTCCATATACGTGAACGTCAATTCAAGCGTTTAAATTGCTCCCTATTTACAACAGTTTCCTCACAGAGAGATCGGTCTTGAGAATTAGTATACAGAATCCTTCTCAACTCCCGATACTTGAAATACTTTGATGTTACTCTATTCGATCTCACATAAAAGAATCCTCCATCCATAATGTTGTTTATGCTTTGTAAATCACCAGCGTGTACATCACATGCAACTGTTATTGGCTTTAAACCATCAACCTGTGGAATTGGATTTCGAAGCCACATCACATCTGCATCCTGCACAAAATTTCATTATTATGATATATTACATGAACATGCATTACAAGTGTCCTTAGAGCATGCGTTAAAGGAATGCAATTATAAAATCTGTGAAGAACCTTACACTGTAAACGAAACTATAGCCCAGTTCAGTCACTTCTATCCAGAAATTATTCTTGAGTAGAGGTACAGACAATTGCTTATTCCTAGCATGTCTTATTGAAGAGTTAGAGAGGTAGAGTCAATGGGGATGCACGGACTTGCAGAACTCAAATGCCTTGTTGTCCAAGGCAACAATCAACAGGTGATTCAACAATGGTTTTGTTCCCTGGCCGTTGCGAAAACTCTCCAGGAAAAGATCAAGAATGGAGCCAGGACTTGCCCATTCTTCGCCAGCCATGGTCACTATCACTTTCATGTCTTCCATTGTTGTTCTTGCTAACAGATTCTTCAACTCATCTGTAAAAAAATCCCTAAGGACGTAGAAATAACATAATTGTTAATTTAAAAGGGAAAAAGAATTCAAAGACATTGAAGGAATTAACTTTCTGAAACCCCTGATGTTACATTACACGTGTGAAACAAATATAAAAATACCCATTTGAAAAAATCCCAAAAAGAGTCTTATTAAATCAATTAAAAATGATATCGCACATAAAGATCATAAAATCAGACACGAAATGAAGCTGTTTTATCTCCCTTTTTGTCTGGTTGTCATTGCTCCAAATCAGTTATTAAGATTAAAAAATAAAATAAAATAAAATAAAAGCCTTACTGGCGGTTGAAGCCAGAGTGGCCTTGTTTTGACAGTCTCTGTTGTTGGGTTACAAGAGTTGTTTGAAAGCAAGAATATGATGAGCATGATCGAAAAAATTATGATACAATATGGAGACTTTATTTTTCTGAACACCATCTTAGAGATTCTTGTCCAAATATCAACTGGTTTGGTGCATTACAGTGTTTTGCAACGACAATAAAATGGGCCATCCCTAAACAAGTCTTAAATGGGTTAAAACTTATAAAGAAAACAATTGAACATTAATATTAAGGGATGCTTAAAATCCGTTTTAGTTGTAGAAAATAATTAATTGAGAATTAAAAGGGAAGTTATTTATTAACGCTGTCGTTTCTGCACTTCGGAACAGTTAGCTTTTAAAGATTTAATAAGTCTCGAGTTAAGAACCAGAGGGTTGGAAAGACTATATGGCACATAACGTCACATTCAAAATAAAACAATATAATAAGTATTTATGGAAGTTATAAAAATTTTACAATCCAATTAATGCATATGGTTCATTTTATGTTAATGAAGGAAAAAAAAAAGAGACACTATTGGACTGGACAAGAACTAGTATAAATATAGACTATTAAATTAAAATTATAAAATAAACTTTGAGTGTCGTCAATTTTGATACAAACTACATATCTCAATAAGTAATAATATGCTTATAAAGTTGGGATATAGAGTTTGTATCCAAATATATATATAAATTAATTGATCATTGGTTATTCAATTATAAACTATAAACCGATAGCTGTTTCACTAACAGCTCACTAAAATGAACCTTGATTACAGGAGCAACATTGATCAGAATCATGATAACAATCAAAATCTTAAGTATAGTTAAGCAAACCATCCACAATGAGTGTCCAAAAGGAGCAAAAGTTAACTCTCAGAGGGAGAAGAAATGTACAAAATATTTTACTTTTTACTTGGGTAGCAAGCTAGTGCCCTATGCAATAAAGACGAGTTATGTCCGCAGATGTATCTGGAAGCTTTTCGCTGATTTGCACCACATAATTTTATTCAGCTGCAACACATATTGAATTAATAAAGGTATATATGCAATTCGCTAATCATTTCCATGGCAGAATCTTGCTGGGATGAGATGATCTTCAGAAGAAATAGTAGCAGGAGATCACCCAAATCTCAACATGATAAAACCATCTTCTATGCCAGTAAGGATTAATGTATAGAACTTCAAATATTCCTACCAGCACAATTACGTAAGATACTGTAAAAGTGATGTTGAAACTGCCCACGTCAACAAAACAATTATCATCATCTTCTGGCATTGATGATGGCGATCCGTTTTCATTGCAACTCTTGAACAATGGCAGTCCACAAAGAAGAAGATTTCCCTTGTGGCTACTCTCGTTAAACACTGCAAATTGTGCAGTCCACTTTGATATCTTACCTGATAAGTTATTGTATGCTACCCTGAAAACGACCAATGTAGTTAGCTCCACAAGCTGAGGAGGGATTTTTCCATTCAATTTGTTGTTCGAAAGATCCAAGCTTTCAATTTGCGTGAGGTTTGAAAATGTTGGTGGGATTGATCCTATCAAGTTGTTGTGGGATAGATTCAGGGCACGGATCCTGGAGAGGTATCCAATTTGAAGAGGAGTCTCCCCTGTGAATTTATTGCAAGAGATGTCAACACCAAACATACTACTGAGAGGTTTCTCCTGATAAGAGTAAGATCTTTCATTTGTTGTGAAAACTATGGTTTCCATCTTTACCAATCGAGGCCCACTGTAGGAATTTGGAGAGGGAGAACTATATGAATGAGCTACATCCCATAAACTAGAAGTTGGAGCTAAAGAATCAGAATAACCTTTGTGGATTGTAGAATTATCTAAGTAAGGAGGAATTTGACCATTAAGATTGTTACGAGAAAGATCAATCAGTCGCAATTGTTCAACTGGCACAACTGAACTGGCATTTCACCTTCAAAATCGTTATTAGCAAGGATAATATAGCTCAATTGAAAAAGCCTACCAATCCAATCAGGAATCCTGCCTTTTAAACGATTATAGCTAAGATCTAATGTCACCATAAAAGAGCTATTATAAGATATACCTTCTTCTAGTTGTCCTTGTAACATATTTCTAGACACGTGGACTTATCTAATAAAGAGAGGATTGAAACAAGATGGTAAACTCCTAGATAAATTGTTGGGTATAGTTATATGTTCTAAAAATGAGAGATTAGCCAGCCATCTTGGGATTTTACCAGAGATATTATTACCACTTAGATACAATCCTATTAAAAAAGAGCAATTAAACAAGCTTTCTGGGACCTCTTCGCTGAAGAGATTATCATCTAATTTTAATCTTGACAAGTTTGCAAGTTAAAATTTCGAGAGAACCTCTGAACTTGCAGACTGTTGTTTGATAACACAAGTAATTCCAAGTTAAGGCAACCTATCACCAAGTGTTTAGGGATTTCACCGGTCAATTGATTACTAAATAAGTCTAGACTTCGCAATTTGTGCAGATAGAGGCTGAGCTCAGAGGAAAATTCTACGGGGGCCAGATTTAAAATTCCTATTTTTAAGTTCTTGGAAATACTAAATTACTACGAAACCAAATCATCAAGAAAAGAAATTAATAAGATACCATATGAAAAGAAAATTGATATTGACTTTAGAATTTAGAGAATTGATATTGACTTCTGAATTCTCTATATTTTTTTCTTTTGAAATATTGATTAAATTTTAAAGATTTTCTCATCTTTGTTGAGGTGAGATTGTCGGAAATTTGGGGATGTCGCTTGCGTCGCTTGCAATTTGGAGACATGTCATTTATGTTTGTCCCTTGGCTGAATTTTTTTTTTTTAAAATTATTTTGATGCTACCGGTACTGACTTAGGTGGCGTTTGTTTTTTTATTTGAAATCTGAATAGACATGAATGTCTAAACCTAAATAATATGTTTGTTTTTTTATCTAAATCTCTGAAAATAAGTACTAAGTTATTTATTTTTTTCAACTTAAAAAATTAAAAATATGTACTTTTACATTTGTATCATCATTAAATTTGAATGTAAAATAAATGATATATTAAATACCATAATATTTTAACATATATAAGTAAAACTATACTCAAGTGAATATATAATGATTTTGGAATTTTAAGATATAAAATACCATACATTTCAAATTTTATCACTAAAAAGAGTAACAAACCTAGTTAATTAGTATATAATTGAATGGTGAAAAATGTAATTGAAATGAAAAAAAAAGGGCCAAGTCAAGTGCTTGCCTAACGAGAAATTAATTGGAGATTCAAGAACTAGATTAGAGAATCAAAGTGAAGAGGGATTTCATGGTGGCTGGGGAAAAAAAAAAAGAAATAAAGATGAGATTATATGGGGTAAACATCTATAGGTGAGTTTTGGGATAGATATGAAAAATAAATTATAAAACAGGGATATTTTTTACATTAGAAAGTAA
This sequence comes from Citropsis articulata, assembly GCA_030449925.1. Taxonomy (NCBI): domain Eukaryota; kingdom Viridiplantae; phylum Streptophyta; class Magnoliopsida; order Sapindales; family Rutaceae; genus Citropsis; species Citropsis articulata. Next base: position 1,078,831 of record JASUUH010000110.1, on the reverse strand, counting down.
CTAAATTAATTAAAATTTCTCCATTCAGTAAAAAATTAAAAAAATTAGCTTATTTTATTAAGTCAAAATTATTTAAAAAGTCTCATTAAGTTATAAAAATAAACACCTATAATTAACTTAATTAATTAAATTAAGTCACTTTAAGTTATTAAGTTAAAAAATAAACACGATTTTAGTAGGCTTGATTGATTTGCTTTTATTATTTTGATACTATTGTTAGTGGGCTTAACTGATTTGCTTTTGTTATTTTGATGCTATCATTAGTGGGCTTAGCAGTAAAATTACTTTATTATCTAATATATAGACTTTATACATTAATTGTACAGGGCTAGTATACATATTTTAGATATTTTATATTGACTTTTGATATTTTATTTAGAAACCTTAAAATTTTGTGAAATTCTTGCCCAGGAAAGGGGGCCAGATCGCCAATTTGGGGGGGGGGGGGATGCTACTATTAAAGGAAGTTCTAGAGAAGTTTTATTGCCCTACGCTTGGTTGATATGCTCCAAAATCTACTGGAATCTAGCCTTGAAAGAAATTGTTAGAGGTATCTAAAATGTTAATTGTACGAGAGGATTAATTGGCATCCGAAAAGGTCCTGAAAGAGAATTATTAGATAGATAAAGTGTATGTAAATTTGTGTTATTTTCTAACAACCACTTTTGAAATTCCCCACCCAAGTTGTATGAGAGGTCAACATCTCCAAAACCAAACAATGAGTAGAAATTACTCTATCAACTGAAAGAGAAATTCTTTTTTTGATCGAGAATCTACACTGTTGTTGTTCGCCAGAATTATTTGTACGCGCTTGACAAATAATTCATTCTTATTATATTCTGGGAAGCAGATACCAACAAACCTAGAACACCATTGTAGGTGATAAATCTATTTTAAGGAAACTGTTTTAACAGGCCTCAAGTCTTTTACTATTTCATTTTTTTCCTTCGGTTTATTTGTTATTGTTTCCACGATTTCCAGTAGCTGTTTTATTAACTTTTGCTGTTGTTTGAATTTTGCTATTATACAATTCATGCTCTGTTATAACTTGATGAATTTTAATTAATCACTCATCGTAATCTTTTTTCCAATAATCTGAAAACATATTTAAGTAAGATGGCAATTGAAAGCACTGATGCAGTACTAATTATGACTGAGACTACCCCTGGTTTAACTTCTGTTGCTGGACCCTTTGTTGTGAAAGAACCAGCCTCTGTGCCTATTCTCTTGAATCATGCAGAAAGGCCAGAAAAATTTCATTGGATAGAATTTTAAAGGATGGCAACAAAAGATATTCTTTTATCTAACCACGTTAAACCTTGCGAGGTTCTTGATAGAGGATGCTCTTAATCCCAAAGAGGGCGAAACTTATGTTCAAGTTGCAAAGGCGATTGATGCATGGCATCATTCGGATTTATTGTGTAAGAATTATGTCATGAATGGGTTGAGTGATACCTTGTACAATGTATACATTAGGGGAAAAAAAAGCGCCAATGAGCTATGGTAGTCCTTAGACTAAAAATGTAAGACTGAGGATGTTGGTTCCAAGAAGTTTGTTGTTGGCTGCCTCCTAAATTATAAAATGGTGGACTTCAAAAGTGTGATAAGTCAAGTAAAAGAGCTTCAGATTATATTATCAGAAATCCTTGCTAAAAGGATGATGCTAAGTGAAACCTTTCAAGTGGCTACTATCAAAGAAAAGTTGCCTTCTACTTAGAAGGATTTCAAGATTTATTTGAAGCATAAACGCAAGGAGATGAACATTGAAGGGCTGATTGTTAAACTTTGAATTCAGGAAGACAACAAAAATATAGAGAGAAAGGGAGGTTGTTTCTGTGGCTAAGGCGTTATTGAACATGGACATAAAAATATGAAAAATAAAAAGCTAAGCCCGAAAGGAGGAGTCTCTAAGAAGCAAACAAAATTTCAAGGAAAGTGCTTCGACTGTGACAAGATGGGACACAAGGCTTCGGATTGTAAATTGCCTAAGAAAAAGTGAGAGGCAAATATGGTAGAAAACATTATTCAAAATGTTTTAGACATTAACGTCTCAGTAGTGGTATCTGAAGTGAATCTGGTTGGTTCTAATCCAAGAGAATGGTCGATTGATACGGTAGCAACCAGACATGTATGCTCAGACAAAGGATTGTTCATTTCATTTGAAGCTGTTAGCAATGGAGAGACGTTACTCATGGGGAATTGTACTATGTCTGAGTAGAGAGTTAAGAGAAGGTGATTCTGAAGATGACTTCTGGAAAAGAGCTAACCCTAAACGATGTGCTTTATGTGCCAAAAATTCGGAAGAACTTGGTGTCTGGATTGCTATTGAACAAATATGGTTTCCAAATGGTGTTTAAGTCAGATAAGGCAATTTTTTTTAAGAATGGGATGTATGTAGGAAAGGGTTATATCAATGATAGGCTTTTTAAGCTTTAATGTAATGACTGTTAAACAAAAGATTGATAATAAAGCTAGTTCTTCTACTTATTTAGTTGAGTCTTCTAATTTTTGACATGGTAGATTAGGACATGTTAATTTTAATTCTTTGTATAAATTAATTAACATAAAGCATATTCTCAATTTTCAAATTGATTAAAGTGTGAAACTTGTGTTAAGGCAAAACTGACAAGGTCATTTTCTCAAACAATTAAAAGAAACACTGAACCACTTGATTTAATACATAGTGATATTTGTAATTTTAAATCCATTCAAACAAGAGGTGGTAATAAATATTTTATTACTTTTATTGACGACTGCACAAAATATTACTTCTCTATAAAAATTAAGTTAATAATAAACTTAATAGGAAAATTAAAACATTAAGGAGTGACCATAGTGGTGAGTACGTTGTTCCATTCGGGACATTATGTGAATAAAGTGGAATTATACATCAAGCCACGGCACCATATTTATCTCAATCTAATGTGATTACAAAACGAAAGAATAGAACTTTAAAGGAAATAATGAATGCAATACTGATAAGTTCTAGGTTACCTCAGAATATGTGGGGAGAAGCTATCCTTTTAGCTAATTATTTGTTAAATAAGATACACCGAAAGCAAGAAGATAAAACCATGTATGAGTTATAAAAAGGTAGAACACCTTTTCATAAATTCTTATGAGTGTGAGGGTGTCTTGCTAAAGTAGTAGTTCCTTCAAATAAGAAAGTAAAAATATGACAAAAAACTATTGAATACATTTTCATTGGTTATGCACATAACAGTAGTGCTTATCGATTTCTTGTGCATGAGTCTAGAGTTCCAGATGTCTACAAAAATACAATAATAAAATCAAGAAATGCATTTTTTTTCGAACATGTGTTTCCTTGGGTTACACTTTGTATCCCAAATGATATATAGCATGAAATACAAGTTGTGCAACCCAAGAGGGGGGTGAATTGTGATTTTAAAAATTATGCTAATCAAATCGCACAACAATTAAATCTAATGCCTTAATCAAATAAAAAATAATAAATTCAAGCAAGCGTAATAATAAAGGAGTAAGGAAAGAGAAAACAAACACGAGAATTTTTACGTGGTTCGGCTATCTCCGCCTACGTCCACGCCTCCAAGCACACCGGGCTTGAGGATTTCACTATCCAAGCCCCCAAGGCTTTAAATGTTTACAATTGACTTCCAAAGTGTCAATGGACCTTTACAATCAAGAGATTATCTCCCCAATCTCTTCACCCCAAGTGTTTCTCACACTCACAAATCAAATAAAAATTACAACAATGAAACTCTCTTTAAGAGTGGATAAACAAATTATAGCTCAATGATGATTCAATCAATGATGATTTATGAAATGGAAGCTCAATATATGTTTTATAAACTTGTTTTGACTTTTTAGAGTTCTTAAAATGAAGTTGGAATTGAGTTTTTATAGTTAAACCCGAAAACTACCAAGTTATAGTAAACCCGAAATCAGTGGCTGGCAGCTTGATTTCACTAGCTAGAATGAACGATGATATTCTAGTTATTTTTGAATTTTCTGATATTCACATTTACAAAATTACAATTTTACCCCAACACTCTCTGTAATTATACTATGGCCCAGAAAGTTACAAAACTTTTTAAATAGGTCCAATTTTGGATCTCAAATATTTGAATTACATTTGGGTCCTCCAACTTTCATAAATTATAGTATGGCCCAAATTGTTTCAAACCTTTCCAAATAAGTCCAAATCTGAATTTATAAATAATACTTATCATTCCCAAAACTTTCTGAAATTATGCTATGGCCCAACATATAATCATACTCTTCATAAAAATCATTTTTAAGTTTTAACATAATCAACATAAATGTTAAAGTCCTCAAAAACTTTCACTTAGACCCTCAATCTTTTATAAGTTACAATATGGCCCAAAACGTTTCAAAACTTTGCAAATAGGTTTAAATTCAAATTCAAAATAATATTTATTAAAATTAAAGATTGTAAAATATTTTCATTTTAATCCAAATTACTCAAATCCATAAAATACTTTTATCTTAAAAATAAAACATTTTGGTTTATAAAAAGTAATAATTTATTAAATAAAACTTGAGCTTCTCAAATGCTAAATCATGCATCAATTAAATCATACCGGCTTTACAAGAAATTGTCGCAATAATTTGTCCGTTGAACTTTAAACTTCATTCTTGATTTCGCCGTTGTCCGTTGAGTGTCTTGAGCTTGATTTCACTTGATTCACTTGCATAAATATTATCCTTCAAAAACCAGTGAACTTGTGAAATATAATATTTATTAAATCACTTAAGACACATGTTTGTTATCATCAAAATTACATAATGTGTAGTCCTTTAGGCTAACATAGCATATGACATATAATCATTTAACAAGTGATGTGTCTATCTATGTACATATATATATAAGCATATGGAGTAGACTCATAACGGCTAGTGGCCCACGGAGAATGAACGATAATTTGGATTTACATTTTCAACTAATAAGTATTAAGTACCTATAAGGGAATGAAGATGTAGATTTACATTTTTGACTAATAAATATCAATTAACCCATGTTTATTGATAATGCATTTGATAAATATGAATGAAACAAAGTGTTTCAAGATGACCCTAATGGAATTTGAGTTGATCTGACTCTATTGAAATGCTATCATATTTATCATGGAAATTAAAGTCAAAACTACTTTAACACTATCAAACATTAATTAATTACAAATCACTTGAGATATAAACTATAAATTGTAACTATTTAAGCATGACATACAATATTGTTTTTAATAAAATGAGATGCTAGCTTACCTTGAACATGAAAAGTTCTTTTGAATCCACTGTTATAAAGTTTCAATGTTCTTAATGAAGAAAAAGCCGTTAGAGAATATAAGATGCTATGATGGAGGTTGTTACCCCTTAAATCCAGAAACTACAACTTACTTAAACTTGCAAATAAATATGTGAGAAACACAATTCAAATGGCTTGTCACTATTAATTAATGAAAAGACATTAATTTATTTGGTAATTATCTATCAATCACCTGTTTTTTTCAGATTTTTTTTTTAAAAAATACACATATCTTTTTTTTTTTTTTTGGGCTAATCTCCACTTGAAGTTACAAAATGTATCATTTTTCTATTACATCTAAAGTTCACGAGAGATGTTGACAAGATATTAATAAAATAACTATTTTACCTCCTTAATGTAAAATTACTATTTCACCCTAGCTAAATGACAAAAAAATAAATTAGTTCATTTTTTCTTTGTAATTTAGATATTAAATAATAAATTAAACAAAATAATCAAAATCACAATAAATGAAACAAAAAAAACAATATTAATTTACCATTTTCTTCACATTACATGACTATTTAGGTGGTTAAAATGCCACCTCCTATGTGTGCACACATCTGGTCGAGACTATAATCTCCTCATGATTAAAGCAAAGTTCGAGCATATTCGTATTATTTAGCTGCTCATGTGCATGAGGACTGCCAAGAGGTCACGAGAAGATTCTAGGGGCAGGCCCACACTAAGGCTTGGCCAAAGGTTGAGCAGCGAGCTGTCCCAAGAAAATCGGGCATGTTGCCCACACCCAGACAATTACTATATCAATTCTCAACCGTCTTTAATTGGCATGTTCACCTATTATCCAATCTTCCCATTCAACCAACCCACTAAGACCCACAAATCCAGGATGATGTGAATAACACTTGTATATGTAATAAGGATAAAATTATTAGTTTTTCATTTATTGTGTCGATTAGTACGTTAATAATTTCTAAATTATCTTAATACTGCCCAAATATATTTTTATGTTAAATTAATTCGTAATATGTTAATTTTTATCTTGTAAATATTTTTCAGGAATAAAGATGGAATTAGAATTGAAAGCGGGAACAAAAAATGACTGCTGGAGCAATTTATAATGCATCATTAAGGAGATGTAATAAATAAAAAATAAAAAAAAAATAAAAAAAAAAGAAGAAGAGAGCAACAATGCTCATGATGGTCAAGTGCCATCTTGGCCACCTGACCATCATACCTTCAACGAAGATATATATTATAATATAAAATAATAATAAAATAAATAAAGAATGATGCATTCCTTGCCGATGCAGGGAGCAAGGGAAGCCAAGAGAGAGTAGAGTTGAGTCGGGACATAAGACGAGAGAGTGAAGTTGAGAAATTGTTTCTTTGTCTTCTTTTTCTTCTTTTGTTTTGTAATCAATTTTCTTGTAATATATTTCAAAAGTTTGTCAAATAAAAGGAGTGTTTTGTTTTCTTTTAACATGAGTGGCTAATTTTATTAAGCTGAGATGAAAAGTGAAACTCAAGGTTTCAAATCATAAAATTAATTACTTTCTCAAGTCAGTTTTAAGTTTATTATTTTTTGGTTATTCTTATGTCATGTTAATTTATGAATTTCCTTAGATTTGTATGGTATTTTGACATAATGTCGACACATTAATATAGTTATGACACATTAGGTACTTAATTTCATATTTATCCACACATAATTAGTTAAGAATTAAATGATATAATAATTAATTGGTAAAAGTGAGGCAAAATATAAAAATGAGATAGTATTAAAATTATAGTTTGAATACTAAGAGCAGATCCCGTAACCTTAACATATTTTAAAATTGATTTCTAGTGATTTCGTTTCCCATAAATAATTTTTTTTGTTTGACAAATTGACAACTGGATTTTAAATTCCTTATGGTTCGACCTCAAATTCACCGAATTATATTATAACTAAATACTCTTATACTTGAGACTAATATACTTTTGAGTTGTGTCATGATGTTGTACATTTGGTTGCACATTTGGTTGCTTATGAAGCCCTTGAAAATTCAAATAGAAGTAAGACACTAAAAAATCAAGGGGAAACTCTGCCTCTTTGAACCTAGAACTTTTCTCATAAATCATTTCTTTTTGTGCATTTTAAGACCTTCACTCCAAATACAAATTATTAAGCCACATAGAGTAGTGGTATAAATTTTTCTAAAAAACTCAAGGACTGACTTAAGTAATAGAGGGTTTTTGCTAGAAAAGCGTTCGACGCCCCTTGACTATTATTTGTGGTTGCACATGTAAGTAGTGTGGTAGAGTGCGTGATTATCATAATCTATTCGTTGAAGTAATTGCAAGTAACATTCTTCTCCATCAAAACAAATTTAAGTGTTGACATGGTAACATGGTCATCTTATCAAACACGAGTAGATTTTTGCATCAACAATGACATCAAAATCTAATTTACAATTTTCTTCACATGATAGCACATCACTATTATACCGAGAAAGAATAATATCCCTAAGCTCCATTTGTAACTTCTCTCAATCTCTCTCCTCAAATTCTAGCAACATGCCACAGAAACCACTGCTATCCACCACTTTAACTTCCACTATAAACATTTGAAGATCAATAACCATTATAACGACGACAAAATTCTCAACAGGTTTAGAGTCTTATGGGCTCCACCCCAAATAGGGTGAATTTTGAATAATATTTGGAGAATAGAGTTGGAAATGGAGGAAAAATAATTCTCAAATTCTTAATGGGATGAGGTTTTTTTTTGTACTCTCTACTCTACCCCCATTCTAATTCCCATTATATATGAATATTTTTTAATTTTTGTTTAATAATTTTTATTTTATCAATTATAATGTTGGTTAATAAATTTTTTCTTTATTTTTATTTAATATAAATAAGTTATAACTAAAAGAAAACCATACATTATAATTTTTATTCAACCCTAAGATATTGTTGTGTTTTCTTTTCTCTCTTAAAGTGTTGCTCTCTTCAATCATCTTTTGGCTTTGATATTATTTGAAGATATTGTTTCAATTTTTGGAGTTTTTTTAAAATAATTTAAATACCTTATAATCTGGTAATGATTTTATTTAGGTCTTTAGGTTTTAATCTACTGAAATTATTTATTCATATATACTATTAAATAAGTAAATCGAGAATGGGGTAGAGATAAAGAAATTTTTTCCTACGTGGGGATTCCCCATCCATACCCCCATTGAATTGATTAGGGGATGGAGTGAGGAATAGGCGCAAAATTTTTAATAGGGTGGGGAATGGGTTAGGCCTCCCTACCCCCATCCCATCCTATTGTTATCCCTAATCCATTAAAACTTCAACAAACAACACCATTTTTTTCCTAGCTTCGCCAATCCCATAATACCTCCCTTTCATTTCTCCATTATATACCCCAGACTCTCACCAATCTCCTTCACTTTATCCGCCACTAGCAGCTCGATCTCAATCGACAACTACGCCACTAGTAGCTCGAGCCTCGAAAATTAACAGCCTACCTTAGAGTTTTCTTAGATCCATGTCCATCGCTGCCCCTGCCGGGCAGCTGTAACTTCTTCTATTGTTTGGGTATTTGTTGAAGGGTGAAAGAAAGGCTGATGATCTTGTGCATGGAATAAACAATGGCTGTTTTTTTTTTTTTTTTTATTGCAAGCTTTGGAATGTTTTGCCTTTTTTCTTCTTTCTACCATATTTAAATGACGTTGGTTTTATGCAAGTGAAATGATAATTTTATCTTTATTGCGTTAGTGAGGTTCTAACAGCATGTAAATGGAAGTGAAAAAGTGCAAGAAAACATAACTTTTGGTGAAAAATTAGTTAAAAAAAAGATATGTGTATTTAAAAAAAAAACTAAAAAAAAAGTGATCGATGAATAATTATCGTATTGTATTCAGAATCCTCAATCTTATTTATTGAAGCAAAAGTCATTTCACATCAAATGGCCCGTCCATGTACTAAAAGTCATCGTCTCTCGTTCTCATCATATTTGCATATATGGCACAAATTTAATAAGTTAAAAATTTCGGAGTTCAATGTTAAAAAAAAAAAAAAGGGGATCTATTAGCTCTTCATTTATGAATGGACTGAATGACTTCAAAATGGTAAAGGGTCATTTAGTTTTTTACAGTTTAAGTTAATTATCTAATTTATTTTTATTTTTTAAAAATTACTCAAAAATTAAGTTCATGTCATATATTTGTTTTGATTAATATTTATTTAATTACTATTTCTTGCACATAAGAAATTTGAATTCTAAATTTTACAAAAAAAAAATTACTCTTTTACTTTGAAAAGTCAAATAAAATGGCAACAATGGTCACAACATTGGTGTTTTGAATTTTTTTTTTTTAGTATAATGATTATTTCGATAATTAGCTCAAACTCTAAAGGGTAGAGCTGCATTCATTGGTCTGAACTGAAATTCATATTTTGAGTACTTTTGGCTTTTGGGCCACAAATTAGTCAATCTCATTATTGCTCATGTCCAGCCAGCTCTAAATTGATGAAAGAAGCCAAATCTGCAAATAGTTTGAATTGAGTTATATTTATTTTAGAAGTTCACATTTAGATAACTTAATTTTTTTAATAAGAAAAATCTAGTTAGGGGCCCATATATGTGATTTGCAATTAGAGTGCTTTCCTATACAGTGGTGGTAATTTTACTCACAAACCTATAAATCCAATGTTACCCGCTTGTAAAAAGCTGTTCGTTATAACTAATTTGTGGATAATGTGTGAATTTGCTACTACAAATCAAAATTTGATAAACGCAGTGAGCAGAATTTGGTAAATAGATAAAACTTAGTGGATACTCACGCAAGTATCCGCTAACCTGCATTATTTTTAACTAACTTTTAGTAGTTGGAAATTATATTTTTAATCAAGCTCTTAATCCACATATATATTTTTATCCTATTTCAATCCTTGTGTTGATGATATATACTCGCTCTTTATGACGAGTTTATGTTAAATTAAATAATCCCCAAAATTCATGGACATGCTATTTGTTTTTTGTTCCTTGTTGATGAAAACAGTAAACTTTTATAAATTATTTTTACTTAGCATTCTCACCATCTCACATGGGCTTGTTCATAGCATAATCTTCTTTTGAGATATTCAAATGTATTTTGATCCTTTCTTTTCCTTTTTTTTTTTTTTTAATATCTAACCTAAATGCGGTCAAAATATATATGGCAATGCAGTTGCTAAATTTTTTTAGGTAACAGTAGTTAAATTTTTTTATGTAAAATTTGAAATTTGAAATTTATAATTTATATTTTAAAATTTTTGAAACCGCAAAAAATAAGTGAAGTACCAATATGGGTTTGATAATTAGTCAAATTAACATGCAATGAGTAGGTTTTCAAAAAAAAAAAAATATTTGAAACCCACAATGAGCATGGTCCGAGTTTGATAATTTATTTCTTTTAAGGACATTAATGTGGTATAATTAATAAACCTGCGTCCGAGTATCCATTCCTATCCCTATTCCTATATTAATTTTTTTAAGTAAGACACACAAAAGTAAAAGATGAAATTATGTGTGATATTAAATATTGAAAATTATTTGTCTTAATCTCTTAAACTAATATTATATTATTACTTCAAAGAAACTAATTCATAGGCTTGAATCTTATTGAAGCAAATGAAAGTCTAGTGTACCAGCTGGTCAATGAAAGATCTACAATGATGGGGAGAAGAGATAAAGCTTAATTACCTTTAAAATCAAAATTTCCTTCCAATCGATCATCAGCCAATGATAAATTTCTCAGCGATGAAAGGCCATCTAGAGATGATAAAATGCTGTTGTCGACAGTGGCGGATCTAGAAAAATAATTTACCGGGGACTAAATTAAATAATAATAAAATATGAAAAACTAAAATTTTGAATATATAAAATATTTACTAATACATTTATAATTATTCTCTACGCATTTTTATATTTTAAAAATATTATGCAATAGACTCATTATTAATATCATTAAATTTATTGTTTCCTATATAAACAACTAAACTATCATTTATCTCATCTGATTCCAAAGATGATTCTTTATGAATTTCATTACTGAAAACATTCGCTCTACTATTATTATAGAGACTGAAAGAATTAATCTTATTTTTTATAATAAAAAAATACTTTGAGTGGTGGGCTATCATTATTTTTAATTAAAATATAAATTTTTATAATTATTAAAAGTTAAAATTTAAATTTTACGAGGGTTTACAATTTATAGTGATTATTTTAATAAATTTTTTATGGGGGTTAATTAGAAAACTAAATTTTTTTGTTTAATTTTAGAATTTTTTTTTTGGCCAATGGGGTCTTGAACCCCGGTCTCTGTTTATATGGTTGTGAGGGCAGTTATGTCTAAATGAAAAAACTTCAAGTTGCTCAACTTTGGTACCCTCTCTAGACCTGCCAAAAAATCAAATAATTTCATTGTGTGCGTGTGTATCACAAAACAGATCATGCATGCATGTAGACTCATGTAATTTCGTTGTAAATGTTAGAAATAGCGGGAGACGAAGAAAGTAAATTAAATTTTTTTTAATGACCTTCATTCAGAACAGAACCAGCTATCTTGTCGAAACTTAAATGAAGGGACTCAAGTTGTTGAAAGGGAGTAAACAAAGTCACAAAGAAGCATTTAGGCCATCTCTAATGGGTAACACCATTTTGGTGTAACACTAACACTAAAAATGTATTTTTTTCACACCAAACTACTATTTCATCTCCAACCCATTTATACCAAATCTTACACTAAAAAGAATATTCTTCTTTTTATTCTTTTAATCCTCAAGAATTAATTCAATTAACACAATAAATATTACTATTAATATAGATAATTAAGTAATAAGTAATTTTATATCGATTAACAAAAAAAATATAGAAAATTATTAAATTTGCATTTAATTAACTAAATTAGTACATTATGAAAATTAAACATTACATTAACATAGAAAAATAGAATAACAATAATAATACTCTAGTTATTCGAATTACTAAATTCATAATTAAATTCATAATAATATTGGCCAATATTTTGATGATGTTGGAGGATCTAATAATGATCTCCAAGATTATTAAATAATTGTTCTAATTTATGCCAGTAGTAGTAGCTTTTTTAATTTGTGTTAATTTAATTTTGTATTTTTAATTTTATAATATGTAATCTAGTAATTAATGTTATTGGCATTTTATTATTATTATTAATTTTTTTGTTGAATACTTTTTATTTAAATTATTAGTATAATATTCAAAAAATAAAAATAAAAATAAAAATAATAACAAAATAATAATAATAACTTAAAATATTATATAAAATAGGACATATATATAAATAAGAAAAAATAATAAGGATATTTAGAACTTTTTTCTCCTAGCACCAAATGAATAGTGTTGCACCATATTTGGTGCAATACTATTCATAACACCATTTTAGTGTCTCATTGGAGATGTATTTTATACCAAAAATAATATAAAAGGTAATTTAGTATAATTTTTAGTGTCTAATTAAAGATGCCCTTAGACCATCTCCAATGGGTAACACCATTTTGGTGTAACACCAACACTAAAAATGTACTTTTTTCACACCAAATTACTATTTCATCTCCAATCCATTTACACCAAATTTTACACCAAAAAGAATATTCTTCTTTTTATTCTTTTAATCATCAAGAATTAATTTAATTAACACAATAAATATAATTATTAATATAGATAATTAAGTAATAATTAATTTTATATCAATTAACAAAAAATAAATAAAATTATTAAATTTAAATTTAATTAACTAAATTACTACATTATGAAATTAAACATTACATTAAGATAGAAAAATACAATAACAATAATAATACTCTAGTTATTCGAATTACTAAATTCAAATGATACGAGCCCAAAATGAGAAAAAAAAAATTGGAGATGGTCACATATCGTGAAGAAAATAAAATTTTACGTAGAGATTTAAATTCGATCAGTGATCCGAGCTTACGTCAATATTTTTAAGATGAACAAATTAAGATTTTGCAGAGAAGATCTCAGCACGGCCAAGCATCTCAAAATACTTCCAATAATTTTGGCCAATATTTTGATGATATTGAAGGATCTAATAATGATCTCCAAGATTATTAAATAATTGTTCTATTTATGCTAGTAGTAGTAGTTTTTTTAATTTGTGTTAATTTAATTTTTTATTTTTTATTTTGTAATATGTAATCTAGTAATTTATGTTATTGGCATTTAATTTTGTTAATTATTATTATTATTATTAATTTTTGTGTTGAATTTTTTTATTTAAAATATTAGTATAATATTCAAAAATTAAAAAAATAATAATAATAATTTAAAATATTATATAAAATAGGACATATATGTAAATAAAAAAAAGTAATAAGGATATTTGAGACTTTTTTCCCCTAACACCAAATGAATAGTATTGCACCATATTCATAACACCATTTTGGTGTAAATTATGATGTCTCATTGGAGATGCATTTTACACAAAAAATGAAATTCTGGCGAAAAATGGTGTAAAAAGTCTTTGGATATGGTTGACTCTCCATGCACCAAGTTCTAGTTGTACGACCCTGCCAGTGGCGGTGTCGCACTCAACCCAAAGCCACGGACAACAATCTGAATAATACTCATCATCATCACCTTATCCACCGCCAGGTTTGTATGACTGTAATTACAATATTGATGAAATGTTTAAGGTGGAATACAGCAGATCTCTCCAAACATCCCTCACTCCGCCACCCTTCTAATATTATTAATAGCAGCTCTTTTTGAGCCACACATGATCTTTGCTTAATCAAATACGCACCCAAGAGGAACGGCTGGAGGGCTCTACGCTATTTATATCAAAAGAATTGATGAAGCAACTTTTTATTTAATTATTAATTAACGCATTCATTGAATTTCAAATTTAAGGCTCGAGCCTTGAAAAAACCACTCCTTAAGACCGCAGCCAGATCTTGGTTTCAATTTTAATTTATTAGCTTCGGGTGCGCAAATCGCCCTTGGTTCCCCAGCATATGCATTGATTTTCCTCTTTTTTTTTTTGCTAATTGCTATTCATCATATACTATAATATGACTGCACTACAGTAAAATCTCAGTATATTCATAATATTGGGACTAAGTATTTTTATTATTGAGGAGGTTGTAACTTAATAGACTTGTAATTAAAAAAAATATTAGTTTTACTTAATTATTCTTAGTTTAAGTGATATAAAGGTAAATTATGTACTACATAAATTTTGTGTGATTGGGAATATACAAAGTCATCTTAAAAATTTAAACTTTTACATTTTCTCTAATGTTTTTCTCTCATTGTAGATTTAGTAAATATTATACAATAATTTGCTAGCGACTTTAAAAAATAAATCATTGTCCCTAGCAAATTTCGAAAATTTTTTTATTCTATCTTATGTGGAGGCAAGTTTCTTAACACTGGATCTAAAATAACTATGACTTATTACAATATGAAATTTATTCTTATTTATAAGTGGGTCTAATTGAGACTATAATGTTTTATGACTATACAAAAAATTATTCGTAAATAGAATATCACTATAGAGGTTATATGGTATATAATTAATTATATATTTTTAATGCAGTCGACTAGAACATAATCCCTAACCATTCGTATAGTCACGAATGGGTTGGTTGAATGATTGAACTCATGATTTGCTCTCATTTCTCATGACATCTTCAGTTTGAGCTTGTTCCAAACAGGCACCTCTCTCCTGAATATTATAAGATAAAAGGCTTTTTTTTTAATCTTTTTTTTTTTTAAAGAATCCAATATTGAGAAGTGTTTAACGAGACATATGGCACTATTATTACTAACTAGTAGTTAATTAACATCTTTTCTTGATTAAATAATAATAATATTATTATTAATAATGACTAATAATTAATAATAATAATACGATTTATTAATATGGCATCTCCACCGGCACCGTTTTCACGAAAGCAAATCAAATCTTTTTTTCCCATCTTGGAAATTGTAGATACAAAACTGAATAATCTTGACCAACACATTTCAATAATCTTGACAAATGAAGCCATCCAAGCGGGGCTCCAAGTCTTTCAACTCCAATATTTCAGCATTATTATTTTGGTGACGTTGGATCGAGGTCAATCCATAAATTGCATGCCACTTCCTAGGGGTGTACACGGATCGGATTTAACGGATCGGACATCAATCTATATCCGATCCACGATTATACGGATTACAAATTTTCAATCCAATCCAATCCACGGATTGGTTAAATTCAATTCAAATTCAATCCATACTTCTGCGGATCGGATGCGGATTTGACCCAATCCATATCCGATCCATCATTTTACGGATTGGTCTATGCATTAAAATTTTTTTATTTTGTCCGATCCACGAACTAATAAAATAGAAAAAAAATCTAATATAAAAATAATTTTACTAACAATCAAATTCAAAATTAAATAAGATTTAAATAAATTAGTTATTTAAATAAAGCTAAAATAATACATTAAAAATTTAAAAATACAACACACTCTAGAATAATACATTCAAAATTTCAAAATATAACACATCAAAATTAATTGTTCAAATAAAGTTACAATAATGCATTTAAAGTTGCAAATTATGATACTCTGAAAAGAAAAATGTCCGCTACCAATTTGTATTTCGGACTTTAACCTGAACAAAATACAAATAATTCAAATAAATAACAAATAAAAAACTTTTATTTAATAAAATATATAATAAATATTTACCCTTACCATCCCATCAAATCTGTCAAGTTTCATCAAATATATTATTATCATCTCTTAAAATCTCTGTACATCAAATCTTTGCCTTTTGATTATTTAATCATTTTATTTGGTGACTGTATATTTATATATTTGATTATTTAATTATGTTTTATTTTATATTATTATTGGGTAATGGGCTAATGGGTAAGATATGTTACGATGGTTATGTAACTATGTAATGACACATTTATAATATTTTTTAATTAAGTTTATAATATTTTTTAATTAATTAAATACATTTTTTTTTTTTGCGGACTTACGGATTTTTACGGATTTACATAAGTAAATCCATATCTAATCCATCGATTGCGGATTTTTAAATTTTCAATCCGATCCAATCCATGGATCCACGGATTGGACTTTTACGGATCGGATTTTTACGGATCGGACGGATTAAGCGGATCGGATTGAATTCTGTACACCCCTACCACTTCCTCTTAATTTTTTGGGCATAAATTTCTTCTCCGAGTTGCTCTTTCTTGTCCGTCTAGCGACACTGATGCAAATTTTTTAGTACCTTAGCGTTCAAAATTTTAGCTTCTAGCAAAATAAATTAAATAATGTTAAGGAGCTAATAAAGTGCTAGCATTCAAATTTGTGCCTTCAAGAGTATTTAATTTTGAATTTAATTAAATTAACTTCTTGCATTACATTATCTTAAAGAATATCAATTATAAAAGTTTTAAGTTTACAACCGACATAGGGAATTCGATAATAAAGATTTTTGAGATGAGACTTTCTCATATAGGAAATGCATAATGGGGATTGAAATAATTAAGACAATAATAATGAAACAATATTTATAATGTGATTGTTATGGAGTCTTGAATTTAAATTTTTTAATAATTAAAATTGATTTAACTTAATATTATATAATTAGTGAATAATATTCAAGGTTAATGGCCAGTGGGGGCTACCCAAGCAGCTTGAGTTTGAGTCCCAGTGGCCTCCTTTTTCCTTCTAAATACATGTTTCTATATGAGAGTTGTCTTCTCTTCAATTAATTCGTGGTTGGAGCTGATTTCTCTCCCACCAATTTGTGGGCAGAGCTTCTATTCTTTTAAGTTTCTCTCCCACCAATTTGTGGGCAGAGCTTCTATTCTTTTAAGTTTCTAAGTATGGAATATATTTGCGAGCATAAGGGACGAAATTATAGGTGGCATTGAATTGAATTCTTGTTGTAAATATACCAATTGGATCCCACCAAAAAAAAAAAATCATGGTTAATGGATATTACTTTATATTTAGTTAATTGATAAATATTTTTTTAAATCACCAACAAAATTTCAAATTTTGAATTCTTAATTTTATTTATTACTTTTTTAAAATTACTCATCGGCTAATATTGAGTTTAATGGATATAACCATATTTTTAATTAACTAAGAAATATTTTTTAAATCACCAACAGAATCACAAATTTTGATATTAGGACAGTTGGGACCACTAACTTTTCCCTGCCACGCCTGCAAATTAGCAACAGATTTACAGAGGTACGCGGGACCACTCCATTACTCCTAGCACGTGAATATGCCTCAAACTTGCTCTCCATGTATATTTTGAAACGCCTAAGCCGCCATACGCATGAAAATAAGAATATTCCTGACATGACAGCAAGGAACGCTAATAAAATCGCGCTAAGTGGCACAGTGACTGAGGTACACCATATAAATACTCAGGTTTAATTCTTTATCAAGTAAGTGAACACACACACCACAAAAAACTAAGATTTCTTCAACCTCAAAACCTCAATTACTGAGAGCTTGCAAGCTCTCTAACCTGAGATAACCCAACTCTGACTTGAGCGTCAGAGTGTGGTCGCCAGCTACCCCGGCTCCACCTCTGACCTCGTTTTTCATTGTTTAGTAGGTTTAAGAGCATTTTTTCAGCCCTCCCCTCCGAACCAAAAGTCAAACCCCCACCATATCTGCCGTTGTCTCAATCCTCCTTCACTCCGTAAACAGCCCGTATACTCCGAACAAGCAAGGTACCCTGCTTCCTCAATAAAAATAAATTTATTGTTCTTAGTTTATTTTTGTGGTTTTCTTTCAATGACCCAAAATAAGCTAAAAACAATTGGCGCCGTCTATGGGGATCGCACAAAAAGCTACCATACAATGCTAAGCTTGTTGGTACATGTACTTGCTCAACCATGGCACCTGATGTACTCGCTGATAATGCAATATTACGTCATGACAGATTGGAAGACCACAATGATGATAAGAGGGGTGACTCAATAAGGAGGGTACCCCGCCTGGATAAAGGCAAATCTATTAAGTAATCAACTAGAATTCACCCTAATGAAGAGCCCGTTACTTATAAATATTTTGAGGATTTAGCTCATGCGATTCTCAGAGTTGTAGGATCTCGTGTACTCGAAGCAGCCACTTTCCCAGTGACTTAAGATGTCCCTTCTCCACGCGGTGATAAGCAAATCGTACAAAGATCTGAAATACCGGAGGGAAGTAGACCAAAGCACGGACCTGCGGGCTCCCATTCAAAGTTTTAAACCGTTGGCTCTCGAGAAAAGCGCTCCACTGCCTCTTGCTATTCCCATAGTAGCCAGGGCACCAAACGAAAACAAAAGGCACAGGACGATCTCTGATACAAGTTGAATGCCAAATGAGCTTCTCAAACGACTGCGGCATCCTCAGGTGCACTTGGGGTACCCCGTGAGTTTTTAGAAAAAATGGAGTGCCTTGAAGCTCAAGTGAAGCTCCTCAAATACAGCAATACTCGGGTACCTCAGATCCCGTGGAACATGCTAAGTTATATCGTGACCAAATGCTGATTAAAGTAGTGGGCGACAACGCTATTTGCCGAATGTTCCCGCATACCCTCGTCGGACCAGCCAAATCGTAGTTTCGATTGTTGAAGGCAAGTAGTGTATCCTCCTTAGACCAGTTCTTAAAAGATTTTATTTATGAGTTTAGTTGTGCTTTCTCCTAAGATATAGCATCTCCCAAGCTTGCTTTCATCAAGTAGGGGGAATTAGAGTCTTTAGCCATGTATGTAACCCGTTTCCACCAAGAGGTATTACGTACGGGTACATTTGATCACAAACATACTCTCACTTATTTTGAAAAAATTTATATTTGGGGAAGTTATGACGGTCGTTTCAGAAGCACCACCCTCTTTCATATGGGGAAGCTCGTTCTCGAGCTCCTAAACAAATAGAAATGGATAAGAAGTGTTACCTAAAGCGGGAGGAAGACAGAGTGGAGGTCACAAAAGGCAAGGAGAAACCAAAGAAAATCGAGACATCTCAGGCACTCTCCCGGGCACCCCTGGTACACAACCCACCTTATCTAACCTCACGTGGTTGTCAAACATTCCTAGTGTACCGCGGGTACCCTAGCATGCTAAGCTGCCACCTCAAGTACAACGAGAAGTGCACAAAACCCCGATATGACTCTTTTCACCCTTTAAATCAGTCTCCAGAATAGATTTTTTACCATACCAGGATACAGGGATACTCCGCCCAACTAAGCCAATTAAAAAATACCCCAATATGAAACGTTGTTTGAAATATTGTGATTTCGGCGATAGCATCGTTGAGTGTTTTTACCTGAAGGAAGAGATTGAGTCTTTGATCCTAAGCGGGTACCTCAAGGAGTTTGTTGCTGATATACGTGAGGTGAGGAAGCTCTCAGAGTAAGATAAGGGTAAACATGTTACTAACCCTAATCCTGAGGCTGGGGTACCTTAAGGGTCTAGAAACGGGTTTATATTCGGATGATAGCAGGGGGCCCTACCCTCGCGAGGAAATCTAAGTGGGCCATCAAGCGTTGCAGCAAGTGACCAATCTTGAATTGCCTTGGAAATGAAGTCAATTTCGCTTGTCAAAATCACTTTAGGGTAGCCCATGCACCCAACTATCCCATTCCTTATTTTTTTTTTTTATAGAAAAGGATGAGGAAGGTATCTCATACCCCCATGATGATGCTTTGGTTATAATGCTAAAAGTTGCCACAGGAAAGGTGGCAAGGACTTTGGTGGACACCGACTGTTCCATTGACATCATCTTTAAAAGCACCCTAGATCAGCTCCTAATCAAATCGCCAAGGATCACTTCATGTGACACGCCACTCATCAGTTTTGCAGGAGACATGGTAATCCCCAAGGGTATCATCACCTTGCCTATTACAATCGGCAAGGTACCCCACCAGGTTGTCCATATGATCGACTTCCTTATTGTTGATCACCCCGATGCCTATAATATTATCTTAGGGAGGTCGTTTTTTGTGACAACTAAAACGACAATCTCCATGCATTACCTCGTCATGAAGATTCCAATTGCCGGGGAAATTATCACCATCAAAGGGGATCAGTAATTGGCTCGGGAGTTCTATTCTGTCGCCTCGAAAGCAAGTTATCAAATCACCACCAATGTGTTCCTGAAGGGATACCCCATCAGCACCAAGCCACTTATCAGCTTATCCAAGCGGGCATTAGCTAGACACCAGAGAGTTGCACGTAAAATAGATCAACGGTCCACAAACTCCCAATGGTAACAAGAAGTTGGGCCAATGGAGGTGGACACAGTAGCTCTTGGGGTACCTGTGTCTCGTTCAACAGTAATTGGAGAAGTGAAGGTACCCTTAGATCTTCGGATGTCGAAAGATGAAAATTAAAGAGTACCAGTTGAGGAACTTGTATCTACTTCAACCTACAACAATTACCCAACCAAGATGGTCAAAGTCAGCTCCAACCTCCCTAACCAACATCGAGAGCAATTTACTGACTTTTTGAAAGAAAACCTTGATGTGTTCGCCTAGTCTCAATCGGATATGCCAGGGTTTCCCGCCTTCTATTGCCTGCCGCAAGCTTAATGTCGATCCACATCATAGACCTATTAAGGAAAAACATGAAACTTTCAACCAAAAATGTTATAATGCCATTGAATATGAAGCAGACCGACTATTAGCAGCCGGGTTCATTATGGAGCGGTGTCCATGACTGGGTATCAAATGTCGTCTTAGTCAAGAAGTCCAAGGGGAAATCGTGTATGTGCATTGATTTCACAGACTTGAACAATTCCTGCCCCAAGGATAGCTTCCCGCTTCCTCGGGTAGACTAGCTAGTTGATGCTACGGCAGGACATGAGATGCTTAGTTTCATGAATGCTTTTTTTTGGTACAACCAAATTCCGATGTACGAGCCCAATCAAGACAAAATGGCCTTCATCACCAATCGTGGGCTATACTGCTACAAGGTTATACCCTTTGGATTGAAGAGCGCTGGCATCACCTATCATTGTTTGGTGAACAAGATCTTCAAGTAACAGATTAGGCACACCATAGGGGTGTATATCGACGATATGATAACGAAGTCGGTGTACGCCAGTGATCACGGAGGGCACCTTAGAGACACTTTCAATCTTTTGAAAAAGCATCAGATGCGCCTAAATTCTAAAAAATATGCATTCAGGGTAACCTTGGGTAAGTTTCTCAGATTCATGGTGCAACAGCAGGGAATTGAGGCAAACCTTGACAAAATTCGTGCTGTTCTTGGAATGAAGTCACCAAGTACTATCAAGGAGGTCTAAAGTTTGGCTGGCCGGATAGCAGCCTTGAGTCATTTTATCTTTAAGGCCATCGACTTGTGCAAGCCATTTTTTAAATCTTTGAAAGTAAAGAAGAAGCTCCAATAAACCGCCAAGTGCGAAGAGGCTTTTCAGAAGCTAAAGGAGTACCTCATTAATTTGCCATTGCTCGCTAAGCCTAAGCTAGGAGAAGTGCTTCCGTTATACCTCGCTGTCTTCGGGCACGCCACTCGCTCTTTTTTACTAAGACAGGACGAAGATGGTGTACAACTGCCTATTTATTATACTAGTAAGGCAATGGTCGACACGGAGAAGAGGTACTCTACCACTGAAAAATTAATTTTGGCTTTAGTAATCTCTGCAAGGAAGCTCGGGCCATATTTTCAGGCTCACACCATTACTGTGGTTACAAATCTTCTCATTCAACAAATCCTCTAAAAGTTGGACATGTTCGGGAGACTCCTTCATTGGTCTCTTAAATTGAGTGAGTTTGATATTATCTTTAAGCTACGCTAAGCCATTAAAGCCCAAGCCATTGCCGATTTCATTACAGAATTCGCCAATGACTCTGAGGGTGAGGAGATCCCGGGGTAACCTAGCGAAACCACACCAACTATTGAAGAGGAGCATGTTTAGGAAATTTACGTGGATGGTTCCTCCAACTAGCATCGAAGTGGTGCGAGAGTAATAATCCTTGATCCGGGTAAAATGAAGCTATGCTATGTCTTGCAATTCGAATTCAAGGCCTCAAACAACGAGGCTGAATATGAAGCCATAATAGCGAGGCTAAGGATGTTAAAGGTCTTGGGTGCGAAAAGGGTCTACATCAAAAGTGACTCTCAATTGGTGGTCGATTAGACTTAGATCACCTTGGACTATCAAGCTAAAGGAGAAAATATGAAAGGGTACCTCAGGAGAACCAGAGAGTTTATGTCCCAATTTACCGAGGTTAAGATGGAAAGAGTTCTACGTGTAGAAAATTATGAAGCTGAAATCTCGCTAAAATGGCTTCTTTTAGCGCAACTCAGTCGGTTGGTCCTATCACTGCTGAGTATATACCTACACCCAGTATTAATCTACATGAGTCAGAAGAAGTAAGGTCGATAACTACTGGAGTACCCTGGATGGAACCAATTATAAGGTACCTCTAGAATGGGGATCTGCCCTCCGAAAAAGGGGAAGCTAGAATAGCGGTGGCAATAAAACCCGCCCGGACCCAAGCAATCCAGTCCGGGCAAAACCCAGACCGCATTTACAAACAATACGGGTTCAGTTATTGAAATTTAAAACTGGGATACTTTTGGGTCCAGTTCCGGTCACTGCATCAAAACTTGGAACCTTGATTCGTGCCCAGATTTTAATAAGTAAGAGAATAAAGAAGAAAGAAAAAATAAATACAATACACCCAAAATTGAAACTTACACTAATTTTCTATTCTATTCTTATGCAAACACAAGCACTACTGCCCGCTGCCGCACCTCCAGCTCTCCAACACTCCAAGCTAGCGGCCACCACTCAAACATTCCAAGGAAACACAAACTGCCGGCTTTAAAAAGAAAACACCCCCAGCAAACACTCCAAGTCTTAATTGATTGCAAAAGTCTCATATACATCCTGCAAAATCATCATCTGATTGCAAAAAGCAAAAGCACTCAAGGTTTAGGGATGGCAAAATCCTCCATGGGTTTGGGGCTCCATGGGGCTCCACCCCAAATGGGGTGAATTTTAAATAATTTTTGGGGAATGGGGGAAAAATAATCCCCAAACTCTTAATGGGGTGGAGTTTGGTTTTGTACTCCCCACCCCACCCCCACCCCAATCCCCATTATATATAAACATTTTTTTAAATTTTTATTTGATAATTTTTATTTTATCAATTACAATGTTAGTCAATAATTTTTTTTAATTTCTACTTGATACAAATAAATTATAACTAAAAGAAAACTTTAGAATATAATTTTTATTCAACCTTAAAATATTATTGTGTTTTCTTTTCTCTCTTAAGAACTACTCTCTTCAAATATTTTTTTAATTTTAATATTATTTCAAAATATTACTATAAATATTTGGAGATTTTTTTTTACATAATTTAAATACCTAGTAATATGATAATGATTTAATTGAAGTTTTTAATTTTTAATTCATTGAAATCATCTATCTATATCTATTATAAAATAAATAAATGGGGAATGGGGTGGGGATGGGGAACTTCACATGATCTTTCCACTAAATTTATCGGGGAATGGGGTGGGGAATGGAGACAAAATTTTTAATGGGGTGGGGAATGGGGTAGGCATCCCCACCCCCACCCCGCCCCATTGCCATCCCTATCAAGGTTTGGCTTTTGAGTGCTTTGACCACCACTTGGCTTAGATCTTGACTCTTGAGTGCTTTGAGCACCATTTGATAGCCCTCACGTGCTCTTTTATGACTATGGTTCTTTGTTTTTTTTTTTCCTTGTTTTTGGCTTTCTCTAGCATGAATCATTTTCAAATAAAAAATCAGCACATCATTCCATTTACGGCAAATCAATTCCAAAACCAGCAAGGTAGTATTTTATCCAGGCAGAGAAAGCCCGGATAAAAAACCTGTGCCCAGGAGGTGCCGGGCCTGACCTGGACCAGATGTGAAAAACAAGGAACAATCCGGGTCCGGGCAGCTGTTTTATTGATCCGGTCCGGTCCCGGACAAGGCCAAACCAGGACCGGACCCGGGTTTTTGCCAACCCTAAGCTAGAAGGCTGAAGTATGAGGCTGGACGGTATTATCTTATTGAGGACATCTTATACAGAAGAGGGTTTACTCTCCTTTACTTAAAATGCTTGAGAGATGAGAAGGCCGAATATGTCATGAGAGAGATACTCGAAGGAATTTATGGCAACCAATATGGAGCATAATCATTGGCACAAAAGGACCTTCGTCAAGGATTTTATTAGCCTACGATAAGGGAGGACGCTAAAAACATGGTCAAAAAGTGTGACAAGTGCCAGAGGTTTGTCAAGGTACCACACTTTCTACCAGAAAAGTTAACTATTATGTCTTTTTCGTGGCTTTTTGCTATTTGGGGTATAGATCTCATTGGTCCATTACCAATTGAGAGAGGGCAAGCTAAATATGCGCTTGTAGCCGTTGACTATTTCACAAAGTAGGCAAAAGCAGAGCCGTTGGCAAGCATTACGGAGAAGAAAACCACTGATTTCATTTGGAGGAACCTCATAGATAAATATGGTATCCCTAATGCAATTGTTAACAAAAACGGGAAGTAATTCGATAACGAAAAATTTTGGAGTATCTGCTCAGAGCTTGGGATAGCCAACCAATTTGCTTCTCCGGCTCATCCACAATCTAACGGACAGGTTGAAATCATCAATAAAATCATCAAGGGTATCCTGAAGAAAGGGTTGGAGGAAAGGTAGGGAGCTTAGGTAGATGAGCTGTCCGGTGTTCTCTGGGCTTATCAGACAATTCAGAACACTTCAACTCGAGAAACCCCCTTTTCTATGGCATTCGGAACTAATGCGGTCATCCCAGCAGAAATTAGGATACCTTCTCAAAGAACTGTGTACTTCGACGAAGACGAGAATGCCTCTTTGATTTTATCTAGCCTTGATCTTTTTGAAGAAAAAAGGGCCAAAGCAGAATTGAGGGTTACAATATATCAACACCGCATTTCAAATTTGTATGATAAGAGGGTACGCCCAAGATCATTCAAGAAAGGGATTTAGTCCTACGAAGGGTAACTTTGAACACCCGGGTACCCTTAGAGGGCTCATTCAGAGTATATTGGAAAGGCCCGTATCGCATAGACAAGCCGGGGGGCATACATGCTACTCCACATGGGTGGAACAAACTTCAAGCATCCCTAGAATGTTGCAATGCTAAGGAAATACTACTAATATGAGGATAACGTCTTAAACCCTACCGTTCATTTTATCTATTTATTATTTTATTTACTATGTGTGTAATGTGGTAAAGCCATAAAAGGTACCTCGGGTACCCTACATGTATAAGTAAAATTTTTAATTCCCTAAATCCCAGAGAGTGGATATCTATACAGTTTCCTATTCTCATTGGGACAATAAGTCAGTGTTATGTAATGTTCTCCTTTTGATTACCGAATGTGATTGTGGTTAAATTTTTGCCATTACTGTGACTCCATCTTATTTCGCCATATCTTGTATACATCTTTCAATTATAATTGCTCCATTACAAGATAATTTGAGGAACCTAGGGTATCTGACCCGACTTGATCATGAAGGTCTATTTGAGGTCAAAGCCATTAAAAAAGAATACAACAAATTTAAAGAGGGGGGTCAGAGAAGGCCTAAGGGCGAGGTAAACTAGCATCCCTAGCGCCATGAGAATCTGTTAAGGTATGCACACGACTATACCTCCATTCTTTTTCTTAGCTAAGTAAAGAATAGTCAAATAAACGGCAATCAAAAGAGTTAAATGCCTAAAAAAAATAAGGTAGGCAAGCATGCACCTTTATTCGCATTATCTCATTACATATTAACTAGAAGCAGATAGCAAAACAAGCATGTTTTTGACTATTTCTGCAAGAGAATGAGCCAAGAAGATCCCCGATAAAAAAAAAGAATGATAAAGGGGTACCTGGGTACTCGAAGAACCTTCATAAGTCCATTTGAGATACGCCATAGTCTTTATTTACATCCTAGTTATGCCAATTATGAATTTCATTTTGTATTATGATGATGGCCGAATTATTAAATTATTTGAGATACGCCATAGTCTTTATTAAGACGAGCAGCAAGCATATTTACGAGAATCACCATGCAAGCACCAAAAACATATCATGAGGTACCTGAGATACCCGAGGAACCTCCACAAGTCTACACAATCAATCATAAACGAGGAACTCAATGGCACACCAAATTAAGTATGTTATGGAAAGTTTAAAGCGAATAGTAGTACGATTGCCGAGGCAACATTTCAAAGGGCAAATATTCCAATACATCAAAAGCTACAAAAGTAAAGAAAGAAGACTATAGAAATGTTTGAGATGAACTCTAAATGATAAAAGGAGGATCATGCGGAAGGGGGGAACATCCTCTCCACCGTTCTCCTCAACTGGCGCATCAATAGGAACGCTCGAGGCCAGAGAGGTACTACCTTCATGAACAGTGCTAATGGAGGGGAGATCTGCCTGAGGTACCTAGGGTACTCCAGAAGGTCACTGAGGGCTGAGAGATAGTAGAGACTGGAGTACCTTCTTGTCCTCGATCACTTTTAGGATAGCTGACTTGTCTACCCATTTTCTACCTGGGGTACCACCAGCTCTGGAACTACACTCCAGACCTCCGTCATGATAAGAGTAAATGCTTTGTCCATCATCTCCTTCTGGCGAGATACTGACTCATCATGTTTAGTCTTGACCTCTTCAAAGCCCTTCGATAGGCGAGCATTCTCTCGAGTTAGGTTATTCAAGCGCCCCTGTAAGGCACTTACCTCCCCCGCAAGCTTCTCCTTCCAAGATCGATCGAGTCTGAGCTCTCTTTTCAATTTCTCCACCTCTGCTTGTGCAGCTGTACTACCCCTAAAGTCACGGAGACTCTGGCTGAGGTAAAAGGCCGCCTACAAAAAGAAATATAATATAAATAATTAAAAAAGAGAAAAAAGAGTGACATACCTAAAAAAAAAAAAAAGAGGGAAGCACTCACGTTATGACAAGCCTTAAGTGTTCGCTTATAGTGCTCATTTAAATCCAATCTATCCGCCTTAATGGCCATGTCCACAGAAATACACTCAGAGGCTTGGAAAAAGTAATCGGTTGATGAAATAGCCTCTTGTTTGCCACTGGATCAAGCTCGCCCTCCATGAGATCTTCAGAGACCGAGAACAAGGGCCAAACTTTCTTTTGTGGGTAGCCGGGGTACCTCGAGAACCAACAAAAGAGGAATTCGGCAACTTACCCTTGGCGCTTGGAACGGCGGGAAGCTGAGCACCCTTTGCGGAAGTACCCCGCATGCCGAAAGAACTATTGCTCATATGGTTAAAAAAGACGTCAAAGTCCTCTGCGAAGGATCTATACCTGTCCGACACCAAGCAAGTAAAAAGAAGAAAGAGAGGAACGGGTAAGAAAAATGAACATCATAATCATCACAGGAGAAGAGACATGTTAAGAAAAATAATATATGGCAGCTAAAAGAAAAATGTGTATGCAGATGATAAGGGCACCCTACAGAACCAGTGAAGGCAGGATACCCGAACAACACTAGATAGCCATACGTGTATCGCCCCCCGAAGAAGATGAAAGAGTCTCCTCAGTTAAGCCAGCTCTCGCCAGTCGGGTAGTGCTCAGAACATCACTCTCACCCTGTGAAGACTGGACTTCTCTATAAAACTACTCACTTTTCTTCCCACTTCATGAACTGGGCATGTTCTTTTAGACCAAGTGATGTCTGCAAAAGTCCCAAGAAATAACAAATAAGAAGAAAATTCATATGAGGGATGTATATATACATAAAAAGGGAGAGATGAGGAAGGAAACACATACTATCTTCATTGAAGAAGTTCCGAACTTGCACAACTTCATTCCCCGTTGGTATACTCCTCCCCCATTCGCCCTCAGCCACAAACCACCCATATCTGTAGCCCTTTTTCAGCAAGGGATCTGGTCTCACCAAACTACGGTGAACCCCCTAAGTAGCAAAATAAGTTACGGATAAACCGGTCGGCTTCTTCAACTGATAAAGCCCCCTCAGATCTCTGTAAGAAATATCCAGCCACAACACCTCTAAACCCGTGAACAATCTCTAACCAGGTAAAAATAAATGTCTAGGCGCAATCTGCAGTTCACTAAATATTTTTCTGAAAAATGGTTGAAGAAGCAAATGAAGGTCCAAGTCGAAAAGGTCAATATGAAGAGCTGCACTATTAGAATGAGGGTGTTCTGGACGCTCGCCCTTGCGAGGTACCCTAAGGTAGAAAGAAAGAGATATGTTATATTTAAATTAACCTCTCTAAATCTCTCAGAAATGGTGGCTGCTTTAATGAGAGGGGGGATTGGGGAGGTTCGGGGTTGCTAATAAGGGTGGGTGATTTAGGTCTTGGATTTTTTGCACGGGTTTTCCTACGGCTGCTTTAGCTAGTTGCTGGCCCCTAGTTTTAGATTTACTGTAGGGATCAATTTAGGGTAACCTGGGGCTACCCGAAAGAGACCCATCATCATCACTAATGGATACAAAAGGGGCTGGCTCTGAAAATAGGGCCTCATCACCCAAATCACCAACAATAATATTTCGACCTTTTAACTAACTCTTTTTCTCCTTATCTTGTTTTCCCCGAAACACAAGACACAAGTCGAAAAGAAAATCTCCACATCAAAACATGCCCCCACAACTTCAGAACTCATCCACCAAAAGCAAAACACCAACATCCACCAAGCAAAGCATAGAGAAAAAGAAAAAGCACCAACACTTCGCATGAATTCCAGAAACAATGGCACAACAGTATTTTTTTAAGAAAAGCCAAAAATAGATATAAAAATTCTTACCTAGATTTCACCTAGAGTAGCAAACTTAAGTCGCCAAAAAACGTAAATTTAGGGATAAAGAGACTGTAAACTGCCAAGAAAAGTTACAGATTGCCAGAAATTACTTAAAAGATGAAGCTGTGTAGAGGCTGTCATGGGCACGATGAAACCCGCTAGAGATTAAAAAAAGAGGGGTCTGGATGAAAAAAAAAAGAAGAAAGAAAAGAATCTGGATGATAAAAAAAAAGAGGAAGAAAGAAAAGAATCTGGATAAAAAAAAATAATGGTAATAAAAAAAAGGAAGAAGAAGAATGAAGAAATAGTATAGGGAAGTGTCGCGCGCCACCGGACAAAAGTCCTGCCAGAAGCCATAACCCGCTGCCCACCGGATCCAACACCGAGAACCATAGCAGCGACTGCCAGAAATTGTGCCAAGAGAAGTCCAGCTGAGAGGGAAGAAAAAGAAGAAAGAAAAAAAAGAAAAAGAGAGTTGACCAAAAGAAGAAAGAAGAAAAGAGACAAAAGAGGAAAAGAAGAAAGAAACCATGAAAAAGGAGACATGGAAAGCCATTAAAAAAAAGGGAAAAAGAGAAGAAAAGGAAGTTTTTTTTTTTTTTTACCTATTTATGGAATGTTAATAAAGGCCAGGAGAAGACACGAAGCCAAGGAAAAAGATGAGAAGCCAAAAAGGAATAAGAAATAAAGCCAGGAAAGATGAAAAACGAGGGAGCAAAGAGAAGCCACTGGAAGCAATTAGAGTTGATGGGAGATTTTTTTGAATTTTTAAAAAAAAATGGTAACATAAAAGGAGTGGAAGAGGTTTCAATTGAACGTGGTAAATAGTACTTCATAAAAAGAGAGGTTAAATTCATTTTGCAGAAGAGTGTTTATTTTTAAATTATGTGCTAGGCGGTTACCATTTCTCAAGAGAAGTTGGAGAGACATGAAGATAGTCACTAGCTCAGTGTTTAAAAAAAAAAAAGCGCCAAATATCGTCATGTGTTATGTACAGTTCCTCTAAGAGTTTCCTATGCTTCAATTATATTCGCCACTAAGAAACTAGGGGAAACTAGGGGGTTGTTGTTTAGGAAGGAAATATAAGGCCAATGATAAAGCGCCACATGTCAATATTTAAGAAATTGTCTTATCTCGGGTACCCCAGGTGCTCTAGGGGTTACTTCGGGTACACCATGTAAGATTATAAAAGTTAGGAAAATAATCGTAAAAATGCCAATGGATAGATGGGCCCCAAATCTCAAAAGGATCGATTGAATACGTGTCAAGAATAAGGAATCAACGAGGAAATCTCGTGCTGCGAAAGAGGAGATAGCCGCTGTCACACCAGCAAATTAGCCAAAAAGTTGATACTATGATAGTTGGGACCACCAGCCTTTCCCTACCACGCCTGCAAATTTGTAACGAATTTAAAGGGGGACGCGGGACCACTCTGCTAAGCCTAGCACATGAATACGCCTCAAACTTGCTCTCCCCATATATTTCTGAAACGTCTAAGCCGCCATACGTATGAAAATAAGAATATTCCTGACGTGACAGCGAGGAATGCTAATAAAATAGCGTTAGGTGGCTCGGCGACCGGGGTATATCATATAAATACTCGGGTTTAGTTCTTTATCAAGTAAGTGAACACATATACCACGACAAACTAAGGTTTCTTTAACCTCAAAACTTCCATTATCGAGAGCTTGCAAGCTCTCTAACCTGAGATAACCCAACTCTGACTTGAGCATCAGAGTGTGGTCATCGGCCACCCCCGGCTCCACCTCTAATCTCGTTTTTCGTTATTTTGCAGGTTTAAGACGATTCTTCCAGCCCTTTGAACCAAAAGTCAGACCTCCTCCATATCCGCCGTTGTCTCAATCCTCCTTCACTCCGCAAAAAGCCTAAATAGCTTGTACACTCTGAACAAGTGAGGCACCCTAAATAAATTTATTGTTCTTAGTTTGTTTTTGTGGTTTTCTTTCATTCACCCAAAATAAGCTAAAAACAGTTTTTTTTTAATTACTTTTTAGCTAATGTCAATTGATTGTTGTCATATTTATTAATCTAGCAACTATATGTAGAAAAGATAATAAACAAAGATTGAGTTGCATTCAGGGGCTAAGGAAGGAACATTAAGACCGGGGGTGGCACGACGCCGAAAGTTTTGGTGTTTCAACTTAGCATCTTTACTAGCACTCAATTGATTATTTTCCAATCTAGCCTCATGGGTCAAGAGGATTTAATACGCTTCATTAGCAGTCATTTTAGCCAGATTAGCCTCAATAGACACAACAACATGATAATAAATAAGAAGGCATTGCCTAATTTAGAGATCAAATGAGTAAGAAAATCAAAAGAGATTTAGGATTTACCACAAGGCTAAGAATCTCAAGGCTGATTGAGGACGTCAACCAGCTTAGCAGCAGTTAACCCTGTCTCTTCCAAGCCGTGAATACTAAATTCCCTTGAGATTCATATTTAGCTGTTGAACTTTCCAGATCAACTAGGAAAAAACTGATGCGGACAAATCTTTCAGCCATCCAAAAAGCTTTCAAGGTCATTACCACACGCTGAAGAAAGGATTTAGATTTTCAGATCGTATAGTTCGATCAATCAAGTTTGATAGGTGCTATAAATGTGAAAGATGAAATAAAAGGTGTTTTGTAAGCTTCTAGATCGTAGCTCTCATACCATGTTAATGTGTATGCTTGGAAGCTGAGAAAATAAAAGAAATGAAAGGAAAATACGGAGAGAAAGATGAATTGATTTGAGAGTAAAACGAATTTGAAACTTGTGTAGCATTTGCTAATTACACTTGTATTTATATATAGATCTAAAATTATCCAGACACTTAAAGCATGAGCTATACAATTCGTTTTGCTAAACAAGTTGCTCTAACAAACTCTCAACAACAAAAGTAATCTTCCTGACTCAGCTGACATGTCAACGCTGCTAACCAACTTGATTAACAAACTAGGCAGCAACTGATCAGCTCGATTACATTACCTGTTAAGGCCAAAGAGTGTAACTCTGCCTCCTCGTAAATTTGAGTTTTGATAGATTGAAAATGGCTCAAGTGGAATTGGAATTTGAAAGTCCGAGTGCAGCGATCGACGGATGTCAGATGCAAGGGGGCGGATGAAGAGATATTTCGACATAAGTTGATTGCAAGATATGTATGTAATACTTTAAGGGAAGTCAGATATTGCCAAACACCAAGGCACGATGCTTCTTAAAAATAATCCAAATTCCTTGTGAAGCAAAAATTAGAAAAAGATATGGTTTAATTTCTTGATGCATCTTGTATTTGCTTTCTCATTTTCTTTGTAATTCTAGCTCACTCAATTGCTGATTTGCTGTTTATCTTTGTTGTAGCTATGTTTTTGATTTATTTATTTGTTTTTCCTTTATGCTTTTGATGGTCTCTATGTGGTAGCAAAATATGAAACTTTTTTGAACTTTTGAGATAGGGGTTTATCACTATACTCCCTAAGTACCACACTCCCATTAATCTTGTTTTCATATGAAAGGACCGAATGCAACAGTATCGTTTGATTTCATCAACTTTATATGACTTGAACACTACGGTATGTTGGTTGGCTAAGTCTGTAGCCCTTGCATTTGCTAGGAGCTCTCCATGTAAAGGGTGGTGATGATCCTCTCAAACTGATTTTATTGGTAAAGCTTCTCCAATCTTCAAGCAGCAGCTTGAGGTCATGCACCTTACTCTCAGTGTCATCACAGCAGTTTGCACGCAGGGTACATATAGTGTCCATATTTATATTTTGCTGACAAAACCCACCATAGAGATCCTGCTCCATATAGTTAATCCTCAAGGAAAGAGTTTCAAAGAGCTCCTCATTTACCACAGTTTCCTCACAGAGAGTTCGGTTTTGAGAATACGGAAACAGAATCCTGGTCATGTCCTGATACTTGAAATACTCTGAAGTTATTGCATTCGATTTCAGGTAAAAGAATCCTCCATCCTTAACGTAGCTTATGTTTTGTAAATCATTAGAGTATACATCACATGCAATTGTCATTTCCTTTAAACAATCCACTTGCAAAATTGGATTTCTAAGCCACATCACATCTACTTCCTGCAGAAAAATTCAACATTATGATATACATGAACGTTCACATTACAGGATGGAATACTAGTAGTGGGAAAAAAATGATCTTACAGTAAACACAACACTGTAGGCCAATTCAATCACTTCTTGCCAGAGCTTATTCCTGAGTTGAGGTAGAGACAATTGCTTTTTTTTAGTATATCTTGTTGAGGAGTTGGAGAGGTAGAAGCAATGTGGATGCACAGTCTTGCAGTACTGAAATGCCTTGCTGTCCAAGGCAACAATCAACAGATGATTTAACAAGTGTTTAGTCTCCTCGCCGATACGAAAACTCTCCAGGAACAGATCAAGAACAGAGCCAGGACTTGCCCATTCTTGGCCAACCATGGTTATTATCACTGTCCTGTCTTGCATTGTTGTCCTTCTTAACAATTGCAGCAACGAATTATTGCTTCTGGAGTCAGCTCCAATTTTATCAGACTGCACATGTGCACACAACAAATGAAAGAGAAAATTTGACCCTTTTTTACGTACTAGTTCTCCATATAATTCATGAAGCTCCAAATGCATTTAGTGCAAATTAACTCTCTTCCCTTTGGGTATTAATGATACCATGTTTGCCTCAGATGTTTATTATAACATCAGTGCCTAGATAACATTGTGTGAGAGTTTGGGCCAACAATTAATGAATCATTTCATTTTTTTAAAAGATGGGTGTGGACAAAGCCCAGATGGTTTTTCAACTCATACATAAAAAATTTAAATTCGGGTGGCAAACGAACTAGGGTGGCCAGCCATAAAAAATTGCTTGAAACTCAGTTAAGCCTTTAAGGCTGGGCTAATCATTTCATATTTTAAATATCTAGAGAAAAACATAATCAATAATTTAAAAAAAAAAAAAAAAGAGTTGAAAGACCTTGAAGGGAGTAAACCTTCTAAAATTCCTGATGCTACTAACAATCATTAATTTCCTTTTTCTTTTCCCTCCGGAGCCACAATGTGATACACGTGAATCAAATGTGAGACTTCTTTTTCCTTTTATCTCTGGGGCCATTAGCCATATGAGATCATGATACATGTGAATCAGCTATAAAAGACATTTATTAAAAGTAAATAGTCAACAAATCCAAGAGAAAGAGTCATATGAATCAATTATGAAGATTAAAAAAAAAGAAAGCAAAAATCTTACCGGCGGTTGAGACTTGGGTGCCCCTGTGTCGACGCTCTGTGATGTTGGCTTACAAGAATTGTGTGAAAGCAAGAATATGATGAGCATGATCAACAATACGATGATACAATATGGAGACCTTATTTTTCTTAAAGGCGCCATGTTATAGATTTTAGTTTCAGTCCAAATGTCAACAGGTTTGATGATGGTGCATTGCAGGATTCTGCATGACAATAAAATGAGCAACCCTAGATAATAGTCTTAAATTGGTTAAAGCTGATATAGAAAATAATTGATCATTATAATCTAAGGTTGCTTAAAATCCATTCTAGGTGTAGAAAATACCAAGATCTGTTAGAACTAAAAGGGCAGTTAAATAATGCTGTCGTGAGAATCGTATCTCCTTCTAAAGATTTGAGACTCTATTAATTGAGAACTAGAGCTGGAAATAACTTATGGCAAGTGCGGTGACATTCGTCAAATGAAATATTGGATGAATAAAAATTTTACAGTGAAATGGATGATGAATATGACATACCAACGAGTTTGATTTTCTGCATAAATTGAACCAATAAAAATATAAATTGACAAATTGAAATCACAAAATTGACCGTGATGTTAACTATTATTACTGGACCGTCAGTCTATCATAAACAATCCCCTTTTCAGTCTGACCCACCAGCAGATTTTTTTACCTTATAGGCTGGAATTGCCATCATCAGTAATGGTTGATTGGTAGTCATTTATTAAATTCAGATAAATATAATAATACTTTAAGGGTTGGCTTAGAATACAGTGGCTGTATGAGATACAGTCATTTTTTTTTTTTTCAGCATCGGTACTATTGGAATATAACCCAAAATTTCGGTATTTCACGAATTTAGTAGGAATATCAAACATAAAACCGGTGAAAAATAAGTTGAAACATATGAACCAATAACAGAGAAAGTCTAAAATTGTGAATCGATCTAACGGAAAATAAAACTACTTGGAATATAACCCAAAATTAGATTTCACTAATTTAGAGGAATATCAAACATAAAATCTGAAAAAAATTCAAACACAACCCAAAACTCAGAAAGTCTGAAAAAAAAAAAAACTGTATGAGATACAGCGCCGTACTATATGATGACTCATACTTTAATTGCATGTCTATCCATTTGTTAAAAGTTCGAATCATTTGACAGTGATCGGTTGGCAGTGAAGCAGTTGAGATCTCTCCTTCTGGGCAGGGGTTATCCTTTTCTCATTTTTTTATTATTATCGAGAACAATCGGCTCTGTATTGGGAACAAATTTTAGTCTAGATTACATAGATTTAGGTTCGGGGCCAGTACGCATAGCCACCATTTTCCCATTATTTAATGGTTTGCTAAGGGTTTCAATTTAAAGAAAACAAGATTTTTCAAGAAATTGAAAGGATGCTTTTGTTGTTGATCTCATCTAAGTAGACATCTCTTTTTTAATCGAAGTTTTTTTAATCTACAGGGAATGTCTTATTAGAACAAATTTTGAAGCCTTGTTACCTTTTAAGTTTTTTCTCTTTTAATACGACATAACTCTTTTTTTTTTTTTTTAAATTATATGAGACTAATGCTCATATTACAACTATTGTATGAGATTTATAATTTATATTTATAATTATCGGCACCCGTTACATCAATTACGAGCATGACCGCCGATTTTAAACCCTCTCAAATATTCGAGGACATCAAACTCCCATATCGGAGCATCACCTTCACCGAATTCGGCGCCCAGATGAAATATAAATTAAACCTCCAGAATGCTCATGTGCCGAATAAAGATTCACTCACTCACACTGAAAGAATGGCCATGCCATACAGCCATAAAATTTATTTGGGGTTTATGAAATATCATTCTTATCAGATTTAAGGTCTTTTTAAGTTTTCTAATATAGTCTTTTAGATATATTTTTAACCATGTGCCTTTCTCTTTTATTGTCAAGGATCATTCTATGATACTGTTATAAAAATTATAGCGTCACTAGTGGTATAAGTATTTACTGTTAGATTATCAAATCTGTTGAACATGTTAGGATAGTATTTTAATTTCAATTATTAAAAATGTAAATTTACTAATTATCAAATCTGTTAAACATATTTTTTAAAGATTAAATAATAAAAAGAAACAAGTATAGTCTATTAATATTGCTATATTTCCTTTTAAAATATATGTATTTTAATATTAACACAACTTAATCTTAGTTTATCTTCTTATTATTTTCTCCATTTCAATAAAAAATTTATTGGATTAATAAATATTGCAATGATTAATTCAAATTAATCTTCAGCAATGAGTAATTAAAAAAAAGACAATGAATAAAGCTAAAAATTCAAAATTATATTGTCCCAATTATAAACGAAATGATGGGTCTGAATTAACAAGTGTTGTTGAAGATTGAATAATTTATATTTTTTATTTTCACATCTAAACTAATTTATATATTTGCATATTTAATTTTTAATTTTGTTGGTGATTTAAAAATATTTATAGAATTATAAAAAATAAAATTATATCTGTGAATTTGAATATTATCTATTAATTATTAAGTAATCAGTTATTTATCTAATAAATTAAATCAATGGTAAGAATTAAAATATTTAAATCTAAGGATTCATAATGACTCCATTATCAATATTGTAAAATTTCATATAGCATCGTAGAGAAATCCTTCAAGGGATTATGCTCATTTTAAATAATCAAGACCAACAAAATGAATGACTAAATCTCTTAACTTTTTCTACGGCGTACGTGGTATAAATCTATAATAACAACAACAATGTTTAAAAAATACTTAGAAACATCTTACATCACATTACTTAAATTAAAATTGATTATATGATCTAATTCTTTTTGGCAAAAAGAGTGTTGACAACTAATTGAAACTTTTTTGATATTTTTTATGTTGCTCTTACCATTTTATCCTTGATAGCTTTTTGATATTGAAAATATGAAACCTTTAATTATTTAATTCATAAAAAATTTTAATCACAATTAACTGAAAAATTAAATGCAAAAATTAATATATATATATATATATATATATATATATTGACACTATTTTTTTAAGACAATGATAAGTTGAAATTATATACACATATAAACATGCGCACGCCTCCCCTTCATCTAATAATTTTAAATATCGTCAAACTTATTATTCTCCAAAACAATATTATATTATCACGTCCTTAGTGTACCACGCACCTTTAAGCATCAAATATGACCAAACTTAGTGCCTAACTTAAAAACAAAAATCCTAACTTAAAAACACACACCAAAGAAGTGAGAAGAAAGAATAGAGAATATAATTAACATCATTGTATCAATACTGTAATTAAATATAAATTATGTAAATGAAACATAAGACATATAAATTTAACATAAAACTTTTAAATCAATATTCAGTGTAAAATAAAACATAAATTATGTAAATGAAATATAAGACTTGTAAATGGAAGATAAAACAAGTAAATTAACATAGAAGTGGTAAATGATGCACTACTAGTAAACAAAACAAAAGTTTTATAGATGTAATACAATACTTGTAAATCAATATTAAGTGTAAAATAAAAAATAAATTGAGAAAATAAAATATAAAACTTATAAATAGATGGTAAAATAAGTAAATTAACAAAAGATTGGTAAATTGATGTATTATTGGTAAATAAAAATAAAAACTTATAGATACAACACAAAACTTGTAAATCAACAAAAAGTGTAAAATAGAACATAAATGACGCAAATAGAATATAAAATTTGTAAATGAAAGGTAAAATAAGTAAATTAACATAGGAATCGTAAATTGATTTATCATTGGTAGATAAAACAAAAACTTCTTAATATAACATGAACCTTGTAAATCAATAGTAAATATAGAGTGAAATAAAAATTAAACAAATAAAACATAAGACCTATAAATAGCATGTAAAATAAGTAAATTAACATAACGGTGGTAAAATAATGTATTATTGGTAAAAATAAATGAACTTATAGATGTAACATAAAATTTATAAATCAACATTAAAAGTAGAATAAAACATAAATTAAGTAAATAAAGAATAAGACTTGTAAATAAAAAGTAAAATAAGTAAATTAACATAAGAGTGGTAAAAAAATGTATTATTGGTAAGTAAAATATAAACTTACAGATGTAACTTAAAGCTTGTAAATCAATATTAAGTGTAAAATAACAAATAAAATATGTAAATAAAATAGAAGACTTGTAAATGAAATGTAAAACAAGTAAATATTATAAGAGTTATTGAAAGAAATAAAAGCTTACAAATGTAAAGTAAAAAGTCATTATAATGATGGTTACTTTATATATTCATTTTTTTTAATTGAATAATGATAATTTTGGGTTTATATATTGCATGTGATTATATATGTGAAATATTATTAAGGATAAAACTTATTCTCAAAATTAAAATTTCAAAAATCTTGTTTTTATATTTTTCTAAATTGTTTGTAGGATAAACAATTTTGCATCCCTCAAAACCTCTTCAACAGTAGCCCCAAATTAGTATAAGTAGAAAAGCAAACTTTGAGACTATATGAAGTATGCATAAATCTAAAAATTAGATCCAATTTTATTGATAATTCATATATGTCTAGTAATATAAGAATGTCTTTTTATTTTATTTTGGCTTGATCCACATCAAGACAAATTATTTTTTTGCCTAATTAACTTGTATAGTAAACAAATACTATGATAGAAATTGAAAAAGAAATTATAATTGTCCTAGAATGAATATAGAATTCGCGGTTGAACCAATTTAATAAAATTTATTCTAATTGTTTTCAATACTGGCTTTTTATTTTCAATTGATGAATAATTTTTTCTTTGCTTAAATGAATTAAACAAATAAATTATTTTTTAAAATAAAAGTTTAATGTTGATCGAAAAATTTTATGTTACTTTTATAAGTGTTTATTTTGTTTGCAATTTTAAAATACTAATTTATTACTCTTATGTTAATTTAATTATTTTACCTTATTAGTCTTTTGTGTAATTTATAAAATTTATGTTTATTAAGACATTAATGCCATAATTTTAGTCACGACATTATAAAATTTTCCTAAAATCAATTGTGCTTAAAGCATTTTCCATTATTGCGTGCAAAGAGGTCTTTATATCATGTCATAAGTAATACTATTTCTATAAGGCATCATAATCTATTTAAAAGGGAAAACATAATCTCTGCAGGATTATCTTTAGGAAAGTCTACTCCTAATCTATTAAGAAACTATCTGCTCCTAAATATGTACAAAATCATCCTATGCAAGCTAGGACGACTAATTAAGACCCAAAACTGCCCGTAAACTAAGGTGGTGTGTGAGCATTCCAGCCCGCAATAGTGAGGGTGTGACAATATGTATGTACGTGTGTACATGTGTGTGTGTGCTAATTTTCCATTCAATTTTTCAATTAATTCTAAAAAATAAAAAACTAATTGAAATATTGTGGCAATCCCTTACTTTTTCCCTATAATTTTTCATTTACCTTTAATTAATTATGATTAAAAAACTATTCAATTAATTAAATAACTAAAAGTATTTATATTCCGAAAATCAAACAACTACTAAAGGGAAAATGGCAAGATCAGTAAAATGAAAATTGATAATTAGAGGCGTTTGGATGTGATGAGAACATCAACGAGATATCACTAAAGCTTCAGGTCATGCCAATTACAACTCAAATTAATGTAGAGTCAATCGAAAAAAAGGGAAATTTTAGAATTAAGCTAACACTGTTTGAGTCAGAATTAATGTGCAAGGCATATGCCACTGAAAAGATATTAAGCCAACTTTTCGATGTTTTTGACAGAGTTGGATTTGAAACTGTCCAGAAGAAGTTATGACAAATTCATTGCAGCCTGATCATTTTGTAAGTCATAGGAACTAATTTCGAGTTTAGGAATTTCAACCTTATTTACATTTCTTTTGTTGTGTTTAATTTACCAATGTTTCATTTAAGTGTAGTTTTAATATTGGTCACTGGTCAAGTTATTTGAAGGATATTTTGAGTATACCTAAGCTTGGAGGATTG
The DNA here is from genome assembly GCA_030449925.1 of Citropsis articulata. Classification (NCBI taxonomy): domain Eukaryota; kingdom Viridiplantae; phylum Streptophyta; class Magnoliopsida; order Sapindales; family Rutaceae; genus Citropsis; species Citropsis articulata. The sequence continues at coordinate 1,038,397 of JASUUH010000110.1, read as the reverse complement.
TTTTAAGAATTCAAGTGGTCTTTAGGATTTAAAGGTGTGTTTACTTCTTGGAATAAGGAATGAGAATGGAGGAATGAGAATCAAAACTATGTTTACTTGACAAAATTAAATTTAGGAATGAGAATAAATTGTGTGGGTCTCACATAATTTGGGAATAAAGAATGGGAATCCCATTCCCATGGGGGGGTATGGAATGAAAATATGAGAATGGACATGAAAGACGAATTTACTTTTGTACCATTCTAATTATATAGGCATGATCTTGAGTCCAAAAGTCATTGGTCTGAGGATGCTGGAAATAAGGGCGATATACAATGAAGACTGAGGTCCACTGTTTGCCTTCTTGATCAGGGAGTTCCCTGAGGTGATGAGTTTGAGCAATTTGATGTAATTTTCTGCGCCACCAAGGAAGTGGTGAAAACCACTGGAGTAAGGTCTAAGTGAGACTTGTTGAGTAGGTTGGATGGTTGAGTCTGTCAAGGAGAGGGAGGACAGGGAAAACCAACTTTGTGGCATACAGGACTGTAAGACACCAAATGTACCAAAGTTCATCTTCGGTAACATCTCGGTTAGGGAGAATAACTAATCCTGTGAGGAAAAGATGATCAGGATGCATGCTAGGAAGAAGCATAGGTTCTGGGCTTTTTGTATAAACATTCATGAAAAACCTAAAAAGGAATTTTCTAGCAAAGTCCTGAATCTGGTGGAGAGAAGTGAAAGTCATATTGAGGGGAAATGACTTTTGAGTGAGAGCATGGTTTGGTAAGGATGAGACCATGGCTATGAAAGGAATATGACCCAAAGTGTGGATAAAGGGGACTGTTTTAGAGGGTCGAGAAAGGAGATCTGGGATGAGATTTTTATCGCCTGTGATATGTTGAACTGAAAAATCATACCTGGAGAACCAGGTTTTAAGGCGAAGAAGATGCTTGTCTGGTAGCATCTTATTTTTAAATTCCATAATCTTCGGAAAAGATGAGTTGTCCATTCTGACAATAAAATTGTATCCGATAAGATGGAATTCAAACTTCTGGATGCCATACTTGACTGCCAAGATTTCTTTGTAGATCACGGGGTAATGTTTTTCGGCTACCTTGAATTGACCAATGGAATGAACACAATAGAAATCTTTTCCATCAATCATTACAGAACCTTTGCTCCCGTGCTAAATCACGGCATCTGTCTGTAGGATGCGTTGTCACGTGGGACGGGATTCTCGTGATGAGAAACTGAGTCGCTGTGGACATTTGTTATGCCTCGGGACCCCATGGTGGGGCTGCTTTCTTTAGCATCCTTGACAACTTCGAGGTGTGGACCGCAATGTGTGGAAAAAAGTCTCGGAGATAGTTGACAATCCCGAGGAATTGTTGAATTTGCTTGCGGTTTAGATAAGTATCTGGAAAATGTATCAATTCTTGTGCAATGTGGGGTCTAGGACGATAATTACCATCTTGGATTATCATGCCAAGAAATTCAATGGATGTCTGGCCCACTGTTGAGTGTTAGAAAGTGTATATTTATAAAGGAGAAAATCGTCATTTTACACTTCAAGTCTCACTAACATTGCTATTTTTATTTATTTAAGTATTTTGTTATTTAATTACGTGTGTTTCATTATAATTAGTTATTTTATGTATTTTAGGGGTATCACGATCATTTCATAATGAACGGGTGATCGAACGACAAAGCGGACATCACATTTGAACTCGGGACGATCGAAAACCTTAGAATGAGCATAAAAGTAAAAATGTCCTTTGTTCACATATCGGAACTATTCATACGTATAGTCTTGTTCGATCTTGTCTGAAATAGTATTCTTGTCTGCAGGTTTCTTGTGCAAATAGTGGTCAAAGCCGTGTGAGCGTGCAAATAGTATTCTTGTGCAAAAACCGGTTTCTTGTGCGAATAGTGGTCAAACCGTGTGAATGTGCAAATAGTGTTCTTTGTTCAAATAGTGGTATTGTTGTTGGTGATGACGTGGCGCAATCCTGAGCGTCCAAAGTGTTTTTAATCCGATGGTCATGATTCCCTCAATGTACATATAAAATGGGGGCTTCCCCCCCCTAATTTGATTTCACTGTATTCATTTCTAAGCTTTGATTTTTGTTATTCCTTCTATTTCTTGTATTTTATATGTATTTTAATAAATTCCCATTTTACCCTAGTTCAAATATGAGTGGTAATTTACTTTTAAGCTTGGGTTGAAGGTGAAGTCTCAACATGTTCCATGGGCTTTATTTGGTAAATTTATTTTCTTTCCCTCTAATATTTGTGGTTGTTTTGACTTTTAAATGACAAATAATAATAGTCTTGTCTGAATCATACAGTTAAGCCGTGGCACTAGTACAAGGTTATTATTATTTAACGATAAACATAACACCATACTTATTTGAGCGTGGTTCATGAGGTGTGGAATCCTCATGATTTAATTAGTATTAATATAGAATATTTAGCCCATGGAGCATGTTGATGCGGTCCAGGATACCCAGTGCTTGAGTATAATAGTTTCCATTTCAATTTACTCTTGCCATTTTAATTTAAATTCTAGCATATTTTAAATTCCTTTCACCATAAATCTAACCACCCATTTAAAAGAAAATTAATTCTACAAACAATTAAAATCAACCTCCTCGTGGGATCGACACTCGTCACCATTGATCTATTCTACAATAGATTCGTGCGCTTGCGAGTTCAATAAAATTTGCACAACAAGTTTTTGGCGCCGTTGCCGGGGAGGTAAGTATTTTAATTCGTTGAATTAGTTTTTTATTTATTTATTTTTTTTTGTTTTCTTGTATTTTTTTTTCTTTTCTCATTTAAAAAAAAAAAAAGAAATTAAGGTTAGAATTTCATTTTCTCTTCTTTAAATTTGTGTAATTTAATTTTCCTATCATTTTCTTTGTAATTTAATTTTGTTTATCTTGTTATCTTTCTTTGTAATTTATTTTAATTTTAGTTAATATTTGTTTCACGTAATCTCTTTTTCTTATAGCAATTGAGTTTATTTTCATAGTAAGATTGTAACAACGTCCTGAGGTTAGTATCGTAATTTCTCCCTCACTGTTTATTTTTATTTTCATTTATTTTGTTCTTTGTATCGTGGTGAAGGTCATTATCACCTAATCTTGAGCCTTTAGACCTTGAGTTAGAAAAAACACTTCGCACACATAAACACATCGCATTTAAAAAGCAATTTGACATGGATTTACAAAACCAACAACCAGAACCACAAGAGAGGCCATTTAAGGACTATTTTAGTCCCTTAGCAAATTTGAGCACATCATGCATCAGATACCCAAATGTAGCTGCTAGGAGTTTTGAATTAAAACCTAGTGTGCTAAATTGTCTCCCTACATTTTATGGCCTAGAAAATGAGGACCCATATAATCATCTGAATGATTTCCATGCTATCCGTCAGACTTTTAAATATGAGAATTTTTCAGATGATGATGTTAAACTTAGATTATTCCCATTTTCTTTAAAGGATAGAGCTCGTTCATGGTTTAATACATTGCCTGCTAATAGCATTACATCATGGGAACAAATGGTAACTAAATTTTTAAATAAATATTTCCCAGTTCATAAAACCAATCTTATTCGCGAAATTTCGAATTTACCCAAAGAGGCGAGCAATTTTGAAGCATGGGAGGCGATTCAATGGGCTACTCTTGAAGTGTCCACATCATGGAGTACGAAATGGCACCAATGCCAATACTTTTTGGAGGATTATTGCCACGTGTGCAAGAATGGCTAATGGCGACCAGATGGAGGAGAGCTTATGTCAAAAAGTGCTTGATTTGGGAATTCTTCGTAGCCAATCGAGATAATTCCCAACAACGTGATCGATCACTCGGGAATACCGGGAGAATTAAGGGGTGAATGAGGTTAACATTGGTGAGTCAAGCTCGAAATCAAGGAAGTCAAAGCAATAATCGAAGGTCTTTCTCGACAAATAGCATCGTTGTGCCAAATCAACGAAGCCACATGACCATGACTCGTATTCAGATCAAGCCAATGCCATAGGAATCATGAGAAAACCATCAACCTACAATCCTTACTCCAACACATATAATCACGGATGGAGAGACCACGATTTTCATGGTCTCAAATTCCAACAAAATGAACCAGACTCCACCTCCATTCCTCAAATTCTCAAATTCCTCGAGCCTCTCGTACCATTTAGACCGTACAATCAAAACCCAAACCATACTCAACCCAAACCATGGGAGGATACGTTCCGAATCTGAAAAATCTCACTAATTCTAGAATCGGCGTGAGCGCACCGTTGATGAGCTGCGAAATGAGATGAGGCGGGCTTGACTCATGCCAATCAATTTCAAACATCGAGAAAATGGTAGGACAACACTTGCTTGATTCAAAATTTGACCATGGCCGTTGAAAAAGGCAAATTCCCAAGTCAACCGATTAACCCTAAGCGTTGAATGAAGCAAGTTCAGTTCACCGCGTGATATGGAGAGGTCAAAGCTATCATGACCTTGCGAAAGGAAAGAAATCGATAACAAAGTGGAGATGCCAAAATCAACTCAGTTGTACTGTGAATCGAGGACCCGTCACCGGAGGAGAAAGAAGAAACCAACTCACGAGAATACATTCCAGCTCCGTTTCCTCGGAGGTTAGCTAAAGGGAAGAAAGGAAAATCCACGGTGAGATTTTGAAATCTTCAAACGGTGAGTGTTAACATCCCTTTGCTTGAAGCTATAAAACAAGTGCCATCGTATGCCAAGTTTCTTAAAGATCTATGCACTAAAAAGAAATATTCATGTTCGAGAAAAAGGCCTTTTAACGAGAAAATGTTAGTTCTATACTCAACATAAAATGCCTAAAATTCAAAGATCCGAGCTCCCCACTATCTCGTAGTATAGGGAACCACACAATTGAGAATGCTTTGTTGGATTTAGGAGCTAGTGTAAATCTGTTGCCTTATTACATATTTGTGAAACTTGGTGGGAGAATTACACCCAACTCAGGTGGTGTTACTGACTTGCGGTCGGTCCACAAAATCCCTCGTGGTATTGTGGAGGCGTCTTATTCAGTAGAACAAGTTTTATTTTCTGTTGATTTCATTGTAATTGACACTCGGCCGATCTGAGATTCAAAAAGCACATCCCCATTATCCTAGGCCGACCTTTCTTGGCAGCTAGATGCTCGCATTCAATGGCAAATATCGGTTGTCCTTTGGCAATATGACCATGGAGCTCAATATTTTCAACATTGCCAAACAACCTCACAATGTGGATGATGGAATTGTTGATGTGGATTTAATAGAAACATTAGTTGATAATAATTTTACATCAAACTTTAGTGATGACCCTTTACAAACATGTTTAACTCACTTTGGTTTGGATTTTGACATTGTGGATCAATCGATGTCAATACACTACTTGACTCGGACCATCCATGGACACAAAAAAATGGAAGTCAAGAGTTGAAAAACTAGTGCCATCAGAAAAGAAACTCAGACCATCATCAGAATCACCACATAAACACGAGCATCGAGCGTACAAGGCAATCAAGAAATTCAATTTTGACATGCAACAAGCTCGAAAAGAAGATTCTGGTGGCCAAGATTTACAAGCAACGAATAAAAGTCTTTCACGACAAGCAAATTATGAGAAAATCAATTATGAGGAAATCTTTCACTCCAGGTCAGAAAGTGCTTTTATTAAATTCTTGCTTGCACCCATTCCCAGGTAAGTCACCTTCTCGATGGTTTGGCCCATTTGTTGTTCCTGTTTTCCACATGGGCAATTGAAATTAAGGATCCAAGAGCAGGCGTTACTTTTAAAGTTAATGGTCAAAGATTAAAGCCATTTATAGAATACCAAGCTCATGGAGTGGAGTGTGAAATAAATCGGTGACCCACCAAGTTTAAATTGAGGTTTTTCTTTTCTTTTCGGTAATTTGATTTGATTCTTTTCTTTATTTTGATTATTCTTTTGTTGATTGAAATTATTTTTGTGTAAGCGTGTTTGTTTAACCATTATAGTTTTCTCTTATCATTTTAATCATGAGACAGTACCTCTTGTACACGATTAGAACACTTCAACGTATCCAAACGCATCTCAGAAAGCGGAATCGATTTTGTAAATTTCATCCTATCGGGATCTACAATCGCTTGAGTTAGTATTCCACGTTAAAGATCTAGAAAGACAACTCCGAAATAGAGGATGGAATTTTGATGCGGAATTGGAGCTTGAGGTAATTCGATAAGAGGACGATTTTAATTTGCTTTGTGTGTTTTAATTTATTTTTACATTTGTGTGTTTTAGTTTGCTTTGTGTGTTTAAGTTTTCACCGGTGAAGAGGCGGATAACGTGATCTCGTGACAATCAAGTCGGTTACTTGATTTCCCAATAAGCGATATTAAAGGGCGAAGGCATGGACAGAGGCAGATTTTAGCAAAACTTCACAAAGCGATTCCGCCCGGCTTCCTCGAATGCACTCCTTTCAATCTATAAAGCCCGTCCAGAGCATGCGATTGCTTATGAACAATGACATACTGCGAGATCCATTTGGTTAATCGAGGCCAAAAATCGTTTGGCGGTGAGTTGCCTCCTAAATTTATTTGCATACATGCCTGGTTGTGGTAAAGGAAATTATGCAAGAAAGCAGCGAGCTAAAAGACTTTCATTGCTTGTCATAAGTGTGCGAGCGATATGCAATAAAAACCATGTTCTTTAGGAATGGTGTCGATACAGGGAAGATAAGATTAAATTCATTAGGGATGGCTTGAATAAAGAGTCATTGGATAATATCATACATCTTTTGAAGCGCATCCCGGTGGATACGTCTGAAGCGATTCTCCGAGTTATGGCCATTATTCGAGAAAGAGCGTGCGATACAATCTCGGGAATCGACTATAGCGACCCTGTTTGCGGTTTGTAAGAAAAGCGGATGGGAAGCCTATCCTCGACCCGTAGAGGCGTTCAGCCGTTCTGGGCGTAAAACCGGAGGAAGATGTGAGCGATCATACTGTAGATATCCTTTTACTTTCTTGTTGTTTTACTTTCTTGTTATTTTACCATCGCATTATTGCTTGTAATAATTTTTCTTGTTATCATTGTTTTGCTTTTCCTTTTCTTTGTTTTCTTTTTGACTCTCGAGCCATGTGCCTTAGTGTTAATTGACATTGACATAATGCCTCATACAGTGTGACCCGTTGTCACCAAGGTTCTTAAATATAATTTTTGTTGTTGTGCACTCACAAGTTGTTTTGAGCGATATCCTAATGCGTACTCCCAATTCAGAACATTTGTGTGCTCTCATTTAATTATGGCAAACATAAAGAGTTCGTTGAAGGCGACCATAGATCTTGGTCGAAGAATAGCGGAGAAAAGCTGCACTGGTGTATGGAGGAGGTGACCGAGGTTATCGAAATGGTCTCGAGCTGCTTATGTCGGAGGAGCCAAGTGTTAGGCATCGTCCAACAATCCTAAAACCTTTGGGCTGTTTGTCTAACTCGTCAATGGAGAAGAGTTAGTTGTCTCGGTATGCGAGCAGCATGAAATGATAAATCATCTTGATGCTTTTATTTTCCTTCCAGGAGATCTTGCAACTCTAGAGGCACTAATTACATTAGCATCTTGGGCCCATCTGAACATCCACCAGAAACCCATCGGTTTGTTAAATGTCAATAATTTTTATGATGGCTTTATCGCATTTCTTAACCATGCAATAAAAACCTATTTCATTCCTTCCTCAGTTAAAAAAGTCTTTATTTGTGCACATACTGCTAATGAGCTACTTGATCTGTTACAAGCTTATCAATCAGAGACAGATCCCAGGACCGTTGTGTTGGAATGTTCAAATAATGATGGTAACGATGGCATGATAAAAGTACAAATTAGATTTAACTCTCCGTTTGTAAATATTTTCTTACGTGTTTGCACTACCGGTGATGTCTTCTAAACTCTACTTCTTTCCTTTCAAACATTGAGGACAATGTTTCATTCGGAGTTGGGGAGGGAATAGTTGACAATTGTGGAATATTGGTTAAGTTTTACTAATTTTTGTTGTAGAACTAACCATTTTGAATAGAAGATGGTGAATATGGAGTGTAGTTACTCTAGAAAGCATCTTCTTAGTAAAAAAAAATATATATTATTATGTTTTTCTAACTTTTCTTTTGACTTCTCCTTTATAAATATATGTTTTCAAGTTTTTAAGTCGAAGATGGCTGAATATGGAGTGTAGTGACTGAAAGCATCTTCTTTAAAAAAAAAAAATTCAGACATTTTTCTTTAATTTTTCTGCATGTATGTTTTTCTTTTTATGTTTAGAATAGGTTGGGGGGTAGAATTTCGTTAAAAAAAAATATTTAGTAATTTTGTGTGAGTTTTTGATATTGGATGATATGATGACTTTTAAATTTTAGTATTTGTATTATCTTTGGTCTTGAGTGATGTTACACCATGGTTGCTATTCTATATGTTGATGTTGGGGACAAATATGAGTTGTTTGAAGGAATGCATATGTCAAAATAAATTCCAAGTGAGTTTTTGAGCCTATTAATTTTTCTTGGAGAGTAACCATTTTTGCCCATTATTCATGCAGCTTAGCAGTTTATTATTTTATACATGATCTCTAGATTTCCTTTAAGTCAACCCTTTAAAAAAAAAAATGTGTGTTGTTGCATCTAAAGGCCCACCTAACTAGTAGATATGGAAGATTATTTAGAGCTCTAAGAGACGATGGAAGGCCATCTTTGATCCGTTTGAGCCTTTCAAGCCATCCCTATTGTAAAATATCCATAGTTAGCCATTTTGAGCCCAAAAAAAAAAAAAACTTTTTCTTTATTAACTTATCATCCTGACCCACTCCAATTTGGAGTATTATCCGATATAATACAAGTTCCATCACCTATTCATGTTTGAGAAAAAGGATAAATAATTATTTTGTTCAACAAAGTTGTGCCATAAATAAAAAAAAATTCAAAAAAAAAAGAAAAAGAAAAAAAAAGAAAAAAAAAAGAAAAAAAAAAGATATACAATAGCAATAAATAAGCGAAATGCATCTTGTAATTTTCAAAAGTTCTTGAACTTTTCTCAAACATATATATATTTTGTTTCCATATTTTCCTTTCTTTGTTAAGCCATGTCCCTAGCCTACGTTACGTCCTAATAAAAGTCCTTCTTGATTTTAGAAAACTATAGTCTGAAGTGAAAGCTAGTTATATGGGCTATTAAGATGTAGTGATGCATTAAAAAAAAAAAAAGAATAAATTGGGTTGACTAGTAATTTATTTGAGGTCGTATTATTTCTAAGCTGTGGGCATATTTCTTTCATCTTGGTGAGAGTGTGTGGTATTTGTATATTATTTTCTCTCAATTCACCATTCATTGTAGTGACAATTTTTATTGGGTTTAATTTATTTGTGAGAGTGTCACTACTACTGGTGAGATTTTGGGGTTTGACATGTTATTCTTGAAAGTGGCCTGATTACTATAGTCTACTGGACTGATGCATGTGGATTGTTGATGTGGTTGTGATATTTCTTTAGACTGGAGATAATACTTGTACTTTTCTTTGATTGCTATCATTAATCTGATTGAATAAACACGTGTGTTAAAAAAAAAAAAAAAATTGGTTTTGGATTTTATCTTCGCTTTATTTGCTAGGGACTAGCAATAAGCTGGTTGGGGGGTGTGTTGAGTGTTAGAAAGTGTATATTTATAAAGGAGAAAATCGTCATTTTACACTTCAAGTCTCACTAACATTGCTATATTTATTTATTTAAGTATTTTGTTATTTAATTACGTGTGTTTCATTATAATTAGTTATTTTATGTATTTTAGGGGTATCACGATCATTTCATAATGAACGGGTGATCAGACAGCAAAACGGACATCACATTTGAACTCAGGACGATCGAAAACCTTAGAAGGAGCATAAAAGGAAAAATGTCATTTGTTCACGTATACTGAACTATTCATTAAATAGTCTTGTTCATAATCTTGTACAAATAGTATTCTTTGTGCAAAAGCAGGTTTCTTGTGCGAATAGTGGTCAAACCGTGTGATGTAAATAGTATTCTTGTGCAAAAACCGGTTTCTTGTGTGCAAATAGTGGTCAAACCGTGTGAGCGTGCAAATAGTGTTCTTGTTCAAATAGTGGTACATTGTTGTTGATGATGACGATGGCGTGCGATCACGGCGTCGGCTGTTTTAATCCGATGGTCATGATTCACTCAATGTACTATAAAAGGGGCTTCCCCACAATTTGATATCCACAGATTCATTTTAAGCTTAGATTTTGTAATTCCTTCTCTTTCTTGTATTTTCTATGTATTTTAATAAATTCCCATTTTACCCTAGTTCGAATATGAGTAGCTAATTTACTTTTAAGCTTGGGTTGAAGGTGAAGTCTCAACATGTTCCATGGGCTTTATTTGGTAAATTTATTTTCTTTTCCCCTCTAATATTTGTGGTTGTTTTGACTTTTAAATGACAAATAATAATAGTCTTGTCTGAATCATACAGTTAAGCAAGCACTAGTACTGAGGTTATTATTATTTACGATAACTCTTAACACCGTACTTATTTGGCGTGGTTCGTGAGGTGTGGAATCCCCATAAGATTTAATTAGTAATATAGAATATTTAGCCCATGGAGCATGTTGATGCGGTCCAGGATGCAGTGCTTCAAGTATAATAGTTTCCATTTCAATTTACTCTTGCCATTTTAATTTAAATTCTAGCATATTTTAAATTCCTTTCACCATAAATCTAACCACCCATTTAAAAGAAAATTAATTCTACAAACAATTAAAATCAACCTCCTCGTGGGATCGACACTCGTCACCATTGATCTATTCTACAATAGATTCGTGCGCTTGCGAGTTCAATAAAATTTGCACAACACCCACCTCTCAGATATCATGACTCCATGTGATTCCACTATTGACAGGAACTGATCGAGGAGTCTCTGGTGTGAATCATGATCCTTGGAAAACAACAAAATATCATCAATGTAGATAAGGGCGTTTTCAAGGATAGGTTGGAAAATCTTGACCATAGCCTTTTGAAAAAGTGATGAAGCCACTTTTAAGCCAAAGGGCATCGCATCCGATAGTGGGCATTTGGAATCTGAGAAAATTTGTTTTGGGTCGATCATCGGGATGAATACCAATCTGCCAAAATCGATTTATCGAACTTTGAGAACACCTTTGCACCTTGGAGATGAATGAACAGGAGTGAATCTTTGTGAAGGAACTTATCATCTTTGAGAAAACCATTGAGGGGTTGATAGTGAATGACTAGTCTTTTCTTACCGGACAATTTGAAACGTTCTCAACATAGAATGCTTGACAAGCCCAATCGAATGTGTGGGCTCGATTAAACATGCCGTGGTATTGGCATTCGAACATGCAAGTTTCGGATCTGAGGCGTCATGCGGATGTGTAACCTGTGGGTTCACATCTTCATTAAACGAAGGAAGCTTAACAAGAGCGAGGTTTTCCACAAAGGAAGGGTGAAAAGAGCTGGTGATTTTCGAGGACAAAGCAGCGGGAACTTTTTTGAAAGACTCGTAGGGTGAGGAAACATCGGAAATTGAGTATATCGCCAGTGTCGATTATAAGGTAGAAATTGTTGCTTGTACACGATACGCTTTGGCGGAGACATTCAATTTGTGGATAAGTTGTAGAACATCAAAATCTATGAGAAGGTCCTTGCTCGTTGAGGAAGAACCTATGACATTTATCCGAGAACACAATCTGGAAAGAAGCTGGATACCAACGGGTTTCTTGGTAGCGGTCTGTTTGAAAATATTCACCGTTAAGCGACTTTGAAGATTTGGGTATAGTGCTTCAAAACTCGGGAGGGAGTATGGACGGATTAAGCATAGTGTGTTACGAACCGTGTATCAATGAATCTATGGCGGTGATAGGTTTGGCATATTTGGTAGGAAGGATCTTGATTTGTATGGAAGGTAGAGGCGTTGCTTGGGAGGAACATGACATGCTTGATGTGATGGATTATTACAGCGTCTTGAGTCGAGTAAAGTCGAATCGAAGACTGTCTGTTTTTGTTCTTGACTAGCATGAAGGCATTTCTTCATCGTAAGCATCCTGTTGGAATCTGAGATTCGATATCATCGTCCTCGAGAGAGGAGACTACATTGACATCTTTGCGATGGTCTGGCTGATTTTCTTTGGGTTGTTAGGGCAAGATCTAGCAAAGTGCCCTTTCTTTTTGCAGATGAAACACCTGGAATCTTTCATTCTTGGGATGTTGTGATTTCTTCCTGAAAAATCGGTAGGTTTGTTTAGGCTTTGAGGAGCGGTGTCTGGAAGAGTGTTTGGGTTTAGGGAACTTATGGAAATGGGATTTTTTCTTGGTAGAACAAGTGCAGGTTCTTTCATCCTTGCATTTGATTGCAAGATGAGGTGTTTTGCATGCACTCTTGAAGGGTTCATTCTTTTCTATAAAGTGTTTGAAAAACTTTCTCTGCTCGCAAAGTTTCTCAAGACAAAAGACAGCAATCTGATAGATCTTACCAAGAGTAAGATCATCCAAGTTTATCTGGTAGGAGTTCAGATGTCTCTGTATGTCTGGCAAAATCTCTGTAGGAAGAGGCGCCGCAAAACATGCTTGAGGGTGATCATTAAAACCCATTCGATGCATAGTATAAGACATCATCCTTTTGTAGTGCTTGTCAAGATCTACGATGCATAATGAACAGACTTCATCGATAATCTCGTCAGATTCACATGCTGGGTTTGGTTCTCCAAAACGGTTGTACACAATCTCTAAGACTTGTGGTGCGTTACTGGAATAGCTGGGCTGCAGTATTCACCGATACTTGGGAACCAATCACGGAGAGATCCACAGAATCTTGGCGAATTCTTTAATAACATGATAACTATCGGCTCAGGTTTTGCCATCGAAGATCGAGCCAAGCAGTTCTTGGAATCTATGGAACCATTTGGCTTTAGGAACATCGTGAAGTAAACCATGGTCTATTAGATGGTTTAGAACTTGGATTAAAATTTTGTCTTGTGGTAGCATCGTGAGCTGACATCTTGCGTCTCTTGAGCTCATCTTCGTGAGGGTTCTTTGGGATGAAAATCCTCGAAATGGAGGATCGTTGGATGTGGATGGTTGTGCCATATAAACATTAGAAACTTCCACATAATTTTCCTCGAGAATCATTGCGGAAGATATAAGCGATTACATTGGAGAAGAAGACTCGAAAGATGGATTGAATCGAATCGAGGGATCAACATCTTCTTGAGAACTATAAGACCCGAGTAGAGGCGATGCATGGGCTCTTTATCTTTGGGTGGTCGATAGGTTCGAGGATAGTAGAAAGTATTCGGATATTCTTTGAGGAGAAGGAGTAAAGCTGCTCGGTAATAGGGTGGTGTGTGTTGTTTGTTGTAGGTTGGTGTTTGTGGTGGTGGAGGTGGTTGCCTAGGGCTGGTTGAGGTCTAGGCATGGAGTGCGAACCTCGTGGGAGAGACACTTGAAGGAGTAGGTTGAGCATCGACCTTGAGGAGTGTTTGTACATGTTTGGAGAAACACAGTATCGGTGTAACTCTTGGGTTTTGGTGAGAGGAGGAGGGCGTGATAATATGGGTGATAGGTGTCAAAGTATGGTGTGGGAGCAGTAAAGGTTTAGTTTGACCACCAAACGGTTGTTGACCTTGTTTCTCGAACTGATTCTTTCAAGCTCTGCTTGGTATCGATCTCGAACTTCCTTTTGGGTGAACGGACCCAAATAATTGCGATCAATCATGATGCAGACTCTATGTCGATCTAGATATTCTATCATGAAGGTTGTGGTATAAGCGATCCGTTCTTGCGAAATGGCATCAGCTTCTTATGAGTCGTCTGGACTTGTGCTTGGACATTTTCCATCACGGTGTCGAGATTCGGATTACATTACAGGCTCGGCATTACGGGTTTGCCGGTTAAGCACTTTGCTTCTTGCTTTGGTTCTCAAGCTGTCAGGAGGAAACGAGTTGGACATATGGTTTGGAAACCACTTTGGATTGTGGATACATTTGTTTTCCCGAGGAAGGGCGGCTTTGGTAAGAACTAGATCGATCATATAACGAGTTGGAGCAGAGGTTTGAGGCGAAGTTGGTTGTTAACTTGCGCCTTTGAGGTTTGAGGTATTGAGACTTGAGAGGATAGGACAACGGGGTTGTAGTCTCGGTGGAGTAAAATCTGGTTCATCGTCGATGAAGGATCATGGAGAGTCTGCAAGAACCTGCCTTGTAATCTTCTTTTTACTCGAGGGGCTTACGTGGGACGACTAGGTAGTCGTCGTCATCGGTCATCATCATCACAGCATGGACAGTAGGGATCACGCACATGTGAGAACACAGGAACATCCCATATGAAATGGCCTTGCACTTGCTAGGGGTGAGGATAGCCGTAAGTAGTGAAACTATGGATGGGAAGCTTTTCTTGAAATGTATGCAGGCAATGAGATATCATAGCGATGTATGAAAAGGAAGTTACAGGAGGTTTACTTTCGGGGGTTGGAAGGTCGTCCGGACGATGCCGTCGCCTTTTTCATATTAGGCTTACGAAGTGGATTGGTTGGGAATTACGATGGAATTTCATAGTTGGAGCCATTCTAGCAGCATCAACTTGAGAAGTTGACTTTTGGATACATTTGGGGATATAGACAATGGTTGGTATGGTTTCATTGTCGGCTAAGATCATGAGGGTAGGCTGTGGAGGTGTGAGGAGTTGGAAGATCAAGAGCATGGTTTGAAGTACATAAACCCGGGTGATGTAAAGTAGCCATTTTTGAGGTGACCACTTGCTCAGCACCTTGGATCTGGATTTGGACTTTCAAGGTTTTTGAATGGTTGGGATCTTCAAGGGATAGGTTGAAGTTTGGGTAAAAGGTGAGAAGTACACTGCCTGCATGAAGGGTTGTAAGAACAGTACCAATAACAGCATGTTGGTACTCTTTGAATCTCGTATCCATAAGAGCCATTCTCGTCGTAACCGGCAAGCCTTTTCTGCCATGAAGCGTTAAGATCATACGTACTCCCCCAAGGTGGAGGTGAGTATAACCTTCACGTTTCCAGTTGGTGATTAACTCTTCTGGAATTTCAAGGGTTACATACTGCTCTGCTTGAGTTGCTTGCAAAGCACACTGGTCTAGTTTGGAAGACTGTACATACTCTTTAGGAGAAGGACGTCTAGAAGTGACAATAGAACGAATAGATCTAATTACAGAATTAGAACGGTGGTAGAGTCTGTAGGGACTAATAAGAGGTAGGGAAGACTCAGAAATTTGTACAGAGTCTAGAACATAGGAATATTCAACAAGGTTTTCTATTTTATTGGATAAGTGTTTTGTACAAGACCTAGGTAGGGATAAAGGTGAGGATATGGAGACTGTGGAGACCCCAGTCTCTAAAGCTTGAGAGTTGGAACTCGAACCCATGAGTGTAAAAGTATCTTTCTATTCTTCTTCTTCAGATCACAAATCTTCTATCATATACCACTCTCTTCAGGAGGGACAGGTAACTCATTTCATTAACCGATCGACAAATCGTTGGGCTCACGATACCAAGCGAGTTGGTATCAAAACTTCACAACTCAATATGGCTCTGATACCAACTGAGATTGGTATCAAAACTTCACAACTCAATATGGCTTTGATACACCATTGTTAATATTATTATTAACAATAAAAATAATTATTATTATTATTTTAGTTATAATAATTAATAATAATTAAAATAATAAAGTTAATAAAATTTAATAATACTAAATTTAATAATGATAAATTTTAATAATGATAATAATAATAATAATAATAATAATAATAAATGTTAATAATGATAATATTAGTGAAAATAATATTAACAATAATTAATAATAATAAAATAATAAAGTTAATAAAATTTTTTAATAATAATAATAATAATAATAATAATAATAATAATAAAAAATGTTAATAATGTAATATTAATGAAAATAATATTAAAAATAATTAATAATAAATAAAATAATAAAGTTAATAAAATTTTTTAATAATAATAATAATAATAATAAATGTTAATAATGATAATATTAATAAAAATAATAATAACAATAATTAATAATAACTAAAATAATAAAGTTAATAATAATAATAATAATAATAATAATAATAATAATAAATGTTAATAATGATAATATTAATAAAAATAAAAATAACAATAATTAATAGTAACTAAAATAATAAAGTTAATAAAATTTATTAATAATAATAAAATTTATAATAATTATTAACATTTATTATTATTATTAATTTATTTTTAATTAATATCATTTTTATAATAATATTTATACATGTATGTAGTTAATGAAAATTACATTATTTAATACTGTGGGTATTTTGGTAAATTAATTCTCAATCCTATTACTCGTTCCTATTTATTTTGCCAAGTAAACACATCAATGACATTTCAGCACATTTTCATTCCTATTTATTTTTGCCAAGTAAACATTAGAATCTCATTCTCATTCCTTATTCCCATTCCAGCCCATTCTCATTTCCATTCCAGCTCATTCCAATTACATGAAAGTAGACGCACCATAAGTTATAAGCTATCATGTTTGTATAACTTAAAATTAATGAAGATGATTATTGTTATTTGAATTGAAAGATAATCAGGAGGAAAGTCTCTCTCCTAGGTTTTTCTCTGAGAACCAAAAGGATGAGAGGGTGAATATAGTTGTCGTAGCTCCATTTTAGTCACTCCTTATTGAGTTGTATTGATGTAGAAGTATTAATGTTCATAAATTTATTAGTCTTTAGTTTTTTTCCAATCATTTAGTAGAAGTTCTTTAGTGAAAGGTTCTTATGGTGGTTGGTAACCAACTAACTTTGCTGTATTTTATTGAGATTCTACTAGTTTAAAAGAGAAATCCAAATAGACCCCAAGAAGTTAATAAAATGGTGTAGATTGATCCGATTAAGTGAAGAAGAAGAAAGAAAAATAACTCTCAAGAGTATAATGAAAACAAAGGGAGTAAAAATATTAACTAGCTACTAGGTGGGGAAAATTTTACTTGCAAGAGAAGTCAAAATAGAATGAC
This sequence comes from Citropsis articulata, assembly GCA_030449925.1. Taxonomy (NCBI): domain Eukaryota; kingdom Viridiplantae; phylum Streptophyta; class Magnoliopsida; order Sapindales; family Rutaceae; genus Citropsis; species Citropsis articulata. Next base: position 1,021,323 of record JASUUH010000110.1, on the reverse strand, counting down.
TGAGGGCAGTGATGCAACAAGTGTGGAGAATAGGTGAGAAGTCAGAATTGAAAGTCTTAGAGATAATGTGTTTATGTCTAAGTTTGGTTCAAATGAAAACAAAAGGAGGATTCTAAAGGGTGAACCATGGCATTTCGATAGACCACTCATAGTGCTTACTGAACTAGTTGGGATTAGAGATATTAAGAAGCAAGATTTTAGTCATGTATCTTTTTGGGTACAAATACACATTGTTTCTATCATGCACATGGAGATAGAGGCAGTTGCAGAGTTGAGAGGAATGATTGGGAAGGTGGAGGAAGTTGAAACAGATTCATCTGGGGAATGCATAGGCAAATTTCTAAGGATGACGATTTCAGTAGATATCACAAAACATATAAAAAAAATTGTGGTGTTGGAGGATAAAGAAGGTAACAAAGCATAAGATATTCCAATGCTTGTATATTATGAAAGGCTTGCTGATTTCTACTTTTGCTGTGTGCGTATTGGTCACTAATATAGGGGGTGCATTTATTACAAGTGCCAGTCAAAAGATGAGCTAGCCTATGGTCCATAGCTTAAAGCAACTACAACGAATGAATGATTAAAACAAAACAGAGGGAAAGATAGATGGGATTTAGATTTCAATCAAGCCAACACAAAATGTCCAACTTAAGCAAGTAATTATTTACTTCCAATCACAGTAAGGGACAAACAACAAAATCCAGTTGAGTAAGAGGGGAATGAGGGTTTGAACCAAACTCAGGTGGATTCAAGTATGAACAATTCTTTACCCAGAAAAATTAAGGGTCAAGGATCATTTAATGAGAGAAGTTGCAATTCCTAAAGAGCTAGAGAATAGTTATCTAGGAAAAGAAAGGCAAATTGACAATATCACAATTCACATGGAAGTGATAGATGTGGCAGAAAAGAAATTGAAGAATGGAAAAGAAGTAAAAAAAAAAGGATTCAAAAAAAGAAGCCAAAACAGCAAATGAACTGTCAGGATAAAAAAGTGAGAAACGAACTTTGAGGATAAAAAAGCAATAAATTATGAGCGGGAAATGAATGAAACAATTTAGAAGTTGGAAAACACAAACACTTAACCAAAAACTTTTGTGGCTCTTAACTAGATCGAGTCAGAAATAGAAGATAGAGATAATGGGCCCAATGTAGATAAATGTAGGCCCAAAAGGAGAAAGTAGAAATCTCAGGTCTAAAATTCTAAAAGAAATTAGGGAATAAAAGATGGGCAAATAAAAATGAAAAGGCCAACCAACATTTTAAATTGGAAAAGCTCGAATTAAAAAAAAATCCTAAAAATCTTGTGCTTTCTCAATGGCTTCAACCTCAGTTCACAGCAGTAATAAAGCTAAGGTTAGAGGATGAAGAGAATGAAGTAATAGAGGAAGTACCAAATGTTGTCAATGAATTATCAATGGCGGCTAGAAACCAGCTTGCTAATAGCTATAAAGATTGTAAGCTGGAATGTTTGGGGATTGAGGAAAAAATGACAGTTAAATAAAAAAGAAAAAAAAAGTGAAGAGTTACACTGTCAAGGCTGTTTTGAAGTTAGTAAAGAAGGAATGGAGGGTAATTTGGTAATGTTACGAAGCTCTAAAGTCACAATAGAAATTGAACTATACATCTACCATCACACAGATGCTGTTGTTCGTTAGGGAGAATGAGAGTTATTGGAGTTGTATTTGCATTTATGGTCACCCAGAATTAAATTAGAAGAGGCATGCATGGATTTTATTAAAAAGATTAGCAGATTTGTCTTCGTTACCATGGCTCTGTTTTGGGGATTTTAATGAGGTTCTAAATCTGAATGAGAAAATATGAAGAAATAAAAAGCGTGTAAATATGGTAGCTGAATTTATAGAATCTCTCAAAGAGTGTGAACTTATGGATATGGGGTTCACAAGGTATCCAATCACTTGGTCAAATAGATGGTTTGAACTTTACTTGATAGATGAGAGGTTGGATTGATTCTTGTGTCACAAAAGTTAAGGCAATTGTTTTTAGGAGAAAATAGCACTGAATTTACATGGAGCTCTGATCATCATCCTATTTCGATGGAAGTTCTAGAAAAAGTAAAGGGGTTGAGGTATATAAAGAGAACTTTTCACAAAGCTCATGATGAAGATATGTGAAGTCCATATGAGAGATGCACGGAGATTATTAAGCATGAGTGGAAGAATTTTAGTAGATGGAGTAAAGGAAATCTTATTGAATTGTTTTAAAAAAAAATCAAAGGAGTCTTTAGCTGAGCATAAGCTATAGAGCAATGAGGAGTTCAAAGGTAGATAGAAGAAATTGAGGCAGCTAAAAGGAGAAATTAAAGGAAATTAGACATGATTATAGTCATTACGAGAGTGAAGATGAGATAAGAAGAACATAAAAAGTGATTGATAACATTTTGATAAATAAAGAGATTTATTGGAAGCAAAGATCAAAGGTTAATTGGCTGAGATAAGAACACTAAATTTTTCCATTCAAAAGCCTTAGCAAGGAAGAGAAAAAAATGGAATATCAGGGCTTGAAAATGAAAATAAAATTTAGAATAAGGAAATAGAGGATTGTTGAGTGCTGGAAAGTGTATATTTATATAGGAGAAAATCGTCATTTTACACTCCAAGTCTCACTAACATCCCTACTTTTATGTATTTTAAGTTTCATGTGATTTAATTATGTGTGTTTTATTATAATTATGTATTTTATGTATTTTAGGGGGCATCATAATTATTTTACAGTAAACGAGAGATCAGATAGGAAAACGGACAACAATTTTGAACTTAGGACAGTTGAAAACCTTAGGAGAAGTATAAAATGACAAACGACACTGTTCACATTTACGGTACTGTTCAGGTACTGTTCATGACACTATTCACATATATGGACTGATGACATGGCACTGATTAATGATGTCGCACTGACCGATGATGTGGCAGTATTCGATTAGACGAATGATGTGGTATTGACTGCTTATATAGCGTTGACGGATGACGTGACATTGACTGACGATGTGTCATGATCCTATTGGACTAAAATAATTATGTGGAGTTGAACAATGAGGTGGCAGTATGTTAGTGGGCCGAAAAACATGCATACAATACATGCATATACACGGAATGACAACTCTAATGATGTGCTCTATCCAATCAGAACTTGCCACGTGGCTCAATCCTAAACGTCTAAATTATTTTAATTTGATGGTCATGATTTACTCATTGTATCTATAAATAGAGGGCTCCTCCCCTCAATTTAACACCTCTGAATTCTTTTTTAGCTCTATTTTTTGTAATTCATTATCTATCCTATTTTTTACCTCTAGTTCAATTATGAGTAGCTAATTTATTTTCAAGCATGGGTTGAAAGTGAAGTCTCAACATGTTCTATAGGCTTAATTTGATAAATTTACTTTCTTTTCCCTTCTAATTTTAAACAAATTGTAATAATCTTGCTTAGATATTACCATGGGTAATCATCTCTCTATTGCAAGGTTATTATTATTTAGCACAATGAGCCCTTAGTACCATATTGATTAGAGTGAGGTTCATGAGGTGTTGAAACCCCCTCATGATTTAATTGGCGCTAATAAGCCTATGGTGCACATTGAGTGCAGATCCAGAGACCCAAGCGTGTCACTTTAATTTATTCCCGCCATTCTAATTTAAATTCTAGAATTTTCTAAATTATTTTCACCACAAATCCAACCACCAACTTAGAAAATTAACTCTACACACAATTAAAATCTATCTCCTTGGCAATGACTGCTGAGAAAGACAAATTCCCAAGTCAACCAGTGCCTAATCCTAAAGGAGTGCATGAAGTAAGCATTAGTTCACCTCAGCAGCATGGAGAGGTCAAAGTTGTCATGACCTTGCGAAAAGAAAAATAATACGACAACAAAATGGAGATGCTAGTGACAAAAATAACTCAAATTATACCTGTTAATACTGAGGACTCATCATCAGAGGAGAAAGAAGAAGCCAACCCACGAGAATACCTTTCTAAAGCATCATTTCCTCAAAAGTTAGTTAAAGTAAAGAAAGGAAAATCCAAATGTGAGATTTTTGAAATCTTTAAATAGGTAAGTGTTAACATCTCTTTACTTGACGCTATAAAACAAATGTTATCTTATGCCAAGTTTTTTAAAGACCTTTGTACTAAAAAGAGAAACATTCATATTAAAAAAAAGGTCTTTTTAACATAAAATGTTAGCTTTATACGCCAACACAAAATTCTTCTAAAGTACAAAGACCTAAGCTCCCCCACTATTTCATGTAGTATAGGGAATCGCACAATTGAGAATGCTTTGTTGGACTTATGAGTTAGTATAAATCTATTGCCTTACTCATTATTTGTGAAACTTGGACTGAAATAATTTTACTCAATTCCAGTGGTGTTACAACTTACAGATCAGTCTATGAAAATACCTCTTGTTTATTTAGGTAGATAAGTTTTATTTTCTTGTTGATTTCATTATAATTGACACTTAACTAGTTCAGGATTTAAGAAAACACATCCCCATTATCCTTGGCCGATATTGCTTGGGAACTGTCGATGCTCACATTCAATGGAGGACTGGAAATATGCAGCTGTTCTTTGGCAATATGACTATGGAACTAAATATCTTCAACATTGCCAAACAACCTCACAATACAGATGATAGAATTGTTAATGTGGATTTAATAAAAGAATTAGTTGATAATATTACCTTAATGATGACTTTTTACAAACATATCTAACACACTTTAGTTAGGACTTTGATATTTACAAATCAGTCGATAAGGTCAACGCCTTACTTGATTCAGGATGATCTATGGACACTTATAAATGAAAGTTAAACGTTGAACAACTAGTACCATTAGAGAAGAAACTTACCTCATCATTAGAATCACCACCAAAACTTGAGTTCTAACTATTACCCAACACTTTAGAAAATGCGTTCTTGGGAGAAGAAAGCACTTTACTAGTAATCATTTGATCATCCTTAAATGACAAATAAAAAAGTAAGTTGTTGGAAGTTTTAAAAGAGTACAAAGGAGTATTAAGATGGACCATAGCCCACATAAAAAGTATAAACCTAGTAGACTGCATGCATTATATTCACCTTGATGAAAATACTAAACCTACCAAGGAAATGCAACGCCGGTTGAACCCTAACATGAAAAAAGTTGTTAGAACTGAAGTTTTTAAACTATTAGACGTAAGTATGCTTTACCCCATTTCTAATAGTTCATGGCTCAGTCCTGTGTAAGTTGTCTCTAAAAAGTTAGAAGTCACAGTACTTACCAATGCTGATAATGAATTGATACCCACTAAAGTGACTACGGGGTGGCACGTATGGATTGAATTCTGTCACACGTAAAGAAAACAACTATTAAAGCTTTACAATGTGGTTTCTATTGGCCAACTATATTTCGAGATGCTTATACTTTTTACTCTTCATGTGATAAGTGTCAATGAATGGGAAACATTACACGAAGGAATATGATGCCATTAAACCAAATTTTAGTAGTTGAGATTTTTTATGTATGAGGTATCGACTTTATGGGACTATTTATCCCTTCTTTTGGCCATCAATACATGTTAATTGCTGTTAACTACATATCGAAATAAATAGAAACAATTCCATATAGAACCAACGATGATCACAAAGTCGTAATAAGATTTTTGAAAAGTAACATTGTTGCATGTTTTGGATTTTCTCGATCAATAATTAGTGATGGTGGCGCCCACATTTATAACAAATCATTTAAAACTCTTTTGACAAAGTATTCTATCACTCACAAAGTGGTAATCCTATATCATCTGCAAACCAGTGGCCAACGTGAGATCTCCAGTCGAGAAATAAAGTACATATTAGAAAAGATGGTGAGACTAAAAAGAAAAGATTAGCCATTGAGACTCGATGATATATTATGGGCATATAGAATGGCTTTTAAGACCCTAATTGGATGTCACCCTATAGGCTAGTGTATAAAAAAGCTTGCTACCTACCTGTTGAACTCGAGCATTTTGCTTATTGGGCCATCAATAAATTCAACTTTGACATGCAACAAGCTAGCTCAGAATGAGGATTATAGCTGGCAAAACTTGAAGAAATTTGTAATGATGCATACGAAAATGCCAAGATTTACAAGCATTGAATGAAAGTATTTTATGACAAGCAAATTATGAGAAAAATCTTTTATCCTAGGTCAGAAAGTGCTTTTATTCAATTACCGCTTGTACCTATTCTCAGGTAAGTTACACTCTCGATAGTCTGGCCCCTTTATTGTTCATATTTTTTTTTCCACATGGAGCAATTGAAATTAAGGATCCAAAGAACGATGTCACCTTTAAAGTTAATGGTCAAAGTCTAAAGCCATATTTAGAGTACCAACCACATGGAGAGGGCAACGAAATGATATTTGATAACAGGGAAGACAAGATTCAATTCATTAGGGATGACTTAAATAAAGAGTCATTGGATAATATCCTTTTATCTCTTAAAATGCATCTGATTAGTATTAAAAATTGTATGTTTGTTATGAAGTAAAAATGTTATTTTGCGTTATTAATGTAATTTATATTTGTAATTGTGTAACATATTATGAATATCTAATTATTTTTCTAAATATTTGATTTTGTGTATTTTTGTGTGTTTATTAGGTAAAAATAATAATTTCATGCAATTGGAGGCTTCAAACAAATGTACGGATGTCAAATTTGGATTCCGAAAGTCCGAGAAATTATGTCATTATCAAGGAGAATCCAAAACTTTTGTTGTAAATTTTTAAGTTTTTACCACGGTAAATGTGGTAATTGTAAAATTATAAGTTTTTATCTTGTTAGGTATGATATTTTATTAGTGGAATGTTTTGGATATGCTTGAGTGGATAAGATATGATTATGTTTGATTAGTGAGATTATTAGTGGAACAAATGTAAGGTTAGGATTTAATTAGAATTTTTTATTTGTGTGGTGTGGATTTACCATGTATTAGTATAAATAGAGAAAGGTGGTGAACACATCTCTAGGCACCTTCTCTTATCTTCTTTCCTCCCAATTCTTCTCCTCATCTCTCTTTGTAATATATTTTTAATTAATAAAATTAAGTTTATTTCAATTTTTAATTTCCATTTTAATTATGTGTTTTCAATCTTAATCATTTCTTTTATTTCAAAAATGTTTAGCTAAATATTTATAGTTAGGGGAAGGTGAAACTCTTAGTAAAAAAATATAGTTTAATCAAATTCAATTTTTAATTTTATAAATTAAGTTGTTTTCTATTTAATTTTATCCATATTTTATATTTTGAAAATTTGATTTATTGTAGACAAAAATAGGAATTTGGCACAATGAATTCTTAATATCTTAATATAAAATATGGTAAAATGGTATTTTGATTTAGTGTAGACAAATTAAGTTTTGGCATATTAAATTCTTAATCCATAATAAAATAAATGGGAAAATAATTTTATTTAATAAAATTAATCTTTTAGGAAATAAAACAAAAATAAAATGAATTCGTTAAATTATATTTATTACTAAGAGTGGATCCATAATCCTAACTAATTCAACTTCATATTTTTCCTCAAATTAAATTGTGTGTTTTTTTTTTTAAATTTTATTTTTCTTAGATAAATTTAAACAAATAAATTAAACCTTTCTTTGTGGATCGACCTTGGACTCACCGAGTTATATTATAACTAGGCACTCTTATACTTGGGAGTAAATCAAACATTTTAAGTTGTGTCAGCATCCCAATAGATACGTACAAGGAGTAATTATGCAGTTATGACTATTATTCCAAAAAGAGCGTGCACGATATAGTCTCAAGAATCTGACTATAAACGACCCCATTTGCCAGTTTATAAGAAAACTAGATAGAAAGCCTATCCTAAACCCATAGAAAGCGTTTAAACTATTTCTGGACGTAAAACCAGAGGAAGATGTGAGCCACCGTCACAACTACCTATAAATATCTTTTTATCTCACTGTTCTTTTATTTTACTATTGTTTTATCATATTGCATTCTTGTCTTTAATAATTTTATTTTATTATTGTTGCTTTTTTTCACTGTTTCTTTTTTTACTCTTAAGCCATGTGCTTTACGTGTTAATTGACACAGACATGCTACCTCATACACAGTTGTGAACCATTGTCACTAAAATCTTTAAATATGATTTTTTTTAGTACTTACAAATTATTTTTAAGAAGTATCCTAATAGCAGCTGCTCCCAACAAACAATTCAAGAATATTTGTGTGCTCTCTAGGTTTAACTATAGCAAATACAAAGAGTTCATTGAGGCATCCATAGATCTTGGTCGAATTATAGCAGCAAGAAAATTACACTTGGTATATAGAGGAGGTGATCGAGGGTTATCAAAACTGATCTCAGAAGCTGCCTACATCAGAGGGATTGTTGCTTTTTTTCACTGTTTCTTTTTTTACTCTTAAGCCATGTGCTTTACGTGTTAATTGACACAGACATGCTACCTCATACACAGCTGTGAACCATTGTCACTAAAATCCTTAAATATGATTTTTTTTAGTACTTACAAATTATTTTTAAGAAGTATCCTAATAGCAGCTGCTCCCAACAAACAATTCAAGAATATTTGTGTGCTCTCTAGGTTTAACTATAGCAAATACAAAGAGTTCATTGAGGCAGCCATAGATCTTGGTCGAATTATAGCAGCAAGAAAATTACACTTGGTATATAGAGGAGGTGATCGAGGGTTATCAAAACTGATCTCAGAAGCTGCCTACATCAGAGGGAGCCAAGTGTTAGGCATCATCCCAAGAGCCCTAAAATCTTTTGGCTATTTGTCTGACTTACCAACTAGAAAAGAGTTAGTCGTCTCAAGTATGTAAGAGAGAATAACTGAAATGCTAAATTATTCTGATGCTTTTATTTTCCTACCAGGAATAACTGAAATGTTAAATTATACTGATACTTTTATTTTCCGACCAAGAGATCTTGTAACTCTATAGGCACTTATTGCACTAGCATCTTAGACCCATCTGAACATTTATCAGAAATCCATCGATTTGTTAAATGTCAATAACTTTTATGATGGTTTTATCGCATTTCTTAACCATGTAATAAAAAACTATTTCACGTGCTCATACTGATAATGAGTTACTTAATTTGTTACAAGCTTATTGACTAGAGCCAGATCCCAAATCTTTGTGTTACAGTATCTAAATAATGATGCTGACAATAGCCGCAGTAAGACGTACAAATTAGATTTAACTCTCCGCTTGTAAATATTTTCTTCTGTGTTGGATCACGCATGTGATGTCTTCTAAACTCTACTTCTTTTCTTTAAAACATTGAGGATAATGTTTCGTTCTTGTTAGGAGGAGGGAATAGTTGATAATTATGGAATATCTCAATCATAGTGAAGTTTTTATTGATTTTTGTTGTAAAGACTAACCGTGGGTAACTTTGTGAGTCGAAAATGGTTAAATATGAAGTGTAGTGACTCTAGAAAAGCATATTCTTAGTTTGTAAGTTTAAAAAAATTTAAAAAAATTGAAAAAAGTTTTTTACTTTCTGGACATTTTATTTTTCTTTATTATCTTATTATTAAGTTTTGATAGTCATTTTAAGTGTGATCTTTCTGGCTTCTTCTTTTACTAATTAGTTTTTATACATAATTTTTACCTTTCTATATGTATATTTTTCATGTTTAAAATAGTTTTTGGGGTAGAATGTCACCTAAAAAAATTTTGATCTTTTAACATTCGATGACATGATGACTTGTAAATTTTAGTATTTGTATTATATTTGATCTTGAGTTATGTTACACCATATTTACCACTCTACATGTTGATGTCGGAGACAAATATGAGTTGCTTGAAGGAATACACATGTTTTTGAGACTGTCATTTTTTTTGGAGAGTAACCTTTTTTGGCAATTCTTCATACAGCTTACCAGTTTATTATTTTATACATGATCTCTAGATTTTTTTTGAGTTAACCCTCTAAAAAAATTATTAAAAAAATTAAAAAAAGTGTGTTGCTACATCTGAATATCTATTTAACTTGTAGATATGGAAGATTATTTAGAGTCCTAAAAGACGATGGAAATGCTACATTTGACTCATTTGAGCCTTTCTAGCCATCTCTTTTATGAAATATTCTTAGTTAACCCTTTTAAGTCTTAAAAAAAAAAAACTTTTCTTTGTCAACCTATCATCTTGACCCACTCGGATTTAAAATATTACTCGATATCTTACAAATTCCGTCACCTGTTCATGTTTGAAAAAAATGTAAATAATTATTTTGTTCAGTAAAGTTGTGTCATACACCAAAAAAAATTATTTTAAAAAAGGGAGAAAAATAACAATAATAATAAATAAGTGAAATGTACTTTGTAATCGCCAAAAGAGTTCGACTTTTTCTCAGACATATATTTTATTTTTCGTATTTCCTCTCCTTTGTTAGTCATATTCCTAGCCTACATTACACCTTAATAAAAGTTCTTCTTGATTTTGGAGGACTATAGCCTGAAGTAGAAACTAGTTATATGGGCTAAAAAGATTTAATGATGTATAAATTAAAAAAATAAATGAATACATTGGTTTGACTAGCATTTTGTTTGACTTAAGATCGTGTTATTTCTAAGCTATGGGCATATTTCTTTATCTTGGTGAAAGTGTGTGATATTACTTTTTTTATTATTTTCTCTCAATTTACCATTCATTAGAGTAGCTATTTTTATTGGGTTTAATTTCTTTGTGAGAGTGTCACTACTACCGGTGAGATTTTCAGGTTTGGCATGTTATTCTTGAAAGTGACTTGTTCCTGTAGCTGTGACAAAGCCTATTGGACTGATTCATGTAGATGGTTGATGTGGAGGTGATATTTCTTTACACTGCAGACAAAGATTATACTTTTATTTGATTGCTATTATTAGTCTGATTGAATAAACACGACTGTTTAAAAAAAATCATTTTGGGTTTGAATTTTGTCTTTGCCTAATTTGCTGGGGAGTAGCAATAAGCTGGCTGAAGGGTGTGTTGAGTGCTAGAAAACATATATTTATAAAAGAGAAAATCACCATTTTACACTCTAAGTCTTACTAACATCCCTACTTTATGTATTTAAGTCTCGTATGATTTAATTATGTGTGTTTTACTATAATTAAGTATTTTATGTATTTTAAGGGGCATCATGGTCATTTCATAATAAACGAGAGATTAGATAGCAAAACAGACCATAATTCTGAACTCAGGACAGTCGAAAACTTTTAGAGAAGTATAAAAGTATAAATGACACTGTTCCTATTATGGTACTGCTCATGATACTGTTCATGACACTGTTCACATGTACGTGCCAATGATGTGGTATTGACAGATGATGTGGTACTGATCGATGATGTAGCAGCATTCGATTGGACAAATGATGTGGCCTTGATTGCTTATGTGGAGTCGATTGATGACGTGGCATTTACTGATGATGTGTCACGATCCTATTAGACTAAAATAATTATGTAGAGCTGACCGGTGACGTGGTAGTATGTTGGTGCATCGAAAAATATGCATACGATACATGCATATGCACAGAATAACAGCCCTGATAATGTGTTCTATTTGATCGATACTTGCTATTTGGCGCAATCCTGAGCGTCCAAATTATTTTAATTCGATGACCATGATTTACTTATTATATCTATAAATAGGGGGCTCCCCCCTTAATTTGACACTCCTGAATTCATTTTTTAGCTCTATTTTCTGTAACTCCTTCTATTTCATGTATTTTCTATGTATTTTAATAAATTTTCATTTTACCATTAGTTTAATTATGAGTAGTTAATTTACTCTCTAGCTTGGGATGAAAGTAAAGTCTCAACATATTTCATGAGCTTAATTTGATAAATTTACTTTCTCTTCCCCTTTGATTGTTATGGATGTTTTGACTTTTCGTCGACAGATAGTAATAATCTTGCCTAGATATTGCACTGGGTAATTGTCTTCCTAGTGCAAGATTATTACTATTTGACACGATAAGTCCTTAGCACCATATTGATTAGAGTGAGATTCATAAGCAGTAGAAATCCTTTAATGATTTAATTAACGCTAATAAGGAATATTAAGCCTATGATGCATGTTGAGTACATATTCAAATACCCAAGCGCCTCACTTTAATAAGTTTTCACTTTAATTTATTCCTGCCATTCTAATTTAAATTCTAGGATTTTTCAAATTACTTTCACCACAAATCCAATCACCCATTTAGAAAATTAACTCTACACAATTAAAATCTACCTCCTCGTGGGATGGGTACTCATCACTATTGATCTATTCTACAATAAATTCATGCACAATAAGGATGTGGAAAGACTATTTTGTGAATCCTTCACAAACATCTTTACTATAGCCAACCCATCTCCATCTCACATAAATGAAGCTCTATCAGACCTTCTGATAACCCTATGAAATGATGTGTTTTAGTGTATTTCAGTAATAGTTTGCATTACATCTATTTTAATTTAAATTTGATGAAGTTTGTGTGATTTTTGAATAATTGTATACCTAAAACATGTGTGTAACTATAGGTGATTGGAAACCTGAATTTTATAAAAAGAATGTTGTTGCAATGGACTTATAAAAATGACAAATGAAAATAGCTACAAGAGACTTTAAGCAAGGATGAAACAATGCAGAAATTGTAACTGTTGTTGGAGCAACCATTACTGTAGCAATCCTCGAGCATTAACGGAAGAATCTGGATAAAATATTTAGAATATTGTAATCTGTAATTTCCAAATCTGACAATGCACGACCTAAAGTTTCCAGTTAACCTAATTTGCGAATATAAAAGGAGACGTTCATGAGGAGAAGAGGAGAGCCTTTAATTAAGATCAAAATAAAAAAGAAACAACAAAGAAACAGAGTTCTCGAGCAGGATTCAAGGCTGCACCAGTCGAAGACATTTACAGAATCAATTTGAACTTGTTCTTTCTCGTTCTTTTGTAGCTTTCTTGTTATTCATTGATCATGAAGATGTATTCGATGGCTAGAACTTGGTTGTTTGTTTCCTTTTCACAAATCATTAAATAAATTTATTTATGGTTGAGTGTTAAACTATCTTGATGGTTAATTGATTGAATATAGGTGTTGCTACATATTTGTTATAGTATGTTGCTTTAATAACAATTATTTACATTTATTATTTTGGTTGACCACTTATTTAATGATACAAGTTAAGAAAGAGCCGCAAAAGGACCTATTTTAGTGGAACATATTAGAATAATATTTGGTCTTAGATTGAGTTTCTTGGATTGAGTTTAACTTGAGTCCTAAAAGGGTCATGTTTAATATCAGATTAGTGATGAACTTGATAAAGGGATTCACCTTGTAGGGTAAAAAGAACCTAAGCATGTAATGTTATATCTTATGTTAATATAACAATTGGCCATTTTTAGGTTGCATAAATGTATAAGACATCTAACAAGCGATAGCTGATAATACAACTGGCTTCTGTCCAATGTTGTGGTAGATGTTGCAACAACTGAGTTTAACATGAATAAAATAGTCAATACCATTGAAATACTAACTAGGCAACCCAAGAGGGGGGTGAATTGGGATTTTTAAAAATTAAGCAACTAAAACTTAATGCAATATAAACTAAGCAACCAAATTCGAAATAAATAAATTAATGCGCAATGAAAAGTGAAATACAAGTGTGCAACCCAAGAGGGGGGGTGAATTGGTGTTTTAAAAATTATCCTAATCAAATCACACAACAATCCACAACAATCAAAATCTAATGCCTTAATAAAATTGAAAACAATAAATTCAATAAAAGCACAATAATAAATGAGTAAGAGAGGAGAAAGCAAACTCAAGGATTTTTACGTGGTTCGCTATCCTACCACGCCCACGCCTCAAGCACACCGGGCTTGAGGATTTCACTATCCAAGCCTTTCCAAGGCTTCAAATGTTTACAATTGACTTCAAGGTGTCAATGAACCTTTACAACAAAGAGATTATCTCTCAATCTCTTCACTCAAGTGTATCACACACTTAATCACTCACAAATTTGATGAGGAATTGAAAATTACAACAAAATTCTCAAGAGTAGATGAACAAATTTAAGAACAAAGCTCACTCAAAGATTTACGATTCACAAATCGAGAGCTCAAGATATGTTGTATGCCTTTTGTTTTGCGTGCTAGAGAGCTTGAAAATGAGTTGCATTTGAGTTTTATAGTTGAGCTCAAAAACTAGCCGTTATGCATTTTTGCCGAAACGGATCAAGGTTAACCCTTACGCTTAATCGTCAGACCGTCAAAGTTACCGCTGAAATGAATTTCAAATAAACGGTTCGCCGCTTTCTTGTAAACGGTGAAGGGTAATTTCAGAGACCTGCAAAATAATTTGGCTTAACCGTTTACTAAACGGTTCAAGGTTAGCAACTGAAATAAACGGCCTCTGCTTTCAGAACGCAAGCGGGTAATTTCAGAGACCGCAAAATAATTTCGCTTAACCGTTTACTAAACGGTTCAAGGTTAACATTCTGGAACTAAACGATTCACCGTTTTCCTGTAAACGGTGAAGGGGTAATTTCCAGTGAACTGTTTACAAAAAATTACAGGTTTACCCCAAAACTTTCTATAACTGTACTATGACCCAAAATGTTATAAAACTTTACAAATAGGTCTAATTTCAGAATTTCTATATAATACTTTGTGAATCTCAAAACTTTCTGAAATTATGAAATGGTCCAAAATACTATAACACTTCTTAAATAAGTCCTTCTCCATAATTTCAAACAATACTTGTTGATTTTCAAGTTTTCAAAACACTTTCAATTAAACCATAAACTTGAAAAACAATCAATTTCATTAAATCATTTTTCCATTAAATATAAAACATTTAAAATGTGAAAATAATGATTTATCTAAAATGTATAAAAAATAATTTAAGCTTTTAAAAACTTAATCATTCTTAATCATATTTGTTATCATCAAAATCAACAATATGTAAACATATATGTTAACAATCTCCCCCTTTTTGATGATGACAAATCTTTCATGTTTTTAAAGAATGATTCCATAAATTAATCTTGTTTGTTATCATCAAAATCAATATTATGAAAACATAAATGTTAACAAAAAGTAAAGAGATAGGGTAAGAGAGAACAAACACAATGATTTTTACGTGGTTCGGCTATCCCCGCCTACGTCGACGGCTCCAAGCTCACCGGGCTTGAGGATTTCACTAAGTAAGCCTCCAATGCTTCAAATGCTTACAATTGACTTCCAAGGTGTCAATAAACCTTAACAACAAGAGATTATCCCCAATCTCTTAACCCAAGTGTATCCCAACACTTACAATCACTCAAAACAAAAGATTACAAATTGTTTTTCTCTCACACAATATTTAAGATTACAAATCAATGCCCAATGTGTGAATAAAAGAAGTAAGAATGTGTTTAAAGCTCTAAAAAGATTGTATACTCAAGTATAAGCTCAATGGTAGTGTTGTTATCAGCCTTTGATTTGATTTGAATGATCTTATTTATAGTTGGAGTTGAAAAACTAGCCGTTATTGACTTTCTGTTAGAAAACGGATCACCGTTAACAATTAACGGTTAACCGTTTGGACTGGTCAAAGTTACTGTTGGGCAGAATTTCAAATAAACGGTTGACCGTTTGTCACTATTCTTTCACCGCTAAAATCCAGAGACTTGCACAACAAATTTCTTCCAACCATTCTCACTAAACAGTTAAAGATCAACAAAGAATGTCATTTTGGAAAATATCGGTTAGCCATTTATAAGTTATTGGTTTTCCGGTAAATTTCAGAGACTTGTACAAAAAATTACAACTAACCGTTCTTACTAAAGGTTAAAGATTAACAAAGTAGGTCATTCTGGAAATTATTGATTAGCCATTATATGTTAACGGTTCACCGTTAAATTCAAGCAATCTATAAAACAAAATGCTTAACCGGTTTGCTTTAAACGGTAAGAGATTAGCTCAAAAATCATTCCTGAATATTATCGGTTAACCGTTAAAAATAACGGTTCGCCGTTTACCTTAAGCAGGTTTGAAAGCTAATCGGTTAAAGCTTAAGAAATAACCCTTTTCTAAGTATCACCGGTTAGTCTTTAAACTAAACGGTTAGTCGTTAAAAAATAAAAGGTTAGTCGTTTACTTCCAGTAGCTAGCTTTTTGTTTGTTTTATGCAATCGGTTGAAGCTTTAGAAAATAGCCCTCTTTTGCATTTTATCGGTTAACCGTTAAAATAAACGGTTCACCGATTACGCCCAGAATTACATATTTTTACAGAATTATTCTTGTTTATCCAAGATTTATAAAGACATATAGAAAATTTCTGGCTTTTAAGAAAAATATTAGTTATTAAAAAACTCCAACAATTTGATCATGAGAAATTAAGATTTGTTAATAAATATTTACATTTTAACATTCTCCCCCTTTTGATGATGACAAACTTCTTTCAATAATATGCTCCCCTTAACTATATGCTCCCCCTACATGTATGACTAAAAAATTTTTTTGCCAATATAAGATGGTTTCTTTAAAAATTATGTATACAAAAATAGTCCATTATCTCCCCCTTCATCATAAAAAAAAATAAAATTGAAACAAAAGAAGCAGGAGACATAAGAGAAAGAGATTACCCATGATAAGCGAGCAAAAATTTTGGCAGAGTCTCCCCTTAAATTTGGAGAAATCATCAAATACAAAATAGGATTAAAAGCACTTCCAAAGAGAATTAACCAAGTATCCACATCCCAACAACTCCAATATCTTAATAATGATACTGCCATAGGGAAGCAAGCAGTGAGTAACCGCAGGAGTAGTCAGCATATGACGCACAATGATATACCCAAGGTTAACAAGTCACCTACTAATGAGACTATCTAGTAACCCAACATCAAAACGAGTTACCTCATCTGAGTGACCTCTCCTAGGTGTAACGATATGCTGCAAAATATTATGAAGGATGCGAACTTTAAGAGGTAGCAGCTGAGACCTGAAAGGTAGTCCACAAATATCATCACTAAGATCCCTACGACGGTAGATATTACGTACACTCTCATTGTGTACAAAGTCATCAAATGAGAGGGCTTTTCTGGATGTATAAAAGGTATGACCTTCATTCGAAATCCCAAGAATGTTAGTATTTAGAAATTCAACATCAAAATCAATAGATACACCATCAACAAAAGTAACAATCCTATCTAAATGAGTTGCGGAGAGTTCTATATTAGAGTAGAAAACTCGAACTAGATTAGGATAGACTCGATCATCAAAGTCTATGGCAGACTCTCAAGGTCTAAGCATATTGCTAACACTTCTATCACACACAATCAACTCTTTAAAATCTTCTATATCCACAAAATAAGAATCAAGTACCTGTCGACCCATAAAGCGATCCACGAAGCGTTTGCGCAATGGTGCTGTAGGGAAGTGAAGTCTTTCAAATTCAGATGTATCCCGTGGTGGAATAGGGTTGACAGAGGGTGTTTGTTTCCTCCTCCGAGGCCTCCGAGACGACTCAGCCATGGTAATTAGAAAAAATTTCGGAAGATGAATTTAGGAGCAAATGAACCGATTATTCAATTTGTCAAGAAATTACAAAAAAATGGATCAAAATTGACAGAAACCAGTCTGCTGCCCTTAGGGTTTTGATTTGAAATTTTTCGATTTTGGACAAGATTTAGAGTTTTAAATCGGTAGAATCATTCTAAAAGTGATTAGAAAGAGTTCAATCGGTGTGATTTGTTACGAAAATGGAGAAAAATGGAGAAGGAAGAAGAGGAAAAGCTTCGGTTTCGCGGTTATGGCGGAAATGGTGAGGGGGTAAGTGAAGACGAAGAAGAAACCTGTGACCAGTTTTATACTTAGCGAAAACGGCGAGCCGTTTTCTATAAACGGTAAAGGGTTAATTTCCAGAGAGCTTATAATATGAAAACGGTTAACGAGTAAGAGTAAACGGGAAAGGGCAAATATTATGAAGCTTTCTGTTTTTAAACGATTTACCATTAACTGTAAACGGTGAGAGGGTAAAGAGAAATCAGTATGTCCTAGTTTCTGGAAATAAACAGTGCACCGTTTATTTAGAAACGGTTATCCGTTTATTTTATTTGTTATTTCACACTTTTGTTTCAATATTTGGCCAACAAATATTACAATTCAAGATTATTGCTTTGATCTAAAAATATTTTAAGGCCATTTTAATGCAAAATTCATGAGCATATATATATTTAAAAAAAATCATTCGTACAAAACATACATGCACACTACTAGTATATCATACTTGAGCATTCCATGAATATTAAACCATCAAGTCATAAATCAATCAAATCAATAGACTCAGTAACATGATTAGAAATGTTAATGTGAAAATTTCATCATCCCAAGTTCCTGTCGAATTTTTGAAAATTGATCTTTTCAAAGAGGTTTTGTAAAAATATCGGCGAGTTGTTTTTCTATAGAAATAAACTCCAATGCAATATCACCCTTTTGAACATGATCTCTCAAAAAATAATGTCTAATTTCTATATGCTTGGTTCTAGAGTGCTGAATGGGATTCTTTGAAAGATTTATGGAACTAGTATTGTCACACTTAATGGGAATTTGTTCAAGATTATTACCATAGTCTCTAAGTGTTTGTTTCATTCAAAGAGCTTGTGCACAACAACTACCTGCGGCAATATATTCCGCCTTAGTGGTTAAAAGTGCAACTGAGTTTTGTTTCTTACTAAACCATGAACTAGTGCTTTTCCTATCAACTTTATAACTGGCAAAATCCGCATCCGAATAGCATGTTAAATCTATATGAGTTCCTCTAGGATACCAAATGCTAAGATCTACAGTTCCACTCAAATAATGAAAAATTCATTTTACAGCAAGTAAATGAGATTCCTTGAGACATGATTGAAATCTTGCACACAAACATACACTAAACATGATATCGGGTCTACTTGCAGTTAAGTAAACTAGAGAGCCGATCATACCTCGATACTTTTTAATATCAACTTCTTTACCTTTTTCATCTTTGTCAAGCTTGATTGTGGTGCTCATTAGAGTGCTTTTGGTGTTTGAGTCATCAATTCCAAACCTCTTGAGTAAGTCTTTCACATACTTGGCTTGATTTATGAAGATTCCTTCATCATTTTGTTTTATTTGCAGTCTAAGGAAATACTTCAACTCTCCCATCATGCTCATTTCAAACTCCTTACTCATACATGATGAAAATTCCTTGCACAAAGACTTATTAGTAGAACCAAAGATAATATCATCAACATATATTTGAACAATAAGTATATCTTAGTCCTTATGCTTAACAAAGAAAGTAGTATCCGCTTTACCCATTGAAAAATCGTTATCTAACAATAAGTTTTTAAGCCTGTCATACCATACTCTAGGTGCTTGTTTTAATCCATACAATGCTTTAGACAACTTATACACATGATTTAGAAACTTTTCATTTTCAAAACCAGGAGTTTGTTTCACATAAACTTCCTCCATAATATAACCATTTAAGAAAGTACTTTTAACATCCATTTGAAATAAAATGTAATTTTTATAATATGCATATGCTAATAACATCCTAATAGATTCTAATCTTGTTACAGGTGCAAATGTTTCATCAAAATCAATTCCTTCTTCTTGGTTGTATCCTTGAGCCACTAATCTAACCTTATTCCTTATAACCACACCAGATTCATCCATCTTATTTCTAAATACCCGTTTAGTACTTATGATGGATTGATGTTCCGGTTTAGGAACTAATTTCCACACATTATTTCTCTCAAATTGATTTAATTCCTCTTGCATTACCATAATCCAAGATTCATTATTTTTCGCATCCGCAAAGGATTTTGGTTCAATTTGACAAATAAATGCAGCATGCTCACATGTGTTCCTAAGTGATCTAGTTGTAACACCAAGTGAAGGATCTTCTAGAATTGCATCCTTAGGGTGAGAAGAAACATACCTCCACTCCTTGGGAAGTGATTGAGAAGTACCTTGATTTTGTTCTCCACTTGTTTCTTTATGTTCCTCCTCTTGATTTTCATGTAATCCACCCTTTTGGTTATCCTTTGCTGATTCTTCTTGTAATTCTTCATCTGCATTATTATTAACATCTCATTTCTCCGCAGAGGAAGGGTTAGACTCATTAAATGAAACATGCATAGACTCTTCCACAACTAAAGTTCTTTTATTATAAACTCTATAAGCTTTGCTTGAGTTTGAATACCCGAGAAAGATACCAACATTAGATTTTGGGTCAAATTTACCAAGATTATCTTTTGTGTTCAAAATGAAACATTTACATCCAAAGACTTTGAAATATCTAATGTTGGGTTTTCTATCTTTCCAAAGCTCATAGGGAGTTTTGTTGAGATGAGATCTGTTGTGCAAATTTTATTGAACTCGCAAGCGCACGAATCTATTGTAGAATAGATCAATGGTGACGAGTGTCGATCCCACGAGGAGGTTGATTTTAATTATGTGTAGAATTAATTTTCTTTTAAATGGGTGATTAGATTTATGGTGAAAGGAATTTAAAATATGCTAGAATTTAAATTAAAATGGCGAGAGTAAATTGAAATGGAAACTATTATACTTGAAGCACTTGGGTATTCGGATCTGCATCAACATGCTCCATGGGCTAAATATTTCTTATTAATACCAATTAAATCATGAGGGGGGATTCCACATTCATGAACCACGCCAAATAAGTATGGTGTTAATTATCGTGCCAAATAATAATAACCTTGTACTAGTGTGGGTTTAACTGTATGATTCAGACAAGACTATTATTATTTGTCTAAAAGTCAAAACAACCACAAATATTAGAGGAATAGAAAATAAATTTACCAAATAAAGCCCATGGAACATGTTTTGATTTCACCTTCAACACAAGCTTGAAATATAATTAGCTACTCATATTCGAACCAAGGGTAAAATGGGAATTTATTAAAATACATAGAAAATACAAGAAAGAGAAGGAATTACGTAAATCTAAGCTTACAAATGAATTCGGATCTCAAATTGTGGGGAAGCCCTTTTATAGTACATTGAGTGAATCATGACCATGGTGAACTGACGCAGGAGCGCCCACGCCATCATCAAACAACAATACCACTATTTGAACAGTAACACTATTTGCACAGTTCACGGTTTGACCACTATTTGCACAGTAAACCGGTTTTTGCACAGTAATACTATTTGTACAGTATCATGAACAAGATTATAATGAATAGCCTGTGAGATACGTGAACAATGACATTTTTCCTTTTATGCTCCTTCAAGGTTTTCGATCGCTCCGAGTTCAAATGTGACGTCCGCTTTTGTCTCGATCACCCGCTCATCGTGAAATGATCGCGATACCCCTAAAATACATAAAATAACTAATTATAATGAAACACACGAATTAAATAACAAAATACTTAAATAAATAAAATAGCAATGTTAGTGAGACTTGAAGTGTAAATGACGATTTTCTCCTTTATAAATATACACTTTCTAACACTCAACAACCCAGCTATTGCTAGTCCCTAGCAAATAAAGCGAAGATAAAATTCAAAACCAATTTTTTTTTTTTTAAACACAGGTGTTTATTCAATCGATTAATGATAAGAATCAAAGAAAAGTACAAGTATTATCTCCGCCTAAAGAAATATCATAGCCACATCAACAATCCACATGCATCACCAAGAGACTATAGTAATCAGGCCACTTTCAAGAATAACATGTCAAACCCCAAAATCTCACCGGTAGTAGTGACACTCTCACAAAGAAATTAAACCCAATAAAAATTGTCACTACAATGAGTGGTGAATTGAGAGAAAATAATATAGAAATACCACACTCTCACCAAGATGAAAGAAGTATGCTCACAGTTTAGAAATAATACGACCTCAAATAAATTACTAGTCAACCCAATTTATTCTTTTTTTTTTTATTTTTATAAATGCATCACTACATCTTAATAGCCCATATAACTAGCTTTTACTTCAGACTATAGTTCTCTAAAATCAAGAAGGACTTTTATTAGGACGTAACGTAGGCTAGGGACATGGCTTAACAAAGAAAGGAAAATAGGGAAACAAAATATATATGTTTGAGAAAAATTTCAAGAACTTTTGAAAATTACAAGATGCGTTTTGCTTATTTATTGCTATTGTATATCCCTTTTTTTTTCTCTTTTTTTTTTTTTTTTTTCTCTTTTTTTTTTATATGGCACAACTTTATTGAACAAAATAATTATTTATCCTTTTTCGCAAACATGAATAGGTGATGGAACTTGTATTATATCGGGTAATACTCCTAATTGGAGTGGGTCAGGATGATAAGTTAACAAAGAAAAAGCTTTTTTTTTTTTAATTTATTTATTTAGGCTCAAAATGGCTAACTATGGATATTTTACAATAGGGATGGCTTGAAAGGCTCAAACGGATCAAAGATGGCCTTCCATCGTCTCTTAGAGCTCTAAATAATCTTCCATATCTAACACACGTTTTTTTTTTTTTTTTTTTAAAGGGTTAAAGGAAATCTAGAGATCATGTATAAAGTCGCATTGCATGAATAATGGGCAAAAGGGTTACTCTCCAAGAAAAATTAATAGGCTCAAAAACTCACTTGGAATTTATTTTGACATATGCATTCCTTCAAGCAACTCATATTTGTCCCCAACATCAACATATAGAATAGCAAACATGGTGTAACATCACTCAAGACCAAAGATAATACAAATACTAAAATTCAAAAGTCATCATATCATCCAATATCAAAAACTTACACAAAATTACCAAATATATATATATATATATTTTTTAACGAAATTCTACCCCCCAACCTATTCTAAACATAAAAAGAAAACATACATGCAGAAAAATTAAAGAAAAATGTCTGAATTTTTTTTTTTTTTTTAAGAAGATGCGTTTCTAGAGTCACTACACTCCATATTCAGCCATCTTCGACTTAAAAACTTGAAAACATATATTTATAAAGGAGAAGTCAAAAAGAAAAGTTAAGAAAAACAAAACAATTTTTTTTTTTTTTTTACTAAGAAGATGCGTTTCTAGAGTAACTACACTCCATATTCAGCCATCTTCTACTCAAAATGGTTAGTTCTACAACAAAAAATTAGTAAAAACTTAACCAATATTCCACAATTGTCAACTATTCCCTCCCCCCAACCTGAATGAAACATTGTCCTCAATGTTTGAAAGGAAAGAAGTAGAGTTTAGAAGACATCACCTGGGTAGTGCAACACAGAAGAAAATATTTACAA
The DNA here is from genome assembly GCA_030449925.1 of Citropsis articulata. Classification (NCBI taxonomy): domain Eukaryota; kingdom Viridiplantae; phylum Streptophyta; class Magnoliopsida; order Sapindales; family Rutaceae; genus Citropsis; species Citropsis articulata. Next base: position 998,054 of record JASUUH010000110.1, on the reverse strand, counting down.
ACGGAGAGTTAAATCTAATTTGTACTTCTTTTTTTTTTTTTACTGTTACCATCATTATTTGAACATTCCAACACAACGGTCCTGGGATCTGTCTCTGATTGATAAGCTTGTAACAGATCAAGTAGCTCATTAGCAGTATGTGCACAAATAAAGACTTTTTTAACTGAGGAAGGAATGAAATAGGTTTTTATTGCATGGTTAAGAAATGCGATAAAGCCATCATAAAAATTATTGACATTTAACAAACCGATGGGTTTCTGGTGGATGTTCAGATGGGCCCAAGATGCTAATGTAATTAGTGCCTCTAGAGTTGCAAGATCTCCTGGAAGGAAAATAAAAGCATCAGCATGATTTATCATTTCAGTTATGCGTTCTTGCATACCTGAGACAACTAACTCTTCTCCAGTTGATGAGTTAGACAAACAGCCCAAAGGTTTTAGGATTGTTGGGATGATGCCTAACACTTGGCTCCCTCTGATATAAGCAGCTCGAGACCATTTTGATAACCTCGGTCACCTCCTCCATACACCAAGTGCAATTTTCTCTCGCTATTCTTCACCAAGATCTACGCCTCAACGAACTCTTTATGTTTGCCATAGTTAAATCCAGAGCACACAAATGTTCTTGAATTGTTTGGGAGTAATGCCATTAGGATACCGCTCAAAAACAACTTGTGAGTGCACAACAACAAAATTATATTTAAGAACCTTGGTGACAACATGTATGAGGCATTATGTCAATGTCAATTAACACTAAGGCACATGGCTCGAGAGTAAAAAAGAAAACAAAGAAAATGAAAAGCAAAACAATAATAACATGAAAAATTATTACAAGCAATAATGCGATGGTAAAATAACGATAAGTAAAACAACAAGAAAGTAAAAGGATATCTACGGTAGTTGATCGCGGCTCACATCTTCCTCCTCGTTTTACGCCCAGAACGGCTTGAACGCCTCATGGGTCGAGGATAGGCTTTCCATCCGCTTTCTTACAAACCGCAAACAGTGGTCGTTATAGTCGATTCTAGACCGTATCGCACGCTTCTTTCTCGAATAATGGCCATAACCTGAGAATCGCTTTGTACGTATCCACCGGGATGCGTTTCAAAAGACAAAAGGATATTATCCAATGACTTTTATTCAAGCCATCCCTAATGAATTTAATCTTATCTTCCTCGTTATCGACACCATTCCTAAAGAACATGGTTTTTATTGCATATCGCTCGCACACTTACGACAAGCAATGAAAGTCTTTTAGCTCGCTGCTTTCTCGCATAATTTCCTTTACCACAACCGTGCATGTATGCAATAAATTTAGAGGTAACTCACCGCCAAACGTATTTTGGCCTCGATTAACCAATGGATGTCGCAGGTATGCCATTCTTCATAAGCAATCGATGCGCTCGGATCGGGCTTTATAGATCGAAAGAGTGCATTCCGAGGAAGGGGAATCGCTTGAAGCTTTTGCTAAAATCTCGCCTCGCCCATGCCTTCGCCTCGTAATATCGCTTATCGTGGAAATCAAGTAACCGACTTGATTGTCACGGAGTACCGTTATCCGCCTCTTCACCGGGTGACAAACTTAAACACACAAAGCAAACTAAACACACAAACAGAAAATAAATTAAAACACACAAAGCAAATTAAAATCGTCTTATCGAATTACCTCAAGCTCCAATTCCGCATCAAAAATTCCATCCTCTATTTCTGAGTTGTCTTTCTAGATCTTTAACGTGAATACTAACTCAAGGCGGTCAGATCCCAGACAGATGAAATTTACAAAATCAGATCTCGCTTCGAGATGAGTTTGACACGCTGAAGTGTTCTAATCGTGTACAAGAGGTAATCGCCTCATGATTAAAATGATACGAGAAAACTATAATGGTTAAACAAACACACTTAAACAAAATAATTTCAATCAGAAAAGAATAATCAAAAGAAAGAAAAGAATCAAATCAAATTACCGAAAAGAAAAGAAAACCTCAATTTAAACTTGTGGGTCACTCGATTTATTTCACTCTCCTCTCCATGGTTGGTATTCTAGATATGGCTTTAATCTTTGACCATTTACTTTAAAAGTAACGCCGCTCTTCGATCCTTAATTTCAATCGCCCATGTGGAAAACAGGAACAACAAACGGACTGCACCATCGAGAACGAATTTACCCGGAAATAAATAGAATTGAATAAAAGCACTTTCTCGACCCGGAGTAAAAGATTTTCTCATAATTTGCTTGTCGTGAAAGACTTTCATTCGCTGTTTGTAAATCTTGGCATTTTCATACGCTGGCCATTGCGAATTTCTTCAAGTTCCGCCATTGTAATCTTCTTTTCCGAGCCACCACGCATGTCAAAATTGAATTTCGATGGCCCAAGACGCACGATGCTCGAGTTCCATGGTAGGTGGCATGCTTTTCCATACACTCAGCCTGTAGGTGACATCCCAATTGAGTTTTGAAAGTCGTTCTATATGCCCATAATGCATCATCGAGTCAACGACCAATCTTTTCCGTCGGGCCTCACCGCTTTTCTAAAATGTGCTTTATTTCATTGAGATCTCAACTTGGCCACCGGTTTGTGGATGATATGGGGTTGCCACTTTACGAGTGATGGAGTACTTTGTCAAAAGTGCTCAAGGATTTATTGCAAAAAGTGGGCACCACCATCACCGATAATTGCTCGAGGAAATCCAAAATGAAACAATGCTTGTTTTTCAAAAATCTTATCACTACTTTGTGATCGCTTGGTCCTACACGGAATTGCCTCTACCCATTTCAAAACATAGTCAACAGCAACCAATATGTATTGATGGCCAAAAGATGGGGGAAAGGGTCCCATGAAATCGATACCCCATACATCAAAACTTTCAACTACTAAAATTGGGTTTAGTGGCATCATATTCCTTCGTGTTATGCTCCCCATTCGTTGACACCTATCATATAAAGAACAAAATGTGTAAGCATCTCGAAATATAGTTGGCCAATAGAAACCACATTGTAAAATTTTTATAGCTGTTTTCTTAGCACTGAAGTGGCCTCCACAAGCTTGTTCATGGCAGAATGAAAGAATGTTTTGAAATTCATTCTCTAGGACACATCGTCGAACAATTTGATCTACACATTACTTGAATAGATAAGGATCATCCTAAAAGAAATTTTTTATTTCTGCAAAGAATTTGGCCTTGTCTTGCTTAGTCCAATGCTCTGGAAGTTGACCTGTAACAAGATAATTAACAATATCAGCATACCATGGTACTACTTCCACACTCATTAGTTGTTCATCTGGAAATGACTCATTCAAGGGTAATGGTTCTATAGTTGTGTCAAAATGGAGACGAGAAAGATGGTCAGCCACAACATTTTCTGTTCCTTTCTTATCCTTGATTTCTAAGTCAAATTCCTGCAAAAGTAACACCCAACGAATTAGTCTAGCCTTTGCATCTTTCTTTGTGAGAAGATATTTAAGAGCAGCATGATCTGTGAATATAATTATTTTACAACCAATGAGATAAGATCGAAATTTCTCTAATGCAAACACTACAGCTAGCATTTCTTTTTCAGTGGTTGAATAATTCAACTGTGCATCATTCAATGTCATACTAGCATAGTAAATCACATGGGGAACTCGATCAACTCTTTGTCCTAATACTGCTCCTACTGCATAATCAGATGCATCACACATAAGCTCAAAAGGTAAATTCCAATTTGGGGGCTGAATGATGGGTGATGATGTCAACAACTGCTTTAATTTTTCAAATGCCACAAGACATGAATCATCAAAGACAAAAGATACATCCTTAGCAAGTAGATTGCATAAGGTCTGTAAACTTTGCTAAAATCTTTAATGAAACGCCTATAAAACCAAAGATGCCCAAGGAAGATCATATCGACTGCTTTGTTGTGGAGGAAGATTAAATGTAGATCCACCTGGCTTTATCAACCTCAATACCTTTGCTTGAAATGATGTGACCGAGAACAATACCTTGTTTTACCATAAAATGGCATTTTTCCCAATTCAAGACTAAATTCTTCTCGATACATCTCTCGCAGTAACTAGTGTTAATGATGTAAACATCGATCAAAACGAATCACCAAAATGTAAAAGTCATCCATAAAGACCTCAAGGAATCGCTCAACCATATCGTAAAAATACTCAACATGCATCGTTGAAATGTAGCAGTGCATTACATAATCCAAATGGCATTCTCAGCGTGTAGTCTTCGATCTTTTCTACATGAACTGATTATATCCCGAGTAGCCATCTGTAAAGCAATAAAATTCATGACCGCTAATCTATCAAGCATTTGATCGATAAATGGTAAAGGAAAATGGTCTTTACGTGTAATGTAATTCAACTTCCTATAATCAACGATACACGCCATCCCGTAGTTACTCTAAGTGGGCACTAATTCATTATTAAGATTGGTAACCACCGCGACTCGACTTTTTGAACAACTTGCACAGACTCAACCCATGAACTATCGAAATGGGGTAAATAATACCGTGATCTAATAGCTTAAGGACTTCAAGCATAACAACTTCTTTCATGTTGATTTAACCGACGTTGCATTTCCCAAGTAGTCTAGCATTTTCATCAAGCGTGAATGTAATGCATGCGCCCATCGGGTTTATACCTTTTATGTCCATGGTCCATCCTAATGCTTCTTTACGCTCTTTAAAACATCCAACAACTTACCTTTTTGTTCGCCATCGAGTGAGGAAGAGATGATTATCGGCAAAGTGCTTTCTCTCCCAAGAATGCGATTTCAAAGTGTTGGGTAATGGCTTGAGCTCGAGTTTCGTGGTGATTCACGACGGGTTGAGTTTTTCTCCACGGCACTAGTTGTTCATCTCGACTTCCATTTATTCAGGTCCATGGATGGCCGAGTCAAGGTGGCATCAATCATCGATCGATCCGTCAATATCAAAATCCAAACCAAAGTGAGTTAAACATGTTCGCAAAGGGTCATCACTAAGGTTTGAAAGAAAATTATTATCAACTAATGCTTCTATTAAATCCACATCAACAATTCCATCATCCACATTGTGAGGTTGTTTGGCAATGTTGAAAATATCGAGCTCCACGGTCATATTGCCAAAGGACAACCGCATTTCCGCTCGCATTGAGCGAAAGCATAGCTGCCAAGAAAGGTCGGCTCAGGATAACGGGATGTGCTTGAATCGCATCGCCGAGTGTCAATTACAATGAAATCAACAGAAAATAAAACTTGTCTACCCGAATAAGACGCCTTCCACAATACCACGAGGTATTTTGTGGACCGATCTGCAGTCGTAACACCACCGGAGTTGGGTGTAATTCTCCCACCAAGTTTCACAACATGCATTAAGGCAACAGATTTACACTAGCTCCTAAATCCAACAAAGCATTCTCAATTGTGTGGTTCCCTATACTACGAGATAAATGGGAGCTCGATCTTTGAATTTTGAGGCATTTTACGTTGGAGTATAGAATCAACATTTTCGTTAAAAAGGCCTTTTCTCGAACATGAATATTTCTCTTTAGTGCAAAGGTCTTTAAGAAACTTGGCATATGATGGCACTTGTTTTATAGCTTCAAGAAAGGGATGTTAACACTTACTGTCAAGATTTCAAAAATCTCACCTGGATTTTCCTTTGTTCCTTTAGCTAACCTCCGAGGAAACGGAGCTTAGAACATATTCTCGCGGGTTGGTTTCTCTTCTCCTTCGGTGATGAATCCTCAACATCTGCTGTGTACAACTGAGTTGATTTTGGCATCTCCACTATATCGACTTCTTTCCCTTTCGCAAGGTCATCACCGCTTTGACCTCTCCATGATGTTGCGGTGAACCGGCATTTGCTTCATTCACCGCTTTAGGTTGTGCAATCGTTGACTTGGGAATTTACCTTTCTCAACGGTCATTGCCAAGGTTCGAATCTGAAGAAGCGTTGTCCCACCATTTTCTCGAGGCTCAAACCGATTGAGCCATGAGTCAAGCCCGCCTCAACTCATTTCGCAATTCATCAACGGTGCGGTTCTGCTGTTCGATTCTAGAATGAGTAGAATTCTTGAAATTCGAATGTATCCTCCCATGGTCCGGGTTGAGAGTGGTTTGGCTTTGATTGTATGGTCTAAATAGTACGGTGTTTGAGAAATTCGAGGATTCGCATTCGTTGAATCGCGAGGTGGAGCCGCCGTCCATTTTGTTGGAATCCTCGAGACCATGAAAATCGTGGTCTCTCCATCCGTGATTATATGTGTTGGAGTAAGGATTGTAGGTTGATGGTTTTCTCATGATTCCTGGCATTGGCTTGATCCGAATACGTAGCCGCATGGTCATGCTGGCTCGCTGATTTGGCAATCGCCAACGATGCTATTTATCGAGAAAGACCTTCGATTATTGCTTGACTTCCTTGATTTCGAGCTTGACTCACCAATGTTAACCTCATTCACCCCTTAATTCTCCCGGTATTCCTGAGTGATCGATCACGTTGTTGGGAATTATCCGATTGGCGCCGAAGAATTCCCAAATCAAGCACTTTTGACATAAGCTCTCCTCCATCGGTCGCCATTAGCCATTCTTGCACATGTGGCAATAATCCTCCAAAAGTATTGGCATTGGTGCCATTGCACTCCACGATGTGGACACTTCAAGAGTAGCCCATCAATCGCCTCCCATGCTCAAAAATTGCTCGTCTCTTTGGGTAAATTCAAATTTCCTGCGAATAGCATTGGTTTTATAATCGGGAAATATTTATTTAAAATTTAGTTACCATTTGTTCCATGATGTACAGCAATGTATTAAACCATGAACGAGCTCTATCCTTTAAAGAAAATGGGAATAATCTAAGTTTAACATCATCATCCGAAAAATTCTCATATTTAAAAGTCTCGACAGATAGCATGGAAATCATTCAGATGATTATACGGGTCCTCATTTTCTAGGCCATAAACGTAGGAGACAATTTAGCACACTAGGTTTTAATTCACTACATTGGGTATCGATACGATGTGCTCAAATTTGCTAAGTGACTAAAATAGTCCTTAAATGGCCTCTCTTGTGGTTCCTATTGTCGGTTTTGTAAATCCATGTCAAATTGCTTTTAAACGGTGTGTTTATGTGTGCAAGTGTTTTTCTAACTCAAGGTCTAAAGGCTCAAGATTAGTGATAATGACCTTCACCACGCATACAAAGAACAAAAATAAATGAAAATAAAACAAATAAAAATAAACAGGGAGGAGAAATTACGATACTAACTCAGGACGTTGTTACAATCTTACTATGAAAATAAACTCAATTGCTATAAGAAAAAGAGATTACGTGAAACAAATATTACTAAAATTAAAAAAAATTACAAGAAAACAACTAAAAATAAATTAAAAAATATATATATTAAAAGAAAAAAAAAAAAAAACTAACTCTACGAATTAAAATACTTACCTCCCCGGCAACGGCGCCAAAAACTTGTTGTGCAAATTTTATTGAACTCGCAAGCGCACGAATCTATTGTAGAATAGATCAATGGTGACGAGTGTCGATCCCACGAGGAGGTTGATTTTAATTATGTGTAGAATTAATTTTCTTTTAAATGGGTGATTAGATTTATGGTGAAAGGAATTTAAAATATGCTAGAATTTAAATTAAAATGGCGAGAGTAAATTGAAATGGAAACTATTATACTTGAAGCACTTGGGTATTCGGATCTGCATCAACATGCTCCATGGGCTAAATATTTCTTATTAATACCAATTAAATCATGAGGGGGGATTCCACACCTCATGAACCACGCTCAAATAAGTATGGTGTTATATTATCGTACAAATAATAATAACCTTGTACTAGTGCCGGTTTAACCAGTATGCATTCAGACAAGACTATTATTATTTAAAAGTCAAACAACCACAAATATTAGGGGGAATAGAAAATAAATTTACCAAATAAAGCCCATGGAACATGTTGAGACTTCACCTTCAACCCAAGCTTGAAAGAAAATTAGCTACTCATATTCGAACTAAGGGTAAAATGGGAATTTATTAAAATACATAGAAAATACAAGAAAGAGAAGGAATTACGAAATCTAAGCTTACAAATGAATTCGGGATCTCAAATTGGGGGAAGCCCCTTTATAGTACATTGAGTGAATCACCATCGGATTAAAACAGTTTGACGCCAGATTGCGCACGTCATCGCCATCAACAATACCACTATTTGAACAAAGAATACTATTTGCAGCTTCACACGGTTTGACCACTATTTGCACAAGAACCGATTTTTGCACAAGAATACTATTTGTACAAGATTACGAACAAGATTATACGTATGAATAGTTCCGTATATGTGAACAACAATGACATTTTTCCTTTTATGCTCCTTCTAAGGTTTTCGATCGCTCGAGTTCAAATGTGACGTCTGCTTTGTCAGTTCGATCACCCGTTCATTGTGAAATGATCGTGATACCCCTAAAATACATAAAATAACTAATTATAATGAAACACACGTAATTAAATAACAAAATACTTAAATAAATAAAAATAGCAATGTTAGTGAGACTTGAAGTGTAAAATGACGATTTTCTCCTTTATAAATATACACTTTCTAACACTCAACAAGATCTAATCAACACCCTATTTAAAACATAACAAGCGGTGTTGACGGCTTCAGCCTAAAAGTACTTAGGTAATGCATTTTCATTCAACATAGTCTTAGCCATTTCTTGAATAGATCTATTCTTTCTCTCAACAACTCCATTTTGTTGTGGAGTTCTAGGTGATGAAAATTGATGCTCAATGCCAAAGTCATTACAAAAAGACTCAAATGTATGATTTTTAAATTCTCTACCGTGATCACTTCTAATACAAGAAATAAAATAACTTTTTTTATTTTGAACCTTTTTACAGAAAACTTTAAATGCATCAAAGGCATCATCCTTATTAGCTAAGAACAATACCCATGTGTATCTAGAATAATCATCTACAATTACAAATGCATAATATTTCCCATTCAAGCTAACATATCTAGATGGTCCAAACAAATCCATGTGAAGTAGTTGAAGTGGTTTTGAAGTAGAGACATAATTTTTGTTTTCGAAAGAAGTTTTGATTTGTTTTCCAAATTGACAAGCTTCACAGATTCTATCCTTTTGAAAACTGAATTTTGGAAGTCCTTTAACCAAATCATTATTCGAAATTTTTGAAATCAATTCCATGTTTGCATGACCTAACCTTCTATGCCATAACCATCCATCATCATGCAATGCCGAGAAACATTTATCAATGGTAGATGCACAATCTATATTAATGGTATAAACATTAACACATCTATTTGCTATAAAAAAAAATTTTCCATTACATGCATTTTCAATAACATATCTAGTTTTGTCAAAAACCACTTTATAACCCTTATCACATAATTGACTAATGCTAAGTAATTTGTGTTTCAAGTTTTCAACCAAACACACATTTTCAATAAGAGTAGAGGATACATTACCTACATTGCCAATACCAATGATCTTTCCTTTTGAATTATCTCCAAAGGTTACATCTCCACCATTTTCAATCTTAGTAAAGCTTGAAAACTAAGAGTAATTTCCTGTCATGTGCCTTGAACAACCACTGTCCAAGTACCATTTATTCTTCTTCTTCTTTAAGCCCTGTAGAAAAAATATCAAGTCTTAGGTACCCAAACCTTTTTGGGTCCTTGAGTGTTAGCAATGGTTCCTTTTGGAACCCAAATATATTTCACACCATAATATGCATTTCTTTTTACTAAACATCTATTTTTCATATGACCATCTTGATTATAATAATGACATACAACTTGATTGTTACTCTTTACAAAATAACTCTTGTAGTATTTTTGTTTTAAATTTGGCTTGTAACTAATCCCTCCTTTGTCAAACATACACTTTTGTGAATTAAGCAAGTTATCCAACATCTTTTGTCCATTTGTGAATTTTAGCACAATTTCATTTAGATCATTGCTCTTCTTTTTAAGTAATTCATTTTCATTTTTCAAGTTATTCATATGTGATTCTAGATGCTCATGTGAAGTGCTAGAATTCTCAAATAATGCAATTCTATCATGCAATGTTTTATTCTCTAATTCAAGGCATGTAATCTTAGCACTAAATTATTCACTTTCATTTTTAAGCTCTACTATCTTCTTTTGAAGGCAAACATTCTTTTACCAATTTTCATCAATTCATCATGCAATTCTTTAAAGGCATCATGTAATTCATCATAAGTAGTAAGATCATTTACCTCATCTAATTCATCATTCGATTCATCTCTAATTGCCATAAGAGCTAGATTTGTCATTTCTTGATGCTCTTCATCATCACTCGTTTCTTCGTCACTATCATCCCACGTGGCTGCCATTGCTTTCTTCTTGAACTTGTTGAGAAGAGGGCATTCCGATCTTATATGGCCAGGCTTCTTGCACTCATAGCATTTGATTGCTTAATTATTTTCCTTTTGGTTCTTGAAGTCCTGAAATTTTTTTTCGCTCACCGATTTTCTTGAAAAATTTTCTGAACCTCCTTGCTAGCATAGCCAATTCCTCATTATCTGGCTTACTTTCTCCATCACTGTCATACTTTGTGACTTTGAGAGCAATGTTTTTCTTTTTCTCTTCATTGCCTCTTTCGGCTGCCAAATCTTCCTCATAAGAAATAAGAGAACCGATTAGATCATCAATAGGTAAGACATTTAAATCTTTGGCTTCCTCAATGGTAGTTCTTTTTTGTCTCCATTCCTTAGATAGTGATCTAATGATTTTCTTAACTTTCTCGCTATTTGAAAAAAGTCTTTCCTAAGGCTCCTAGGGTGTTCACTATGTCCGTAAATCTAGTGTACATAGAATAGACACTTTCATTTTGTTCCGTTTGAAACAGTTCATATTGGCGAGTGTACCTAGTAATTTTATACTCTTTCACTTGATTCGTGCCTTCATAGACAACTTCGGGTTTGTGTCAAATTTCATAAGCACTTTCACAACTAGACACTCTATGAAACTCTTTCTTGTCTAATGCACAAAATAAGGCATTCATAGCTTTGGAATTTAGAGAAGCTTTTCTCTTTTCCAATTCATTCAATTCCCGTGAAGGTTTTGGAATATCTTCCCTAACTTCATTTTTAGTCAAAGGCATAAAAGGACCATCACAAAAAACTTCCCAATTTTCGTAGTCTAAGGCTTGTAAGTAAATTCTCATCCTAGTTTTCCAATATGGGTAGTGATTACCGTCAAAGAACGGTGGTCTAATTGTGGATTGTCCTTCCCTAAAAGTTGAATCATTTTAGGTTGCCATGGATCTTTTACTCTAGATGGTTAAGTCCTAACAAGAGAACCTTACTCTGATACTAAATGAAATACTAACTAGGCAACCCAAGAGGGGGGTGAATTGGAATTTTAAAAAATTAAGCAACTAAAACTTAATGCAATATAAACTAAGCAACCAAATTTGAAATAAATAAATTAATGCGCAATGAAAAGTAAAGAGATAGGGTAAGAGAGAACAAACACAATGATTTTTACGTGGTTCGACTATCCCCGCCTACGTTCACCCCTCCAAGCTCACCGGACTTGAGGATTTCACTAAGCAAGCCTCCAAGGCTTCAAATGCTTACAATTGACTTCCAAGGTGCCAATAAACCTTTACAACAAAAGATTACCCCCAATCTCTTAATACAAGTGTATCCCAACACTTACAATCACTCAAAACAAAAGATTACAAATTATTTTTCTCTCACACAGTATTTTAGATTACAAATTAATGCCCAATGTGTGAATAAAAGAAATGTGTTTAAAGCTGTAAGAAGATTGTATACTCAAGTATAAGCTCAATGGTAGTGTTGTGATAAGCCTTTGATTTGATTTGAATGATCTTATTTATAGTTGGAGTTGAAAAACTAGCCGTTATTGACTTTCTGCTAGAAAACGGATCACCATTAACCTTTAACGGTTAACCGTTTGGACTGGTCAAAGTTACTGTTGGGTAGAATTTCAAATAAACGATTGACCGTTTGTCACTATCCTTTCGCCGTTAAAATCCAGAGACTTGCACAATAAATTTCTTCTAACCATTCTCACTAAACGGTTAAAGATCAACAAAGAATGTCATTTTTGAAATTATTGGTTAGCCGTTTATAAGTTTTCAGTTCGCCGGTAAATTTCATAGACCTGTAGAACAAATTACAACTAACCATTCTTACTAAATGGTTGAAGATTAACAAAGTAAGTCATTCTGGAAATTATCAGTTACCTGTTATATGTTAACGGTTCGCCGTTAAATTCCAACAACCTATAAAACAAAATGCTTAACCGGTTTGCTTTAAACGGTAAGAGATTAGCACAAAAATCATTCTTGGATATTTTTAGGTTAGCAGATTTAAAAATAACGGTTTTGGATTTTACCTCAGCGAGTTTGAAAAGCTAATCGGTTAAAGCTTAAGAAATAACCATTTTCTAAGTATTACCGGTTAGTCTTTAAACTAAACGGTTAGTCGTTTACTTCTAGTAGCTAGCGTTTTGTTTGTTTTATGCAATCAGTTGAAGCTTTAGAAAATAACCCTCTTCTGCATTTTATCGGTTTACCGTTAAAATAAACGGTTCACCGATTACGCCCAGAATTACATATTTTCACAGAATTATTCCTTTTTATCCAAGATTTATAAAGACATATAGAAAATTTCTCGCTTTTAAGAAAAATATTAGTTATTCAAAAACTCCAACAATTTGATCAAGAGAAATTAAGATTTGTTATCATCAAAATCAATAAAATAAACATTTACATGTTAACAACCATAAAAAGAGTTTGATCACTTAACCATTCTATTCCAAGTGAATTTACTTTCGTGTTTAGCGTGCAACTTTTATTCATTGTATTTTTAATTATTTTGATTTATTTTACTTAGTCTAGTAGTTGTATTATTTGCATTAATTTAATTGAGAATATAAATTGCATTGTGAAATTACTGTAGCAATTCTGATAGCATCAATCCTTGCAGAGACGATCTTGGATACTCCTTATGTTACTTGTTGTATACAATTGCACATTGACACCACTAGCATCAGAATTTATACTAACACCTTCCAAAACGAGTAATAGAGGAGATGAACAACTTCTTAGATTAGTAATTCACTAAAGAGGAAGTTTAATATGCTCTTGCATAGATGTGCCCCACCAAAGCTCTAGGTTCGGATGATCATCTAGCAGTATTTTTTCAAAAGCATTGAAACTTAGTTAAGGAAAGAGTGATCATTACCTACTTGCATATTCTCAATGTAGAAGGTAGTATAGCACCCTTAAATCATACATATATTGCTTTGATTCCAAAAGTGCACAATCCTAGAAAGGTGACTGATTTTAGACTGATTAGCCTTTGTAATGTTATGTACAGGATTGTGGCAAAAATTTTAGCTAATAGGCTTAAGCAAATTTTAAATGACATTATCTTTCCAACTTATAGTGCCTTTATCCGAAATAGATTAATCACTGACAATATAATTATAGGCTATAAGTGTCTTAATAAAATTAGACAAAGCAGGGAAAAAGAAATGGATTGGTAGATCTCAAACTAGCTATCAGCAAAGCCTATGATAGAATTGAATGGAGCTTTTTAAAGGATACAATGCGGCAGCTACGTTTTTCTTCAAATTGGATGCACCTAATTATGAAATGTATATTGTTGTGCAAATTTTATTGAACTCGCAAGCGCACGAATCTATTGTAGAATAGATTAACGGTGACGAGTGTCGATCCCACGAGGAGGTTGATTTTAATTATGCGCAGAATTAATTTTCTTAAATGGGTTGGTTAGATTTGTAGTGAAATTAATTTAGACTATCCTAGAATTTAAATTGGAATGGCAAGAATAAATTAAACTGGAAACTATTGAAATTCAAACGCTTGGATATCTGGATCTGCATCAACATGCTCCATGGGCTAAATATTCCTTATTAATACCAATTAAATCATGAGGGGGGCTTCCACACCTCATGAAACACGCTCAAATAAATATGATGCTAAGGGCTTATCGTGCCAAATAATAATAATCTTGTACTAGGGTGTCGGTTTAACCAGGGCGGTATCTAGACAAGATTATTACTATTTATCAACGAAAAGTCAAAACATCTACAAATATTAAAGGGGAAGAGAAAATAAATTTACCAAATTAAGCCCATGGAACATGTTGAGACTTCACCTTCAACCTAAGCTTGAAAGAAAATTAGCTACTCATTTTTTAACAAGGGGTAAAATGGAAATTTATTAAAATACATAAAAAAATATAAGAAGGAGAAAGAATTACAGAAAACTAAGCTAAAAAATGGATTCAAGGGTATCAAATTAAGGGGGAGAGCCCATTTTTTATAGATACATTGAGTGAATCATAGCCATCGGATTAAAAACAGTTCGGACGCTCAGGATTGCGCCACGTCATCAGTCAACAGTACGCGTTGCATAGTACATGGTTTGCACACGGTTTGAGCGATGCCGGTTTACGCGATGCTTGCGGTTTGAATAGTAAATAATCCCATGTATGTGTGCATGTACCGTCGCATGATTTTTTGGTCCGAAATCTTTGCCACGTCATCTATCAACAGTACATAAGAATTTTAGTCCAATAGGATCGTGACACATCATCGGTCAATGCCACATTATCAGTCAACGCCATATAAGCAACCAAATGCCACATCTTTCTCCAATCAAGTGCTGCCACATCATAGGTCGATGCCACGTCATCGAACCGTATATATGAACAGTGCCGTACGTATGAACAATATCGTATATGTGAACAGTGACATTTTTCCTTTTATGCTCCTACTAAGGTTTTTTACCATCCTGAGTTCAAAAGTACTGTCCGTTTTGTGGTTTGATCACTCGTTCATTGTGAAACAATCATGATACCCTTAAAATACATAAAATACTTAATTATAACAAAACACACATAATTAAATCACAAGAGAAATAAATACATAAAAATAGAGATGTTAGTGGGATTTAAAATATAAAATGACTATTTTTTCCTTTATAAATATACACTTTCTAACACTCAACACACCCCCCAACCAGCTAGCGAAAACAAAATTCAAACCCAAAAATGATTTTTTTTTAAACAATTGTGTTTATTCAATCAAATTAATGACAGCAATCAAATAAAAGTATAAGCATTATCTCCAGTCTAAAGAAATATCACAATCACATCAACCATCTACATGCATCAGTCCAGCAGACTATAGTAATCAGGCCACTTTCAAGAATGACATGTCAAACCCCAAAATCTCACCGGTAGTAGTGACACTCTCACAAAGAAATTAAACCCAATAAAAATTGTCACGACAATGAATGGTAAATTGAGAGAAAATAATAAAGAAATATCACACACTCTCACCAAGATGAAAAGAATATGCCCACAGCTTAGAAATAATACAATCTCAAACAAAGTCCTAGTCTACCCAATTTTTTCTTTTTTTTTTCTTTTTTTTTAATGCATCACTACATCTTAATAGCCCATATAACTAGCTTTTACTTCAGACTATAGTTCCTTAAAATCAAGAAGGACTTTTATTAGGACGTAACGTAGGCTAGGGAAATGGATAATAAAGAAGGGGAAATAGAGAAAACAAAAAAATACATGTTTGAGAAAAAATATAGATCTTTTGAAAATTAAAAGGTGCATTTCGCTTATTTATTGTATTTCTCTTTTTTTTTCTTTTTTTCTTTTTGGTATGGCACAACTTTGTTGAACAAAATAATTATTATTATTTTTTTCTCAAACATGAACAGGTGATAGAACTTGTAAATCATCGGGTAATACTCCAAATTAGAGTGGGTCAGGATGATAAGTTAACAAAAAAAAATACTTTTTTTTAAATAAAATAAAATAAAAGGCTCAAAAGAGCTAACTATGAATATTTCATAACAGGGATGGCTTGAAAGGCTTAAACGGGTCAAAGATGGCCTTCTATCATCTTTTAAGATTCTAAATAATCTTCCATATCTACTAGTTAGAAGGACCTTCACATGTAGCAACACACATTTTTTTTAAGAGGGTTGACTTAAAAGAAATCTAGAGATCATATATAAAATAATAATTTGCTAAGCTATATAAAGAATGGGCAAAAAGGGTTACTCTCTAAGAAAAATAGTATGCTCAAAAACTCACTTGGAATTTATTATGACATGTGCATTCCTTCAACCAACTCATATTTATCTCCAACATCAACATGTAGAATAGCAAACATGGTGTAACATTACTCAAGACTAAAGATAATACAAATACTAAAATTTAAAAGTCATCATGTCTTCCAGTAAACTCACACAAAATTCAAAATATTTTTTTTATTTTTTATTTACTTTTAATAACATTCTTCCCCCCAACCTATTTTAAACATGAAAAGAAAACATACATGCAGAAAGATGAAAAATGATGCAGAAAAATTAATTAGATGATAGAAAAGAAAAATGTCTGATTTTTTTTTTTTATAAAGAAGATGCTTTTCTAGAGTCACTACACTCCATATTCAGCCATCTTCGACTCAAAAACTTGAAAATATATATTTATAAAGGAGAAGTCAAAAAGAAAAAGTTAGAAAGAACACACTGAAAATAAGACAATTATTTTTGTTACTTTCAAACTAAGAAGATGCGTTTCTAGAGTAACTACACTCCATATTCGCTTTTTTTTTTAATTGAGAAAAATAAAATTACAAGAAAACAACTAAAAAAAATAAATCAACATTAAAAAAAATTAATTTTATGAATTAAAATACTTACCTCCCCGACAACGGCGCCAAAAACTTGTTGTGTAAATTTTATTGAACTCGCAAGCGCACGAATCTATTGTAGAATAGATTAACGGTGACGAGTGTCGATCCCACGAGGAGGTTGATTTTAATTATGCGCAGAATTAATTTTCTTAAATGGGTTGGTTGGATTTGTAGTGAAATTAATTTAGACTATCCTAGAATTTAAATTGGAATGGCGAGAATAAATTAAACTGGAAACTATTGAAATTCAAGCGTTTGGGTATCTGGATCCGCATCAATATGCTCCATGGACTAAATATTCCTTATTAATACCAATTAAATCATGAGGGGGTTTCCACACCTCATGAACCACGCTCAAATAAATTTGGTGTTAAGGGTTTATCGTGCCAAATAATAATAATCTTGTACTAGGGTACTGGTTTAACCAGGGCGGTATCTAGACAAGATTATTACTATTTATCGACGACAAGTCAAAACATCCACAAATATGAGAGGAGAAGAGAAAGTAAATTTACCAAATTAAGCCCATGGAACATGTTGAGACTTCACCTTCAACCCAAGTTTGAAAGAAAATTAGCTACTCATTTTTTAACTAGGGGTAAAATGGAAATTTATTAAAATACATAGGAAATACAAGAAGGAGAAAGAATTATAGAAAACTAAGCTCAAAAATGGATTCAGGGGTATCAAATTAGGGGAAGAGAGCCCCCTCTTTATAGATACATTGAGTGAATCATAGCCATCGGATTAAAAACAGTTCAGACGCTTTCGAGATTGCATACGTCATCGATCAATAATGCAGCGTTGTCGATTACGGTTTGCACACGGTTTGAATAGTAACGCGGTTTGCACAGTAACGCAATTTGCACAATAACGAGGTTTGAATAGTAAATAAATCCATGTATGTGCATGTACTGTACGCATGATTTTTGGTCCACTGAAATGTTGCCACGTCATCCATCAACAGTACGTAAAAATTTTAGTCCAATAGGATCGTGACATATCATCGGTCAATGCCACATCATCAGTCAACGCCACATAAGCAACCAAATGCCACATCTTTCTCCAATTAAGTGCTGCCACATCATCGATCGATGCCACATCATCAGTCAATGCCACGTAATCGGACCACATATGTGAACAGCGTCGTGAACAGTAACATGAACAGTGCTGCCATTATCACAGTATCTTTTCATTACTTTACCCGAGGGTTTCTCAAATTTGCTAATAGAGGCAGAAAAGTAAAAGCTAATATACGGATTAAAATTCAGCAGAGCGTTGTCCATTCCTCACCTTCTTTTTGCAGATGACAGTCATATCTTCTTAAAGGCTTCTAGTGAAGATTGTGAAAATTTAAATAAGACTTTTGATATTTATGCAACTGCTTTAAGTCAGATTTTCAATTATGAGAAGTCTTCAATGCTCTTCAGCTACAACACAAATCAAAGATAAATGGAGCAGTTTAAAATCATTTTTAATTTTCAAGACATAAAAAATATCTAATTTTCCATCCATGATATGAAGGAAGAAGATTAGTTTCTTTAAGGCGTTCAAAGTTCAAAGTTCAAAGTAAGCTGACTAGCATTCAAAGAATGCTCTTGTAAGGGAAAAGAATTGCTTATCGAAGCTGTAGCTCAATTTGTGCCGGCTTATACAATGAGTGTGTTCAAAATTCCTAAAAGCATCTGTGAAGATATTAAAAAAGCTATAGCTAAATTTCAGTGGGGCTCCTCAGAAGATCACTGAAGTATTCACTAGGCAAGATGAGAAAGATTGTGTCATGGTAAAACAAGATGAGGCTCAGGTTTTAGAGATTTTCTAGCTTTAATCAAACTTTAATTGCCAAGCAAGGATGGAAAATCATGCATAATCTAGAGACTTTGATGGCACATATTTTAAAAGACAAGTAATTCAAACACTCAAGCTTTATGGAAGAAAAATTGGGCTTAAATCATTCTTTGTTGTGGAAAAGTATTTTTTAGGGCAGGCAAATTCTTTATAAAGGATCAAGATAGAGGATTAGAAATGAAGAACATGTTTATATTTATAAAAGCAACTGTGCTATAGATGTCAGAGGGAGAATGCGGATATTTTTCATGCCTTAATGAGATGCAAGTATGCTCAAAAGATTTGGAAATTGACTGATTTTAATAGAAACATCAAGTTGATGGCCTAGCAAGATATGTTAAGTGCTCTTCAAGAATTGGCAACAAGCAAAAGCAAGAAAGATGTAGAGCTGATAATTGCTGTGTGTTGGTCCATTTGGTACTCAAAGAATCATCTCATTTTTGAAGATAAGGAGGCAGATTTCCAATTATCAGTGGCAAGAGCTGTAGTAATTGTAGAATCATATAGAAGATTTAAAGTTCCAGTAAAGCAAACAATTTTCAAGCATCAAAGTAACAACCAACAAGGATGGCTACCTCTTCTTAATGGGTGGTATAAAGTGAATATTGATGTTGTTATTAGATGTTCAAATCAGACAACAGAGTTGAAAGTGGTAGTACAAGATTCAAAGGGCAATGTTATAGTAGCAGTATTTTAGAGAGTCCTTTATTAGGGGAGTGTGGATTGTATGGAAGCTAAGGTAGTAAATTTAGGCATTCAAGCAACTAAAAATGTTGGATGTTTGCGTTTGATCATTGAATCAGACTCAAAAGAAGTAGTTGCTCTCTCTTGCAATAGGAAGGGGAGCAAATCATAAATTTTTTGGATGATAGAAGCAATTTGACCTAACTTAAAAAGTTTGAATGGATAAAAAATTCATGTTCCAAGAGCTTGCAATGCTATTGCTCATTCATTATCAAAGGTAGCCTTAGATTATGATGCTCTTGTTGTATGGCTGGAAAATCATGTTGTTATTTTTTGAAGTGGAAAAATAATCCTTTTTTTGCTTCTTTTGAAAATTAGTGAACTTATTAGTAATTATATTTTTACGGCATTTTACATCCAACTCATTACTCACCTTCTTATTTATATCTTGAGTGTGGTGTCAATATCATTCTTTTATACCTTTGGTTCATGTTTAGTTAAAAAATATTAGATGAAAGATTGTTTATTAGTTCAATATTTTGTTTATCTTAAATGTTTAGTTAAAAAATATTAGATGAAAGATTGTTTATTAGTTCAATATTTTGTTTATCTTAAATGTCTATTTAAAACTTTGATAGGCAATTTAAACTTCAAATTGACTGTGGTTCTCAAAATTTTACCTATGGGGTTCGTATCAAGATGTGTTTTAAAATACCAAAAGAATTTTGATTTCTTTTATCAAACAACATAAGAGTTTCACTCTTTTTCCCAATGGTCTGCTTGAACATCAATTTTCATTTCTCTTTCTTTGATTATATACTTGTACATGTCAAGCAGGGAAGTCATAATCTAGTGATTTGACTGAGTTATATTTAAACAAAATTTCATTTGTAGAATACATTTAATTATATAGTGGATATATATTAAACAAGATTGTGGAGATCTCTTGAAATGAGATAAAATTTTGAGTTTTATTTTCACAGGGTTCATGTATACGTTACATACAACAACCTTTAAGTTGTCACTTAATACCAAATAGTTGTCTGATGCAAAATAATTAAGTTGTCATCCACGAAAACTTATACATTTGTATGTCATATAATATTCATATAGTCTAACCCACTTTGACATTCGAGTTGAGGGATAAATTGTTTATTATTCATATCAATGCCATATTTCAAGAAAATGATAAAATTAAATTTAAGACACTCTTACTAATATGCATTAACTTTGTTTACACACTTCTATTTGCATAATGTCATGTCAATTACAACATTCTTCTTCTTCTTCTTTTTCTTAAACCCTCTATCTTTTCTAGGATCTAAACAAAGATGACCAGCCAATAAAAATTATAATTCAAACCACTTGCATTATTAAATTTTTATACATAATACTAGTCATAAAATTAGGGAAACTTCAATTCACATCCCAAATAAAATGATAATATTTAACTTAACTCTAAAATGGATGAAACTGTAATTTACCCTCACTTATTGTTATAAAGATTAAAAAAAATCATCAAGTGACCCCCCATTTACCATCATTTTCTGAACTAAATGAAGATAAATTAAAGTATTTATAAGGAATAAATTAAAGATTATCATTCTATCCAACCATTATTCTTATCTCTTAAGAACATAGTAATGAGATGTTTGTTGCTCACCATGTATTCAACCAATAAACTATTGGTTGAATTATGTTCTATGAAAATAAGATATGGTAAGAAAAAATTTTCATGAAAAGAATACGGCAACTGAAATACAAAGACTAATAAAAATTTGGTCAAACATTAATATACACAATAATAACAAGTATTACTTTTCAAATTCTTATAATATTAAGAGGAAGTATCAATGAATATCAATGATATAAACGCCAGAGTTGTACTATCAAAAGAAATTCTTATTATTGAATTTTAAGTCTAAAAAAAACTTTATTTATATTAACTCTCGGCCAATTAAATTATGCCAAAAATTATACTAGGTGGAAAATATCTGAAGCATGTGATTTGCATGTATGATATATATAGATAATGGACACCGCTTCATGACACTTCCTTTAGCTATCAACTACTTCGTAATAATTATTCTTGACCTTTATTAGAAAAAATTCAGTCGAATGAAAACCCAAGCAAAAGAAATACAATCATAAATTGGCACGAAATATGCTTTAACATTGTCTTGTTAAAAACCTTTGCTAGTAAAAATTCATTAGAAAACTTGGTCAAAGGAAAAATGAGTACAGTGAACATGTGTCTAGATTTAGTTTTAAAAGAGAAACACCCCCTGATAATCAACTTTGTATCTTATCTAAATAATGCATGCCAATGCCATATATTATCTCTTGAAACGTTGACATGGGAAGAGCATTAGTAAATTTATTAGAAAAATTTTCTGTTAAGCATATTTGCTTGATATCAATATTCTTATTTTGTTGCAACTCAAGAGTGTAAAAGAACTTAGGTCAGATATATTTAATTTTTTTCTCCTTTAATACGTCCTCTCCTGAGTTGAGATATAAAAGCAGCATCATCTTTAAATATCATTGTTATGATGTCTGCACTCAAAGTAATTTTTAGGCACTCTAGACATGATGGATGATGAACCGTAGCCATACACATTCTTTACTTGGATCATGTAGAGTAAGAATCTCAAATTGATTAAAGGATGTGTAGCACTAAGAGTCTACTTCGCAGATTTCCAAGAAATCATTATGCCATTATACGTAAAAGCATACCTCATCCTTTGACGAGCTTTATAAAGATCAAATGAATAAATTACACTAGCATAACTAACAAGACTTGGATTTTTTTGTTAGCTCATTGAATAAAATAAACTTAAATCAATTAATTCCATGAAGATAATGACAAATATGTTCAACACTATTCCAATGTCATCCAGCTGATTCAGAATTAAACCACAATAATAGGTTTATTGAAAAGGCTATATCTAGTCTCATATATTGTGCTAATGACATTCAAATATAACACTTTAAGAGCAAGTATCTATTCATTATCATCTTTGCGATGAAATGGATCATTTCTAGGATCAAGAGACTGGACTACTATTGTGGTATTCAATGGGAAATCTCTATCAATATAGAAACATTTTAATTTTTTTAGTATAATTTGATTGATGTATAAACATATCATTAGATCTATGCTTGGTTTGTAGCCTGAGTCAATATCTACTTTTCCTTAAACTTTCATTTGAAACTCACTTTTTAAATAACCAACAATCTTTTGAAAGACTTTGGGAATTCCAATCAAATTCATATCATCAACATAGACTGCTACAATAGCAAATCTAGATTCTGAATTTTTTACGAATATAATGGTTATAGACAATTGCTGGTTTCAATTCGACGATACTGGTTGGTTGGACACAATAGAGGTAGCAACAATGCACAAGTGAAGGTGATAGCTTGGTGGCTTTGTTGGGAGTATGTGAAGTGAAGACTAAGGTTTAGGTTTACTACTTACTAGTTTAGCCATTTAGGGATAATGTTATTTTTCTTCATTTTCTTTTAGTTTCTTATGCAAACTCAATTAGTTTGCATTTCCATTCTAATTTATCCTTTCCACTTCATTTTCACTTCGAGTGGTATGGGAATTTAGATGATATAATGTTTTTACTTTCCATTAAGGCTCATGCCTATCATTTTGTGGCGGTTTTTTCCTCCTAATAGAGGAAATTTTGTCTCATTAACATGACAATCTGCAATGCAAAAAAAAAAAAAACCCACCAATAATAAGCTCAAGATTTTTTTTATTTAAATAGATGGTGAGTTATAGCGCATATAAATTCCCCAACATCATTGGAGTCCAATTTTACTATACTAAAGAGGTGTAAAGGGCACATGTATAGCACACCAAATGTGTGCAAATGAAATATATCAAGATGATGCCTTAGTACTGATTGCAATAAGGAATATTAGTGATATGCAGTAGCTCTCATGTAAATCAAAGCTGCAGCATGCACATGTCTCCATACAGAAGTTGATAATTGTATACATAATATCAAATATTTTGTAATAACTTGAAAGCTTTTGATGAAGAATATGGCTAATCTATTATGAGTATGCATGGGTGTTATTAAGTGCTCTACATTAATCCTAACGGATATACGATAGTCATTAAAAGTTTTAGAAGTGAACTCACTAGTATTATTTAAATGAATAATCATGTTTAAATGATTTATAAACTGTGCACATAAGCCTGATAACATGTGCAAGCAATCTTTAGAAAATGCAACATTACATGTAAATAATAAACAACCATGTGACGTCTATTCCAAAATAAATCAATCAAGTCCATAAAATAATAAAATATACTATTTGGTAGGTGAATAACATAATTTGTCTCGATATTCTTCTTTTCTTCAAAGATACTTGATATAGATCAACAAATTTCTAAGTGCATGGCAAAATAGCCAGAAATGGCTAGTAGCTTCGCATCTATTATAAGTAGCCTTCTTGAGTTTTGTCTTGGGTAGATTTTCCTTTATTAGTCTTTGAGTTTTGATTATTTTTGTTATAACCACCATGGGATCGATAACAATTGTGACCATGACCACAACTGCAATCACATCCACGACCACGACCATGGCCACAACCATAATCATAACCATGTCTTTGATTATCACTGCAACTATGTGAAACAGTGTTTGCTTCAAAGCCACATTTGCTTCAGGAAATGGCTTTGTACCAATTAGATGCGCTTGATGAATTTTCATAAACTATTTATTAATCTTCTTAAAAACACAAAGACATGAAATTAGTTTAAAATGTTTCTTGTATTCATGAGCTTGATATTGTTGCTATAGAACTATATTTGAAATATGGAATGTTGGGAATATTCTTTATGGGATGTTTGGAATATTCTTTCTATGATAACTTCATTGGTGACATTCTCATCATACAGCTCCAATTTTGAAGTGATTCTGTAAAGCGTAGAGCTGTAATGATGCACTAACTTGAAATCTTACAACTGAAGTTGATTCCATTTACTTTGAACGCTTTGAAGAATTACTAACTTCAAGTGACCCTATCTCTCATAGAAATTGCTCCAAAGGACATATGGTCCTTAATTCTCAAAATCAAGTATAAGTAAACAAATTAATAGGCCTTATTTACACTAACACTCGACCAATTAATTCATGCCAAAAATTATGCTAGGTGGCATACCTATGAAGTGTGTGATTTACATGTATGACATATATAGAGTAGTGGATAGACATCCATTTTGCATACCCTTCATAATTCAAAGGTCGAGACTATTTGCACAATTAAAAATACTTTGAACACTCTTTATTTTTTATTAAAAAATATCCTTTTATGAGATTATAATAAGGACATTATAACTATAATTTAAAAATTATAAATAAATTTTGCACCCATTTATTAGAAACCATAAATCTTTGTTCACAAATTCATCATTAAGGTACTATGAAAACTCCAAAACAACGTTTTATATCTCGCCATTAGTGCACAGATCAACAATACAATGCTTCCAGCAAATAGGGCTAATTTATATTTTTAGTTACAATATCTCACAAATTATGTTAATATAAAAAAGAAAATATACAATTGTTGGCTGTAGGCAATATTGAAAATTATTTAAAAAGAGTAATAGGTTCAAATAAAAAATTGTTAAATGTAGATGGATGATTAAATACTTAAAATTTTAAGGAAAAATAAAATTTTAATTAGAACACTCGTCTATTCACAAAACTGAAAGCCACAAATTAATTCTTGAAAGATTTTAATGTTTTGAAAGAGTTCGAATGAATTCGCAAAGTTTAAGAGATCCTCTTTCTTCAGATGTTAGAAGTATCTTCTGAGTTTAATTTGAGAAAACAAAAGAGAAAAACAAACGAAAAAAAAAGAAAAAAATCAAAAGTTATATTTGAGATTTAATCTAGTGTACATAGCAAAAGTTTGAGTTTAAAAGTTTAAAAGTGAGTGTTTTGAATAAATTTTAAAGTACAAATAATCCCACCTTAATACCAAGGGTTTGGCTATGTTGAGTTGCTATAAGGTAGAGGATCCCTTAATAACCATACGATCAAAGTTATAATGAATTTTTTACTATTTATCACTGTGCTTGTGTAGTTAAGATTCGTGCTCTACGGTAGATCTGCTCCAACATAACCATAACCTAATGCCAATTATATTTTCTGTAGTTAAGGTGTCATAGGTGTCATACTTCCACGGATATCAAAACATACCATGTGTCCTAGTGGAAATAAGTGGCGTTCGAATTTGGAAAATTTATAAAAGTAATCCAAAAACTTTTACTATTTTTAAAATTATCCCTTCAAACTTTTTCCTATCAACATTAGCTAAACACAAGGTTTTCTTTCCAAATTATCATTGTTTATAAACCAAAAGCAACTTTTCTTCTCCCTTTTCATCAAACCAAATGCAGCCCTGCACTATTGAATCATCACCGGCGATGGTAAAAGACAACGACAAACGCCGATGGCGAATGGTAAAAGTGAACTCTAATCAAATACAGCATAATCAATCCGAATTCAACACCAATCCGCAGCACTGAGTGGTAAGAGTTATCTTCCGAACTTGCGAACAGTTTCAGTGCGATTGCATCTTAGTACGACAGGCCGTCTGTCGCTCCAAGATTTCGTGCGACAGGCTGCCCGTCGCACCAAGATGCAGAATCACCCGAATTTGTCTCTTTATGCGATAGGTAACCTGTCACACCAAGGGGTAGATTCATTACAATCCGCACTCCTGGTGCGATTGTGCGACAGACCACCAGTCGCACCAATATATAATTATTTTTTTAAATGTTATATATAAAAGTTTATTCTCTTTATTAGTTTGATAGTGCGCAATTAATTTTTTTTTAATAATTTCAGACTTAATGGATTCAGTTGTGCTTAAATTATTAAATTATATTATGATGGTTGGTGTGAGACGTTAGGGGATAGTCGTATGAAATATGTGAATGGTAAAAATAGAGCTTTTCTAGTTGGGAAAAATTATCTGTTTGATCAGTTTTTTGCAAGAGTATATGAGGTGTTACAAATAAATCCTAATGAATATAGTATCACACTGAAGATAACTTTGAGGTCTAGTAATATATTTTATCGTACATGTGCACTGCCCATGGATATATTTAATGATGAAATAGTGAGGGTTGTGTTGCATATGACATCTGATGTGGCCAACTATGGATGCTGAATGATACTGAAAAGTGACATTTGATAAGGATAAAATTATTAGTTTTTCACTTATTGTATCAATTAATGCGCTCATTATTTCTAAATTATTTTAATACTACCCAAATATACTTTATATTAAATTAATTCACAATATGTTAATTTTCATCTTGTCAATATTTTTTCAGGAGTAAAGATGGAATTAGAATTGAAAGCGGGAACAAAGAACAACTACTGGAGCACAATTGAGGAGATATAATAATAAAATATGTATATATATAAAAAAAAAAAAGAACAAAAAAAAAACAATGCAACCAAAGCTCGTGATGGTCATTCTGACCATCACGTATATCAATATGTATATAAATAAAAAAATTAAAATAATAATATAATAATAAAATAAATATTAATAAAATAAAAGGATTCATTACCTATAAAAGGCAAGCGAGGGGCAAAGCCGAGGAACATAATTCGAATTCAAAAAGTGCGAAAGAAAAGCCGAGGGATAGAGTACTGAAGAATTGTGTTTTTCTTTCTTTTTCTCTTTTGTTTTGTAATCAATTTTCTTTGTAACATATTTCCAAAGTTCATCAAATAAAAAGAGTGTTTTATTTTCTTTCAACATGAGTAGCTAATTTTACTAAGCTGAGGTGAAGGGTGAAGCTCAAAATTTCAATTTATGAAATTAATTACTTTTCTCAAGTGAGTTTTAAGTTTATTTTATTTTTTTCTGGTTATTTTTATGTCATGTTAATTTAAAATTTTTCTTGGATTTGTATGGTATTTTGACACAATGTCGACACATTAATATAATGTGGCACATTAGGTACCTTATTCCATATTTATCCACACACATAGAATTAAATGATATAATAAATAACTGGTAAAAGTGAGGCGAAATATAAAATATGAGAAAGTAAGAAAATTATAATTTCAATACTGAGAGTGGATCTTGTAGCCTTAGCATATTTTTAAATTCGTTTCAAATAATTTCTTTTCCCCACAATTAATTTTCTTAGTTTTAAATTGACTACTGGATTTTAAATTCCATGTGGTTCGACCCCGGACTCACCGTGTTATATTATAACTAGACACTCTTATACTTGAGAGTAATACACTTTTAAGTTGTGTCAAGTTTTTGGCGCCGTTGCCGGAAAATTTGCTAAATTTGGTATCAATTTGTCTTTACTTTATTTTTGTTTTATTTTATTTTATTTTTTGTTTTTGTCGTTTACTCTCTTGCCGTCATTTTATTTTATTCCTTTTTGTAAAACTTCAGTCAGCACACCTCTTCTCTTGAAATCTTAACATTATCCATAAATTTTGTGAGAAACTTCGCAAATCAGTCCTCAAACTAAATTCCTTTCCTTAAATTTCTGCAATTTACTTTTCGCATTTATTTTAATGGTCGGTTCCACCGGCTAACTGTTATTTAAATTTTGTTAATTTATTTATGTTTGTTTATATGGTCGGTTCTACCGCCTAACATTTTAATTTCAGTTTATTTATTCTTGTACATTAATTTATTTAATTTTATGTTCTATTATATGGCTGGGTTTAAAATACCGCCTAACTTGTTTTCTTTAATTTCTTTATTTTATGGCTGGTTCTAAACTACCGCCTAATATTTTGTTAATTGTTTCCTTTAATTACTTTGTTTTTATGGCTGGTTTCACCACCTAATTTATTTTATTTTAGTTTGTTTATTTATTTATTTTCGCATTTTTGCTTATTTAATTTCCAGTTTATTTTTTTTTCTTTCTGCAATTTTCATTTAGCGTTTTATACGTCATTAGTTTAGCACACATCATTAGCATTGCATGCGCCGTTGGTCTCGTACAAATAGTGGCAAATTAATTAGGAGATCACCTTCACCACCTTTAGATATGGCTAATGTAGGACCTGAAAATTTTTCAGAGCATGAAGATAACCAAGCCTTACAAAATTTTCATTAACAACCTAGGACC
This sequence comes from Citropsis articulata, assembly GCA_030449925.1. Classification (NCBI taxonomy): domain Eukaryota; kingdom Viridiplantae; phylum Streptophyta; class Magnoliopsida; order Sapindales; family Rutaceae; genus Citropsis; species Citropsis articulata. The sequence continues at coordinate 969,629 of JASUUH010000110.1, read as the reverse complement.
CTTAGAGATTTCATGCATCCTACAAGAACAGGATCACCATCATGCATAATCTTTCCTCTTGATGCATCACGTTTTAATTTTAAACCTGGTATCATTCAACTTCTGCCTACTTTTCATGGTTTTGAGTCTGAAAATCCATATTTGCATTTAAGAGAATTTGAGGAAGTTTGTAACACCTGCACTGATCAAAATTGTAGCATGAACATAATCAGACTTAAGTTTTTTCCTTTCTCACTAAAGGATAAAGCTAAAACTTGGCTACAAAATATTAGGTCAAGATCAATAAGAACTTGGGATGAAATGCAAGCACAATTTTTGAAAAAATTCTTCCCACCCCACAGAACAAATTCTTTTAAAAGACAAATCACCACATTCACTCAAAAACCAGGAGAAACCCTCTACCAAAGTTGGGATAGGCATAAAGAGTTACTTAATATTTGCCCACACCACGGCTTTGAAACATGGAGGTTAGTGTCTTATTTCTACGAGGGATTAACATCCCAAAGTAGAGAAGTCCATTGAAATGATGTGTAATGGTGAGTTTAGGGATAAAAGTCCTGAAGATGCATTAGATTATCTTGACTACATAGCAGATAATGCACAACACTGGGATACAGTTGGGTCTTATGAGTCATCAAGTAAACCTCAGTCATCTCCATTTGGTGGAGGCATGCACAACCTTAGGGAAGACCATGACCTTCAAGCCAAATTTGCATCCTTAGCTAGAAAAGTCGAAGTACTAGAGTCGAAAAAGAATGATCATGTAAAGTCTGTTCAAAGTATTTCATGTTATGTTTGCGACTCTACTGACCATTCCACGCAGGATTGTCCAACATTGCCAGCTTTGAGAGAAAGTTTGCACGAACAAGTAAATGTCGTTGACAATTTCAAAAGGCCAAATCCCAATCCATACTCCCAAACTTACAACTCTGGTTGGAGAAACCACCCAAATTTCAGTTGGAGAAATGACAACCATGCACAACCTTCACAACCAATTCCTCCACATCAAAATTTCCAAAACCCCCAGAGTTACCCACCATATGTCCCACCACCAAGAAAAACTTTGGAAGACACATTGCATTCGTTTATTGAAAAACAAGAGTCAATCAATAACCAAACGATGCAAACCTTGACCAATTTGACAGAAACCATCTCCGAACTTACATCTGCTCTGACCTTGCATGAAAAAGGAAAGTTTCCTGCTCCACCTGAACCAAACCCTAAGAGTCAACAACATACTCAAATAGGGAATTCAGGAAACCAAAATATGAGTCAAGTCAAATCGGTTATAACCCTTCGTGGTGGAAAAGTTGTTGAAAAACATATCCTTGACCCTCGTGAAACTAGTAAAGATTCAATTTCAGAAAACCGAGAAGAGTCCGTCGAACCTTTAACCCACGAAGAAATAACCAACTCTCCTCCTATACCCCCATTTCCTCAAGCACTAATCAAGCCAAAGAAATCAAACCACGATCAGAGAAATTTAGGTTTTAAACAAGTAAAGGTTAACATTCCTCTTTTGGATGTCATTAAACAGGTGCCCTCTTATGCTAAATTTCTGAAAGATTTGTGCACAATGAAAAGGAAACATAAGGTGCAAAAGAGAGCTTTTCTAGCAAAACAGGTAAGTTCCATTCTCTCAACCAATAATGCTTTGAAATACAAGGATCACAGTTGTCGACTATTTCTTGCATTATTGGGGATCATAAAATTGACATGCTCTACTTGATCTTGGTGCCCTTTGTTAATTTGCTTCCTTATTCGTGTACGATAACTCAATCTCGGTGAGTTAAAACCAACTTTACCACTCTTTACTTCGATAGATCGATTAAGGTTCCAAAGGAATAATTGAAGATGTATTCGTTCGGTCGATAAATTCATATACCACTGGATTTTATTGTTTTGGAAATAGAACGATTCTTAATGAATGCAAAAATTCACATTATATTGGGTCGACCATTTTAGCTCTTCTAACGCTTTGATTAATTGCGAGAATGGAGTAATGAACTTATCTTTTGGCAATATGACATTGGAACTCAATGTGTTCAACATGTGCAAACAACCTCACCACCGAAGATGATGATAATGAGAATGAAGATTGATCTTATCGAGCCAATTATTGAGGAACACGTTCGGGATGAAAATTTTTCAAATTACATGGATATTTGTTTATTTGGTTCTTTTGAATCGAGTAAAGAATTAAATTATGATCTTTCTTAACATATATCTGCTTGATTCTGTCACGGTACCTCTAGTGATGATGACCAAGCAAGCTTTGAAGATATGACACAACACGAAGAACGAAGCGAAGAGGAAGCACGGAGCTTGAATTAAAGCCACTTACGGAGAATTGAAGTATGCTTATCTTGGAAGCGTGGACATATCCGGTGGCAATTTCTTCCCAACTTACGCATGATCGAAGGTAAGTTGCTTTACATCATAAAAGCATAAAGCGCATTTGGTTGAACCTTAAAAGACATAAAGGCATTAATCCTTTAATATGCACACAGAATACACGAGGAAAATGCTAAAACGACTTGTCAACCAAGATTAAATCCTCGTATGAAAGAAGTGGTAAAGAATGAGGTCACTGAAACTACTCGATGTAGGAATTATCTATCTATCTACGATAGTAAATGGGTAAGTCCAACACAAGTAGTACCAAAGAAATCTGGAATAAGTTGTAAAAATGAAAATGGTGAACCAATTCCAACACGCATTCCATCTAGTTGGCGCATGTGCATTGATTACGAAAATTAAATGATGCCACTAGAAAGATCATTTTCACTTCCATTTCTAGACCAAATTCTCGAAAGAGTATTTGGACATCCTCTACTTGCTTTCTTGATGGCTATTCTAGCTATTATCAAATCCCTATAGCTTTAGAAGACCAGGAAAAGACCACATTCACATATCCATTTGGAACATTTGCATTTAGAAGAATGCCCTTTGGACTTTGTAATGCTCTGATATTTCAGTGCATCTAATCATTTTAGTGACATGGTTGAAAATTTTCTAGAGGTTTTATGGATGACTTAACGATGTTGGTAATTGTTTTGATCGTGTCTTGATAATCTGGAAAAGGTTTTGGAAAGGTGTAAAGAAAAGGATTAGTTTTACATTGGGAAAAATGCCATTTCATGGCCATTTACGGAATTGTCTTGGAGTCGTATTGTGTCGTCGAAAAGGAATTGAAGTTGACAAAGCTAAAGTTGAAGTCATTTCAAAATTACCTCACTTTGAAGACAATTAGAGAAGTCCGTTCTTTTTAGGACATGCAGGATTTTATAGGAGGTTTATAAAGACTTGATGTCATATCTGAACCACTTTGTAACCTCATAATAAAAGACACGCCTTTAGAATGTACAAATGATTGTCAACAAGCCTTTGAAAAAATAACTAGTCTTTTGACATCAAATAATGCAACCCCCGATTGGTCTTTGCTTTTGAGTTAATGTGTGATGCTAGTGATTATATCGTTGGTCTTTGTTACAGGGACAGAGGAAGGAAGGTAAGCCCTTTGTTATTTATTACGCAAGTAGAACTTTGAATAGTGCTCAAATGAATTACACCACAATTGAAAAAAAACTACTTGCTGTAATATTTGCATTGGATAAATTTCGTTCGTATTTAATTGGTTCATCTACTATTGTTTATTCTGATCATGCTACTGTGAGATATTTAATGACAAAACAGGATGCCAAACCAAGGTTGATATGATGGATTTTGCTACTTCAAGAATTCAATTTGACAATCAACGACAAAAAGGGCGCTGGGAATGTTGTTGCAGATTATCTTTCAAGACTTACAAACGAGTCTTCAATTGAAACAACACCCATCAATGATTCTTTCCCTGATGAATTTTTGTTTTCTATAAACAAAATGTCTTGGTATGCTAATATTGTCAATTATCTTGTAACAGGTGAAATGCCACGTGATTGGAGTTCCCAGGATAGGAGGAAATTCTTAACAGAAGTGAAAAGTTTTCACTGGGATGATCCATACCTGTTCAAGTACTGCTCTGATCAACATTTTCAAAGATGCATTCCAGACGACGAGGTTAGTAGGGTCATTCAATTTTGCCATTCTGAAGCATATGGTGGCCATTTTTCTTCAAAAAAGATAGCTGCAAAAATATTGCAGTGTGGATTTTATTGGCCTACATTATTCAAAGATTCATATGTATTTTGTAAAGTGTGTAAGAATTGTCAATTGGTGGGGTCCATTTCAAAACGAAACATGATGCCTTAAAACCTCATTCTTGTCATTGAAATATTTGATTACTGGGGAATTGATTTTATGGGCCCTTTTCCATCATCCTTTGGATTTGTATACATTTTGGTTGCTGTTGATTATGTTTCAAAATGGATCGAGGCGATTCCTTGTCGGCACAATGATCACAAAATTGTGATATGCTTTCTAAAAGAAAATATTTTGAGTCGATTTGGAATACCTCGAGCCATTATCAGTGATGGGGGAAAATATTTTTGTAATAAGCCATTTGAGTCCTTAATGAAGAAATATGGAATTACACATAAAGTTGCCACCCCTTATAACCCTCAAACAAGTGGTCAAGTTGAATTAGCAAATAGGGAGATAAAACAAATTTTAGAAAAGACAGTTAATCCAAACCGTAAAGATTGGTCTCTTCGATTAACTGATGCACTTTGGGCATATCGTACTGCTTTTAAAACATCTTTAGGAATGTCACCCTATCGACTTGTTTATGGAAAATCTTACCACTTACCAGTTGAACTTGAACATAAGTCATTTTGGGCCATTAAAGCTTTTAATTTAAATCTTGATGATGCTGGCAATGTGCGTAAATTGCAATTGAATGAACTTGAGGAATTAAGGAATGATGCATATGAGAATTCTAGAATTATTCAGGCAAGAACCAAATTTTTTCATGACAAAAGAATTTTTCAAAAAAACATTTGAAATCGGTCAAAAAGTCTTGCTTTATAATTCTCGTCTTCATTTATTTTCAGGAAAGTTAAAATCAAAGTGGAATGGCCCGTTTGTTGTAAAAAATGTGTATCCATATGGGGCCCTAGAAATTGAGAATCCAAAGGATGGTGTCACATTTAAAGTTAATGGTCAAAGACTGAAACCATATCTAGAACACCAACCACGTGAAGCAAACACCGAAATTAATTTGAGTGACCCACCAAACCTCGATTGAGCCTTTTTGTTTTAACTTTTTATGAATTGATTTTATTATTACTTTATCGTTTGAATTATTCGATTTCTTTTCTTTTCTTTCTCTTCTTTTCTTTTCCCTATGTCTTGAATTGAGTGCACTGCATTGTTTTAATTATGTGCTGTTTGACGAAAGTGTTTTATCTCACCAAATTTTTATACTTATCATGAATACTTCCACAAGAAATTTCCTCCTCGATCATCTTAAAACACTTTTCCATGTAAAATTTCACTTGAGGAAATTGATCCGATTTTATAAATTACATCCTATCTGGGATCTACAACCGCCAGAGTTAGTATTCCACGTTAAAGATCTAGAAAGACAACTCACAGAAATAGAGGATGGTATTTATGATCTACAATTGGAACTGGAGGTAAATCAATAAAAGGACGAAGGTGAGTTATATTTCTTGTGTGTTTTTGCTTTATTTTATTGTACTTTTTCACTTTTGATTTGATTTTGCAGATTTGTTTCGTTTTATTTTAATTCACTCTCCCGTATAAATTGCGGATAACGGTACTCCGTGACTTTTTAAAGTCGGTATTTTCAGTTTTCCACAATAACTGAACCCCAAAGTCAAGCATGGAAGAAATACAACATAAATTGCATCAGCGTTTTCCTTCTCTCCCTCAAAATGCTCTCAAGAAGATTTACAAAGCTCGTTGTGAACGACTGCACTTGTTAATGATTAATGGGATTCCTTTGATATTATTTGGTTAATTGAAGCAAAGGTCCGACTTGCAGGTGAGTTTTCTGATCCATTTGTTTCTTACATGACTGGTTTTGGTAAAAGTACGTTTGCGAAAAAACGAAGAGCTAAGCGACTTGGCTCTAAATGTCCTAACTATGTAAGTCTTGCTTGCAACAAACCTTGTTGTAAAACTTTAGGAATGGTTTCTATAAATCGTGAAGATAAAATCAAATTCATTAAGGATGGCATGAGTAAAGAATCATTGGATGATATCTTACGATCTCTTGAGACGCATCCGAGCGGGTTTGTCCAACATAAAATTCACAGTTTATGGAAGTTGTTCCAAAAAGAAAGTGCACAGTTTAGTCTTGGGAATCTGACTCTCAAAGACCATGTTTGCCAGTTTATAAGAAAACTGGATGGGAAGCCTATCCTCGACCCATAGAGGGCGTTCAAGCCGTTACTGGACTTAAAACCAGAAGAAGATGTGAGCCACAATCACAACTACCAGTAATTATTCTTTTATTTTATCTTATCATTTGTATTAGTATTCTTGTTTTTTTTTTTTGTGTGATTTTAAATCTAATCACTGTTTGCTTTTTCGTTTCACTGTTTACCTTTGAATAATTGAGCCAAAAGCTTCACGCGTCGTTTGACAAACACACCACCCCATTCTGGATGTATATCATTATATACATCACCAAGATCCTTAAATAAGAGCTCTTTTTTTAAGCATTCACAAATTTTTCTTTTTAGAATTGTTTTAATAGCAGGAACTTCAAGCAAACAGCTTAAGAACATTTGTGTGCTTTCTGGATTTCGCTATGGAAAGTATAAGGAGTTAGATTCGTACCATGTAGAGCTTGGTCGTGCTATAGCGGAGAAAACTACATCTTGTACATGGAGGAGTTGACGAGGGTTATCAAAAGCTTGTCTCTCTGCTTTCATTCGAGGAAGCCAAGTGCTAGGCATCGTTCAAAGCCTTAAAACCTTTGGGATGCTATCGGACCCAAGGAGAAGAGTTAGTTGTCTCAGGTATGCAAGAAAGAATATCTGAAATGTTAAAGCATGTTCATGCTTTTATTTTCTTGCCAGGAGATCTTGCAACATTAGAGGCGCTAATTACATTTGCTTCTTGGGCCCAACTGAATATCCATAAAAAACCCATTGGTTTGTTAAATGTTAATAACTTTTATGATGGCTTAATAACATTTCTTAATCATGCAATTAAAAATTATTTCATTCCTTCCTCAGTGAGAAAACTCTTTATTTGTGCCCCCACTGCTAATGAGTTACTTGATCTTTTGTAAGCTTACAAACTAGAGCCAGATCCCATGACTTTGGCGTTGGATTGGGCAATTGATGACGATGGCAGTAACTCTCATAAAAAGTGTAAATTAGATTTAACTCTCCGTTTGTAAATATTTTCCAGCAGTGACCAGGTGATATCTTCTAAACTCTACTCCTTTATTCTAAGACATTGGGGACAATGTCTCTTTCAGGTTGGGGGGAGGGTATAGTTGACAATTGTGGAATGTCTCAGTCCTGGTGGTGTGTTTACTAATTTTTGTTGTAAAAACTAACTTCGGATAAAAATTTGAGTTGAAGATGGCAGAATATAGAATGTAGTGTCTCTAGAAACGCATCTTCATTTTAGCATTTTGTTTTCTCTCAAAAAAATAAATAAATAAATAAATAAATAAATAAATAAATAAAATTTTCTCTTAATCATCTCCCTTAAGTTTCTACAATCAATCCCAATTTTTTTGGTGTGTTCTTTAATTAAAAAAAAAGTTTTATTTTTCGGTGTAATCTTTTAACATTAGATAATATGATGATTTTCAAATTATGGTATTTGTATTATCTTTGGCCTTGAGTTATATTACACTATATTTTCCCCTTTGCATGTTGAAACGTAAATTGAAAAATTTGACGAGTGAAATTGATTAAGCCATTTGGAGGAATGTACATATCACGAAAAGTCCAAGCGAGTTTTAAAGCCTATTATCCTTGGAGAATAACCCTATTTGCCTATACAGCTTCACAATTTATTGTACAAGATCTCTATAATTTCAAAAAAAAAAAATTGTGCAATTGCATCTAAAGGCCCATTGAACTAGTGGATATGAAAGATTATTTAGAACCCTAAAAGATGACAGAAGGCCATCTTTGATCCGTTTGAGCCTTTCTACCCAATCCTATTATAAAATATCCATAGTTAACCCCTTTGAGCCTTTAAAATATATATATATATATATATCTTTTCTTTGATAACCTATCATCTTGTCCCACTCCAATGTGGAGTATCACCTTATGTTTTGTATTTTCCACCACCCAATTATGTTTGAAAATAGGGATGATTATGCACTCCTGATAATGGTGCTAAAAAAGAAAAAAAAAAGCAAAAAGAAAAAAAAAGAGGATATGTATAAATAAACAAATAAAAACAAAAAAAGAAGAGAAAAAAAATTTTCTCTAAAAAAAAAAAAAAAGCACCTTGTAATCTATAAAGAAAATCCCCTATTTTTCAAACATATATTTTTGTTTTCCTATTACTTTTTTTCGTTAGCCATAACCATAGCCTACGTTACGTCCTAACAAAAATCCTTCTTGATTTTAGGGAACTATAGTCTGAAGTAAAAGCTAGTGATGTGGACTGAAAGATGTGGTGATGCATTAAAAAAAAAAAAATTTTTGCCATTAATTCCTTGGGGCTTGAGATCATTTTATTTATAAGCTGTGGGCATTATTTTTTTTCATCCTGGTGAGAGCGTGTGATATTATTTTATTATCCTCTCGAATCTATTTTTCTTTTCCTAGAGTGACAGTTTAATTTGCGGTATATTTTCTTTTGAGATAGTCACTCTTAATCGTGAGGTTTTAGGGTTTGATGTATCATTCTTAAAAGTGGTTTGATTACTGTAGCTCTGATAATTGATCATTTTACATGATTTTACGTAATTGATTTATGTGGATGTGATTTTCTTTAGGCTGAAGATAATGCTTATACTTTTATTTGATTGTTGTCACTAATCTGATGAAAGAAGTGAACACAATGTTTCTATTAAAAAAATATATATATATTTTCAATTTGGTTTTGAAATTTCTCTAAATTTTTATCGCTTAAATTGCTAGGGCCTAGCAATAAGCTGGTTGGGGGGTGTGATTGATACTGAAAAGTGACATTTGATAAGGATAAAATTATTAGTTTTTCACTTATTGTATCAATTAATGCGCTCATTATTTCTAAATTATTTTAATACTCCCCAAATATACTTTATATTAAATTAATTCACAATATGTTAATTTTCATCTTGTAAATATTTTTTCAGGAGTAAAGATGGAATTGGAATTGAAAGCGGGAACAAAGAAGAACTACTGGAGCACAATTGAGGAGATATAATAATAAAATATGTATATATATAAATAAATAAATAAATAAAAGAACAAAAAAACAAACAATGCAACAAAAGCTCGTGATGGTCATTCTGACCATCACGTATATCAATATGTATATAAATAAAAAATTAAAATAATAATATAATAATAAATTAAATATTAATAAAATAAAAGGATTCCTCGCCTATAAAAGGCAAGCGAGGGGCGAAGCCGAGGAACATAATTCGAATTCAAGAAGTGTGAAAGAGAAGCCGAGGGACAGAGTGCTGAGGAATTGTGTTTTTCTTTCTTTTTCTCTTTTGTTTTACAATCAATTTTCTTTGTAACATGTTTCCAAAGTTCATCAAATGAAAAGAGTGTTTTATTTTCTTTCAACATGAGTAGCTAATTTTACTAAGCTGAGGTGAAGGGTGAAGCTCAAAGTTTCAATTTATGAAATTAATTACTTTTCTCAAGTGAGTTTTAAGTTTATTTTATTCTTTTCTGGTTATTTTTATGTCATGTTAATTTAAAAGTTTTCTTGGATTTGTATGGTATTTTGACACAATGTCGACACATTAATATAATTGTGGCACATTAGGTACTTTATTCCATATTTATCCGCACACATAAAATTAAATGATATAATAAATAACTGGTAAAAGTGAGGCGAAATATAAAATATGAGAAAGTAAGAAAATTATAATTCGAATACTGAGAGTGGATCATGTAGCCTTAGCATATTTTTAAATTCGTTTCAAATAATTTCTTTTCCCCACAATTAATTTTCTTAGTTTTAAATTGACTACTGGATTTTAAATTCCCAATTGTTCGACCCCGGACTCACCGGGTTATATTATAACTAGACACTCTTATACTTGAGAGTAATACACTTTTAAGTTGTGTCAGATGCATTCTAATATTCGTCATCACATCTCCTCAAGTTCTGAGCGAAGATGTTGAGCCACACATTGAAACAGAAACTTTCTTTAGAGCAAATATATATGGCCCCTGAGCCACACATTGAAACAGAAACTTTCTTTAGAGCAAATATATATGGCCCCATTATTGAAGAGAATGTGCTGCCAAGGACGATGTCGTTATAACAATATTACTCTCCAATCCACGACAATAATTACAACATTGATGATCCTGTTGGTGACACAGAGGCCGATAATACTTCAGTTACATTTGGGTACCTTATGCATGGTGTGCTCAAGTTAGCTAAGGGACTAAAATAGTCCTTAAATGGTCATTCCTGTGGTTCTGGTTGTTGATTTTGCAAATCCATTTCAATTTTAATTTTAAATGCAATTGATTTGTGTGTATGAAGTGTTTTTTCCAATTCAAGGTCTAAAGGCTCAAGATTAGGTGATAATGACCTACGACCATACATGCAAAGAAAACAAAATGAATACAAAACTAATAAAAATAAAAGAGAGGGAGAAATTATGATACTAACCTTGTCACGTTGTTATAACTTTACTCAATTGCTATAAAAATAAAAATAAATTACGTGGAGTAAATATTAACTAAAATTAAAATAAATTACAAAGAAAGATGACAAGACAAAAAATTAAAAAAAATTATTATGAAAATTAAATTACATAAATTTAGAGAAGAGAAAAAGAAATAAAATTCTAACCTTAAAATACAAATTCACCTTTTTTTCTTTTTTTTTAATTGAAAAAAAAATTACAAGAAAACAATCTAAAAAAATAAATATTAAAAAATATTAATTCTATGAATTAAAATACTTACCTCCCCGGCAACGGCGTGAAAAACTTGTTGTGCAAATTTTATTGAACTCGCAAGGTCACGAATCTATTGTAGAATAGATTAATGGTGATGAGTGTCGATCCCACGAGAAGGTGGATTTTAATTATGTGTAGAATTAATTTTGTAAGTGGGTAGTTGGATTTGTGGTGAAGATAATTTAAACTATACTAGAATTTAAATTAAAATGGCAGGAATAAATTGAAACGAAACATATTGAAATAAAGCACTGGGGTATCTGGATCTGCATCAACATGCTCCATGGGCTAAATATTCCATATTAATGCCAATTAAATCATTAGGGGGGTTTCCACACCTCATGAACCACGTTAAAATAAATATAGTGTTAAGTGCTTATCGTGCCAATAACAATAATCTTATACTAGGGTGCCGATTTAACCAGGCAGTATCTAGACAAGATTATTACTTTTTGTCGACGAAAAGTCAAAACATCCACAAATATTATAGGGGAAGAGAAAATAAATTTACCAAATTAAGCCCATGGAACATGTTGAGACTTCACCTTCAACCCAAACTTGAAAGAAAATTAGCTATTCATTTTTGAACTAAGGGTAAAATGGAAATTTATTAAAATACGTAGAAAATACAAGATAGAGAAGGAATTACAGAAAACTAAGATAAAAAATAGATTCAGGGGATCAAATTAGGGGGGGAGAGCCCCCTTTTTATAGATACATTGAGTAAATCATAGCCATCAGATTAAAAACAGTTTGGACGCTCAGGATTGTGCCACGTCATCAGTCAACAGTACGCGGTTTGAACAATATGCGGTTTGAATAGTGGCGACTTGAATAATGATGCAGTTTGAATAGTAAATAATCCCGTGTGTGTGCATGTACCGTACCCACAATTTTTGGTCCACTGAAATGCTGTCACGTCATCGATCAACAGTACATAAGAATTTAAGTCCAATAGAATCGTGACACATCATCAGTCAATGCCAACTCATCAGTCAACGCCACATAAACAGTCAATGCTACATCATTCATCAAATCAAATGCTGCCACGTCATCAGTCGATGCCACATCATCGGTCAATGCCACATCATCGGTCAACGCTATGTCATTGGACCGTATATGCAAACAATAAGAATAGAATAAAGTACATTCGTATTTAACGATCAGATATGTGAACATTGACATTTTTTCTTTTATGCTCCTCCTAAGGTTTTTTACCGTCCTGAGTTCAAAAGTGATGTTTGTTTTACTGTCTGATCACTCGTTCGTTGTGAAACGATCATGATGCCCCTAAAATACATAAAATACTTAATTATAACAAAACACACATAATTAAATAACAAAAGACTTAAATACATAAAAGTAGTAATGTTAGTAAGACTTGAAGTGTAAAATGACGATTTTCTCCTTTATAAATATACATTTTTTAACACTCAACACACCCCCCCAACTAACTTATTGCTAGTCTCTAGCAAATAAAGCGAAAATAAAATTCAAACCCAAAAATAATTTTTAAAAAAAAAACAATTGTGTTTATTTAATCAGATTAATGACAGTAATCAAATAAAAGTATAAGTATTATCTCCAGTCTAAAGAAATATCACACCCACATCAACCATCCACATGCATCAGTCCAGCAGACTTTGTCATAGCTATAGTAATCAGGCCACTTTCAAAAATGACATGTCGAACCCAAAAATCTCACCGATATTAGTGACACTCTCACAAAGAAATTAAACCCAATAAAAATTGTCATTACAATGAATGGTAAATTGGGAGAAAATAATAAAGAAATATCACACACTCTCATCAAGATGAAAGAAATCTGCCCACAGCTTAAAAATAATACGATCTCAAACAAAGTACTAGTTAATCCAATGTATTCATTTTTTTATTTTATTTTATTTTTTTATGACTATAGTTCCCTAAAATCAATTTAATATCCCATATAACTAGCTTTTACTTCAGATTATAGTTCCCTAAAATCAAGAAGGACTTTTATTATGACGTAATGTAGGCTAGGGACATGGCTAACAAAGAAAGAGAAATGTGGAAAACAAAAATATATGTTTGAGAAAAAATAGAGATCTTTTGAAAATTAAAAGGTGCATTTCGCTTATTTATGATTATTTTATCTTTTTTTTCTTCTTTTTTTTTGAGCTTTTTTTTTTGGGTATGGCATAACTTTGCTGAAAATAATAATTATTATTTTTTTCTCAAACATGAATAGGTGATGGAACTTATAAAACATTGGGTAATACTCCAAATTGGAGTGGGTCAGGATGATAAGCTAACAAAGAAAATACTTTTTTTTTTAAATAAAAGGCTCAAAAGGGCTAACTATAGATATTTTACAATAGGGATGGCTAGAAAGGCTCAAACGGGTCAAAAATGGTTTTCTATCATCTTTTAGGGATCTAAATAATCTTCCATATCTACTAGTTAGATGAACCTTCAGATGTAGCAATACATTTTTTTCTTTTTTTTTTCTTTTTTTTTACATGGTTGACTCAAAGGAAATCAAGAGATCATATATAAAAAAATAATCTGCTAAGTTGTATGAAAAATGGGCAAAAATGGTTACTCTCCAAGAAAAAATAATAGGCTCCAAAACTCACTGGGAATTTATTATGACATGTGTATTCCTTCAAGTAACTCATATTTATCTCCAACCTCAACATGTAGAGTAGCAAACATGATGTAATATTACTCAAGACCAAAGATAATACAAATACTAAGATTCGAAAGTCATCATGTCATCCAATGTTAAAAGATCACAATTTTTTTTTAAAACGAAATTCTACCCCCCAACCTATTCTAAACATGAAAAAAAAAACATACATGCAGAAAGATGAAAAATTATCCAGAAAAATTAATTAGATGATAGAAAAGAAAAATGTCTGAATTTATTTCTTTTTACTAAGAAGATGTGTTTCCAGAGTCACTACACTCCGTATTCAGCTATTTTCGACTCAAAAACTTGAAAATGTATATTTATAAAGGAGAAGTCAAAAAGAAAAAGTTACAAAGAACACACTTAAAATAAGAGAATTTTTTTTTTGTTTTTTTGTTTTTGTTTTTAACTTTCAAACTAAGAAGATACGTTTCTAGAATAACTACACTATATATTCAACCATCTTCTACTTTAAAAGTTAGCCACGGTTAATTCTACAACAAAAATTAGTAAAAACTTAACTAACATTCCAAAATTGTCAATTATTCCCTCCCCCCAACCAGAACGAAACATTGTCCTCAATGTTTGAAAGGAAAGAAGTAGAGTTTAGAAGACATCACCTGAGTAGTGCAACACAGAAGAAAATATTTACAAGCAGAGAGTTAAATCTAATTTGTACTTCTTACTACGGCTGCTGTTACCATCATTATTTGAACAATCCAACACAACAGTCCTAGGATCTGGCTCTGGTTGATAAGCTTCTAACAAATCAAGTAGCTCATTAGCAGTAGTGTACAAATAAAAACTTTTTTCACTGAGGAAGGAATGAAATAATTTTTTATTGCATGGTTAAGAAATGCGATAAAGTCATCATAAAAGTTATTGACATTTAACAAACCGATGGGTTTCTGGTGGATGTTCAGATGGGCCCAAGATGCTAATGTGATTAGTGCCTCAAGAGTTGCAAGATCTCCTAGAAGCAAAACAAAAGCATCGGCATGAATTAGCATTTCAGTTATTCTTTCTTGCATACCTGAGATGACTAACTCTTCTCCAGTTGATGAGTTAGACAAACAGCCCAAAGGTTTTAGAATTGTTGGGATAATGCCTAACACTTGGCTCCCTCTAACATAAGCAGCTTCTGAGACCATTTTGGATAACCCTCGGTCACCTCCTCCATACACCAAGTGCAGTTTTCTCTCTGCTATTTTTCGACCAAGATCTATGGCTGCCTCAACGAACTCTTTATGTTTGCAATAGTTAAACCCAGAGAGCACACAAATGTTCTTGAATTGTTTACTGGGAGTAGCTGCCATTAGGATATTGCTAAAAAATAATTTGTGAGTGCTCAACAAAAAATCATATTTAAAGACCTTGGTGACAGTGGGTTACAGCTGTGTATGAGGCATCATGTCAGTGTTAATTAACAGGTAAGGCACACGGCTCGAGAGTAAAAAATAAAACATTAAAAAAAGAAAAAGCAAACAATAATAACAGAAAATTATTAAAGGCAATAATACGAATGGTAAAACAACAGTAAACTAAAAGAATATTCACATGTAGTTGTGACTGTGGCTCACATCTTCCTCTGGTTTTATGTCCAGAAACGGCTTGAACGCCCACTTCAGGTCGAGGATAGGCTTCCCATCCAATTTTCTTACAAATGAGCAAACAAGGTCGTTTATAGTCAGATTCCCGAGATTGTATCGTGCATGTTCTTTTTGGAATAATGGTCATAACTGGAGAATGGCTCTTTATACGTATCCACTGGGATGCGTTTCAAGAGACAAAAAGATATTATCCAATGACTTTTTATTCAAGTCATCCCTAATGAATTTAATCTTATCTTCCATGTTATCAGACACCATTCCTAAAGAACATGATTTTCTATTGCATGTCATTCTGGCACACTTATGACAGGCAACAGAAAGTCTTCGAGCTCGTCGTTTTCTCGCATAATTTCCTTTACCACAACCAGGCATGTACGCAATAAATTTAGGAGGCAACTCACCTGCCAAGCATACTTTGGCCTCGATTAACCAGCGGATGTCAGTAGGTATGTCATTCTTCATAAGCAATCGCATGCGTTCGAACCGAGCTTTATAGATTGAAAAGAGGGCATTCTGAGGAAGCGAAAGTAATCGTTTATGAAGTTTTGCTAAAATCTCGTCTCTGTCCATACCTTCGTCTCAGAATATCAGTTATTATGGGAAACTGAAGTAATCGACTTGATTGTCACGGAGTACCGTTATCCGCCACTTCACCCGGGTGACAAACTTAAACACATAAAACAAACACACAAACAGATAAACAAATTAAAACACACAACGCAAACTAAAATTGTCCTCTTATTGAATTTACGTCAAGCTCCAATTGGGTGTTGTAGACATTTCTCTCAATATCTCTGAGTTTGCTTTCTAAATCTTCAACATGAGCAACTAACTCTAGTGGTTGCAAAGCCCAAATATGATGTGCTTTACAAAATTGTATCTGCTTTTTGAGATGAGTTTGGATACGTTGAAGTTGTCTAAGAATGTTCGAAAGGAGCTGTCTCATTATTAAAAATGATAAGAGAAAACTTAATGGTTAAACAAACACACTTATGCAAAAATAATTTCAATCAGTGAAAGAATAATAAAAATAGAGAAAAGAACAAATCAAATCAAATCACCAAAAAGGAAGAAAAATCTCAATTCAAACTTGGTGGGTCACTCAAATTTATTTCGATGTCCGCTTCATGTGGTTGGTACTCTAAATATGGATTTAATCTTTGACCATTAACTTTAAAAGTGACACCGTTCTCTGGATCTTTAATTTCAATTGCCCCATGGGAAAAACAATATGAACAATTAAAGGGTCAGACCATCGAGAACGTAACTTACCTGGGAATAGGTGCAAGCGAAAATTGAATAAAAGCACTTTCTGACCTGGAGTGAAGTATTTTCTCATAATTTACTTGTCGTGAAAGGCTTTCATTCATTGCTTGTAAATCTTGGCATTTTCGTACTTGTTATTGCGAATTTCTTCAAGTTCTGCCAGCTATAGTCTTCTTTCTGAGCCAGCTATAGTCTTCTTTCTGAGCCAGCTTGTTGCATGTCAAAATTGAATTTCTTGATGGGCCATTACGCACGATGCTCGAGTTCTACAGGTAGGTGGCAAGCTTTTCCATACACTAGCCTATAGGGTGACATCCCAATTGGAGTCTTAAAAGCTATTCTATATGCCCATAATGCACCATCGAGTCTCAAAGACCAGTTTTTCTGTCGGGCCTCATCGTCTTTTCTAATATGTGCTTTATTTCTCGATTGGAGATCTCAACTTGGCCACTAATTTGCGGATGATATGGGGTCGCCACTTTATGAGTAATGGAATACTTTGTCAAAAGGGCTTTGAATGATTTGTTGCAAAAGTGAGCACCACCATCACTGATTATTGCTCGACAAAATCCAAAGCGTGAAACAATATTGCTTTTTAAAAATCCTATCACCACCTTGTAATCATTGGTCCTACATGGAGTTGCCTCTGCCCATTTCGAAACATAGTCAACAACAACCAATATATATTGATGACCAAAAGATGGGGGAAAGGGTCCCATTAAATCGATACCCCATACATAAAAAATTTCAACCACTAAAATTGGGTTTAGTGGCATCATATTCCTTCATGTTATGCTCCCCATTCGTTGACACCTATCACATGAAGAACAAAAGTTGTAAGCATCTCGAAAAATAGTTGGCCAGTAGAAACCACATTGTAAAATTTTAGTTGTTGTTTTCTTAGCTCTCAAATGGCCTCCATAAGCTTGTTCGTGGCAGAATGAAAGAATGTTTTGAAATTCATTTTCTAGGACACATCGTCTAACAATTTGATCTGCACAATACTTGAATAGATAAGGATCATCCCAAGAGAAATTCTTTATTTCCGCAAAAATTTTAACCTTGTCCTGCTTAGTCCAATGCTTTGGAAGTTGACTTGTAATAAGATAATTAACTATATCAGCATACCATGGTACTACTTCCATATTCATTAATTTTTCATCTGGAAATGACTCATTCAAAGGTAATGGTTCCATAGTTGTGTCAAAATAGAGATGAGAAAGATGGTCAGCCACAACATTTTCTGTTCATTTCTTATCTTTGAATTCTAAGTCAAATTCCTGCAAAAGTAACACCCAATGAATTAGTCTAGCTTTTGCATCTTTCTTTGTGAGAAGATACTTAAGAGCAGCATGATCTGTGAATACAATTATTTTACAACCAATGAGATAAGATCAAAATTTTTTTAATGCAAATACTACTGCTAGCATTTCTTTTTCAGTGGTTGAATAATTCAACTGTGCATCATTCAATGTCATACTAGCATAGTAAATAACATAGGGAATTCGATCAACTCTTTGTCCTAATACTGCTCCTACTGCATAATCAGATGCATCACACATAAGCTCAAATGGTAAGTTCCAATTTGGGGGCTGAATGATGGGTGATGTTGTCAACAACTGCTTTAATTTTTCAAATGCCACAAGACATGAATCATCAAAGACAAAAGGTACATCCTTAGCAAGTAGATTGTATAAGGGTCTAGAAACTTTGCTAAAATCTTTAATGAAACGTCTATAAAAACCAGCATGCCCAAGGAAAGATCTTACTTCTATGACTGTTTTAGGTGGAGAAAGATTGGAAATGAGATCCACCTTAGCTTTATCAACCTCAATACCTTTGCTCGAAATGATGTGACTGAGAACAATACTTTGTTTTACCATAAATCTCTGTAGAGCTAGTGTTAGATGATGTAAACATTGATCAAATGAATCACCAAAAACAGAACAATCATCCATAAAGACTTCAAGAAATTGTTCAACCATATCAGAAAAAATGCTTAGCATGCATCGTTGAAAAGTAGCAAGTCCATTACATAATCCAAATGACATTCTCCTATATGTAAAAGTACCAAAAACACAAGTGAGGGTGGTCTTTTCTTGATCTTTTGGTGCTATGGGAATTTTATTGTATCCTAAGTAGCCATCTAAAAAGTAATAAAATTCATGACCTGCTAATCTATCAAGCATTTGATCGATAAATAGTAAAGGAAAATGGTCTTTACATGTGACAGAATTCAACTTCCTATAATCAATGCATACACGTCATCCTGTAGTCACTCTAGTGGGTACTAATTCATTATCAGCATTGGTAACTACTGCGACTCCTAACGTTTTGGGGACAACTTGTATAGGACTGACCCATGAACTATCAGAAATGGGGTAAATGATACATGCATCTAATAGTTTAAAGACTTCAGTTCTAACAACCTCTTTCATATTAGGATTTAACCGACGTTGCATTTCCCTAGTAGGTTTAGCATTTTCATCAAGGTGAATGTAATGCATACAGTCTACTAGGTTTATACATTTTATGTCTGCTATGGTCTATCCTAATGCTCCTTTGTGCTCTTTTAAAACTTCCAACAACTTACGTTTTTGTTCGTCATTAAGGGAGGAAGAAATGATTACTGGTAGAGTGCTTTTGTCTCCTAAGAATGCGTATTCCAAAGTGTTGGGTAATGGTTTGAGCTCGAGTTTTGGTGGTGATTCTGATGATGGACTGAGTTTCTTATCCGATGGCACTAGTTGTTCAACTCTTGACTTCCATTTATTTGTGTCCATGGATGGTGCTGAGTCAAGTAGGGCATTGACTTCATCAATTGATCTGTCAATATCAAAATCCAAACCAAAGTGAGTTAAACATATTTGTTAAGGGTCATCACTAAGGTTTGAAAGAAAATTATTATCAACTAATGTTTCTATTAAATCCACATCAACAATTCCATCATCTGCTAAGAAAGGTTGGCCCAAAATAAGGTCGGCAGTTGTCAATTACTATGAAATTAACAGGAAAATAAAACTTGTCTACCTGAATAAGCATGTCCTCCACAATACCATGAGGTATTTTCGTGGACCGATCTGCAAGCTGTAACACCACTGGAGTTGGGTGTAATTCTCCCAATCCAAGTTTTACAAATACAGAGTAAGGCAACAGATTTACACTAGCTCCTAAATCCAACAAAGCATTCTCAATTATGTGGTTCTCTATACTACATGAGATAGTGGGGGAGCCTGGGTCATTGTATTTTAGAGGCATTTTATGTTGGAGTATAGAATTAACGTTCTCTGTTAAAAATGCCTTTTTCTGAACATGAATGTTTCTCTTTTTAGTGCAAAGGTCTTTAAAAAACTTGGCATACGATGGCATTTGTTTTATAACATCAAGTAAATGGATGTTAACACTTACCTGCTTGAAGATTTTAAAAATCTCACCTGTGAATTTTCCTTTTTTCCCTTTAGCTAATCTTTGAGGAAATCGAACTTTAGGAATATATTTTCACAGGTTGGTTTCTTCTTTCTCCTCTGGTGATGAGTCTTCAACATTTACAGGTACAATCTAAGTTGATTTTATCACTGGCATCTCCACTTTGTTGTTGACTTCTTTTCCTTTTTGCAAGGTCATGACAGCTTTGACCTCTCCATGTTGTTGTGGTGAACTAGTACTTGCTTCATGCACTACTTTGGGATTAGGCACTAGTTGACTTGGAAATTTACATTTCTCAACAGTCAATGCTAAAGTTTGAACTAAAGAAGCAAGTTGTCCCACCATTTTCTCCAGGTTTGAAACTAATTGGGCTTTTGAGTTGAAGCATGCTCTCATCTCATTTCGCAGTTCATCAATAGTGCGGTTCTGTTGCTCGATCTTGGAGTGAGTAAGATTCTTGAAATTCTGGAATGTATCCTCCCATGGTTTGGGTTAAGAGTGGTTTGGGTTTTGATTGTATGGTTGAAATGGTGGCTGAGAGGCTTGAGGAATTTGAAGAATTGGTTGGATTGGTGGAGGTGGAGCTGTTGGTCCATTTTGTGGGAATCCTTGAGACCATGAAAAATTTGAGTGGTCTCTCCATCCAGGATTGTATCTGTTGGAGTAAGGGTTGTAGTTGGATGACTTTCTCATGACACCTATGGCATTGGCTTGATCTGAATATGAGTCATGGTCATGTGGCTCTGTTGTTTTAGTAGTCGTCAATGATGCTATTTGTCGAGAAAGACCTTCAACCATCTCTTTGACTTCTTTAATTCCCGAACTTACCTCGCCAATGTGAACCTCATTTACTCTCTTAATTCTCCTAGTACTTTTGACTGATCAACTCCGTTGTTGGGAATTATCCGATTGTCGCTGGAAGAAATCCCAAATCTCTGATGCACTTTTCGACATTAGCTCTCCTCCACCAGTCGCCATTAGTCATTCTTGCACATGTGGCAATAATCCCTCCAAAAAGTATTGGCATTGGTGTCATTTCTCGTACCCATGATGTTGACACTTCAAGAGTAGCCCATTAAATCAGTCCCATGTCTCGAAAAACTGCTCGCCTTCTCTCTGGGTAAATTCTGAAATTTCGCTGCGAATAGTATTGCTTTTATGAACTAGAAAATATTTATTCAAAAATTTTATTACCATTTATTCCCATGATATAATGCTATTAACAGGTAATGTATTAAGCCATGAACGAGCTCTATCCTTTAAAGAAAATGGGAATACTCTAAGTTTAACATCATCATCTGAAAAATTCTCGTATCTAAAAGTTTGACAAATAACATGAAAATCATTCAAATGATTATATGGGTCCTTTGACAAATAACATGAAAATCGTTCAAATGATTTTATGGGTCCTCATTTTCTAGGCCATAGAATGTTGAGAGACAATTTAGTACACTAGCTTTTAATTCAAAACTCCTAGCAGCTACATTTGGGTACCTTATGCATGATGTGCTCAAGTTAGCTAAGGGACTAAAATTGTCCTTAAATGGCCACTCCTGTGGTTCTGGTTGTCGATTTTGCAAATCTATTTCAATTTTATTTTTAAATACAATTTGTTTGTGTGTGCGAAGTGTTTTTTCCAATTCAAGGTTTAAAGGCTCAAGATTATGTGATAATGACCTTCGACCATGCATGTAAAGAACAAAATAAATGAAAACAAAACTAATAAAAATAAAAGAGAGGGAGAAATTAAGATACTAACCTTGTCACGTTGTTATAACTTTACTCAATTGCTATAAAAATAAAAATAAATTAGGTGAAACAAATATTAACTAAAATTAAAATAAATTACAAAGCAAGATGACAAGACAAAAAATTAAAAAAAAATAATATGAAAATTAAATTACATAAATTTAGAGAAGAGAAAAAGAAATAAAATTCTAACCTTAAAATATAAATTCACCTTTTTTTCTTTTTTTTTAATTAAAAAAAATTAAAAGAAAACAATCTAAAAAAATAAATATTAAAAAATATTAATTCTATGAATTAAAATACTTACATCCCCGGTAACGGCGCCAAAAACTTATTATGCACATTTTATTGAACTCGCAAGCGCACGAATCTATTGTAGAATAGATTAACGGTGACGAGTGTCGATCCCACGAGGAGGTGGATTTTAATTATATGTAGAATTAATTTTGTAAGTGGGTAGTTGGATTTGTGGTGAAGATAACTTAAACTATACTAGAATTTAAATTAAAATGGTAGTAATAAATTGAAACGAAACCTATTGAAATAAAGCACTTGGGTATCTGGATCTACATCAACATGCTCCATAGGCTAAATATTCCATATTAATGCCAATTAAATTATGAGGGGGGTTTCCACATCTCATGAACCACTCTAAAATAAATATAGTACTAAGGGCTTATCGTCCCAAATAATAATAATCTTGTACTAGGGTGCCAGTTTAACCAGGGCGGTATCTAGACAAGATTATTACTTTTTGTCGACGAAAAGTCAAAACATCCACAAATATTAGAGGGGAAGAGAAAATAAATTTTACCAAATTAAGCCCACGAAACATATTGAGACTTCACCTTCAACCCAAACTTGAAAAAAAATTAGCTATTCATTTTTTAACTAGGGGTAAAATGGAAATTTATTAAAATACGTAGAAAATACAAGATGGAGAAGGAATTACAGAAAACTAAGCTAAAAAATGGATTCAGGGGTATCAAATTAGGGGGGCAGAGCCCCCTTTTTATGGATACATTGAGTAAATCATAACCATCAAATTAAAAATAATTTGGACGCTCAGGATTGCGCCACGTCATCAGTCAACAGTACGCGTTTTGAACAGTACGCGGTTTGAATAGTGGTGGCTTGAATAGTTAGGGCAGGGCAAAAAAATCGTATACTAGTGAAAACCGAACCGAACCGAACCGATCCGAACCGTACCGTTTGGAGCGGTTTTAATTTTAAAAAAAAAACCGAAATATTTAATTGGTAAAAAAACCGAAATACCGATTCAGTATTTGGTTTATTTAGCTGAACCGAAAAACCGAATTATTTTTAAAGTTTTATTTAAATCGACAGGTGTTAAATTTTAATTGGTTGCATACAATAACTAAAATAGATATGCACACACACAATTACAGGTATATAAATATTACAATTACTCACCTAAAACAAACCCTAATTCCCTACAGCTAACATTATGTTGTTATTTTTATTTGTCTTTATAACATTATGTTTATGTAGATGGAGTATTGTAGTTTGATTATCTATTTTAAAATCTTAATATTTCATATTTTGTGAGTAGTGAGTACCTTATTAGTAGTTAGTAAAATATTAGTGATGAAATGTATTTTAAATACTTTGTATTTATTGTTAATATTTGTAATGAAATTAGGATGAATTAATTATTGAAAAAAAATTACATTCATGAGGCCCAATGGGCTAAAAATTTAGAAATTCAAAATAGGCTCAGAACCGAAAAAACAGAACCGAACTAAAAAAATTCATTTATGTTCGGTTTTTTTTTTAGTTTGGTTCTTATTTGGTTTTTTTTATAAAATAACCGATTTAAATTGGTTCTGCTTAATTTCGATCCAAACCGAACCGGACCGAACCGTGCCCACCCCTAAATAGTGACGCGGTTTGAATAATAAATAATCTCGTGTGTGTGCATGTACCGTACCCATGATTTTTGGTCCACTGAAATGCTGCCACGTCACGATCAACAGTACATAAGAATTTAAGTCCAATAGGATCATGACACATCATCAGTCAATGCCAACTTATCAGTTAACGCAACATAAGCAGTCAATACTATCATTCATCAAATCAAATGTTCCCATGTCATCGGTCAATGCCACATCATCGGTCAACGCCATGTCATCGGACCGTATATGCAAACAGTGCTGTGAACAGTAACATGAACAATACCATACGTATGAACAGTACCGTATATGTGAACATTGACATTTTTCCTTTTATGCTCCTCCTAAGGTTTTTTGCCGTCCTGAGTTCAAAAGTGATGTCCGTTTTGCTGTCTGATCACGCGTTCGTTGTGAAACGATCATGATGCCCCTAAAATACATAAAATACTTAATTATAACAAAACACACATAATTAAATAACAAAAGACTTAAATACATAAAAGTAGCAATGTTAGTGAGACGTGAAGTGTAAAATGATGATTTTCTCCTTTATAAATTTACACTTTCTAACACTCAACACCAATCATCTAGCAGAATCTTATGCATGCATATGGTCTATCCAATAGCTTTTTTTATATCTCCCCAGTACATCTACAAAGCTTTTCTCTTGATATGCATTTAAAGAAGATGAAATGATTACTGGAAGTGTACTATTTTTGCTAAGATAAACATATTTTAGATGTGAAAGGTAGAAGTTTCAATTTTAAAATAAGAGTGATTAAATAGATGGAATAGATAGTTTTACTTCCCTATTTGAAGGGTTTAAATATTCAAAATGTTTGACATGTCTTACTGGTTGCTTTTCGCCTAAGCATGCTATATGGTCGGCTACAACATCTTCTTCTTCAAGTTCTTCAAAAGTAGTAGCCTTGATCTCTACTTTACTGTAGCATTTGTTTAACCTCTTTGCCACTGCAAGGTTTATAACACTGATAAGATTATAGTACTCTATCTCATCAGGGCTTTTTATAGCATTATTCACATTGAATGTGAGTTGTTAGTTATTAACCTGCATGGTTAATTCTCCTTTTTGCATATTAATTAAAGTTTTTCCTGTGGCCAAGAAGTGTTACCAGGAATAAATGGTACTTCTTTGTCTGCTTCAAAGTCTAATACAATAAAGTCCAGTGGAAAGATAAATTTATCTACCTTTACTAATACATCCTCAATCTTTCCCTGAGGATATGCATGGGATCTGTCAGTTAGCTATAGAGTCACTGCTATATATTGCCCATTCCTAATTGCTTGAACATTAATAACGACATGAGGTTGATGCTTGCCCTTAAATCGCACAATGCTCTCCCATTATAGCTAGTTCCGATAGAACATAGAATTGTAAAGCTTCCTCGATCCTTCAACTTTTGAAGGATTTTATTTTAGAGCATGTGGCTGCTTTCTTGTGGTAGAGCAACAGTTTTAAATTGTCTAAACCTCCTTTTCCTTGCCAAAATATCCTTAAAAAACTTCGTATAGTTTGGCATTTGTTCCAATACTTCCACAAAAGAAATATTGATATGCAATTATTTCAATACTCCTAAGAATTTACTAAATTGCTTATCTCGTTTAATCTTTTGAAATTTTTGTGGAAAAGGTGGTGGGTGCCTAAACTGCTGTGCTACAGCAGGTTGTGCAGGTCGCTTCTCTCTTGATCTACTTTGGTTTGCTACTGCTGGTGTTGCTGCTTCTTCTTCAACAGGCACTGAATCATTTTTTTCTACAGTTGCTGTAGCTTGGCTACTTTCACCAGTATGTTTGCAGATGAGTTGTTGTGGCTCTTCTTCAATTTGAGTTTCCTCTTACGTCAAAACAAGTTCCATTCCTCTTTTTGGCATACCAACAGTGACACGTCTTAAAAGTGATTTCTAACTCCTAAGTTCAAGCTCATCGGGCATGAGGATTCCACTATCCAAGCCTCCAAGACTTCAAGAACTTCATACCTAACTTCACAGGTGTCAATCAACCATTACAATAAGAGATTATCTCAAATCTCTTAACCTAAGTGTTTCCCACACTCACATTTTCTCAAATACAATATTTTTCTCATACATAATCTATGTGTTTATAAATGTATGGCCAAGGTGTGATCTAAAAAATGAATGAATAAATTAAAGCTTAAGGAATATTGTATTCTCAATAATATGCTCTTTGGTATTCGTTGGGTTCACTTTGATTTGGATCTAATGCAACCTTTTTATAATTGGAGCTAAAAACTATCTATTATTAACTGTATAAAGTCATATCACTGTTAATTTTTATCGGATCGCTATTTTGACTTAAACAAGTTATCGTTGTGCTATAGCTTCAAATTATCGAATCACCATTTTCTATATATTGGATCGCCGTTAGTTTCGAGAAAATAAACTCCAATTCTATTTGATGTTGGTTAGCCGTTATCTACTAAACGGTTAGTCATTTGCTGCAGTGATTGCTACAGTCAACCTATTTTCTAAAATTATAATTTTGCCCTAAAAGCTTTTTATAATTATACTATAACCTAAATCTTCATATAAATTTACAAATAGATCCATTTCTAGAATTTCAAAATAATACTTGTTGATTTCTAAAACTTTTTGAAATTATAGTATGACCTAAAACTTTATAAAATATTTTCAATAAGTTCATTTCAAGAATTTCAAAACAATACTTGTTGATTTCAAAGTTCTCAAAACTTTTTCAATTTAGACCATTAACTTGAAAATAATCAATTTCATAAAATCATCAACTGTATGAAAAATAATTTGAGCTTTTAAAATCTTATTCATTCTTAATCTTATTTGTTATCATCAAAATTAATATTATGGATATATATATGTTAACATATTTGACACCACACTTAGCGGAAGATCTTTCTTTTTGACATAATGAGTGCTTGATACAATATTCATTAGAATGAGACTTATAAAGAGTGAAAATTTCTTCTTATAAATTAATTGGCAGTGAAAGGAACATTAAGCCCATCATGTAATGTTGAGTGTAAATCCAGCAACTCAAGTACTTTATTTGGATTATTTCATCATAAATTTATTCCAGACATTTTTTGTTTAAATCTTAGCACAGCTTAGAAATTACCGCCAAACAATTCATATAGTAAATTGGAAATTAACTATATACATTGATTAAATCCACCTTCTCGTGGAATCAATACTTGTCGTTATTAATCTAAACTACAATAAATTCTTGTGCATGCGAGTTCAAAAAAATTTATGCAACATTAATTAGTATGTTATTTAATTCTTAAGTAACTATTTATATGAAAAAATATATGGGATTAAGTGTATAACATGCCAGAGCTATATTGGAGTATCGACATTATGTTAAAATATGATATTAATTCAACGAGATCTAAATTTGAAAGTTAGGTTGCCATTAGCCATTTTTGCACATGTGGCAATAATCCCTCCAAAAAGTATTGGCATTAGTGCCATTTCTCGTACCCATGATGTGGACACTTCAAGAGTAGCTCATTAAATCGCTCCCATGTCTCGAAAAACTGCTCGTCTTCTCTCTGGGTAAATTCTGAAATTTCCCTACGAATAGTATTGCTTTTATGAACTGGAAAATATTTATTCAAAAATTTTGTTACCATTTGTTCCCATGATGTAATGCTATTAGCAGGTAATGTATTAAGCCATGAACGAGCTCTATCCTTTAAAAAAAATTGGAATAATCTAAGCTTAACATCATCATCTGAAAAATTCTCGTATCTAAAAGTTTGACAAATAGCATGAAAATCGTTCAAATAATTATATGGGTCCTCATTTTCTATGGCATAAAATGTTAGGAGACAATTTAACACACTAGGTTTTAATTCATGAAGGGCACTCATTTTAATAATACAGGTGATGATGGAGATGCCAATCCTTCCAATATTCCGTCGTTTCAGCATAAAGATGAGTGTGAAGACGATATTTCTGTGAATAACAGAGACAATCAATCTATTCCTCTAATGGTCAGTTCGAGAAGAAGGATTGACCCCCTCACAAGTTTCGCTCCAATTTTACCTTTGAACATGGTTGCTCTAAGCTTTCTTAATAATTGTGACTTAGATGATATCAATATGGGTAAGCTATTCACTGAGAAGAATGAGTTAATATTACAACTGCACGAGGTTGCCTTTAGGGATAAGTTTAATTTTAAGATTGCATAGTCTACAACGACATGTTTTGAGGCTCACTGTTGTTCAGAATCATATAAATGCCGTATTTGAGCAATTAGAAGTTCGAACGAGCATAATGGTCCTTGGGTGGTGGAGAGAATTGATAATATACAGGAACCCTATAGAGTCATACAACTTGCTCTCTAAATACTTTCACGTATTGACTAAAGCGAATGAGGGTACAGTTACTTACCTTGAGCGAGATGGAAATGGTATCTTGTGCTAGTTTGTAGTACGTGTGGAAATGGTATCTTGTACTATTTTGTAGTACTTAGATCTTTCATCAAAGGTTTTATGCAGTACATTCGGCTTGTCATTGTTATAAATGGTACTCATCTAAAGGGGTTATATCATGGAAGTATACTCGTGGCAACATGTCTAGATAGTAACAATCAACTGTATCTGTTAGCCATTGGGGTTATGGATTCATAACAATGATGCCTAGGAATGGTTTATGATGGAGTTACACGGAGTGATTAACGATAGGCCGGAATTGACAATTATCTCTGATCAATGCATTGCTATAGGGAGAGCCGTTTTGAAAGTATTTCACAATGCGACTCATGGCGTTTTGTTTTTACCATATGAAAAATAACATTAAGTCAAAGTTCAGGATGTCCAAAGCTGTTTGGGTTGAATTTGAGCCTACTTTTATTAATATAGCAAAAGCATATGGACACGAGGAATTTAAAAGACAACTTGAAGGGTTGTGGATGCTCCACTCAGGTGCGGCTGATCACTTAAAAAATAATGTGGGTACGTGTAATTGAGCAAGGTCTCAGTTTGAAGGTAGGAGGAACAATATACTTACCACCAACATCGCGGAGAGTATTAATTTTAAAAGAAGCGATGGGCTTCCATTGCACAATACGGGGAATCTTCTTTTTCGTTTTCACAACCCATGCTGATGGCAGACCTCCGATCACTTGGTAAATCTAAGCCTGCAACAACCAAAGTGAAAAAGCTATTGAAATTATCATTAAATATTTAATGTTGCAGGAAAACTTATGAATAAACAAAAAAATAACGCACCTGAACCCCGGATGTAAAGCCGTAAACATTGTACTTTTTAATTTTATAATTTGGCTTTTCCAACTAGGTCACTTAAATTTCTCGTCTTTCTCATTCAGTGCATAGTCAAGACTCTCGTATATCGTTTCCTATGACAAATGAACCCATGGACGATTTCGGAGGTAATTTATATCATCTACTTCATTAAACCACGAGAAATTGATTTGACAATGGCCTTTTCTTCCATTTAGAACTCTGTCCGTAAAATAAAAGAGCGTGATCTTTAACGCGTCAAGATCGTCCATAGTCTCGAAGTCTGACCTCTCAAATAATGCATCGAATTGCTTAAGATTGATGTTGCGAAACAAACCATCAAAATACGTATTCAATAGCCTATGCACCGTTTTATTATCTGTTAGTGCAGTATCTACACCATAGGAAAGTCCAGTAACCAGGCATCATTCTCCAATTGACAAGCGTATCAAATGCTCACCAATTTAAAACTATAATTGATCCTCCTCCCTATATTCTCCATGGACTACTTGCCTAAGCAAAACATTGTGCAAAATTACACCACTGAACGAAAAGCTTCGGCATTTCAAGAAATACCAAATATGTCGTCTTTAAACAGACGCAACTACGGTTTTGTTAATTTTTGCTCAAGGACTTTTACGACCGTAGAAAAGTTACACATGCTCGAAATTTGACCCAGGAAGTAATCAACATAAGCTAATTTCATCCTACCCAGTTTATTTCTCGATACTTCTGATTTCACCATTTATCTGTAATATTTATAACATTATTACTATACATCTATAACAAAAAAAAAAGAAGAGAAATTGACTTCACATAAAAAAAAAATTGTCGCACTTGTCGCGTTGTCCCACATCGCGCCTGTCGCACTGTCGCACATTGCGCCTGTCGCACCTGATCGCAGATCGCGTGCCAATAAGCCTCCTCTTCCACGCCCACGGCAAGTTCTTCACCCATGCACTCACCATCACAAACCCTTCAACCTTCACTCAACATCGCCAACACAACAGAAAAGCTATAACATAGAAGAAAAATAGGAAATAAAAATTTAGGGTTTTTGACCTAACCTTTAATTTCAGCTCCTCACCAGAATTTTGGTGTTGTTGGCTGCCAATAATGACTCCGGGAAGCTGCCAGGGCTAGTGAACACGTTGGGAGAGAATTCGGCGGTGAGAGAAAGAGAGAGAGAGACAGAGAGAGAGAGAGAGGAACGAGAGGAAGGAGAGGGAGGAGTTATGGGAAGGATATTTTCAAAATAAGGAGGAATTTTTTACTAATATTGATAGGAAAAAGTTGAGGGAACTAGTTGTGAAAATAACAAATTTTTTTAGGTTAATTTTATAAATTTCCCTTCGAATTTCCTAACCACTAGTTAATTTTAGGTTTAAATCGATCAATCAAATCCTTTCAAATATTCTATGACTTGTGATCGTGATTGCAATTAATAGCAACAATATTAAAGAAAATAATTGGAGTGTTTTCCAAGCCACATTAATGAAATCCAGCATGTGACCTACTTTCACTTCCTCAACGTCAATTGAGTAGTTGAAAACACGTGGTAAAGTGATTCTGTCACGTTATCAAAATAAATTTATATGTACAATAAAATATGGATAAATTAATAAATTTTGAATCATAAAAAAAATTTATTAATTTATTAATATTAATTAATCGATAAATTATTAATTATTAATTTATAAAGTATTGTTTATTTTAAAAAATATGGTTACATTTATATTATAAATTTTTACCTTACTTTTGTATTTATTATAATTTATTTGAATAATAATCAGCTGTTTTACATTGATTGTAATAAAACTATTGTAGAATTTTTAATTTTTCAAGTAAACAATGATAGTTCTACTATAGAAACCTATTGTGTAGAAAAGCACTCAAAGCGACATTGATGTTAAATTATTTCTTATTTCGTTAAATTCTTCTATTTTTAAACGATAATATCAACTAAAATTTCTCTTTGCATAACACAAAGTTAGATATGAGGTCTAAGTCAAAGTCAATTTTAATAAGAAATAAGTAACACTGAGAACATATTTTAGAAAAAAAAACTTATAGATATTTTATATGGATTTAGTTTCAATTTACGTAATTATTAATTTATATAGTCCTTGGGTGTTATGTGAAAATATGAATTATTTAAAAAATTTTATTATCTTATAAATTGTCGAATTGTTATTTTACCACTTTGGTCCTAAGTCGAAATCGACAAAAACTATTATTTAATAAAAATTATTAATTTATCAGGTTCTATTATATAAACAAAAATGATGAAATAACAGTTAAAAAGAAAAAGTTTATTAAAGACTACATATGATTTGGTATTTCAATTTTAGTAGCATCACATTTGGTTTTAGATAATTTGAGTTTTAGATATACTTCAATAAAATGATAAATAATTCGATCAAGTAAATCTTAATTGTCAATCACCCTTCACTTAGTGGTGGATAGTTTCTTAGTTTAATATTGAGGTCAAGAGTTTAAGTTTCTCCTCATGTGCTCTGGCGGTTGATTTTTCTCCTTCAGAAGTATAGATTTTTAGGCTAAGTTACAACTATGTAATATTAAAACTACCTTCATTGACTTTTCATATATCTATTAATAGGTTTGCATTGTACTATATAATGTAGTATTCAAATGAATAAACTAAGTAATTAATTAACTTATATACGTATTGAAGTTCAAATCTAAGACTTGAGTCCTAAGAAGATCACTTTTTACTATTAGAGTTAGGCCTTAGTTTGATAGTTTCAACTTAATATTAGCCCCAAAAAAAAAAGTCAAAACAACTAAAATGATTTAAAAAATAACTATTTCATTTCAATCATACAAAATTATCTATTTAACCAAAAGAAAATCGAAACAACCAAAGCCTACAAAACCACCAACACCCCCCTTCCGTTTCATGAGAGAAATTTATCAAAAGCAATTCAACAACACGAGACAGTTGAAGTGGTAAGGACCAGTCATTTAGGCTTTGCAATTTGGCGGAGCTTGGGGTCTCCGTCTCTCAGAGCAAGGCCACCCACTTGGGGTTCCCCCATAGGATTGGGACCCATTGTTGTGCCAAACCACAAAAATTTAGTGGCTGCTCGTGCACAAACCTTTTTTCTCCTACAGACTCCCTTCCTGAAGAGAAACATGATCTTTTACAAAAGAAGACTTTCACCCCAACGGATTAAACTTCTGATAGGATCTGCGGACTTTTTAAGTTAAACATTGAATTGCCCTTAGACTACAGGGTTTTGATATGTTTTAAAATAGTGGGGTGATAGAAAAATGGTTAAGTTCATCACAGATTATACAAGTTTGGCCGTTTGGGCCATTTTTATACAAGTTTGGATCATTTATTCTTAGGTATATATATTCTAATTATTTGTTGTGAGCACAGACCAAGTACTTGAGCCTGAAAAAACATACAAAATTTGTTTTCTAAATAATTGGAAGAAAAGATTTTCTGCAATGACAACGAAGAGACCTGAAATATTCACATGCGTAAGAAAGTGGACGTACCGCCTAACTAAAGTCTGATTGGACACGTCATAAAAATCAGTTTAATGATGGTTTCGTTGGACGCGAGCGGGACCATTGACGGGAGCTACTTTTAGATCCCAAAAATTGTGGGATTAAATAAGACACGGGTTATATAATAAATGACAAACTAAAAAAGTTGACCAAATATTAATGTGATAAATGGTATTGGAATTTATTATTTTTATTTATTTAATTTTTTTATATATAGGCTATTAATAATAGGATCACTTATGTTGTAATTATAATACCGTACAATAATTATTTTTAATTATTAAATTCAATTAATATAATTATATAATTATAAATTTAATAATAAAAAATAATTATTATATTATACAACAGTTGTAACATAATTTTATCTTTAATAATAATAATATTATAAATTAATCTTTATATGTTCATCGTTCATATCCGCCGCTATTTTTGGAGGGCAAAGAGTGGCGTCTCGAAATTGTTTTGGTTGCGCATTTGTTCACATTTGAACTTTTCATAAATTAATGAAACACGTAACCAATCTAGATGCCTCATGTTTCATGCTGAGCACAAACTTTCCGGAAAGACAACAAAAATAAAATAAAATAAAGTAGATCTTCTAGGTGTCTCTCCTGTGAATTGAATCAATAGACAGACTGATGATTTTGATGATGATCACGTACCAAATATTACCCCAGGCTAATAATCTAAATAGTTTTAATTAACAATTAAATTATTATTATTACTTTTTAGGCGGTTTGATAAATAGGTATTTTATTCAATCAGGTACTTAAACTTGAATCATATGATTAAAAATTAATTTGAAATTTCCCCATCCTTCTACCTATAAAAAGAAAATAAAAAGGAGTATCTAATTTAATTTTGTTGAAAAGGACTTATTGAGTTATATCTAATTTCATCCTAATTCCATAGAATTAGAAATGAGAAAATACTTTTTATAGTTAAAAAAAAAAAAAAGAGAAAATACTCCAGGCGTCGTCATGGATTGGGATTGAGACATCCAAGCTGGATACCCATGGATCACGTCCACTGATGTTTGCCACGTGGCACCACCCTCTGATGGAGTGTACGAAGAAACACAGCTTTGATGTGGGCCCATGTCGATATGGCCACTAAAATCCGAATAAATACCCGACAATCAATCAAACAATGAATTATTTGACCAATGAAGAAAGAGATGGAAAAGATGACCCTTCACTAACACGAAGAGCCAGGTTATTCTCAACCGTCCGATCTCCGAATAATCCCCGCTCCGATTTTTCACAAATGTCCCGCTGGCACAAGTGCAAACAAGGCTGTGCTTATCTGTCACTCTACGTTTTTCATTTTTTTTTTCCTTTGAATGAAAGTGACTCAACGTTGAAGCCCAAAAGGCGTGATATATGAAGCCAAGTAAAGAATTTTCAATTTTGTGCTTACATTCATAATTTTTTGCTAAGAAACAACAAGAATCCAACGGGAGGATTATATTATATAATTGGGACGCATAATAACATCACACATGTTGCATGAAAATGTTATTAAGTATTATTTCCACTGGCTAGGAATAATAATCTTTTTTTTTTTGAATATCTAGCGGGAATATAATTGATAAGAAATGGATTAGATCGTGGACCATACGGCTGTCAATAAAACATAATATTGTAATTATAAATAAGATCTTGGCAGGGACCTTAATTGCTGCTATGCATCGAAGCCAAAATTATTATCATTATTTTAAATCATACTTGGCCATTACTCAAAGTAACGTGAAAAGTAGTTGCTCTCATCTGCAAATCATTATTAAGAACCGGCCCCAAACTTATCAGGGTCTGAATATCAGGTGCCGGACGGTTCAAATCAAATCTAGTTACAGATATTTGGAAGAATATCAACGTTGCAAATTCAAGAGGATTTTCTGGTTAAAATATTGTAATCAACAGCATAATTTTGTTTTTGGGAATATCGTAATTTTTAAAATAATTACTATTAGTTATACTGTAGAAATAATTAATTATAATGAGAATCAATTAAGTATTTAATAAATTTTATTTTCAGAAGTACTGTGAGTTTTAAAAGTAGTTATGGATATTTGATAAATTTTACAGTTAAACTGCTGAGAGAAAATAAATGACTAAGATATACATAATATAAGATAAAATTTATTTATAGGTATAAAAATATATACATATAATATTTTTAATTGTGTATTATAATAATTTTTACTAAAATAAAATTTATAATATTTTGATTTTATTTTTTTATTTTTTATCTTAAAATAATTGATAATTAAATTAATAATATAGTAAAATAAATTTAATAATAATTCGATCAATAAATTGATATTAATAAATTTATATTGATGAATTATAATAAATATTTATTTTATTTTTAAATTAAATAAGAATAATTTTAGGTTTAACTAATAATTTTAAAAATATTTATAAACTTATATTAAAGGGTAAATTAATTTTTAAAATCAAAATATAAAAATTACTCTTTTTTATTTTTTAAAATAAATTGTAGGAAAAATTAATTTTAACAAAAATAATTTTAATTTTTTTAATATTAATTTTTAAATTTTTTAAATTATTTTTAAATTTTTTAAAAATAATTCCAAACAGATCTTAATCATAATTATTTGCTACATTCCAAGCATGATTATCCCATTAATTAACTAAATGGACCCGATTCAGCAGGAACACATTTTACCTTTTCCCAGCATTGAAAAAGTTTTTCTAAGAAAATTGATAAGAATTTTCCAGTACCTCAAGTTACCTTCTAGTCACACTGCCAGGGTGGCAAATTGGTAACTTGGCAAATTGGCTACAAACGAACACTAGTCATTCACATGAGAGGCAAGTCCAGTGCATTATTTGTAACAAGGTTTGACCATACGTTTTCAGTAAGACAAATATTAGGGTTATTTTCCGCCAGCCCCCATGTGTTTCAACAAAAGTTGGCCTTTACCCTAATATTTCAACAACCATCACCACGCCCCCAAATCAGTAAATTCAGCCGTTATCTTTGACAGATAGTCACTCCACTGAGTGAAAAGACTTGTCTGCCCTTGATGTGAATATTAGGCATCCAAAAATCAGGGATATGGGTGGTGCTATTCACACATTTTGTGGACTTAAACGCCCTTTCAATATCTGACACAAGACCATTAAAATGTCTCTTCCAATAGTGTCTGATTGCCATGCTTAAACACCAAAAAAAAAAAAAATGCTGCTTGAAATAATCCTTTCGTCAATTGAACCAATGCATGGGTAAATTTATTATTTTATTTTACTTTTTATAACGGAGGAAATTTGTAATTTTGCATGACACAGTCATGTAAAAGTAAAGCAAGGCGGCTTCCTTAAATAAATGGTCCCACTAACCATCAGTACTTCAACTTCAAAGTCAACAACAAGAAGCATTTCTCTTCAAAAAGTCCGATAAAAAAAACTCTCAAATTTAGGATTCACCAAGCCAATACAATTCTCATTTTATTTTCTCTGAGAAGGAAGGAGTAAAAAACAACAGAAAAAATAGAAAAGAAAAGAATGTGGGGTGATATACTTCTCCAGGCTGTTCCGATACTCACGACTGTGTTCATGTTATTGGCTCTGTACGACAACCCTCAAAAGTTCATCTCCAAGATACTCTTTCCGCAACTACCCGATATATCCCTAATTTTTGGTTACTTAATTTTTACATTAAGAACAGATAAGTCTTTTCACTCAGTGGAGTGGCTATCTGTCAAAGATAACTGCTGAATGTGCTGATTTGGGGGCATGGTGATGGTTGTTGAAACATTAGGGTGGAGGCCAATTTTTGTTGAAACATGTGGGGGCTGGTGGAAAATAACCCCAAATATTAAATGGTAGGAACAGAAAGAGTTGATTCGGTCCATTCCAATCCAGCACCAACAACAGGATCATACTTCACCAACTCCAAAAACTTCTGAGATTTGAAACTTGGTTTGCTTCAATGGGGGAAAATTCTAATCCAGTGGCAAAAGCGACACAAGCCCGCATGGAAGCTGATGAAGAAGAAAGAGACCCGGAAAGCAACTCATTGCAACAGCCACTTCTGAAGAGAAGCAGGACATTATCTTCCAGTCCGTTAGCCCTTGTTGGAGCCAAAGTTTCCCATATAGAGAGCTTAGATTATGAGTAAATATACCTTTTAAAAAACAATCTTTCTTCTCCTTCTCCTTCTCCTTCTTCTTCTTCTTCTTCTTCTTCTTCTTCTGCTTCTTCTTTTTCCCTTGTTGTAATCTCTTCTTGGAATATTCACGGAGAATTGATCTGGTGATTTTTCCTTTTGCAGGATCAATGAAAATGATCTATTCAAGCATGATTGGAGAAGCAGATCCAGAGTACAAGTGTTGCAATATGTTTTCTTGAAATGGTCACTGGCCTGTCTTGTTGGTCTCTTAACTGGCTTGATTGCCACCCTTATCAATCTTGCAGTTGAGAACATTGCTGGATACAAGCTTCTTGCTGTTGTAAGCTTCATAGAGAAGGACAGGTAGGCATTACAATTGACAATATTCAATTTTCTTGAACAATATTCAAAGTTAGGAATTGGAAACTGTTTGTGATGATGACAGGTACTTACAAGGATTCCTCTATTTCGCTGGGGTTAATTTTCTTCTGACCCTGGTTGCTGCTCTTCTTTGTGTATGTTTTGCACCCACGGCAGCTGGTCCTGGAATACCAGAAATCAAAGCTTATCTCAATGGTGTTGATACTCCTAACATGTTTGGAGCCACAACATTGATTGTCAAGGTAGATCAACTTATAGTTAAATTTACAAGCTCATATATGAAATGAAAATTTTTAACTAAGCTTTACATCGGTTTCAATAATGATTCTTGTGGCTTTAGTTAGAGTAGAATCTTGCTTATATTGTTGGATTGAATCGGAAGAAGATTTTCCACAGTGGGTTGATTTCTGTTCTGAAAATGACATTTCTAACACAAACTTGCCTGCTCATTGTCACTAAATTTAGACCAGGAAATGGGTCCATGTTCCAGTTTACTTCAGAAATTTATCCATTTCTTGAGTTTCGTAATATCTAGCAATCATCTTTTCTTCTTTGGCTCATAACTTTGTATTAACAAAAGATTGTGGAAATCCATGAACATCCATTGAAAAATCCATTACCACTTTTGTATAGGTTCTCAAAGTCGTTTTATGTGGCAGTTTGTATATTTCCCCAAACCAAAAAAAAAAAAAATTAACTTAGTAGGATGAAGCTAGGACATGGGAGCAATGAGACCTGGAATATCTGAATAATTATTACTTTTTTTTTCCCCCCTATTGCTCTGTTTTGAATTAGTTAAGTAGGACTGATTTCTTCAGTTTATTATGATTGTAGATTATTGGAAGCATTGGAGCTGTGGCCGCAGGGCTAGATTTGGGAAAAGAAGGGCCTCTGGTGCATATCGGCAGTTGCATTGCTTCATTACTTGGGCAAGGAGGGCCTGATAATCACCGTATAAAATGGCAGTGGCTTCGGTACTTCAACAATGACCGTGATCGCCGTGATCTCATCACATGTGGCTCCTCCTCAGGCGTATGTGCAGCTTTCAGAGCGCCAGTGGGTGGTGTCCTGTTTTCTTTAGAAGAGGTAGCAACATGGTGGAGAAGTGCACTTCTCTGGAGAACTTTCTTCAGCACAGCAGTGGTGGTGGTGGTGCTCAGAGCTTTTATTGAAATATGCAATTCTGGGAAATGTGGGCTTTTTGGTACAGGAGGGCTTATCATGTTTGATGTGAGCGATGTTCCAGTTAGATATCATGTAATGGATATCATTCCTGTAACTTTAATTGGCATAATTGGTGGAATTTTGGGAGGCCTCTACAATCACATTCTGCATAAAGTTCTCAGACTCTACAATCTCATTAATCAGTAAGCAACTCAATTGACCTGCATTGTTTCTCAGTTATGCTGCATTCATATTCCAAAATCTCTGTTTGACGCTAGGTTTCACATCCAAGACTCGTTTCACTGTTAAGAAAGCTGAAAATCATAGCTCAACTTGTATTTGCACTTTGTTTCATTGCAGGAAGGGAAAGATGCATAAGCTACTTCTCGCTCTTAGTGTCTCAGTCTTCACCTCAGTGTGCCAATATTGTCTTCCTTTCCTTGCTGACTGCAAAGCTTGTGATCCCTCATTTCCAGAGGCCTGCCCAACCAATGGACGATCAGGGAACTTCAAGCAGTTCAATTGCCCAAATGGCCACTACAATGATCTAGCAACTCTTCTCCTTACCACCAACGATGATGCTGTTCGAAACATCTTCTCCTCCAACACTCCCACTGAATTTCAACCTTCTTCCATCCTGATTTTCTTCGTACTGTATTGCATCTTAGGACTCATTACTTTCGGCATTGCTGTGCCTTCTGGACTCTTCCTCCCGATTATACTCATGGGCTCAGCATATGGCCGCCTTCTTGGTATGGCCATGGGATCATACACCAACATTGACCAGGGGCTTTATGCTGTTCTTGGTGCTGCATCCCTCATGGCTGGCTCAATGCGGATGACCGTTTCACTTTGTGTCATATTCCTTGAACTAACCAACAATCTCCTGTTACTTCCCATTACAATGATTGTTCTTCTAATAGCCAAAACGGTTGGAGACAGCTTCAATCTAAGCATATATGAAATCATACTGGAACTAAAAGGCCTACCTTTCTTGGATGCACATCCTGAGCCATGGATGAGAAATCTAACTGTTGGCGAGCTAGTTGATGCTAAGCCACCAGTAATTACTCTGTCTGGAATTGAAAAGGTGTCTCGAATTGTTGACGTACTGAGAAACACGACACACAATGGTTTCCCTGTTTTAGATGAGGGTGTGGTGCCGCCATCAGGACTGGCTAATGGTGCCACAGAATTGCATGGATTAATCCTAAGAGCACACCTTGTTCTAGCACTGAAGAAAAAGTGGTTTCTGCAAGAAAAAAGGAGGACAGAGGAATGGGAAGTGAGAGAGAAATTTTCCTGGGTTGAGCTTTCAGAGAGGGAGGGTAAAATTGAAGAGGTGGCTGTAACAAGGGAGGAAATGGAGATGTACATTGACTTGCATCCTCTCACCAATACAACACCTTACACAGTCATTGAGAGCATGTCAGTGGCAAAAGCTATGGTGCTTTTCAGGCAAGTTGGACTCCGCCATTTGCTTGTTGTCCCGAAGTATGAAGCAGCAGGGGTAAGTTTATTAACCGTCTCTTGTTGATCATTTTAGTGTAATTTGTACTGGCAATTCATTATCAATAAACTTTCTCAAAGATGTAAATATTAGTAACCTATTGTGTACTCCATTTGCAGGTATCTCCAGTGGTTGGGATCCTGACCAGACAAGACTTGAGGGCTTTCAATATTTTGACGGCTTTTCCACATCTGGAAAGATCTAAAAGTGGACAAAAACACTGAAGAACATACCTAAACATAGCGGGAGTAGCAGTTTTTCCGGAGAAAAGCATCTCTTCAAGTTTGTTCTTGAATTTTTATATCCAGTTTAGCATTCTTTCATAAAATTCTAAAGAGATGGGTAACATGTATTCTTTGCATACACATTTGCATCAAGGGCACAAATTTTAAGTTTCTTATTTTTTGAGGAGAAAGATAAAGAAGATGATTACATTATTATTTTACAACAGAAAAATTAGTGATGGCGAATAAAATATTTTCCATTTAAACATCTTCATGGTCCCGATTCTTCTTGCATGTAGATTAGCTTATCTCTCTTCTTCTTCCATTGCCACTGCACACCAATTGGACATGTCAAAAGGCTTTTTTCTTCTTCTTTTTAGCCAATTTCTTTTTCTTGAGACCTTGACCCCTCTTGAACACAGCCAACACTTCGATGCTGCAATCAATATGCAAAATCACTTGGAATGTATACAACATGACAACACAGCTCCAATAATCACATCGTGCTTTAATTTTCTAAAGAAAATCAGACAGGTCACTCAATGAACTAGCAATACCTTTGTGTTCCGGGGAAGAAATTAAAACCATGGGCTTTTTCCAAATGCCACGCCTTGCTAGACAATAATGATTTGCAGTCCTGTTAAAACAATTTTTCCATAATTACAATGAAAAAAATATTCCACTAAATGGTTTCAGGATAACCAGCAGAATATAAACCTAGTTCTTTGACAGTTTGACTGAGGAAGTACCTCTTTGAAGCTTTCCCATCCGCAGCTTATATAAATGAGGGTTTGTGGAAGTGATTGATTCTCAGAATTTGTTTTGCTTCCAATTTGAACTGAAGCCTCCTTTGCTCGTAAAATCCATGGTCTCTTTTCCTCTTTTACCACGGAGGATGAACTGAAGTCAACATAAAACAGATTTAACAATTTGCAAAGAATTAATTACTTAATTTCTCAAAGTGTGACTGAACAGAGCAGTCAGGTCCAGCAAAAGATCCTAGAGCTTTTTTCATCTTTTTCCCCCCCCTTTTTCAAATGAACATTGCAAAGGCAAGGGAATTTATTAAAAATAAAGTGAATTGAGCGTTAAAAGCCATTGCGTTGGACAAAATGAGCCTTATAAGCAATAGATCC
Organism: Citropsis articulata; assembly: GCA_030449925.1. Taxonomy (NCBI): domain Eukaryota; kingdom Viridiplantae; phylum Streptophyta; class Magnoliopsida; order Sapindales; family Rutaceae; genus Citropsis; species Citropsis articulata. The sequence goes on along the minus strand of JASUUH010000110.1, from coordinate 928,610 downwards.
TAGAGTTGATGCCTAAGAAACATAAAAATGTCCTACCTTTCTGATGATGATTTAGCTTTACGCTCTGCTGATCCTATACTTTGTAATGCATGAACAAGAGATGAGTCCAATCCCTTTCTAGGAGGATCAACAACAAGCACATCTGATCCCACAAGCCAAGACAGAGGTTCCTAAAAGATAAGTTTGAGGAAAAAAAAAAAAAATTATCCCTGCACCCACAACATAGTTGAGGGAAAATCTTGGGAACTCAACCAGTTTGACTGTTTTTCTCGTGTTTCATATAAAATTCAAAAAATTTGCAAATTAGCCAATTTAAACAAGAGTAATTACCTTATGATCTTGTGGAAATAAAACACAGAGATATTCAAAGTATGAAGTTCTGAGGTGAATCCTAAGATGCGTATGACAATAGATTTAATTTGGAAAGTTAAACACTAACTATTGACAAGATGTGTATGACAATAAATTTAATTTGAAGAATTAAACACTAACTATTGAATTGTCTGCGTTGTGCCAGCTGATGTTGCCGTCCACAGATTTAGGTAAGCGGCTCACTGTCTTCTCAAACGATAGCTGTGATTCTTTGTTTATCTCAACACATTTAACAGTCCTGAAAAATGACAATTAACTTGCGATCAATATGATTTTTATTTGGAATAAGAGCGCGGGTTCAGACAGTATTTAAAATCGTTCATTTCTTGCCTGCATTTTCTAGCAGCAGCTAATGATAATCCAATCACACCAGCTCCTGCATACAAATCAGTGACAGATGCTCCATAAGGGACATACTTTTGTAATTTCCGGAGCAAGATATCAAAAGCCTGAAAAAGATGCATTTGACAGAGTATAATCAAGTACAAAATTTTGAAGGTAGAAATAGTTAGGTTTGTTTGTTTAGCTACTTTTCAAGCCCTGTAATGTTAAGAAGCTTCATGAGATACAATAATGCCAAAGGGACTGTCAAATTAAAATTTTAAAACCCTAGACAACATCTATCGCTTCAGATAATGACACATCTCATCCTGAAATTGTATGCCAACTAATTATTGCCTTGACTAAGACGCATATGTTGAGATACTGTAATGCCACTTTAAGCACTATCTTCATAAATCCTTTATTGTAACAATTTAACCTACAAACAAATTAACCAAGGAAAAAATGACTGGAGTAGAAATACGCATACCCGCGTGTTCGCTTGGCCAAAACTGGATGGAGCCAAAGATATATCAATTCCTCCAACATTTTCCCAAAAGTCAGTTTCTCCTAAAAGATGTCTCCACCTATTGCCAAATATTACCTGCATCATCGATAAAACTTTTCTAAAATTTCAAACAATCATATCATTTGTAAATCAGCAACTCTGTACAATGCTCACTTCCCCTCCCTCACTATGTACAACGATAAAAATGTCAAGAAGGAGAATAAGAATATCTCCAGAGTCCCAACTCTACATATGTGACCTTCCTCTCAGCAGGCCTATTTGAAGAGTCAAATGAAATTGCAAAGCATCTTACATTGATTAAAACCATCAAAAGTAAGAAGCATATTCTTAATAATTGAAGCAACTATTATCGTTTTTGTTGCACCATCATTGACATTAGTTTTCTGCTATCAATAAAAGCAAAACTAATTGTACACTGAACCAACAAATACAGGGGACACCCATCCAAACTAGTTCTCCTATCAAATTAAAAATCAAATTTTAACTCACATTATTAGTTGATGTCTGAAAGTTTGCCCATACAGAGTGAATGTAATGCTCACGGCTCCTTGAACCGCCATTTCTCCATAAAAACTGCAAATTGTAATGAAGACTTGATATCTCAAAAAGGAAAAATGCAAAAGAATAGCAGCCAAAAAAATCAACGTGGTGGTCACCTTGGCTAAAGACTCTAATTTGTCCGAATTGGGGGACTTTTCATTTCTTGAATTCCAAACTAAAGTAATCTGTATTTTTCCTAGAAAAGGAAACATGCTATATAACTTCAATAAAATGGTTCAACTATTATTTAAAATGTCCAAAATTGAACATTCTATTAGAACAATGCACTTAGCTAACTTGTAACAACCATTTCTGTATCTTTCCAAGGCGGGAAGGGATGTGTTGTAAGTGGTCACAGCCATCTGCACACACAGAATTTTATCAACTTTTAGACGGTTGCAATTAATAATACATTTTCAATAGGTATTCAGTAGATGTTAATCGGACTAGTCACCTGAACATATCGCAAATCACCTGTCCTCTCATCCTCATCATATGGCTCAACATTTAACTCTTTAATTCCTACAAATAACACACAGAACGACCTAAACAATAAATACCAAGAAATTTGCATGAAAGATCTCATAAAAACAAATAAATGTAGCATAGGCCATGGTCTAACTGTGAGCAAAGAACCTAAAGCAAAGAATTAAAAAAAAAAAAAGCCTGTTTTCCAAAAACATCTAATTGAAGTTTTCTAGAAGGGGAAGAAGGGGGAAAAAAGCTAATTTTTAACTTTCAAATGCAAATAGCAAACTATAGCAAACCAAACGGTAGGTTTCCTGATATTCAAAAGCTAGAAAACATAATAAAATAAAAAAATAAAACAGAAAAGAAAAAAAAAAAAAAAACCTTGTCTCAACAGCTCAACAGCAGCATTAATACGAGGATGATGGGCTGCAAAATCAGTAAACATCGAGAATTAGTGCCAAAATATTCACCATTAAATACAACATACAAAAGTTTAAAAGTTACAGTGCCAAACTTAATCAACAACAAATATATAATTATAACAAACCTTTACAGTGAGGAATATCCACTACATTATGAGTCCCCTCCTGATACAGTCCAAGCAGAGGGCTTGTCGACGTGCCACGTACAGCCAATTTGGCTCGACACCTCCATCCGTACTGTTAATTTGCAAACCTCGTTACGAAAATCCAAAATCCCAAATTTTCAAAATTTTTTTGAAAAAAAAGTCGAAAACGCAATCAATTGATAAATGAAAGATAAAGATACATGCGTGCATACCAGTCTACAGCTATCGAAAGTGAAATCTGAAAGACCAAGACTCTTGAAAAAATCAGTAGCCTCGTCAACGATGATCGGACGGTGGAGGTTGAACTCGTGCGTACAACCAGAACACCTGGAGAATTCCAAACAGTTGAAATAGATAAATTAAGCTTTTTAATTAATGAAATAAAGAAGTTATTATGATTTTCAATAAGAGGGGGCTGCGTACGATTGGAAGTGAGGGCACTGGAGGGCGCAGGTTAGAGATGGGAGGTTGGCCGCAGGAGGGTTTAGCGGGAGAGAAGAAGGAGGGGCTGGAGGGGGAGGGTTGCGCACCGCACTGGGTGACACGCGGCAGGTTAGAAGTGGAGAGGGAGGACGAGCGGAGAGGAGGCACGGAGGCATTTGTGATTAGTAAGTGCAGTCAAGCTCAGCAGCTGCTGCTCTGTGGCGGGAATGGATAAAATATCTGGAGATGGCTTCACCGGGTCGGACTTGGAATGAGCCCGATCCCACTTTGCAAAAAGTCATTTGCTAATGGTTACATCGACTTTCCATTTTTTTCTTCTATTAATTAATCGGATCTAGTTATTTGTAATTATGGTACCGTGATACAATTATAATTAATCATTAAATTTACTTAGACCAAGGGTGCAATAATAAATTTAAGTAGATTCAATTGATTGTAATTGTAGTACAATATTATAATTGTAACGTAACCAAATCTTAATTAATCAGTATATTTTTTATTAAATTTTTTTTTTTCCAAAAAACGACATAACATACTTTCTGAAATTATCTTTTTTAATTTTCTTACCCAAAAAGCAACAAATAATAATCAGGAGTAACTAAAGCCAGGCACTAGACGGAGTCGTTTAGATCAAAATACATCAACGTGAACTCCATTTCAGAAACAAAACTTTCCCCGCAACAAACATCAGCCTACGAGTGTCGGGTACATATACTGTATTATATACACCTACTATACAGAGAGAAAAGAAAAGGAAACTGTAAAAAAAAAAAAAATTAACTAAAACGACATCGTTTCCTCTTGCGAAATCCTAATCCACTTCCACTCGATCTTGAATTTTGAACTTTGAAGCAAAGGCCGCGCTCACAAGTCACCCAAACCACAAGTCGACGTACGGTTTACATTAATAGCCAAAAACCGCGGAAGAGGAACCGCACTGGGAGGTGGCGAGGAGGAGAACACCGTGCCAGCAAAAAAATCCACGCTATCAGACTCAACATTACTGCCACAAACTGCGATTTGCTTCTCGGAAGCGTCCTCCTTCCTGATCAAGCTAGGCGGCAGCACCGCCTCGCCGCGTTTTAGGATTTTGACCTGGCCGATCACGAGGTTGTTTTGTGAGGGTAATTTGATCACCGTCAAGGACCGAGACTGGTCGTCGCCGGAGCGCCGCTTTCGTCGGGGGCGATTGCTGAAGAGATTAGGGCTAGGTTTAGGGTTAGGGTTAGGGCCGGGGGGAGGTTTATTGAAGCGGGGAGAGGATCGGGAATTGCGAAGGCAGTCCTGAGAGCGAAGGAATGCCGTCGCCATTACGCTGATTTTCTTTCGTGCTTCAGAGAGTTAAGTGAAGTGAAAGTAAGGACTAAAGACTAAGAAACGACATTTTAAGACGAGTGTTTGGGAGTATTAATAGATTTGTTCTATTCCTGGTCGGTTGAGGAAAGCTACTGCGGACTGGATTTCTCGTTATCAAAGAAGCGCGTGAGCGCGTTGGTGGATGGGACCTCTCGGTAGTTTTACTCTTTCATCTTCCATTTTCCTTTTAATTTAACAATTGTGTAATATTTTTCGCTATTTCAATTTGTGTAAATTAAAAGTGAACTTACAATATTAAAATATGCGTTGCAATTGCAAAACCGCATCATTAACATAATCAAAATAGTAATTTGAAAAGTTTTATTAGATTTTTTTAATTAATAATAAATTAATTAAAAAATTTATTCTCTTCTCCCACATGAGCAGAATTCGAATTCTAAAATTTTGCATACTTATTTTAGGAGCTGAACGGATACAATTTTATTAGACATCAAACGAAGGTATTCATATTAGAGATCAGATTACAAATGTGCACGCATAATTGTCTGAATACAAAAAGAAATTGATCTATCGTTATAAGTATATTTGCTTACTTCTAGAACTCATAAACCAGCAATCTAACGTGCTTTATTTTAAACGCAAAACAGCATTACGACAAGCTTATAAATAAATAGTATGCCATTACAATTGCAAATATTGCTATGAGGAAGCAGTTATCTTCGCACGTGTTTGGTAACTTCAGATCAGGTTTCCCCATCTCCATTCTTCTCCAACATTTCTCTCTTCAGACGAACAACATTTAATGCCAAAATGTGAGAAATTGATCTTTTATTTTATCAACAAACTGGAAGTAAGTGTATCTCCAAGACTTCTTGATGATCAGAGTGCCACAACTCCCCAAAACCCCGCAATGAAACCAAGTGTCGTGCTAACATAGAGCCATAGCTTGTCATGCTCATTTTCGTCTTCCTCGTATTCATCTCCACCAGGATACCCCGGCGTTCCATCGATTTCAGAGCACCTTTTTGGTAGTGGATCGCCACAAATTGCTAGATTACCCTCATAAATTGATGGATCATTGAGGCTTTGAAACTGGTTCGCTTTCGGTATTTCTCCGGACAAGTTGTTGTATGAAAGGTTCAAGTGATTCATGAACGTAAGTGAAACCATGCTTGGAGGAATAGGACCAGAAAGCTTGTTTTTGGATAGGTCTAACGATTCCAGCCATTCCAATTTTCCAATCTGTGTTGGTATGTTTCCCACCAAATGATTCCGTGACAAGTTCAAGGTTCCCAAATGAATAAGTCTTGTGAGCTCCACCGGCATCTCTCCTGATAGATTGTTGCTTGACAGATCCATAAGGTTTACAAGGTAAAGAGTGGTATAAAATACGTATACACTTCCTTTTAACACCACTTGCAAACTTCCCTCGTATTTAACAGAGTCTGGAGGTTCAACTTTCATACCACTGAAGTTTCCTACACAGGGAGGAATGATTCCTGACAGGTTATTGTGTGCCAGGTCCAATATGTGAAGAGCAGACAGCTTGCACAATTCAGAAGGAATGGTTCCATTGAAGTAGTTGGATCGGAGACGCAAAATTGACAATGATGGCATGCTTTCTCCTATCCAAGCTGGAATGTTGCCCGACAGTTGATTGTCTCCAAGATCAAGACTATCCATCATTGAGCAATTTTTCAGTGAAGGAGGGACTTCGCCAGAAATATGATTGTTGCAGAGTATTAAGAACCTGACTGAAAGAAGAGAACCTATTGATTCTGGAATTTCACCCGAAAGACTATTATTTGACATGTCTAGAATATACAGGGAAGAAATGTTGCTCCACAACCGAGGAATCTCACTGGACAAATTATTATTAGAAATGACCAATGTTAGTAATTGTTGTAGATTGCCTATGGACCTGGGAACGCTACCATTTAGAGAGTTAAAAGAGATGTCTAAGTCTGTCAGGAAGGGAATTTTTTGGCCAAAGTCACGAGGAATTGGCCCAGAAAAGAAATTATCCCTCAAGTACAGCTTCGTCACGTTGAATGACCAGAGTGGGAGTGGACCCTCGAAGTTGTTTGAACTCAAATCAACTGTGCCCGGAAAGCGAAAGCCTAAGGAATTAGGAATTCTTCCACTTAATTCATTATAAGCTACATCTAGTTCATCTAGAGTCAAGTCTAATTGCCAGAACCAATCTGGTATGGTGTCCGAAATCCTAACATTGTTGAGAACCAAAGTTGCCAGTTCAGTTTGATTTCTAAGCCATGTTGGAAATTTTGGACCTAGTTGGCACGATCTAATTTTGATGAATGTGAGTTTAAAAGGAGGAATCCAATGAGAACTGATGTTGAAAATCAAGGAAATGTTTGCCGTTTGCTTGTTTAATGAAAGTTCTTTTAGGTTTGAGAGGTTCCTAAAATGAGTTTCAGTTATCATACCCTCCCATTGGTTCTCAGAGAGATCTAACACTTCAATTGCTGAGAGCTGCCCAAAACTTTCTGGGAATTTCCCATTCATTTGATTAGATGAGAGGTACAGTTCCTTCAGTAAGGTCAAGTTTCCTATTGATGGTGGAATTGAACCAACAAAGGAGTTTTGCCAAAGTTCAAGATATCTTAAGTTTTTAAGATATCGTAAGGAACTGGGCAGATCACCGGTGAGTTGATTGAATCGTAACTCTAATTTCTCTAATAAGCTGCTATTGGTGCATTCAGATAAACCATCAATGAAATCACTCACCTCACCACTGAAATTGTTTTTAGAAAGCTTCAAAGTCCGCAAATTGCATAGCTTTCCCAAATTTCTGGAGAGCCGGCCTCCGAGGAATGAATTTCCAAACAAATCTAGCTGCTGGAGAGAATTCAAGCTGGCAAATCCATCTGGTATGTCACCTTGCAGATCGTTGGTGTTGAGATCCAGGCTTGAAAGTCTAGTGATGTTGAACAACCAGTAAGGTATCTTGGAGTTGAAACCATTGTTGGAGAGGTCAAGCACTTAAAGGGATGTAAAGTTTAGAGATGGAAAATGGATAGGTAGAGTAGGAAGATTACAATTGGGCAAGTGCAGCTCAACAAGAGAACGAAGCATACTAATACTTTCAAGCCAATATGCTGCATCCTCGCTGAGATCTGCCCCTCCCAAGTTAAGATATTTCAAGGAAGGAAGACCAGAAAGCCATCCAAGGCCTATTTGATTGGATTGATCAAGAAAATTATTGAGATCAAGATAAAGCAAATTCGAGAGGTTTCCAAGACTTTGAGGAATAGTCCCACTGAAAAATGAGCCTGACAGATTGAGGTATCTCAGTTCCTTTAGTGATCCAATGAATTCTGGAACTTTGAAGCCTTTAAAATTATTCATGCTTAAGTCTAAGTATACCAAATCTTTCAACTGAAGCAGAGATGGACTTATCGGACCACCCAATTCGTGTCCTGCATCATCTTCATATGCGTCAAAACTGTCTCGAAATGGGTTGTTGAGTTTGAGCTTGATGACACTTGCAGTTCTGTTGTTGCAGCTTACTCCTCTCCATCTACAGCAATCTTCTCCAACCCAAGACGAGAGCCGGCCTGAAGGATCTGCAAGGTTTTGTCTGAACTGAAGAAGTGCTTTCCTCTCAACTTCTTTGCAACCTGAACCAAATGCTTTTACGGTTTCCAGGTGCAAAACTCCTGATAACAGTAAAATAGACAGAAATGCCAATGAAGCACAACTTTTGTCACACATGTCTGCAATATGCAACAGGATTGCTTTTGTTTTGCTGAATAGATATGCAACTCAGATTACTATTTATACAAATAAAATTGGCCTAAGACTGAAAGACACCGATATGGCAAATGTGCAGTGCATCTAAACGTGGAATTTCGCCACGTCCACATCTTTTGTTTTGTTATTGACCCACAAGTCCGTGAATTAATGAAAGACACCCGATATGGCAATGTGGGCAAAGCTTACCTTACATTTACTGTACGTTAAAGTTAAAAATTTTAAAATCTTTAGAAAAGTTAATAATTATAAGAAAATTATAAATTTTAAAGTTTTATTTTAAATCCTAGGTTGCCTGTAAAAATCTTCTAAATTTATCGGGAGGAAGTTAGCCACCCTTTAGTTAATATCAATGGCAAAACTCATGTCCCCTCAAGTCTTCTTTATTTTGGATAGTGCCCGAAATTCTATATACAATTGCCTCATAGGTTTGTGCCTCTTTTTCTTCTTTTATCATGTTCTTGATTGGTTTTCAACTAGCATAGAAGATTTGATTTTGATCGCATTTTGGTCTCATCAAACCAGCTTATAGCTCTTGGAGATATTAAACAGATTTTCACAAACCTCGGAAGAAAGGTAAAGAGAGTAGACCCTAGATAAAATGACGTATCTTGTAAATTACAAAAGGCAAGAAACTAGATTATCATTAAGTTCTAGTGACTTTGTTGTTTGCTTTGGAAATTTTTACATGTAATGAAACTTGAGTTGCTGAATTTTTCTTGTATGAAATCACATCTTTCATTTTAATTGCATTGATGGCTGATTGGAGATTAATTTAATTAATTTGCCCTTTTTGTCGTAACTGTATCTTAGAACTTCAATTTTCTTAAAGTTTTCTATTCATATTTATGGCAAATTTAGTTCTAAGTTGCTCAACAAATTTTTCTATTTTATCTAATTGAATCTCTAACTTGTTTAATCTTACATTGATTGAGTTTTTATTCATTATATTAATGATCTCTTGTTTTTTAATACATCCTAATCTTCAATGTTGAAGTACTTTATTAATTGTTGTACTTCATAAAATTCTATGCTCATTTGATATCCAAACTTTTTAATTTATTTTATATTTTCTTCATTGAAATTATTAATCTCTAATATTTCATTTGCACTTTCCATATCATTTTATAGATAAATTTGGATTTTCTAATTTATTTAATAAATATAGTGAAATTTAATTTAATTGATTATTTCCTCACATATTTGAATCATTGATCCGATCAAGAAGTTAAAATCTTCCACATAAAAATCCTCTTTGCCTGTAGCAAGAATGTGGCAGCTTATTGGTTTTTATGTTTTGTGAAATTATTAGAGATTCTAGTAATATTGTTCCATTTTTCTAATAATTCATTAGTTTCTTAGGATATTTATGATATATGATATCTCTTACAATTCAAGATGCTAAATTTATATTACAAAATCTAGGTGAAAGCATTGACGGTATATATTGAGGATAAAAAAATCTAATTCGTGTCTTAAGGGAGACAAAAAATTATAAATACAGGTCTAAATATATATTTAGAATTTGTAAATTTTTATGAACATGATAATCATTTAGGTCCTCATAAAAAAAGTTAAAAAATTTCAAAAATAAATATAGAAGAGATGAACAACAAAACTATTTAATTATACAAAATTAATGAGGACTTATTTAAAAAAATAAATAAATATGTGATTTAAAATTATTCTAAGGTAAGCACAAGGCTCAATGTCTCAAAGCCTGCTCTATGGCGAGGCACGAAGCCAAGCTTGCCAGGACCTGCTCAGCCGTGTGAAGGCAGCAGAATCCCAAGTTTATGAAAATTATCCTAAGGCAAGCACAAGGCTCAATGTCTCAAAGCCTGCTCTATGGCGAGGCACGAGGTTGCCAGGTAGTGATGTGCGGCGATCAAGTTTATGAAAATTATTCTAAGGCAAGCACAAGGCTCAATGTCTCAAAGCCTGCTCTATCGCGAGGCACGAAGACAAGCTTGCCAGGACCTGCTCAGCCGTGTGAAGGCAGCAGAATCCCAAGTTTATGAAAATTATCCTAAGGCAAGCATAAGGCTCAATGTCTGGCACCTGCTACATGGCGAGCCAAGCTTGCGAGGACACCTTTCGGTAGTGTGAAGGCGTGAAATCCAAGTTTATGAAAATTATTCTAAGGCAAGCACAAGGATCAATGTCTCAAAGCCTGGTCGATGGCGAGACACGATGCCAAGCGTGCCAGGATCGGCTCGACTAAGCGAGCGCAAGCAGACACCAAAGTTTCCCAAGATTTTTCTAAGGCATGCGCAAGGCTCAATGTCTCAAAGCCTGGTCGATGGCGAGACACGAAGCCAAGCGTGCCAGGATCTGCTCAACCAAGCGACGGCGAGCAGACTCCAAAGTTTCCCAAGATTTTTCTAAGGCATGCATAAGGCTCAAAGTCTCAAAGCGTGTTCTATGGCGAGACATGAAGCCAGGCGTGCCAGGATCTGCTCGACCACACGAAGGCGAACAGACTCCTAAATTTCCCAAGATTTTTTTAAGGCATGCATAAGGCTCAAAGTCTCAAAGCCTGGTCGATGGCGAGACACGAAGCCAAGCGTGCCAGGATCTGCTCGACCACGCAAAGGCGAGCCGACTCCAAAGTGTCCCAAGATTTTTCTAAGGCACGCATAAGGCCCAATGTCTCAAAGCCTGGTCGATGGCGAGGGCATGAAAGCGTGCGGGATCTCGACCGCACGGCGAGACCCCTAAATTTCCCAAAATATTTCTAAGGCACGCATAAGGCCCAATGTCTCAAAGCCTGGTCGATGGCGAGACATGAAGCCAAGCTTGCCAGGATCTGCTCGACCACACGAAGGCGAGCAGACCCCTAAATTTCCCAAAATATTTCTAAGGCACGCGTGAGGCCCCATGTCTCAAAGCCTGCTCGATGGCGAGACATGAAGCCAAGCGTGCCAGGATCTGCTCGACCACACAAAGGCGAGCAGACCCCTAAATTTCCCAAAATATTTCTAAGGCACGCGCGAGGCTCAATGTCTCAAAGCCTGGTCGATGGCGAGACACGAAGCCAAGCGTGCTAGGATCTGCTCGACCACACTAAGGCGAGCAGACTCCAAAGTTTCCCAAGATTTTTCTAAGGCACGAGCCAGGCTAAATGTCTCAAAGCCTGGTCGATGGCGAGACACGAAGCCAAGCTTGCCCGGATCTCCGCGACCGTGGGAAGGTTAGAAAAATCCGAGCTACCGGATGACTTAAGATTGCGGATCTCACTCAAGAGAGTAAGGCGACACTAAGCCTACCAGCTCTGCTCAACCGTTCGAAGTCAAGCAGATTATCGGAAGCACAAAAGATATTTCAAAAATAGTTGTCTGAGATAAACAAAAACAGTATAAAGAGCAGAAAATTTTTATTAAAGGTGGATCGATAATGACATGTTGACATTACAATACTAAGGTAAGCCTATAGTACGACTAAGAAGATGAAGGATCAACAGGTAAGGCCGTGGAGTGGCGAGAGAGGCGGAGGTCTCCTGGTTGCCACTCAGGGAGTATTGGCCTCAGGCACTTCAGCAGGGTCGGCACTAGAAGGGGAGGTAGCCTCGTCAGTAGCTCTCTTCGGCTCTTGCACCTTCTTTTCTTTCGTTCATGTCTTGAGTCACACAGCCAGTGGTCCGTCATCGATCCGGATGTTGCTTCACGATAACAGCCATGATGAGCAAATAAGAATCGCAACCCTACTCATCGACTATCGGTTCCTTCTCCCATTTCTCTGTCAGATCGGCTGATGGGCGATGACGGGCGACGGTGAGCCTCTTAAGTGTTCCGCTGAGTCTCAAAATCGACTTTAAGCTTCGTGCTTTGTGACTTTCAAAAGAAGATTGCTCCACCGAATTCTCGGCATTTAGATTCCGGCTTCTCCTCGAACCTTCACGTTCTAGCCGATTGAATATCGTCTTTCATCTTACGGTCATAACGACCGACCTTGGCCTTGTAGTAAGTGGCCAGACAACCCAAATGGTAATCACCAAACTGCATACCCGCAACCAACTCGCCATGGGTGTTCCCCTCGAACTCTTCCAAGTCCTTCTTTGTCACCAGCTTGGTGAGCTCGTTCACATAAGGTGTTAATTCGGGTCGATCATCCGGTGCTTTCTGTTTAGGTGCTTCTCGAGAGGAGGAGGGCCCAGCTCTACTAGTAGTGCCACTGGCCTCACCAGCTGAGGGACGAGAAGGCGGCAATATTTCCAGGGGAGCAGCCCTCTCCACTATATTAGCTCGCTTGGCAGGAGGCCCTTCTTTACTCTGGCCTCCCTTAGCAGGGGCGGGACGACGACACTTTCTAGTCAAAGCCCCAACCACATCGTCCTCTATGACTTCACCCGCTGGTATAAGACGGGACTGGACCAAACTGTGAGGAGATAACAGATCTCGATACAAGCAGGATCTCGCCAAAGCCGTTTGAACCCGTACGAGTACTGCCGGCTCGAGGTCGTAGCTCACCCCCCAAGAACCTGCAGACAACCAAGAATCATGTTACAAGCGACAGGTTAAAAAGAGAGGAGGAAGAGCAGATGAAGGGGAGCTGGAGATACAAAATATCCAAAAACAAAGCAAGCAACCTGGGACTACGAAGCGAGAAGGGACATAAACCCTCCTCCCATCAATCTCTGTCACTTGACCCCAAGGGCCCCCAGCAAAGAAGAATCTGTCTTTCCATTTCCCACCACCACCTGTCGGAAGGTCTTTTAAAGGTTTCCTGGTCTTCGAGCTCGACATGAAGTAATACCAGCCCGCATCTTTGGGACTACTCTTCAGCTGGTATAAATACTTAACTTCGTCGACTGTGGGCTCGCTTTGACCACATTTGCTCCACAAGACGAATAGACCAGAAAGCAGCCTCCACCCATTGGGGTTAAGCTGACCAGGAGCGGCTAATCCACGGTAGACAAAATATGGCTGTGAGTCTCATCCCAAACTTAAAACTCTCTAGTAGTAGAGTAACGTACCCGCAGGAGGTCGGTGGGTATCCTTTCCCGAGGAATCACGGTATGTCCTCGAATCTGATCTAACCCGAAGCTCCTCGAGGTCTTCTACGGTGGTCAAGCTGACCATGTAATCTATAGGATAGCTTTCTACTGAGTTTCTACTACCTATTTTTTCTTTCTTTCCTGGTCTCCTCACTTCTGGCGAGGACGCCTCACCAGACTCCCTACTCGACTCCTCACTCAGGGTATCCTCTGAACACGAAGGTCCCCCATTATTACCGCCACGAGTCGAGGAAGTCACTTCGGAAGATGCCCCCCTAGTACTACTCCTACCGGGAGGCTGAGCTGCTAATTCTAAGGGAACCCCCAGAACAAGAGGAGACGCAGCCAATAATCTCGGCGGAGAATCCGATTCGTTGTCATCTATCTCGATCACTTTTTCTTTCCCTTTCGACATCCCCACAAACCTCTACCAACAACCACGCCCACCCAAGCAGAAAAGAAACGAAAGAGAAGAAGACAAGAGCAGAAATCAAAGTCGAAAGAAGAGAGAATGATACCTGAAGCGACGGCACACCGGCGGGATCACGCGCACTCCGACGAAGAACGAACGGAAACAACCGGAAAATTCCAGAAAGAAGAGGGAAATGCTATTTAGGTTAGTAGTTCCCAAGTAAGTAAGGGTACTCTCTTTTATATCAATAGTACAGCACGCGCCCGTAGGGATCCGTAACCGTCAGTTTGAAATTCAAACGGATGGATAGATTAATGCCACCTCACCCGCATTTAATTGTGACGCTACTCTTCGAGGAGATGACCGGCTATTGAAGGAACCAAGCAGGCCGTACGTCATTTCGACAAGAAGATAGAATGCGTCGCGAGCAGGGCTTGTCTACCAAGTTTCTAGTATTATTTCATTTTCATTTACAAATACCGAGCGGGGGCTGGTGTTGAGTCCAATCTGACAGCGCCGCACGCGCGAGGACTCTGGGCGATATCATTATAGAACCGTAAGTTCTGCTCGACTGTGGGCGAGGTTTCTACTGCTCTTTAAGGATTCTTCATCGGGATGCCGTCATGAGCAAAGATCTCTTACTCTCCCGGACGAGGTCGTCGCAGAAGCAGAAGCAGCAGATTCGCTCCCCCAACAACGACCAGGACGCGCATTACTCGGCAAAACACAAGGCATGAGGCCCAATTATCACTCCCACCCTCCGAAACTCCAGGCATGAGCCTCTCAAACCGCCACGTTCACCATCAACCACCCACGCGGCCACACTAAGCCAAACGTGGGGAGCGTGAAAGTGGCGAATCCGAAAGAAGCCTATAAATAAAGCAATCAAAAGAGGTAAAAGGGTTGGACAAAAAACACAAAAACGATCTAAGGGAGATTCATATTTTTTGAGCATTCATTTTATTGATTCAAAACCACTGGATTTGTGGTAAACGGTTTTCCGAGACCCAAATCGTTGACTTGAGCGTCGGAGGGTTTACGCCGGGAAAACCACCCGGCGCACTCTGACTGGTACTTGTGTACGCAGGACATTGGAGAAGAAGGGAACGGGTTTTCCTGCTCGAGTTAGCAGAGGAGACTGGTGAAGAGGCGACCAGGGAGTGACGTTGGTTGGGCAAGCGAGGAGGATTTGTCGTTGTTGCCGAGCAGACAAATTCGCGCATCAACAGTTATATTTCGCACTTTTTCTAACCCCCTTCATTTTTTCCTCGACGTAGTGCTACTTCAAACATAAAGGAAACATTTATAAAATAAACAATTATGACATTCGGAGCAACTTTTACTGAACAAAGACATTCTCGAAAACTAACAGCAACTGAAATGTTTTATATATCCATATTTAATTCTCACATTTTTTTTCTTATATGTTGGACTTCAAATCTCACTCTAACTTATTTAAAAAATCAAAACGTTATTTAGAATTGAGGTTGAGTACTAAGGTGGTAACTTGAAAGCAAAATTAATTTGATTTTATAGTTGTGCTATGAAAATTTTACCATATCTTTAATAATTTTATCAAAATTATTATTCAAAAATTATATTTATTACATATTATTAATTTTTATTTTATTCTTATAATTTTTTTTCCTCACAATATCTATAGATTAAAAGCTATAGCACCTTAATACCAAATAAGACATATATAGAGTATACAAGGTAATTTTAGCCGCATCAGTAATGATCGAACCATAATAAATAATATCATAAATTATAATTTTTCAAACAAAGAGTAAATTTGAAAACTTCAACGAACTCCTAAAATTATGCAATTGGATCGAATGGATCCAATGGAATTAAATTAGTTTGCTCACTACACTATACATAACTGTTATTTGTGAATTAACAACCAGAGCAAAAATAGTTGCATTTTGGGATTTATCGTTTTAGTTTTAAGCATGGCAAAATTACCCACCAACCTACAAATCTGCTCAAACCCACTTACAAAAACCTGTTCCCTGCAGGTAATTTTGTGGGTTGCAGGCGGATTTGGTATTTCAACTTTAAATCCACTATAGGTTGCAGGTGAGTTAGGTATTGAGAAAAAATCCACAGAGTACTAGCATAGGTATCCACCAACCCACATTCTTTATTTTAATTATTTATATTTTTTTATTTTAATCACAAAAATTACATTAAAAATTTTAATCGTAAATATATTTAAGTTAAAATTTCTAATTCTTAAACCTAACTTATCTCACTGCAATATATATACAATAACCTTTTAAAAAGTATAAATTTTATAATTTTTATTACTAATATTTTATTTTACTTTAATTGATTTTGTTTGTTTTGCCTTAACGATAATTGTATAAAATCTACTTGTTAATATTATTGATAATACTTGTATATTGATTAAAAGATGAAGCAAGACGTTGGTATTAATGATGGCAATTTACCTACAATAGAAATATTTTTATGTTAAATTGATATATTTTGTTTATTTTTTAATTTTCAAACTTTAATTTCTTATTTACATCGATAAAATCTAGAATTGAATATTGTTTACGAAATTTTTAGGCTATTATTATATAAATTTTTTACGGGTGCAGCACGAGTGATGCCCATTGCTATCCCTATTTAGTTTTATTTGATTTGGTCCAAAGCAAGTTTTCAACTTGTTCATTTAAGTCCTTACATGTGCCGAGCACATGAAGCACTTATGTTGACTGAATCAAATGCTTGTTGTAGCTCTTGGGAAGCCCGGGAAAGGTTGTTATGTTGTCATCCGGGCAATTTATTTAGTATGTAAAATATAAACAATAGCTACATCAATCTCTAAGAGGTGGCAACATTCGCCAAGGGGCCCATACCCGCGGGTCTCCAATTAATTCGGGTTGAGTATGGGTCACCAAAGAACTTCAAAATTAAAAATGGATCTATTTTGGAGACAAACCCAAACCCTAAGTTTATTTTGGGTATGGGTTTGAGGATTTTATTGGGTACCTGAACCCAAATTCACACCCGAGATATGTTTTTGTTTTTTAACATAAAATATATTTTAATTTAATCAAAAAATTAAAAAAATTCAAATAATTAAAAAATAAAACAAAATCCTAGATCTAAACTCACGGCCTCTCTCAAAACGCTAGAGTCTAGACTCTACCCATCGCCACCTTCAATTCTTCAATAGAGCTTCTGTTTCTCGGTTCCGATACAAGAATAGTGAACTGCTACGAGCTCGCAATGAGGATGCCATCATGCTGAGTTCAGTTGACTCGGCAACTCAAAACCTAGAAGAAGCGGACAAGTGAGTGAAGAAAAGAATAACAGAAGGAGGAGCAAGAGAACAGAATGTGTCAGTGACCTCACATGGCTTGATACACAAAAGCCAAAAGCATTGTTCAAGGTTTTTATATTCAATTTTTTAATTTTCTTTAATAATTAGCACTTTAAAGATTTAGCAATGGCGAAATTGTTTCTTGTTTAAGGCAAAGAAAGAGTTGCAGAGATACATGAAGAAGATTTATCTGATAACTGGCCAGGGTTTGAGACTAATGAATTTTTTCTTTTTCTTATTTTGTTTTCAATTTTTTCTTTTGGTTATGTGGACTGTAGAGGTTCTGAAAATGGAATCATTTGTAATTTTTCTTTCATAATTTTTTTGAAAATTATTAATTATTTTAAAATTAAATGTGGATTGGGTCTTCAATTTAATCCGGTATAATTTGGGGATTTTAGGGGACATACCCAAATTATCCCAACTGAACTTTTTTTGGGTACGGGGCGGATTTAGGGATTGCTTTCAAATCGGGTTTGGGTTCGGAGATAACGATGCCCACCACAAACCCGCCCCATTGCCATCACTCAACTCTGTCGCTTTTTTCAAAAAAATTTCTTCCTCGAGTTTACTAAAAACAAAAGTTGTCTGCAGCAGGATGAAATTTATAGTGAAACAACAATTGATCATGCAATGCGAGTGTGTAGCACTTTACAACAACTTTTTTTTTTAAATTAGAAAGTAGCCATACTTCATTTTCTTCTTGAATTTGTTTCCGACACTTCGATAATTTAAAGATTTCTCCAATTTAAAGATTTCTCCAAACAAAGAAGTCAATTGACTTTTGTGTTTTTCCAAATTTTGATCACTTTGCTCTCCATTAAATTTCAACCTTTTCAGTTGCTTTTTCATCAAGAACAACTTTCTTTTGTTCAATGTATACAGGCATCAACATATCAATTACCTTGGGGAAATTATCTCCAAGAATAATTCTTGAGCCTTTAACTCGAATTGACACAATTGTTTCAATTATATCATCTTCACGAACAATTGGTGTCTGTCCAACTTGAGCTTCTTGCACAATTTTAACCATATCATCAGATATAAAACTCAAATTAGGAGTATGCATGTACCTCTTTATTGGAAACATCATGCTTGTTTGAAATCTTTTTAAAAGAAGTTTTGTGACATTATGCTTCCTGCATCATATTTATTATATGATTGAGAATAAAGGAAAGATTGATATCAAATGAAAGTATACATATTGAAGATTGTCTGATAACAAAATTAACATTCTTGTAGCTAGAAATTTACATAGTATTATAAGTTTATTTTTTTCACAGAAGGATTGAAGCATTTGGAAAAAGTTTATCTTTATCACAAAACACTTGCGGTATTACAACAAATTTTACTAATACTTCTAAGCCATTGAAGTTCTGAACATTGCTGAAAAGAAGCAATTACTCCATCTTCGCACATGTTTGGTAACTTCAGATCAGGTTTCCCCAGCTCCATTCTTCTCCGACATTTTCCTCTTCAGACGAACAACACTGAATGCCAAAAGTGTGAGAAGCTGATCCTTTATTTTGTCAAAAAACTGAAAATAAGCTTATCTCCAAGACTTCTTGATGATCAAAGTGTCACAAACTCCCCAAAATCCCATGATGAAACCTAGTCCCATGCTAACAAAGAGCCATTGCTTGTCATGCCCATTTCCATCTTCCTTATCATCATATGCACCAGGAATCTGCGACGTTCCATCAGTTTCAGAGCACCTTTTTGGTAATGGAACACCACAAAGTGCTAGATTACCCTCATAAATTGATGGATTAATGAGGGTTTGAAATTGGTTGGCTGTTGGTATTTCTCCGGACAAGTTGTTGAATGATAGGTTCAAGAAACTCAAGAATCTAATTGAAACCATGCTTGGAGGAATAGAACCAGAAAGCTTGTTTCTGGATAGATCTAAAGATTCCAACCATTCCAATTTTCCTATCTGTGTTGGTATCTTTCCTACCAATTGATTCCCTGACAAGTTCAACGTTCCCAAGTGAAGAAGGCTTGTAAGCTCTACCGGCATCTCTCCTGATAGATTGTTCCCTGAAAGATCCATGAGGTTTACCAGGTAAAGTGTTTTTTGATATACATATTGAGTTCCTTTTATAGCCACTCGCAAACTTCCCTGATATATTTCTGTGTCTGGTGGTTTAACTTTCATAGCACTGAAGTCTCCTACACAGTGAGGAATGGGTCCCGAGAGGTTATTATGCGACAGGTCCAATATGTGAAGAGCAGAAAGCTTGCACAATTCAGAAGGAATGGTTCCATTGAAGTGGTTGGATCGCAGACGTAAAATGGACAATGATGGCATGCTTTCTCCTATCCAAGCTGGAATGTTGCCAGTGAGTTGATTCTCACCAAGATCAAGACTATCCATCAGTGAGCAATTTTTCAGTGAAGGAGGAATTTCTCCAGAAAGATGATTGTTAGAAAGTACTAAGAACCTGATCGTAAGAAGGGAACCTATTGATTCCGGAATTTCGCCGGAAAAATTATTGTTTGTCATATCTAGAATATACAGGGAAGATATATTCTTTAAAAATTGAGGAATCCCACCAGACAAATTATTGTTAGAGATGACCAATGTTAGTAATTGCTTTAGATTGCCTACGGACTCGGGAATGCTACCATTTAGAGAGTTAAAAGAGATATCTAAGTCTGTTAGGAATGGCGTTTTTTGGCCAAAGTCGTTAGGAATTGGCCCAGAAAACAAATTGTCCCTCAAGTACAACTTTGTCATATTGGATGACCAGAGAGGGAGAGGACCCTCGAATCTGTTTGAACTCAAATCAACAGAGCCTGGAAACCGAAAGACCAAGGTATTTGGAATTCTTCCACTTAAATGATTACCACCAACATCTAGCTCATCTAGGGTCAGGTTTAATTGCCAGAACCAACTCGGTAGGGTGTCAGAAATACTAGCACTGTAAAGGACCAAAGTTGTTAGTTCAGTTTGATTTCGAAGCCATGTTGGAAATTTTGGACCCAATTGGTAGTATCGAATGACAAGGTATCGGAGTTTAAAAGGGGGAATCCAATCAAAACTAATGTTGAAAGACAAAGAACTGTTTGACGTTCTAATTAAAGATAGTTCTTCTAGGCTTGTGAGGTTCCTAAGATGAGCTTCAGTTATGAACCCTTCCCATTGGTTATCACTTATCAGAAAGCTCTAACACTCTGATTGCTGAGAGCTGCCCAAAACTTTCTGGGAATTTCCCATTTATTTGATTACTTGTGAGGTACAATTCCTCCAGAAAGGTCAAGTTTCCAATTGATGGTGGAATTGAACCTAGAAAAGAGTTGTACCAAAGTTCAAGGTATCGTAAATTCTTAAGATATCCTAAAGAAATGGGAAGATTACCAGTTAGTTGATTGTATCCTAATTCTAGTCTCGCTAATGAGCTGCTATTAATACATTCAGATAAACCATCAATAAAATCACTCACCTCACCACTGAATTGGTTCAAGGAAAGCTTCAATGTTTGCAAATTGCATAGAGTTCCCAAATTTCTGGATAGCTGGCCTTCAAGGAATGAATTTCCAGACAAATCAAGCAGTTGGAGAGAATTCAAGCTGGCAAATCCATCTGGGATGTCGCCTTGAAGATCGTTGGAGTTGAGATCAAGACTTAAAAGGTTAGTGATGTTGAACAACCAGTGAGGTATTGTGGAATTGAAACCATTGTTGGAGAGATCAAGCACTTGAAGAGATGTGAAATTAAGAGATGGATTGAGTGGAAAACTGGGAAGATTACAATTGGGCAAGTGCAACTCAACAATCGAATGCAGCTTACTAAAAATTTCAAGCCAATATGCTGCATTGTTGCTAAGATCTACCCCTCCCAAGTTAAGGTATTTCAAGGAAGAAAGACCAGAAAGCCATCCAAGGCCAATTTGATTTGACTGATCAAGAAAGTTATTGAGATCAAGGTAAAGCAAATTTGAGAGGTTTCCAAGACTTTGAGGAATAGTCCCACTGAAAAATGAGCCAGATAAATTGAGATATCTCAGCTCCTTTAGTGATCCAATGAATTCTGGAAGTTGGAAGCCTTTAAAATTATTCAGGCTCAAGTCTAAGTATTCCAAATCTTTCAACTGAAGCAGAGAAGGACTAATCTCACCCCTCAATTCATGAACTGCATCATCTTCGTATGAGTCAAAACTGTCTCGAAATGGGTTGTTGAGATTAAGCATGACGATGCTTCCAGTTATGTTGTTGCACCTAACTCCTCTCCAGCTACAACAATCTTCTCCAACCCAAGACGAGAGCCGACCTGAAGGGTCTGTAAGGGTTTGTTTGAACTGGAGTAGTGCTTCCCTCTCAACTTCTTTGCAGCCTGAACCAAGGGCAGGTTGAGAGAAACCGAGTTGAATGGTTTGTGGGAGCAAAATTCCTGACAACAGCGCAAGAGAAAGCAGTGCAAAGGAAGCAGTATTTTCATTACCCATGTCAGCAATAAGCAACAGAATGCTATCTTTGGAGATAGAGATATGCAACTCATGCTACTATATATGTAGACTTATGACTCAACTTGGCTGCCAGCAGTGGCGGACCTACAGGTGGGCTACACCGGGCTGTAGCCCGGTCTTGGTTGGAAAAAATCATTTATACCCCTTACATTTTCATTAATTTTATATATAATATAGTTTTTATTTTATTTTCATATATATCCCTATCTCAATTACCCTTATATTTTTATTAATTTTATAGTATAGTAAAATTTTTATTTTAGTTTCAAATATGTCCTTAATCCAATTTTTTTTTTCATTTGAAATTAGTTACTTACTTTATAAAATGATTAAATTATGCATTTATTGAATATATTGAAAACTTTAGGGGGCTAAATGTTACTATTGCTTTATTTTAAAAAATTCTAAGTGAAAAAAATTATGTCAATCTAATATAAAGTTTTTACTAATATTAAAAATGCTTACAATAACATGTAAGAGCAAATATCAACATTTTCATAAGCCTTTTATATGAATTTTGAGATTTCATTTAGTAGTAAGTTAGAAAATAAAATTTGAGTATTTTGAGGAGTCTTCATAAAAGAATCACTAGCATCTGATTCTTCAAAGAGAGCCAGAGCCCCTACCAAAGAAATAAAGGCACTCAAATACATTTTTATTGGATGAATTTTGTTTATTATTGAAACTTTTGACTAATAATACATTTATAATTTTAAAAGATGAATAAATTTTTTAGTTGTTTAATTTATTTAAGTCTGGTAGTTAAGTACTTGACTTTAAATATTAAAGTTTCACTGATGAGTTTTAATTGATTGTGATTACATGTATTGATTTAATTTTAGTTTAAAATTCTTAATTGATTTATTAGTCCTCATATAATTATATGTTATTAAAGGTTGCAATGTTGGATTCCATAATTAAAAAATAGTGTTTTTATACTTGAATTGCTTTTGTTTTTTATTCCTTTTTTATAACTATTTTTATTTTGAGTACGTATTTATAAGAATAAAGTTCTTCATATCCCTCTTATTTGATGTACTTCTTCTTACTTATGAATTTTTATGATTACTTCAAAATATAAATTTTTTAATTAGCCCGGGGTTATATAAATTCTTGGATCCGCCCCTGGCTCAAACTCTGAAGCGATTGAAAGTGAACGTACCTCTCATATTGCGAGTGGACCACTGTATATCAATGTGTTTGATTAATAGCATGTTTATTCTTTTGCTCTCGGCAGCCAGTAAACGAGTAGTGTTTTAATCCATAACACACTTTTATTATAGAAGGACTTTGTTCTGATATCCAGTAAACGAGTAGTGCTTCTACCACTGATTTGTGTGGAGGAAATCGTGTGATTGGATTATAATTAGCCACCACTAGAAAATACATGCAGGCTGAAATTTCCCTTAATCTATATTGTTTACTTCCAAGTAATTCGTCTTACTTCTTTATATCATGTCCATCAACATCAATTTGATTATATTAAACTCAACAATCTAAATATGTGGATATTGCTGAAATTTGCAAATCATCTGCATATTATGGTTTTCAGTATCTTTGATCAAGTCAACTCCTCAATCATTTGCAAATTACCATTTTCAATATCTTTCAAAAGTCATGTCATTGAGAAGTCAATTACAAGGCTGGCAGCCAATTTGAGTTGGGATTTTATATGCAGTAGCATGAGTTGCATATCTTTATCTGCAAAAATAGCAGTAATTCTCTTGCGTGTTACCGACATTGGCAATGACAATAATGCTTCATTTGCACTTCTTTGTCTTACGCTGTAGTCAGGAATTTTGCAGCTTGAAACCATTAAACTTAGCTTCTCCCAACCTGCCCTTGGTCCAGGCTGCAAAGAAGTTGAGAAGGAAGCACTTCTCCAGTTCACACAAAACCTTACAGACCTTCCACTTCGGCTATTGTCTTGGCTTAGAGAAGATTGTGGCAACTGCAGATGAATAACCTGCAACAACTGAACGGAAAGTGCCAAAAAACTGCTTGAAAATCACTTAGCCACCCTCTTGAGGGCTTTTGATCTTAGAATATATAATTAAAAATAAAAAGTATAAAAAACATATCTTATTATTAATTTTTTTATTCACACCAAAATTGATATTTATTTTTAATCTTTTAATTTCAGTTTATCTTATTTATTCAATTTATAATAGATATCAATAATAGCGTATTTGAAAATAAGAGTAATATTATAAAATTATGATGTAAGAGAGATAATTATTGGATAGTATGAAAGCAATATAAATAAGTGATATATACTGATTTAAGTATAAGGAAATTGACAATATCTCTAAATTTAATTAGATGGATACTTACAAACTCAAATCCCAGAAAACATCAATTATGTAGAAAACTTGGATTATAAAATGCCTGAATTGATCTACTTTCAGCGACAACCAAATAAACAGCCCAACCTCGCTAGTGCATTATGTCCAGCACAAAGAGAGCCTCAAATTGCAGAACTAAAAGATTCAGCAGATACAGGACTGCAGCAAGAGAAAGAACAAAAGTATTCATAAGGATGATTTATCTTTTATCGCGTCTGATTACCTATAACTAATTCATTGCACTGCAGGTGAAGACTTTGAATGCTTAATATTAGAACATTTACAATTTTTCATGACATAGAGGCTCACGTCATCAGAAAATTTAAAAATCATGGAAAGTTGGGAGGACAATGAATCAAAAATCAATTATAGATTAGGACCGTCACTCCCTTATTTTTTAAATAATGAGGAAAAAAAAATTGTATGTATGGCGGCTGGCTGTAAACCATCAGATATGGCTCTGCAAGGTGCAACTCATATTCATAGTTGCCAAAAAGACAAAATTTGAGTCTTCTAATGATGGAAATATCCACAATTTTTTTTTTTTTCCATCATGTAAATTCCTGGTGGAGGGCTGATCTGGGGACAAATACAATGCAGAAAATAATGCATTCTCTCTCTAACAGAAAATTATTTGACTCAATAATTATTTCCAGTTTTTACTTCCAAGGATTTGGTCTTAGTTCTTTATATTATATCTAGCAGCATCAATTTGTGTGGACATTGCGGAAAGTCCACATTCATTTGCATTTTATCATTTCCAGTATCTTTCATAAAGTCAAATCCACTTTCATTGGCATATATTACCATTTGAGAAGACAATTAAAAGGCTGGCAGCCAGGGGCGGATCCAAGAATTTATATAACCCCGGGCTAATTAAAAAATTTATATTTTGAAGTAATCATAAAAATTCATAAGTAAGAAGAAGTACATCAAATAAGAGGGATATGAAGAACTTTATTCTTATAAATACGTACTCAAAATAAAAATAGTTATAAAAAAGGAATAAAAAACAAAAGCAATTCAAGTATAAAAACACTATTTTTTAATTATGGAATCCAACATTGCAACCTTTAATAACATATAATTATATGAGGACTAATAAATCAATTAAGAATTTTAAACTAAAATTAAATCAATACATGTAATCACAATCAATTAAAACTCATCAGTGAAACTTTAATATTTAAAGTCAAGTACTTAACTACCAGACTTAAATAAATTAAACAACTAAAAAATTTATTCATCTTTTAAAATTATAAATGTATTATTAGTCAAAAGTTTCAATAATAAACAAAATTCATCCAATAAAAATGTATTTGAGTGCCTTTATTTCTTTGGTAGGGGCTCTGGCTCTCTTTGAAGAATCAGATGCTAGTGATTCTTTTATGAAGACCTCAAAATACTCAAATTTTATTTTCTAACTTACTACTAAATGAAATCTCAAAATTCATATAAAAGGCTTATGAAAATGTTGATATTTGCTCTTACATGTTATTGTAAGCATTTTTAATATTAGTAAAAACTTTATATTAGATTGACATAATTTTTTTCACTTAGAATTTTTTAAAATAAAGCAATAGTAACATTTAGCCCCCTAAAGTTTTCAATATATTCAATAAATGCATAATTTAATCATTTTATAAAGTAAGTAACTAATTTCAAATGAAAAAAAAAATTGGATTAAGGACATATTTGAAACTAAAATAAAAATTTTACTATACTATAAAATTAATAAAAATATAAGGGTAATTGAGATAGGGATATATATGAAAATAAAATAAAAACTATATTATATATAAAATTAATGAAAATGTAAGGGGTATAAATGATTTTTTCCAACCAAGACCGGGCTACAGCCCGGTGTAGCCCACCTGTAGGTCCGCCACTGGTTTGAGCATGAAAAAAATAAAGGGAAAAATGAGATTACAAGTCTGGTCACAAACTCAATAATAAATGACGGAAAAATCTTAAAATATCCGACTAATATAATGCATTACATTGATCAATGTAGCATAAAATGAAATGTCTGTAACTTCTTCGATCAATGGTTTTAAGAAAATTTTAAAAGTTAAAAAAAAAATTGAAGGATGATGAGCTGCAAAATTAATTGGCATCCACGGCCGGCTAATTATTTGATAAACACAAATAAATTAAATATGGCTTTTAAAACCTCCACAACTAGGTAGAGTTTGTTTTTTGTCTGAAATATGAAGAGACTTGAATTAGTTAATTTTTTTTTTGGGGTAAAATCACTACTAGAAAAATGGGCTTTACTGACACCAATTTAGTGTCAAGACAACTTTATCGACACTTGTTAATCACAAGAATGCTGTAACGCATCGACACTAATTTTGGTGTGATTGATTGTGTCAATAATTCGTTACTATAATATCACCCAAATAACGACACTATTAGTACTTAATGATACTATTTACTTGTCGAATTCATGCCACTATAGATCACTAAAATAATAGTACGAAGTGTAAATATTTAATAATACTATTTACATGTCTATTTAAAATTGAGTCGATATTTAAATGTTATGCTGCTTTTGGTTAGTAATATATTTTTATTTTAATTGTATTTTTCCAGTTCATTTTACAATTAAAAAACTAAATATATTAAATCTCCCAACACAATTCACATAATAAATATCCCAAATACATCACTTAAATTAACATAATTTAACTACATCGCTATTTGGGAAAAAAATAAAAAAGAACATAAATATCAAATTAAGTTTTCGATAAGTTTTCAACAACAAAGTATCAAATTCAGTTTCAACAAACATTAACCAACAAGAATAAGCACAAGAATGTACTGAATATCCGAGAATCACAAAATGAAAATATGCACTGATGAAGTTCCTAGAATACTTTGAAATGACCAATTAAATCTACAAGCAGATTAACTTCACATCATTCCTCGGTTATCATTTGTACATGCAATTTCTACATCTTTCTCCATCTTCCTCACACGATGAACCACGGATTTACATCTAGCCATCTCTTCCTCTTCACTCAATTGCTCACAGAGTATCAAGTGATAAGCAGAAACTATTTTTCGCTTGTACGTCCTACCAATTTCCGATACCGTATAACAATTATAACAGTGAGCTACATTTTAATCACACTGAAGGGAATGCAAAAAGATGTAGAAGTATCATTTTGATGAAATAGTTATCCAAAATTTAGAATGTATAATAGCATACATATGAAACTAACCAAATAAGGGATGGCATCGAGTAGTAATGATCCAGTATCAAAATGTAAATGTTTAAACTAAACGCTTTACGAGAAGTACTAAAAATAGTTTAACTCATTGGTTCCAAAAGGAAAAGAAAGTCCTACCATCTTTCTCGCATTCTTCTCGGACAGACATAATACTCATTCAACCAGGTAATGAAACTGATTACGCTTATTAGTTGAATTAGTAGAAAGACCCTGGAAAACATTTGCAACGGCCATTAATCATAAGACCTTAATAATATTAGAGACCCAACTTAGACAGGAAGTGTCTATAACTTCCTGAGCACAAAATTCTAATATGATTGTACATGTTTCTTAGATAGGAAAACATAACAGGAATCAATGATACCCGGCACCAAAATGAGCAATCTCTCCTGAAAAACAAATGGCAGAAAATGATTAAAACATAATCTAAGTAATTAAAATCCAAATCAATTCCATCCTGGAATTGAATAGACAGTGTGCCAAAAAAAAAATTTTGAATATGGACTAATATAGTGGAATCAAACGAACCATAGATTTGAATAAAGAGAGAGAGAAAGAGAAAGAGAGAGAGAGAGAAGGAGAGAGAGAGAAGACCCGTTGACCCGGTTTGACCGACCCGACCCGTTTTCTTGACCCGGCCGTAACTTCCGATTCCGGCCACCTCACCGGCCGAGCTTGGTACCGAATTGAAGCTCTTGAGAAGCCGGTCATAACCGTACCAGTCTCGTCGCCGGAAACCGAGTAGAACGCTATGAATCGAAGCCGAAAACTCGCGGCAAGATCCGGCTGGCCACCGATCTAGCCGTGAGTCAGTGACGCTACCACCGGGAATTAATCCTCAGCCTCCCAAAGAACCTTTCCCGACCAAGCACGATCACCGAGACGCGACGGAATGACCACCGAAAACCCGCCTTTGAGCTTCGATCCGACGCCGCCGCAAGACGTTGGTTGACACCGCCGCATGGTTGAACCTGAGCGCCGGAACTAGCCGAGTTGAGCTTCCCGCCTGCTGAACAAAGTCCGTCACCGCTGACCGCCGAGGAGCAATACGGTAAATTCACAAGCTGGGGGTGTCGTTTCATGTGCATCGGAGATGACGGCAATGGCTAGTCGAAAGTAGTGATAGTAACGGTAGTGGCTAGTCGAAAGTAGTGACGACAGTGACGGAAGAGATTTTGGGTATGCGGCGGCGTGGTGGTGATTTGTTTTGTTTTCGATTGACAATAAGATGAAATGGGGGAAAGAGATTGAGATTTAGGGTTTTGCTTTTGCTTTTATATTTTTATTTTTCAAATTTTTTAAAAGGTACTCGTATCTTGCATCTGTAGGTCTTATGGTCTTTGGTTCAATTGTAAAAATTTTAAATTGTAGAAGTCTTTGGTTCGAGTCGGAAGATTTACAAATTATAATAATTTTTTTTTTAATCTCTGATACTTCAGTGTCAATGATTTCTAATACTTAATTTACTGACACACTAGTATCAGTAATTTCTAATACTTATTTGTTAAAAGCGGAAAATGATGCATATGTATACAATTACTGATACTTTTTACAAAATGTCAGAAACTAAGTGTCAGCAAAGGTCATTTTTGTAGTAGTGAATATGAATAGGTTTGAATTTAATTGTAGTTTGAATGAGTCTGTACACAAATATATGAATAACTTTTTTGTTTTTAATTTTTTAATATATGAATACAAGTGACATTTTATTTTTTCTTATAAACAAAAATCATCTTAAACAAGTGATATTTTATTTGTTCTTATAAATAAAAATCATCTTAAATATGATTATTTGACATATATGCTCTTGTAAGTGAAAACAGAAAATAAATGAAGTTTCATAGTTTAGAAAATAAATATATTTGTCTTCACCAAATTTTGGCTAGAATCGATCCAATTCGAATCTATTGAGTAGTTCTCGCTAGATCCAACTCAAATTTGATTTAAACAAATAAATTTATATTTGAGAAGAGCTTATGCTAAGTTTGGGTTTATGTGTGACTTTTTTATATCTAGGGTGTTAACATAAATATTTCTTTAATTTTGATTTTGATGATAACAAACTTGATTAAGTGTGATTAATCTTTCAAATGAAATAAGTTTATGATATTTAATTATTTTCTTGTTAATGTTTTAAAATTAAAAATTTTTGAGAATTTTGAAAATAGCAAATACTACTTAAAGTCTGAAAATGGACTTATTTGACAGACCTTTATAAGGTTCTAGGTTATAGTACCATTTTGTAAAGTTTTGGAGCCAAATTATTATTTTGCAAAATAGTTACTGTAGCAATCATTGTAGCAAACGGCTAACCGACATCTTGAATAACGGCTAGCCGACATCAAGCTCAATCAGAGATAAGCTTCTGAACACTAACGGCTAACCAACATCTTGATAACGGCTCGCCGACATTGAACAGAATTGAAGATTAGTCTCTGAACACTAACGGCGATCCGACATCATGTTAACGGCTCGCCGACATTGAACAAAATTGAAAGATTAGCCTCTGCATACTAACGGCGATCCGACATATTCATAACGGCGATTCGAAAATTTGAAAATTCAGCCTAACAGTCATACTGACCAAGATAACGGCGATCCGACAGTGAGCAGACAGTTTATAACGGCTAGTTTTCGGCTTCAACTATAAATAAGCTCATTTGAATTCAAACAAAGGTTTATCACAACACTTCCATTGAGCTTATATTTGAGCATACAATCTTCATAAAGCTTTAAAACACATTCTTGCTTCATTTTATTCACACATTGGGTATTGGGTTGTAATCTTAAATATTGTGTGAGAGAAAAACATTTCATAATCTTTTGTTTTGAGTGATTATATGTGTTGGGATACACTTGGGTTAAGAGATTGGAGATAATCTCTTGTTGTAAAGGTTTATTGACACATTGGAAGTCAATTGTAAGCATTTGAAGCCTTGGAGGCTTGCTTAGTGGAATCCTCAAGCCCGGAAAGTTTGGAGGCATGGACGTAGGCGAGGTTGGCCGAACCACGTAAAAATCTTCATGTTTGAATCTCTCTTTCCTTATCTTTTTATATTGTGATTGTTTTATTAGTTATTACTTTGAATTCCTTTTTTATTTGCATTAAGTTTTGCTTTAGAATTGAATAATTTTTAGAAATCCAATTCACCCCCCCTCTTGGGTTGCATAAATAGAATTACATAGGGTGGGTGATATGGCTGAGGTACATTAGGTGGTGACCTAAAGTGATCTGTGTGGCGACTGAGGTAGTCGCATAGGGAACAATAGGAAGAGCTTAATGGAGCTCGTAGGAATTAATTTAGGAGTTGAAATAGGGAGTTGAAGTGCGCTCAAAGGATAGCTCAAGTGATCTTGAAGAATCCTTAGCATAACTGGGATAGCTAAAGTAACCTAATATGCGAGACATAATTTAAACTTCAAATTGAAAATATATCAAAATATGTATTAATATAAAGAACACATAATATTTATGTGATTTGGCCTTTAGCTCATTTCCATGGGAGCAAGTCATTATTGAGAGGTTAGAGATTTTACATTATTAAGGATGAATAATATAATCTCAATAACCATATAGAGATGTTTGGTGTTGATAAAGATGAAGATGGTGAATTACACCCCAAAACGCGTTTTGCCAATTAAAGTGTAGATCATCTCTTATAAACTTAGTATCTCTCTCATGCTTTACCGATATGAGATTCGGGTAGGGTGTTACATGTATAATTAAAAAAATATCATATTTAACACTCATTCATTTAAAATAAAACATAAAACTTAATTTTGATCAATTTTCTTATTGCATTAAACTATCTTTGTATCTTAAGTTATATGTATCTCATCTCGAATTGTTCACAACTTTCAACAACTCCTAAGTGATATCATAAAATCCTCAATGAATAAAATCAAATAGCCACAAGTTGTTTTCCATTATTGGTTATAATTGTGGTCTCCATTTGATGAAGAATTGGAGCAAAACGACGAACTGTGTGATTCTGTTAGGAAATTGATGGGTGAAGCAGTCACGCAACTAAAGTAAAATTGAGAAAAAATGAGACAATAAAATCACACAGGACACCAGAAATTACGTGGTTCGGCTTTTTAGCCTACGTCCAGGGGCGAAGACAGAAGGAAAATATTTTACTAGTGAAAAGGAGTTACAAGTATTGTAGTATTTTAGCTCACTACCTAAAACCCAATACACCCAAACTCCCAAAACACTAATACAAGAGCTTTATTTATAAACTCTTCAAAAACTCTCTAATAGCTAAAATACTTCTCTCTCGATTGGATACCTCAGCTCTTCATTTTGCACTTCTATTTATAGCAAAATCATGGCCAAGAAAGTCAAACAAATGGCTGAAATCTTCAAGCACTACAGCTGCAAATTTGCTGGCATTTGTGGGTTGTGAATTCATTTTTTTCTTCAAGCTTAGTGGCTGTTCAAAGACGTATGCCACCAATTTTTCTTCTTCAAATTTGCTGCTGTTGACCATCTAGATGCAGCTTCTAGATGCTGCAGTTTTGACATTCTCCTACTTGGAGATTTGATTGAGAATCAATCAATCTTCGCACCATCCTTTCTGCTTCGCCAAAGTCATGTTGCTTACGTCTCTGCTAGGCCACAAGAGGATCTATTCCAGATAAACTTGTCAATATTGATCGGCTTGGTCAAAACATCTGCTAGGTTTTCCTTGGTATGGATTTTCTGCAAATCCACACTTCCATCTTCCACTACTTCACGAATGAAGTGATACTGTACTCCTATGTGCTTTGTCCTAGAATGAAAGGCTGGATTTCTTGCAATGTACAAGGCACTCTGACTGTCACAAAATACATAAATTTTTTGTTGTTTGTGCCCGAGCTCCTCCAATAACCTTTGCGCCCGCTTATGTATTCTGCTCATTGTAGATAAGGCCAACAACATAGATTTTGAAATCCAAAGATACAACAAGCTCCCGCAAGTGTAAACACATAGATAATAGTGGATTTCCTTTTATCAAGGTCTCCTGCAAAATCTGAATCCACGTAGCCGCTGACAATAAACTCTGATCCTCCGTAACATAATGCAACATCCGAGGTTCCTCTGATGTATCTCAGAATCCTCTTCACAGCTGTCCAATGCTCTTCACCAGGATTTGCCATGTATCGATTGACTGCTCCCACTCTTTGTGCAATGTCTAGTCTTATACAAATCATAGCGAACATTAAACTTCCCACTGCTGATGCATACGGCACTCGAGATATTTCTTTCCTCTCTATTTCATTGCTAGGACGCATACTTAAGGATAATTTGAAATTATAGGAAGTGGGGTAGAAATTGACTTACAATCTTGCATGTTGAAGCGCCGCAAGATTTTCTTCAAGTAGTTCTTCTGTGAAAGCCAAATCTTCCTGTTATCTCTGTCTCGGTAAATTTGCATCCTTAGAATCTTGTTTTCTGGTCCCAAGTCCTTCATTTCGAACTCCCTAGCCAATTGTGCCTTTAACTCTTAGACTCGATCTTTGTTTGGACATACTACCAACATGTCATCCACATACAATAGTAAAATGATAAAATCATTATCTTCAAACCTCTTGTAATATGCACAATGGTCTGAACTGAGTCTGCTATAACCAAGGCTCATGATGAAGGAATCAAATCTCTTATACCAACACATTGGCGCATGTTTAAGAGCGTATAGAGATTTGTTCAACCTGCAAACCAGGTTCTCATTTCCCTTTTCAGCAAAACCTTCTGGTTGGAGCATATAAATTTCTTCTTCAAGTTCTCCATGAGGAAATGCAGTTTTCACATCTAACTGCTCTAGATGTAGGTCAAATGTAGCACACATCTCTAAGACTATTCTGACTGTTGTGAGTCGAACCACCAGAGAAAATATTTCGTTGAAGTCAATACCTTCTTTCTGAGCATATCCTTTCACCACTAATCTCGCACGATACTGCTCTACTTGAACATTACCATCACGTTTGATCTTGTAGACCCATTTGTTACCAATGGCTTTTCTTCTATGTGGTAGTGGTACAAGTTCCCATGTCTTGTTCTTGTGTAAAGCCTCAATTTCTTCCTGCATTGCTGTCATCCACAAAGTAACATCTGAGCTGTTTAAAGTTTCATAGAAAGTTGATGGTTCTCCATCCTCCGTTAGAAGACAGTATGCAACATTGATCTCTGTGACATAATTCGAGTACCACACTGGTGGTCGTCTCTCACAAGTTAACTGTCGAACTTCTAGAGCCTCGGACTCGACTGGTTCTTGTTCCTCGTGCTATGGTGCTGCTTTAGAAGAATCTGAATCTTCTGGATTCTTTTCCACATAAACCGGCATAGTCTCTGACTTTTCTTTTACAGTGCTACCATCCCTATCTTTCCTTTACAGTTGATCTTCTACAAAGATAACATCTCTATTGATGACAATCTTGTGGGCAGTGGGGTCCCACAGACGATACCCCTTTACTTCAATAGTATATCCCAAGAAGATACATCTTTTGGATTTTGGATCCAGTTTTGTTCTTCTTGGGCATTGTACATTACGTACACAGGACACCCAAATGCATGTAGGTGAGAGTAATCTGCTGGCTTTCCTATCCATATCTCTATCGCTATTTTCATCCCAATTGCTGTGGATGGCGATCGATTTAATGAATTGGAAGATCCTCAACATAGCTCTTATTCATCTGTAAGAGTCCTGTTCATCCGCTCTGCCACTCCATTTTGTTGAGGAGTGTATGCCACCGTGAACTGCCTCTGAATACCTTCTTGCTTATAGAAAGCAAGAAACTCGCCGTCTGTATACTCTCCACCATTATCTGTCCTCAAGCACTTAATCTTTTTGCCGGATTTAAGTTCTACCCGTACTTTGTATTCTTTAAACACTAGAAATACATCTGACTTTTTTTTAATTGGATATACCCAACATCTCCTAGAATAATCATCAATGAAAGTCACCATGTACTTTGCACCTCCCATGGATATGTCAGGTGATTCCCAAACATCAGAATGAACTAAGTCTAGAATGCATTTACTTCTAGCAACAGATCTACTAAACTTTAATCTATTCCGCTTACTTGTAACACAATACTTGCAAAATGGTAAACTTACCGATTTGAGCCCTGGAAGCAATTTTCGCTCAGAGAGAATCTTCAAATCTTGTTCTGACATGTGGCCAAGTTTGATATGCCACATTATCGTTGATTCTTCTCCATTTGACGCGACACACGCATCAACTTCATGTAGTATTTCCCCTTTAAGCATGAACAGATTAGCACTGATCTTTTCTGCCTTCATCAATACAAGCGCACCTTTGACTATCTTCATGATTCCATTTTCAACATGAGTTTTGCACCCATGACTATCTATTTGTCCCAAAGACAATAGATTTTTCTTCAAGCCTTTGACATGTCGTATCTCTCCAATTGTACGAATTGTACCATCAAACATTTTGATTTTAATAGTACCTATACCAGCGATCTCCAAGGCGTGATCATCTCCTATATATACAGATCCTCCTGAGATAGGTTCATATGTGTGGAACTATTCTCTTTCGAGAGGTCATGTGCCAGGTAGCTCCCGAGTCTATGAGCCAGACATTAGATAGCCGTCGCCTTTTCCCAAAGCTTATTGCCTCTCACAGAGAATTTCGCCATCATCTGAGGTACTTGCTACACACCCCTGAGCATTTGACGATCTCCAATTAATTGTCTTAGATATTGAGATAAAACAAATATGTTGTAAATGATGTAAAACAAATTTATGGACTTTTAATGAGTTCTTGATATGATTTTCTTTTCTTTCCTAATGGATTTAAGAAGGAAGTAACTGAGAACTGTTTTGACAATTTAAGAGTGTGCTGAGTTAGTAAATAGTTTTTTTTTAAAAATTATTAAAAGAGTATTATGAATAATAAAGTGTTTAAAACATTTTTTAGATTGTAAATATCTTTACTTTATTTTTTATTATTACCTATTTTAATTTTATAGTTTTCACATTGTGGTCCGTAAAGCTTAATATCATTGATGGGGTGTATTGCTTCCTATACAAAGAAAAAAAATTTATATTTAAGTTGTTGACTTTATAAATTATAAAGACAGACTAGTCCCACCACTAAAAATAAATAAATAAATATTATAGAATATGCAATGCCAGCTTGTCTTGTATATTCAATGCTTAATTGTGATGCATCATCATGGTAATCAATTGACTTTATGTGTTTTACAAGATCGGCAATCATAAAAGAACATATTTTATTGTTAAAAATTTTGTGGCAATTAATCTTATATTCTTTAAGGAATAAGAAAAAATTTGAGTCTTTTATCGAGAATACTTGTATTCTTTATTTTTCGAGCGTAATATTAAAAATAGACGCAATAATTTTCATCGTGAAAATATTTAAAATATTAAAACAATTATTTTAATATTATTGGTATGTTAGAAAGATTTTATTATTAATGGTACATTTCTATTTATTAAAAGACTTTAAAGTTAATTTTCTTAATTATTATATTAAAAGGGTATAATGGTCAAAATTGGGTATACATGAACATGACAGCGTGAGCATTTATCTTAGAGATTTAGTGTACATTTAAGCAAACCACGAGGCCATAGATGTCATTTTTCCTTTAATAAACTATCAAAATTTAGCTATAATATTATGTTCATATCACAATATAATATTAGTATATTATGTGCATGTCCTTGTTTATCAGGTGACAAAGTCAAAGATAAAGTGAAATTATAGAAAGAAGCCACTATGGCACAAAATATTTATTTTTAAAACTTAGTCTTATGATTTTATTTCTTATTATTTGCATTGTTATTGGATTTGTAATTTGAAGTTTGGAAAGAGTAGCCCATTGAATCGTTCCCATGCTTTAAAAAATTACTGGTCCTCCCTTTGAGTCATCCCTACAAATAGCATTAATTTTATTCACTAGGAAATATTTATTTAAGAATTTAATTACCATTTATTCGCATGATGTGATGCTATTAACAGGTAATGTATTGAACCAAGAATTAGCTATATCCTTTAAAGAAAATGGAAAAAGTTTGAGCTTAAATCTTCATCTGAAAAATCTCCGTACTTAAAAGTTTGGCAAACAACATGAAAATCATTTAAATGATTATATGAGTCTTCGGTTTCTACGCCATAGAATGATGGGAGACAATTTAACACTCTATGTTTTAATTCAAAATTCCTAGTAGCTACATTGAATATCTTATGCATGATGTGCTGAAATTAGCTTAAGGGATTGAAGTAATCCCTAAATGGCCTCTCTTGTGGTGGTTGTGGTTGTTGTTCTAATTCCGTCTTGATTTTATCCACAATTTTATCGTGTGATGCAATGTGTCTAGACTGTGTGAGTGTCTTTTCTAGTTTGAGGTCTATAGGCTCTAGATCATGTGATTGTGACCTTCAACCATTAATACATAAAAATTAAAAACAAAACTAATGAAATAAAGAAAAAGGAGAAGTTATGATACTGATCTTATCACGTCGCTACACACTTATTATGAAAACATACTCAAAACATGCACACAAAATTATTTACACAATACTTATAAAGAAAATTAACCTATAAATTAGAATGACTTACCTCCCCGGCAATAGCGCCAAAACTTATTGTGCAAATTTTATAGTACTTGCAAGCGCACAAATCTGTTGTAGTATAGATTAATGGTGGCAAGTATTGATCCTATAAGGAGATAGATTTAAGTGTATGTAAGGTTAATTTTCCAAGTTTATAAGTGGGTTGGTTGGATGTGATAACAGATGAAATGAGGCAAATGAAACGCTTACTCTTTCGATTCACACTCAATATTTTATTATGAAATTAATATTCTCTTTTAATTCTAATTAATATATGAGGGGGTATTTCCACTCTTTATATGCCTAACTCTAATAAATATGATACCAAACACTCATTGTGCTAGAGGGAAATAATCTTCTGCTAAATGTGTTGTCATGTACACATTGTGCCAGGTGATAATAATTCTACTGTCGACAATGTAGTAAGACCGCCCCTAAATAACTTAGATGTATTCTTTGTCAACACTAAGTCAAAATGACCCACAAATACTAGGGAATTTTTTTCCTTTGATAAATATAGTGTAAAATACTCATCATGTCAAACAGTAATGATCTTGCACTAGGAAGTCGGTTGTTGTAGGCTTTCTAATGTTATTGATGTCAATATGTAAGTGTACACAACAAGTAATATAATGATAAGTATTCAAGATCGTCTCCACATGGATTGTTGTTATGGGAATTTCTACAGCAATTTTATTAGTGAAATTTTTATTCTAAATTAGAATTAAAACAAGTTATTAAACTAATGAAATAATTAAAATAAAAACACAATAAGAAAAATACAATAAAGTAAAATATCACAGCAAGTACAATGATGTAACCAATAGGAATGGACTAGTTGAGTGACTATTTTTTTAGTTTTTAGATCAGTTGCTACAACATCTGTTATAGCACTGGGTAAAATTCTTATGTATCCTCAGCTGTCGGATGTTGGATGTTTTATATCTAAATGCAACTTAATAGTGACCAATTGTTATGCTAACATTAGATATAACATTACACGCTTTAGATTTTAATTACTCTACAAGGCAAATCCCTATACCTAGTTCATCATTAATTTTAGATTAAGCATGACCTTTTTCGAATCAAGTTACACTCAACTCAGGAAACCTAATCTAAAATCAAGTATTTTTCTGATATGTTCCACTAAGACAGACTTTTTTTGGACTCTTTCTTAACTAGTATCACTAAACGGATGATCAGCCAAAATAGTGAATTGAAATAAGTATTATCATAACAACATTCTATAGCAAACATGCAGCAACAAAAAATATCAGTCAATTAATCATTTAGTTTATTCATCACTCAACCATGAGTAAATTTAGTTCCTAATCTCCGATAAAATAAGAAGCAAAATAGTTTCAGCCATCAAACAATTCATCATAACGAGATAGAAATAAGAGAACAAGAAATAAGAGTGAGATCTGCTTGATGTTCTTCTAGAATCCTTTGTTGCCGTCCTCAATTCTCTCTCTTGATCTTCATTTTCTCTTGTTTTGTTTTTCTATTCTTTTTTTCTAATGATGGCCTATCTTTTTTACTTTGTGTGTGTGCTCCTTTTATAACTTAGAATTAGGGCAACCAGAAGTCTAGGGTGTACATCTTCCAGTTTAGGAAACTCTAGATCACAAACTTCAAAGTATCTCGCACGAAATCTTCTCTGTCAATGCATTAGGATTGCTACAACAACAATGCTACAGCATTGGCTTCAACATCTGCACTGTTCCTGACTTGTTTCAATTCTTCTATAACCATATTCTTTCTTTATCCTTACAAGCCCACTGCAGCAGCATTCCTTCCTTGAGTCTTGAGCTTCCGATCACCTTCAACTATACATATGAACTAAGCACATAAATTATTCTAAATCAAACAAAATTTATTAAAATAAACTAAAATAGATGTTCATACAAAATATAATTAAAATGTAATAAAAACATGTCATTTACTCTTATTTCATAAAGTTATCACTGGTATACTGTGCAGAATCTAGACAAGATTATTACTGTCTATCAATGATGAGTCAAAATAACTTAAATAAATCAGAGGAAGAATGTAATGTTACCAAATTAAGCCTATGGATCATGTTGAGGGTTCACCTTCAATCCAAGTTTAAAATTAGATTAGTTACTCGTTTTGAACTAGGGATAAAATGATAATTCTATAAAATATGTAATAAAAAAAATACAAGATACAAAGCTATCGAATTAGACAAAATAAAGCTCAAATTTTGATTCAGAGCTATTGAATTAGGGGAGAGCCTCCTATTTATAGATATAATGGGTAAATCATGGCCATCAGATGAAAATAATTCAGACACTCAGGATTTCGCTACGCTAAGAACTTTTCATACTGGCAACGTATTTATAGGGGGCATTGCAGAACATGTACGAGCCCCTTCTAATGGTAAAATCAAATTCAATGAGAATTTGGCTCATCCCACACGCACACGTCATGAGCATCCGACTTTTCTATGTTCTATAGATTTGTGGTTTAATTCGATGTAAAGCGAAGAACCTTACCATGGCTTGACATGCCGTGAATCCTCTTAAAAGAGAGGGGTGCCTTCTGGTACACGGACATATGTGGTGCATGGCTATTGTCAGCTCGTACCGTAAGGTGATTGGCTGAAGCACATTATCAGGGCTGTGATTTGGTCCAATAAGATACTACCATATCATTGATTAATACCACGTCAGCATTTTCAATCCAATAGGATACTTTCACGTCATCGGTCAATATCACTTTATCGGTCAATGCCTTATCAGTATTTTTTGGTCCAATAAGATACTGCCACGCTATTAATCAATGCAACTTCATCGCCCAATGTATTATCAGCATTTTTATCAAATAAGATACTGCCACATCATCGATCAATGCCATCAGCTATCAATGCCACATTAGCTGGCCCCCACCAAAATTCTAAAATTATGATTTTACCCTTTCTGCCCTTCTTAAAGTTTTTCAGCTATTCTGAGATTAGAAATCCTATTTGTTTTGTTGTCTGATTTCTTATTAATCATAAAATGACCAAAGTACCCCTGAAATGCATAAAATACTCAAATTATAACAAAACACACAATCAAAATTTAAAATACTTAAACATATTGATAGGTTATAAATAGTCATATTATATTTAGTTTAATTCCCTCATATTTTGATTGATCTCGTGCTAATTTGTGTAAATTATGTTTGATTTGATCTAGGAGCCAAAACATGGAGATTAAGATAAAAAGTGGATAATAATGGCTTTATTTGGGCTTTGGAACATGGGCCGACCATTGGCTGGAAGGATTCGGTCCTAGCAATCAGAATTGGAGAAGGATTTGGTCTCCTATCACAAAGAAAAGAAGAAGCCAAGAAGGATTAGGAAAGGGAGCTAGAAGAGGAAAACCAAAAGAAAGAAAAAGGAAGGCCTAGCATTATAAAAGGGGAAGAGTTGGGCGTGAGAGACAGGGAGGAAAAGAGACAAACGGCTGCAATTTGTTTTCTCTAAACAATCTTAAGTTTTGTTTAGCCACCATGAGTGGCTAAGCTTTTAATTCCGATCCAAGGGTAATCAAATTCCAGTTGTAATTTTGTGAGGCTTTGAACTTAACAAGAATTTCTTCAATCCAAGTAATTTTTATTTTCTTGTTCTTATTTCATATGAATTATTTATATTGATTGAGTTGACGCCTTAATTCAATATTTATTTTTCTATCGCTAGACAGGAGTTTGTGATCCGTAATTGTCATGAATAACTGAATTGAGTAGCAAAGAGTTGGCTCATGTGTGTGTATATTGGTGGCCACAATTACATAGCTTGCATGATAGGCTCTAGGGAAATAAAAATACAAATTGATTAAATTGGAGTAATCTGAATTAATTGATCTTGTTTTAGTCATTCTCACTATTTTTAATGCTATCACTTAATTTGATATGGAACGATGATGCCCAGTTAAATTAGTGATAAGTTTAGATTTGGGCGATTGTTTGAGTCTATTACATTAGGAGAATAATTGCTTTCTGCGGGATTCCGATTAAGTAGACTAAGTTCTTGGATTGAGTAATTTATATTTTTGGCCTATGATCAAAATTGCAATTGGATGGAATTAATACCCTTGGATTGGAAGTTTGGTAATATTGATCTTTTCTTTACTTAATGTTAAAGTCTTGTTTTATTTTATTTTACTTTATCAATTTCGTGTTAAAGAACAAACTCAAAACCCAGAAAAACGGCTAACCGGTTTCATTAACCGGATTGCCGTTTAGTTCCAGAACCGGGAGAGCTCGAAACCGGTTTACCGGTTTCTCATATCCGGATAGCCGAAACGCAACAGCAAGGAGAGATACCCACAACCGGACTTCCGTTTCTCCTCAACCGGTTATCCGATTAGCTTAGGAATCGTTACCAAACCGGATTTCGGATTCCTTTCCGCTTGTCCGAATAAAGTCGCGAGAGAACCCGCAACCGGCTATCCGCTTTCCTTCATCCGCCACCCGAAAGACTTAATTGTTGCCATCTGCATTCGGTCTACCGTTTCCAATAACCGGATTGAATCCTTCCAACCATCACAAA
This sequence comes from Citropsis articulata, assembly GCA_030449925.1. NCBI lineage: Eukaryota > Viridiplantae > Streptophyta > Magnoliopsida > Sapindales > Rutaceae > Citropsis > Citropsis articulata. Next base: position 887,337 of record JASUUH010000110.1, on the reverse strand, counting down.
TCAAATTCGGTCTTCCGATTTCTCCTCAACCGTTGGGATCGCATCCAAATATCACTAGCAACCGGATTTCCGGATTCCTCTTCCGGTTGTCCGAATCAAGTCAGAACCGAGAAGAAAGACAAACGGATTTCCGGATTTTCTCTAACCTGTTATCCTGTTCAATTACAGAAACGCAACAAACAAAGAACGGACTTTTCGCGCCATTGACCGAATAATTCGGAAGGGTTACCGATACAAACGGTCATTCGATTCCTCAACCGGTTAGCCGGTTAACGCCTGAATTCTTTCAACTCGCAAACGGCTAACTGCTTTCCTTAAACGGTGATCCGCTCGAGGCGCAGCTCGAAAATCTGATTTCTTGGAAAATTAATTTTGTTTTAGACTTTGAGAGATTAAAATACGTAGTTCTCTTGGGGATTGACACGGTTCACCGTTCACTGATTTACCAAATTTATTTGGGTGAATCGATGTTGTTTTGAGGAGCTTGACAAACTCCGTCAAAATTGGCGCGTTCTTGGGGAGGTACTAATTTTAGTTTCTCGTTGTTTAATTGTTTATTTGATTTGGTTTATATTCGTTCTTACTCGGTACTAATTTGCGGTATAATCCACGAAATCGAGAGGGCGGTAGTCGATTGAGGAAAAAGCTAGAGAAGAGAGCGTCGTCTTGAGAGGCGAGAGATAGACTTAACTCTTGGTGGAACATCCATGCTGCGAGACGTGAAGAAAGATGGCGGACCAACTCTCGAAGAACTCGCCTTTGATTTGAATCAATGACCCTTATGCATTACTTTTCCCAGATATTGCTAATGATTTTGAATTAAAATCTGGTTTGATTCGTTACTTCCTTTTTAGGTGGTTGTGCGGTGAAGATCTCACAGCATCTTAAAAATTTCACATTGTTTGCTCTGGAATGAAGCCACGTGGTGTGTCAGGAGCAAATCAACGCTAAACTTTAATTTCTCTTTGAAGGATCAGTAAGATTGGCTCTGTATCTACCTTGGGATTATCACACATGGAATGAGATGAAGAGGCTATTACGGAGAAATTCTTTCACCTCTCGCATTGCTAGTATTAGGAAGGAGATTTATGGTATCACACAAATCAGGAGGCCATTTGTCTGATCTTGGGAGCGATTGACGATTATGTGCTAGCTTTCCCCATAGTAATTTGATCGACTCCATCGATATTTCTATGAGGGATTATTGCCAATGGATAGGAGTATGATTGATCTGACAAGTGGTGGAGCTTTAGTGAACAAGGCGGAAGCGGCCAAACAATTGATTTCAAACATGGTGAAACTTCTCAACAATTGATGCAAGGCGGGTGGAGGATCTGTCAAGCACGTTAACGAGGTAAGTGACGCTTAAAAATCAAATTTCTGATTTAAGCTGCTTTGGTTCGTCAAATGGCTATGGGCAGCGCAAGCGGTGGCGTGTGGGATATGCTCACTTCATGGGCACCCTGCGATATGTGCCCCACGTTGCAACAAGACTCACGAAGCCAATGCCATAAATGGGTTTCACAGCACAAAGGAAATATGATCACTGACCGAATCACTGATCACGGATGGAGGATCGTCCTAACAGCTATGGAAACCAAGGAGGACAACAAAGGCCACCGCCGAACTTCACTAGACCACCTCCGATCCACCACAGAATCAAGGTTCGACTCGGGTATGTCTTTGGAAGATATTGTTAAGAATCTTGCTAATAGTACTCTTGACTTCAGCGAAACAGGACAAGCATCCGAATTTGGGCAAATCACTCGATTAGCCACGTCGGTTAGTAGGTTGGGCTGAGTCGGAAAATTACCTTGACAAGTCAGAGGGAAGGCGTAGTGCAATATCAACTGCGAGCGGAAAGAAATTCCTTGGATCAACTCCACAAAAATTTGAAATGGCGAGGAGATGAAGATGAAGAAGCTCACTCAAAAAATAAGGCGTGGGGTAAAATTCGATCCACCTTTATCTCTTTCATCTTACACGCCTAAACCTCCTTTTCCTAGCAGGTTAGCTAAGCCAAAAGAAGATGAGCAAGAAAAGGAGATTCTGGACACGTTTAGGAGAGTGCAAATTAACATCCCCTTGTTGGATGCGGTCAAACAAATCCCCAAATATGCAAAATTCTTGAAAACGTTGTGCACCAACAAGAGGAAGATGAAGGAAAAGGGGAAGGTTGAGGTAAGTAAGAATGTTTCCATGATTTTACAAAAGTATGCTAGAAAAATGCAAGGATCGGTATGTTTCATTACCTTGTGTGATTGGTGAAAAGAAAGTTGAGCATGCTATGCTAGACTTAGGAGCCTCGATTAATGTCATGCCATTTTACATTTTACCAGAACTTAAACTAAATGACTTGCAAAAAGGCGGTGTAGTTATTCGATTAGTGACCGTTCTTATATTACTTGGGATTGTAGAAAGGCGTTTTGGTGCAAGTTAATGAGCTTATATTTCACTGTAGATTTTTACATCTTAGAGATGGAAGGTCATCATGCTTGAATCGACTTGATCTTATTAGGAAGACGCTTTCGTGCCAAAACAAAGATTGATGTAGATGAGGTACTCTCTGCATCGAGTTTGATGGAGAGATTGTTAAGTTTAATATTTTTGATGCGATGAAACACCCTCTTGATATGCATTCTCTTTGTCAAATTGATGTGCTTGATTACTATTGTGCGGAAATTTATACCCGAAAATGTTGGGAATGAGCTAGAGTTAGATCACAACCCACTTTAGAAGGAAATTTGGACGATAAACTATAATGCTGAAATTTCTCTACTGACAAAATGTTACCTTATTGTGCGAGCACAGCTGGAATTGAAAGCTTTGCCAAACCACCGAATACATGTATTTGGGTGAAAGGGAGACATGCCGTGATTATATCGAAAGGACTCACAAAGGAGCAAGAGGAAAGTTTGGTGAGAACGCAAGAGTCTGGTGGCAATTGGATGGACACTTGCGACATAAAGGAGTTAGTCCATCGATTTGCATGCATAGGATCTTGCTTGAAGAGGATACTAAACCGTCACGAGCCGTAAAGGAGGTTGAATCCGGCCATGAAGGAGGTGGTGATGAAAGAAATCCTCAATTGCTCGATCTTGGTATAATCTGCAATCTCGGCGGTGAATGGGTAAGTCAATTCATGTGGTTCCCGAAAAGCTGGAATAAGCGTAGTTAAAAATGGGAATAATGAACTTGTACCCATGCGTGTGCAAAATGGTTGGAGAATGTGTATTGATTTTAGGAAGCTCAACCAAGTAACTAGAAAGATCACTTTCCTTTACCTTTTATTGACCAAATGCTAGAGATTAGCGGAAAGTCTTTCTTTTGTTTTCTTGATGGATTTTCGGGTTCTATCAAATTCCTATTGCAGACGATCATGAAAAGACAACCTTTACTTGTCCTTTTGGAACTTATGCCTATGGCGAATGCCCTTGATGCTATGTAATGCTCCAGGTACATTTCAAAGATGCATGATGAGTATTTTTTCTGAATTTATTGAGAGCTGCATTGAAGTGTTCATGGATGACTTCACTGTATATGGGGATTCTTTTGATGAGTGCTTAAATAATTTAACCAAGATTTTGAAAAGATGCATAGATATTAACTTGGTTTTAAATTATGAAAAGTGTCATTTATGGCCACCCAAGGCATTGTTTTAGGACATGTGATTTCTTACAGGGGTATAGAAGTTGATAAGGCAAAAGTGGATATAATTGCAAACTTACCATACCCTACCAATGTTAGGAAGTGCGTTCTTTTCTTGGACATGCGAGTTTTATCGCGGGTTTATCAAGGACTTCTCCAAAATCGCCTTGCCCTTAACAAATTTGCTCTGAAGAAGTCCAATTCAATTTGGGAAGGAATGCAAAGAAAGGTTTGACAAGCTCAAAGAATTGTTGACTAGCGGCAATCATTCAACCACCGCGATGGGACTTGCCTTTTGAAATCATGTGCGATGCGAGCAATTATGCTGATGGGAGGCGGTTTTAGGCCAGCGGATTGACAAGAAAAGCCATGCCATCTATTATGCTTGAGGACTTTAAATCACCTTTCGGTCTGATTATTCAACAACGGAGAAAGAGCTTTTGTCAATTGTTTTTGCTTTAGATAAATTTCGTTCTTATGTGCTTGGCTCTAAAGTTATTGTGTATTCTGACCATGCAGCTTTGAAGTATCTTTTGGCCAAGAAAGAATCGAAGCCAAGGCTAATTCGATGGATTTTACTTCTCCAAGAGTTTGACTTGAAGATTAAGGATCGCAAGGGTGGAGAATTCTTGCTGACCACTTGAGTAGATTGATAAGGGAGGAAGATGAGACACCTCTCAATGACGACTTTCAAGTGAGTATTTGTTCCAACTAAAGGTATGATTCCTTGGTATGCTGATATAGTAAATTATTTAGTTACAGGAAGTCTACCTAATAGTCTTAGTGCGTCTAGGAAAGCTAAGCTTAAGAGTGAGTCTAAGTACTATGTTTGGGACAAACCTTTTCTATGGAAATATTGTGCGGATCAAGTGATTAGGAGATGTGTGCCTGAAAATGAATTCCAATCTATCTTAACCTTTTGCCATGATTATGCATGTTGATGAAACTTTGGACCTAGACGGACCGCTAGGAAAATTCTAGATATTGGTTTATATTGGGAGTCTTTATTTAAAGATGCATATCAATTTTGCAAAAGTTGCGAGAGATGTCAAAAAGTAGGAGCGTTAACACGCAAGAATGAAATGCCTCAAGTTCCAATTCTTATTTGTGAAATATTTGATGTATGGGGTATTGATTTTATGGGTCCTTTGCCATCATCTTGCGGATTTTCTTATATTCTTTTGGCGGTGGATTATGTTTCGAAATGGGTGGAAGCAAAAGCCACCAGCGACTCTCAGTATTGTAGGTTTTGTCAAAACTAACATTTTTGCTAGGTTTGGAATTCCAAGAGCAATTATTAGTGATCAAGGCACACATTTTTGCAATAGATCGGTTGAAGCTTTGATGAAGAAATATGGAGTGAATCACCGAGTTGCCACCGCATATCATCCTCAAACCAATGGCCAAGCGAAGTCTCAATCGAGAGGTTAAGTCTATTTTGGAAAAGGCGGTGAATCCGGGAAGAAAGTTGGAGCCTTCGTTTAGATGATGCTCTTTGGGCTTACCCGCGTACAAAACTCCTATGGGTATGTCTCCTTACGAATTGTGTTTGGTAAAGCATGTCACTTCTGGTGGAAATCGAGCACAAGGCTGTTAGGCGGTGCGGCGATGTAATATGGACTTAGACAAGGCGGTATGTCAAGATTATTGCAATTGCAGAGTTAGAGGTTGAGGTTAGGCGCCTACGAGAACTCAAGAATTTACAAGGAGAAATCCAAGATGCTTCCGACAACATGCTTGTTAAGTAAGCAATTCGAGATTGGTCAAAAAGTGTTGTTATATAACTCTCGATTGAAGCTCATTACACAGTAAGTTTCGTTCTCGATGGGTTGGTCCTTTTGTTGTTATTAACGTGTTTCCTTGTAGTGCGATGAGATTAAGAGCTTAGACTCGGACAAGATTTTTAAAGTGAGCGGCCATGGGTTGAAAATCTACCATGAGGTGAAATTGCTCCATGCATCACGAGTCAATTTCACTCATCCTCGTTATTCGGATACTTGATTAAACTGCTTTCAATTTGTCTAATAAAGACATAAAACAAAGGCGCTTATATGGAGGCAACCCAAATATTTTCTTTATTCTCGCTTTTGAATTTCCATTTCTTTATTATATTTAGTTTTCTTTACTTTCGTTGATTTTATTTTAAGCCTCCAGATGTTCTTGATGAAGAAGATTAACCTTGATAAAACGTGCTCACGCCACTCTTCAGCTTTCCTTGGAACCCTCTCCCTAGATCATTAGGGTCCACATCGCTCACATTCAGGGGAGTTTCTTCTTCCCTTCTCATTTACTTTTCATCATTATTATTTTTTGTGAGCCATTTACTTGTTGATACATTGAGGACAATGTATTATTTAGGTGTGGGGGAGGATTTTGGCATGTTCTTAATAATAATATTTTCTGTGTTTTAAAGTCTTCTCAATATCTTTGAATACCTTGTAAGTTAGGGGTACATCTTTGTTTTGAATTTTAATGCATGAAAGAGGTAAGCATGAATAGTATTTTTCTTTAAAATTTTCAATGGTGTCGAATTAATTTGTTGATTGAAAAGTGCACAAGACTTGATGCAAAATAGACACTCTAGTGAGCTTTTGAGCCTAAGAGCAGCTCATTACATTTTTGCTCCTTTTATTTTCGTTGAGTGTATCAAACTTAGTGTGTTTATTCTAGAACTTGCTTATGAATATATGTTGAGACCACATTTTTGAATTGATGCTTAAGTGTGATAAGGGCAATTAGGTTTAACCAATTCTTAGACTCTAAAAGACCCACTTTTTATTTTCCCCTAGTTAGCCCTTTTGAGCCTATTCTTCCTTTTCTTTGTTTTCTAACACATTGTTTAACCCCAAGACTTTTGTTTGTTATCCATGTTTTCTTTCTACCTTGTCAAGACAAGAGTGAAGTAATTACATGATTATAAAAAAAAAAAAAAAGAAAAAAAGAAAAAAAAAAGAGAAGAAAAAGAAAAAGAAAAAAAAATTGTTGTGAAATTTATTCCCTTGATTGGATGATTGGAGAATTATTTGCAAAAGCAATTGAATTATTAAATTGTTTCTCCAAGTATTTTAAGTGCTTAAATGTGGGGATAAATTTCATTGTCTTAGAAGTTTGTTTGTTTATTTTGTGAGGCATCATAATCATGCATGTAATTAACTCTTTGTCTTGATCATTAAACCCTTCATTTTTCCTTCTACCATACCCTTACCTAAGCCCCATTTCAACCCTTGTTAAGTCCCTTTGATTTTTGCATCATATTCATATGCAGTGGTGGAGATTTAAATCATTTGCAAGCCTATGGTAATGACATGCTATGCTTTGATTTTGAGAGTAAAACACGCACCCTAAACACTTTGAGAGCATTGAGCGAAACCATGCGAGGGTGTTAAGTCTTGCTGCATTTGATTTTGATGAATCGATGAGATGCTTGTGTTTTTTTTGTTACAAATTCTATCCTATGAATGCCTATTCTCTAGATTGTCACTATGATTTGACTCATTGATGTGTGTTTAGCTTTATTGGTATTCTTGGATATTGAATGGTTTGAAAGGAGGAGAAAGGGAGGATTGGTATGATGATTTAAGATATGCTTGAGGACAAGCATGGTTTAGGTGTGGGGGAATTTGATAGGTTATAAATAGTCATATTATATTTAGTTTAATTCCCTCATATTTTGATTGATCTCGTGCTAATTTGTGTAAATTATGTTTGATTTGATCTAGGAGCCAAAACATGGAGATTAAGATAAAAAGTGGATAATAATGGCTTTATTTGGGCTTTGGAACGTGGGCCGACCATTGGCTGGAAGGATTCGGTCCTAGCAATCAGAATTGGAGAAGGATTTGGTCTCCTAGCACAAAGAAAAGAAGAAGCCAAGAAGGATTAGGAAAGGGAGCTAGAAGAGGAAAACCAAAAGAAAGAAAAAGGAAGGCCTAGCATTATAAAAGGGGAAGAGTTGGGCGTGAGAGACAGGGAGGAAAAGAGACAAACGGCTGCAATTTGTTTTCTCTAAACAATCTTAAGTTTTGTTTAGCCACCATGAGTGGCTAAGCTTTTAATTCCGATCCAAGGGTAATCAAATTCCAGTTGTAATTTTGTGAGGCTTTGAACTTAACAAGAATTTCTTCAATCCAATTAATTTTTATTTTCTTGTTCTTATTTCATATGAATTATTTATATTGATTGAGTTGACGCCTTAATTCAATATTTATTTTTCTATCGCTAGACAGGAGTTTGTGATCCGTAATTGTCATGAATAACTGAATTGAGTAGCAAAGAGTTGGCTCATGTGTGTGTATATTGGTGGCCACAATTACATAGCTTGCATGATAGGCTCTAGGAAAATAAAAATACAAATTGATTAAATTGGAGTAATCTGAATTAATTGATCTTGTTTTAGTCATTCTCACTATTCTTAATGCTATCACTTAATTTGATATGGAACGATGATGCCCAGTTAAATTAGTGATAAGTTTGGATTTGGGCGATTGTTTGAGTCTATTACATTAGGAGAATAATTGCTTTCTGCGGGATTCCGATTAAGTAGACTAAGTTCTTGGATTGAGTAATTTATATTTTTGGCCTATGATCAAAATTGCAATTGGATGGAATTAATACCCTTGGATTGGAAGTTTGGTAATATTGATCTTTTCTTTACTTAATTTTAAAGTCTTGTTTTATTTTATTTTACTTTATCAATTTCGTGTTAAAGAACAAACTCAAAACCCAGAAAAACGGCTAACCGGTTTCATTAACCGGATTGCCGTTTAGTTCCAGAACCGGGAGAGCTCGAACCGGCTATCAGCCTCCTATCCGGATAGTCAAACGCAACAAAGCAAGGAGAGATACCAACAACCGGACTTCCGTTTCTCATCAACCTGTTATACGATTAGCTTCCAGAATCGTTACACCAACCGGATTTGATTCTTTCCGGTTGTCCGAATAAAGTCGCGAGAGAACCCGCAACCGCTATCCGCTTCTTCATCCGCCAGCCAAAGACTTCCGCATAATTGCCATCTGCATTCGGTCTACCGGTTTCCAATAACCGGATTGCCGAATCCTTCCAGAACCATCACAAATCAAATTCGGTTTTCCGGATTTCTCCTCAACCGGTTAGCCGGATCGCATCCAGAAATATCACTAGCCGCAACCGGATTTTGATTCCTCTTCCGCTGTCCGAATCAAGTCGTAACCGAGAAGAAAGACAAACGGATTTCGGATTTTCCAACCGTTATCCGGCTCAATTCCGTAAACGCAATAAACAAAGAACGGATTCCATGACGCCAAATGCTGACCGAATAATTCCGTATGGTTACCAATACAAACGGTCATCCGGATTCTCAACCTAGCTTGCTAACGCCTGTAATTCTTCAACTCGCAAACGGCTAACCGTTTTCCCTTAAACGGTGATCCGTTTGGAGGCAGCAAGCTCGAAAATCTGATTTCTTGGAAAATTAATTTTGTTTTAGACTTTGAGAGATTAAAATACATAGTTCTCTAGGGATTCGACCTGGTCTCACCATTTCTACAATTTTATTTAGGTGAATCAGTATTTGTTTTTTGAGGAGTTTCGACAAACTCCGTCACATATAAAAGTAGAAATGTTAGTGAGATTTGGAGCACAAAATAACAATTTTACCCTTTATAAATATGTATTCTCTAGTATTTATCACTTATTGAACCCCTGGTCGCCACCTTCTGCTTAGGCTGTTGAGTTAAGGAAGGAAACCGTCTCTTCATGCAAACAAATTTATATGCTAGCCCAATAATCTAGTAAGTAGCCCAAACATTGAGATGACTTGGCGTCAACAATAGAAGTAGTAAATGTTGTCGGCTCTACTTAATTTAGAGTAATATGTCGTTTTATGGTGATAAATGCAATTCAAGCCGCTTTTCCTTTTTGCCATTGCCATTACCATTGTCGTTGGCATCCGATTCCATCCATGCTCTTTCTGCATTCATTCGCTTATTTCTATTGTTTCGTCAGAAAATGGTTGTTCATGATCATGTAAATGTTTTATTTTAATAAAGGGAAAATTAACTTCGCCTATATTCCCTTGATTTGATGAAATGGGCACTTTTTAACAAAATGGTCATATAAACATCTTTTTACCCTTTTATACTTTTAACCTAAAAAAATTGACTCTAGATTTTATATAAAAATATAATATTAAAATACATGTGGTAGATATATATTTTTAAATTAAATTAAGCAAAAAAGACATCTACACCTCCAAGGTTTGAGGAAATAATTACAAAAACCTTAAGTTTTCAATAAGGGAACTAAGACCCTCTTTTAGCCATAATACTCTTTGATTCTATAAATCTAAAAAAATTGACCCTAAAATTTTATAATAAATAGAAATATCGCATTAAAATAAATGTAAAAATATATATTTTAAAATAATTTTAATATTTAAAAAATATTTTTATACTTTACAATCTATTAGAAATATTTTATTATATTAAAGTAGTTTTTAATAATAAATAGAAACAAAATATTAAAATAAATAAATCAAAATCAAATTATTTTGAATATTCTATAAAAAATAATTTTAAACTGATTAATACGTAGATATTTTGTTAATTGTAAAATTTATTTAATCCCAAGATTTATTTAAAATCTTTATAACAAATATAAAAATATTATTAAAATAAATAAATATGTTAATTTACAATTTTAATATTATTTTAAATTCTAAAAATACTTTAATATTATTAGTCAACTAAATAGATTATATGATTTATATTTTATTGGTATTAATTAAAAAATTTTCAAGTCAATTTTATAATTACTATATTCTAAGGGTATTATTATAAAAAAAAAAAAAGTCTGAGTGTTTTTTTATGAAAACTAAGGGCTCTTTGTAACCATTCCACCAAAAAGTTTAGGAGTGTAGGTGTTTTTTTTCTTTAATTTAATATTAATAATTTGAGATAAGTTTTATATTAATATTTGTAAAAGCAAGATTTATTTTAAATTTTATAATAAATAAAAAATATTATATTCAAATAAATAAAAAATATTTTTTATTTTCTATCATTTTGAATATTTTAAAAAATATCTAACTATTATTAATATGCCAATCATTTTTTATTAATAGTAAAGTTTATTTAACCCAAAGATTTTTTGTTCACATGTTTATAATAGATTCAAGTGTAATATTAAAAGTAGATATAATAACTTTCATTTTGAAAATATTTGAAATATTAAAACATTTATTTTAATATTATAGGTATGTTACAAAGATTTTATTATTAGTGGATATTTCCATTTATTAAAAGACTTTAGAGTGAAATTTCTTAATTACTATATTGAAAATGTATAATGTTCAAAAGGGGCATGTGTGATAGCGTGAGTATTTGTGAAACCTTAGAGATTTGTGTGTACATTTAAGTGAACCATGGGACGAGGACGTCATTTTTCCTTAAATAAGCTATCAAAATTTACGACAATATTGTGTGCATATCACAGTGTATATGAATATATTTAAATAAATTAAAATGAATATTTATTTGATAAATAAATAAAATCTGAATCATGTGATTGGTATTGACTATTCTACACAACATGGGAGATTAAAGAAAAAATATTATTAGCACTCTCTTGGTTAAAACTTTTTCAATGGACGTGTAAAAGCTTAATAATATAGGCAAACAGACTTTTTGATTTGCCGCCACCAATAAGTCCAAAGGAACATATGATCTGGACTGACCTGAGCCATTATGAGTCCTTTTGAATAATATTGTTTTACAGTGATTGGGAGTACTTAAATTTACTTTCCAACTTCATTGAATGTACTTTTTTCTTTTTTTTTTTGAGATACTACATTGAGCTCTGTTGATATTTACAATCCGCAATCATGGGACATATCCGGATATTTCTATTCCAGCACCGCCCATATATTCACCCTCACATTAGTTGGAGGGAGATTGATTCTACCCCGATATGGGGAGCCAACTACCCCATTATATTTGGGGAGCAAGTCCCAGCGCTATACCTGCGCTGGGACTCGAACCCGCGCCCTCAACCTTGAGGGCGCAGGTTCGTTGCCAATGGGCTACGAGCCCATTGGCATTGAATGTACTTAAAAGGGAGAAAAAATGATCTTGCATAGATTTTTTGGAAATTTACAAACTTAGCCACAAAACTTATACAATTTTTAACTTTAACCCCCCAAACTTTTTTCTCTCAACATTAGCCAAATCTAAAATTTGAGGACGAAATTACCTTCGCCATTCTCACGTTTCTCTCAAGCGTATTCCTCCCCCTCTTACCGAAATCTCATCACCGGAATCACGTGTACATCGTCGGCGGCAGCGGAGGAAGTTGTGGGCGACTCAACTAGTATCGTCGGCGGCGCACTCATCACCGGAATCACGTGTACATCACGTTGAAAATCTTAGGCGATCTCGAAAATCAAAGAAAAAAATTGGAAACCCTAGGTGAGTACTTGAAAACCCGATTTTTGTTGTTGTTGTTGTTGTTGTGTTGGTTGCATTGGTGATAGATTGAGTACTTGGGCTGTTGGTGTTGTTGTTGTTGTTGTTGTTGTTGTGTTGGGTGAGATGAATGTGGAAAAAGGAATGGAAGAGAAATGGAAGATGCCATGCTGACCTCGGCTCCTGTCGCGCGAGATGAGTGCGACAGGCCACGCATCCTACACGCGCGAGGCTGCGTCTGTCGCACGCATCTCACGAGATAGGCGCGGACTCGCCCGGGGGGGATGCGCCTGTCGCACGCAAGTTGCGCGCGACAGGTGCATCCTGGCACGCGCCTGTCTCGTGCTGGGGCCTGTGCGCGAGAGCTGCGGGCCAGCTTGCTCGCATTTCGCGCGCGACAGGTCTTGCTCTTGGTGCAACAAGCACCCGTCCCACCATGAGGCAGCAATTTTTTTTTTGTTGAAAAATTATTAACATGTAATATTTTTAACTTGTACCAAATAAATGGGCAAATAAAAAATAGCATTGCATAATCCTCCCGGACCGAGGAAAGAACCGGGAATGATGAAGATACCTTATGGCGATCACTTTCCTGGGCGTATCACGAGTATGTGCAAATTAGATGTTGTTGTTAATGCCATCTGGGAAAAATTAACAAAGCGGCAGTTGAAACTATTCAAAGATAGTATATTTGGTCATTTTCTCCAGTGCTGAAGCTATCCGTTCAGTGGGGTAATTTTCCATAATATATTGCTTCAGCAAGTGTCCCATGGCTTTGGAAATGACAAAAATGAGTTATGGTTTCAAGTTGGCGACCATTTGATACGGCTATTGATTGGAGAGTGGTGCCTAGTAACAGGACTTTGCTATGGCGAAGATGCCGTGCTGACACAGCATAAAACAATGCATAGGTTACTGAAGAAGTATTTTGCCGGCAGATTTCGCGAGATAAATTTTGGTCAATTTGAGCAAATTTTTATGAACTTAGACTTGAAGACTATGGATGACACTGATGCGCTAAAAAGATCGCCCTCTTTTACTTTGCTAATAGAGTACTAAACGGAAGAAAAGATCGTTGTCAAATCAACTTTAATTTGCTTAACGAGGTAGATGACATAAATCACTTTCGAAGTCGTCCGTGGGGTCGTTTGTTATGGAAAACGATATATGAAAGTCTTGATAATGCATTGAATGGAAAAGCCAATAAATTTAAGCAGCAATGCGCAAAAAATCCCGCGCATAGACTTGAAAAATACAATGTTTACGGCTTTACGTCTGGAGTGCATGTGAGTGAAGAAATTTTTTTTATATAACTTAGTTTTGTTATAATGAATATAAAGTGAAATGTTTTGTGACTTTATATGTTTTCTTGTTAAAGGCATGGATTTTTTAAGCGATTGGAGGACTACCAGAACAGTGGGTAGTGAAAATTAAGACTAAGGATCCTCGGATTGTGCGATGGAAGCCCAATGCTTCTTCAAATATAAGCTTCAATGAAGTCTATTCATACCTCAATGACAACGAGAATCTCGTAAGTAATTTATATGCATATCTATATGTAACTGTTAAATACTAGTTGATTATACTAACTTAAAATCCAGTATTTTTTACAACAAAATGAAGACAACATTTTACAAACCATTGAACCGGATGCAAAGAAGAGAGCTACAAATTATTGGCAAAGTGTCGAAGATTATGTGCCATGTATGCCAAGTTGGGTTCGTAATGTGCGTATCCTTTACAACATCATGAATTAAATAATTTTTATTTTTTTGGTATTAACTGTTATTCTTGCTGCAGCACCAGCCTTTAATCAACGTGCCAGCCAATACAAGGACAAAAGAGGCGGTTCATGACACCACGATTCAAACAGAACTGCAGCAGAGTCCTGTTGAGGATGACTTTGCTGCCGACGACCATGACGAACCCGCACACGATTCAGATGGCAGACATGAGCCGGAGGTTACTTCCGTTGTCCTGATCATTTAATTTCATCACATATACCAAACTTCAAAACTTTCTCATTACTTTCTTATTTCGTAATAATAGAAAAGGACCAAGCTCCGCAATGATTATTTCGCTCGACGGATGGACAGAATAGAGGGTTCCATTCAGGAATTGAGGTCGGAACTTCAGGCAGGACAGAATTTCATTAACGAACTGAGGTCAGAACTTTAGGCAGAACGCAGAGACGCGCACCAGTATAGAAAAACGGTCATGGGGTTTATGGCTTCGTTTGGCGCAGGTTCTCGAAGGGTGCATACGGTGATTTTTTGTTTGGCCGCTCGTATATAGTGAGCATGTTTTACATGATTCGGTTATGTTACTAGGGTTTGAAACCCAAAATTAGTTTAATATTTTCATCTCCTCGAATTGACAGGCCCCAGATGACTATGGTCCGATCGCTGATGCTGGCTACGGTACGAATACTGATGCTGGTAATGACGACGAGCACACCCCTATGTTGTTGTACAGTCTCTATGGGGACATAAGTGGTGACAATGTACAGATATTCACAGAGGCATCGCCCGGTGTTAGTAAGTTTGGACGTCCGTACAGACCGTCGTATATCTTTGGCAGTCCTTACTTCATTCCTCATTTCAAGAGAGTTAGGAATGTCAGGCCTCTACCCGCACCCAAAATTACAGACAATGACATTGATGAAAGATCGAGTGTGGATATGAATCCGCTTAGGGGACTGGAAGATTCAAGGATATGTGAGGAGTTTGATCAGTGGTTTGCCTGTAAAATTTCTGTGGATCGACCCGTCCAACGGTCCCGAAATTTCTTTGAGATACTTATGGGCAACACTTCAATGGGGTGGCTCGGTAACGAGGTAAGTGTGCCTAATGGTCAAAACATTACAACATTGTTCATCTTTCCCCTGGCATGAATTCTGTTCTAAATTTACTTCGTTTAATCCCTCAACAGCATATTCACACATTTTACCGCTTGATTAGCGAGAAGCAACGACAATTTTCAAATGCATTACAACAGCGTGTCACACATACGGATACATATTTTTGGGCATGTTTACAAACTCTTCAATTATTAACTATAATTTCGATGTTTTAAATAACTAAAATCTTATTAATTTCTTACTCATTGTGCAATAGGTGTTCCTAAAGCAATTATGGAATAATGGTAGTTGTGATGTCCATTTATTATAATATGGTAACAACTTGAACATCTATATGGATGGGCAGGAAGATATCATGTCCAAACCATTTACGGATGTCGATGTGGTAAGAATTTTCACTCAATCTTATGGTAGTTATGTATAAAGTGTGATAATTTATCATTTTATTTATGTAGATATTCATTCCTGTTAATTTGGGTGGCGATCATTGGGTGCTGGCTCGAACGGACCTTCGCATGAAGAGGGTGCGGATTTACGACTCGCTAGTGACCTTTCGCGATAATAAAACATATTTGCATAAATTCAAACCTCTTCATGTCGTCTTCCCTCAATGGCTTCAAGATGTTGGATTCTACAACATCGGACCTGAGCTGCAGAGTGCCAACACTTGAAAAGTAAGAATCGTTAAGGGTGTGCCCCGACAAGAACCTGGAAGTGGTGATTGCGGTGTATTTATGTTGATGTTTACAATGTATTGATGTTCGGGCTCAACCTTGATTTTGATGGCAGCCACAAGCATTACTTCAGGAAGAAAATTGCTGTAGATATATTTACGGGCGATATTGCCTTGTAAGTCATTGTATTATGTTCAGACTTGATGTATGGATGAAGATTATTCTAATGAATATAAACTTTTGATATATTCATATGTTTTGTTATAAGTAATTGTTGATCTATTTTAGTACTTATTATGCAAATAAACATAAAAAAATACCTCATTATATATTAATGTCAAATAAACTAAAATAAGAGTTCAGAATCCATAATAAGTTAGAATGATACAGTCAGTTTGGATTTGACGCGATGAGATTTTTACATCTCTTACGGTTATGACTTGATTGGTTGCATCACCCGTATCTCATAGTTCTTCACTCAACATTCTCATCGATAGAAGGAAGTCTTAACTCCGGACGACGACTAGATGGTGGTGCTTCGATTGGTGGGTTAACTCTGATTCCCTAGATTTCTTCTGGAATGTCCCAATCTGTCATGTCGCCAACTGGCTCCACTGGTTCTGCATATGCCATGACCAATGAATCTTTAGAGTAATAATCAGAGCAAAGACTTATATAATCCACACGGATGGTTAGACAAGCAGCAATTGCATGCGCACAAACAAGTTGATCGAGTTGAAATACTTTACAGGAGCAAGTCCTTTCATGAATGTCAACTATCCCTTCCTTTATACTCCACCCAAAACATGAAATCGATGCTGAGACACAGGACGAACGGTCAATCTTTCGGCCAAAATTCTCCTTTCGTCGACTATCTCATCTACGCACGTTGTTAGACGAGTACTCATTAATTCAGCCACAATCTTTCTATCATAAAACCATTGCTGTAATGTTTTTCTGAAGTGATCAACAAGATGAATAACAGGAAATTTTCACGATTCTCTCATTAAAGAATTCACGCTTTTCGCAATGTTGGTGGTAAGTATATTGTATCTCCTACGTTCAAATTCAGACCTTGCCCAATTACACGTACCAACATTAGTCTCTAAGTAATCAACCGCGCCCGAGTGGAGCATCCACAACCCTTCAAGTTGCCTTTTAAATTTTTCGTGTCTGTATGCCTTTGCTGCATTAATAAAAGCTAGCTCGAATTGATCCCAAATAGCTTTGGACATCCGAAATTTTGACTTAATATTACCTTTGATATGGTAAAAACAAACGTCATGAGTAGCAGTGTGAAACTTTCAAAACGGCTCTCTTGATGGCAGTACATCGATCTGAGATAAATACTAACTCAGGCCTATCGCCAATCACTCCGTGTAACTTTGTCATAAACCACTCCCAAGAATTATTATTTTCTGAATCCATGACCCCAATGGCTAACGGATATAATTGACTATTACCATCTAGACATGTTGCTACAAACATGCTTCCACGATATAGCCCTTTTAAATTAGTGCCATCCACAGCGATCACGGGCTTAATGTACTGCGTGTAGTTCTTGATGGAAGATCCAAGCGCAACAAAGTAATATAAAAAATTACTATTTCTATCCCGCTCGAGGTGTGTGACCGTACCCTCGTTAGCTTTAGTCAAAACATGAGAGTATTTGGGAAGTAAGTTGTATGACTCAGCAGGGTTCCCTCGTACTATTTCAAGACCAACTTCTTTTGCCCGATATGCTTGTTGATATGTTAACTGGACAACGTATTCTTACTGCATGTCTGCTCTAATGTCATTCGGCGTATAAATTCGTTTGTCCTGAATAAATTTTTAAGTGATAAGATGGCCAACAACCTGGCTCTTTACTTGACGGAGACCACTAGGCAATACCTCATTAAAGCACCTATGAAAATTATCAACTCTTCTCACAACCTAAGGAACATTCTGCTCATCCGAACCTCTCGTTGCACGAAGACGTCAATTACATGATTCCAAAGAACAGTGGGCCTCAAAGCGTGTCGTTGTGGACCGTGTAATCTTGAAATCATACTTTTCCCGCAATGCCACTTTGCGCAGTTCCAGTATTAACTCACTCTTCTCGGCGAACAACTTTCCCACACCAATGTCAGCTAAATTATAGCTTCTAACTAAGTCTGGAGCAACCAAGTTTGAAGGCAAAATTGGAGCAAGAGTCATCAGGGAATTAACTGTTGACCTCCTCCTCGAACGGGCCATCGGAGGAATAGTTGTCTCTATTATTAATAGGAATGTCAGACTGACGCTCATCTTTATCGTTGATAGGAATATCAGAATGACCAATGCCCTCATCACCAACTTCAGTATTGGAGTTCATGCCTTGCATACTATTGAACGGTTCTAAACAAGCATTATCAACTTATCTATTGTTGGTGTTATAAGCAGGATCATCGTAATTGTGGAACTCATTATTGTGAAATGGAGAGTAATGTTGCCCTAACGATGTTCCTAATGGTAACACCTCTTCTTCAACATCCGTTAACGTAATGCCATTCTCATCAATAGTGTCTTGTTTTCATTGAGTGGAGAGTAACGTTGCTGGAACGACATTTGCTGTGGTAACACCTCTTCCTCAATATCAGGGATAGAATCGTTTGCTCTAAATGAAATTTCACTTTCCACAAATGGCTCAGGATTTTCGGTCAGAACTCGAGGAGATGTGGTCACAAATTTAAGGATGCATCCATAATTGACTACATCAGAGGCCATGTACAGCACAACTTTAACCATTTCATCATTAAATATGTCCATAAGTAGTGAACATGCACTATACATTGTGTTACTAGACCTCAAAGTTGTCTTCATCATCATATTATATTCATTAGGATTTATCTGTAAAACTTCATACACCCTTGCCAGAAATTGCTCAAACGTACAATCTTTCCGAACTAAAAACGCTGTATTCTTCACATTCACGTACTCCATACGGCCATCTGCTAACGTCTCTCACCAATCATTGTAGCATAATTGAAGTACAACAGAATCCATTAAACCTAAAAATTACAAAAAATAAAATAAAAATATATAAGATTACATGCTACAAAACCTAGTAAAACGAATAGGCACTATATTTACATGGATGAAATGAAGTATACGATTTCGGATTTGATTCGTCTCGTCGTAAACTTTGAAACGGTATATTATACGCCTAAAACGAACACATGTAGCTCAAGTTATGACTTTCAGAAAATAGCTGAAATTTAGTGAGACGGGCAGTGGGACATGCGCTTGTCTCACATAAAATCAGTGGAAAAAAGTGAGACAGGCAGTAGGACAGGTGCCTGTCTCACATAAAACCAGTGGCAATAAGTGAGACAAGTGAGACAAGCAGTGGTACATGCGCCTATCTCACATAAAACCAGTGTGAACAAGTAAGACAGACAGTGGGATAGGTAATGGAACAAGTGGAACAGGTGTCTGTCTCACATAAAACTGTAGGGAACAAGTGAGACAGGCAGTGGGATAAGTAGTGGAACAAGTGGGACATGCGCATGTCTTACATAAAATCAGTGGCAATAAGTGAGATAGTAGGGGATGTGCCTCTCACATAAAACCTGGGAACAAGCAAGTGAGGACACGAGGGACATGTGAACAAGTGAGTGCACTTGTCCCATCGCTCGTTCACCAAAATATGTGCAATGTGCAGTGGACACTGCTTCACATAAAACCAGTGAGTTTCAGTGAGACAGACGCCTGTCTCACTTGATCTGGGCTTTTTTTTTTTGCACGAATTTTCAAAGATTTCAATGACTTTTCTTTATTTCTCAACTTAAACCAACTACTTTAGTAAATCACATTGTTTTATTCATGAAAAATAACAACATTTACAATAAAAACTCACTTTAATTTCGAACTTAAATGATAAAATCAATAGATTAAAAGTTTAGTTATGGTGAGAGTATAAACTAACCTTAAGAAGCTCTCCAATTGATAATTATATCTTCAATTATGCAATGCTTGTTTGATGGAATTTGTTAATTTAGTGAGAGTGATGAGTTTGTTGAGAGTAATGAAGTTTGTGAAGTTGTTGAGGAAGATTATGGTTTATTAGTGAGAGAATTGAAAGAGTGGCATGCCTTTGTAAATTTGATGAAAGTGATGAGGGTAATGTCGTCCAAAATTAGGGTGTTTGGCTAGTTATGATAGAAAATAAAATTGGACAGTTAGATCTATATTAATTGAGTCATTGAGTAATAGATTTATAAAATTTAAGTGGTCGTGATTTAATTTATATCATATGTATAAGTTTTTATATAAGTTCTAATAGTTAATTTTCGAGTTCTGTATTTTAGGAGAAATTTGAGAATCCAGGAGCCCACAAGAGCACCAACGAACTCCAAAGTGAAACAAGATCTGTGAATGATAGTATGATCTTGTGAACCATTTATATTTGATAGTATGATTTAATATCATGTTATGATGACATGTATGCATATTATATGTTTGATTGAGTCATGAGATGTAATTGCTAGTCATCATATATGTACCCTTCCCCATAGGCTATGCGCATGCGTATTGAGAGTTAGGTTACTCTACCCGTGCGATGTAGTTAAATTCTACTGAGTATTGAGAGGTTTTTCTCCCACTCTACTTGTACGATGATGGTCCTGGCGAGTATTTAGAGTTATTTCCCCTGGGTACTATTTGGTGCAGTTTTGTCATGTGTGTATGATTTCCATGTTTGCTGATGCATTACATTTAGTGCGGAGTTATGTCATATGATTATGTTTATACCCAAGTACGCTACTTTATTTTCCTCTATATATATATAAATTATATCCACTCACTGAGCTGCAAGCTTATTATTTTCCTATTTACCCTTTTTCTCCTAGGATTCCGCATGATTTTGTGTAGATCAATTCTAGTCAATTGAGGTTAGGCCATGGGACGTATTGCTGAATGACTTGTATTTTGAGCACATTTATTTTATTTATGTTTTTATGTAGATATATTTGTAGTATAAGCATGTGTAGTGAGACATGAACTGTGCAAGTTTTGAATACATATTTTCGGATGAGACACAGAGGTTGTTATATGTTTATATTAAAAGTTATTTTTACATATTCATGAATTAAATTTGTACATAAATTTTAGTTATTAGATCGCATGATTCGTCTCGCATCTGACATATAGATTAGGGCGGGTCATGTCAACATCTCCTTTAGAGAACAAAATAGATAAATTATAGTGGTGTAAAACTTCTACACTAATCCATCCATCTTTTTCCTAATCAATAATCACAATCGAAAAACATAACAATGATAAGTATAAGAATTCTACATCCTTACTTATATAATAAGTTTATAATATTGAATTACAATCTTTATAACAAAAACACTATATTAAAAGAGAGTGGAATAACTTAAAAGCAAATTTGTCAAACGATCGAGATTGCAATAATAAAATAAAGATTAAAGAGGCATTCATAAAAAGATTCATAAATTAAACATCTCTCTTTATCGAATTCTTGGGAGAATTTAAAGTCCGGGGCATATATAAACCTTTTTTTCCATCTCTTCTAACTTTTGTTGGAAGGCCGTCATGCAATATGATTTTTCTACATATGGCTTTCGTTTGAAGGTGCGTGTGCGCTCTTCTACCCATGTGAGGCCTTTTTGTGTTGATTCATCATTTAGTGTATCAGTGGCTTTTTTATGAATTTCATAAGGATTCTGTTTGGGAGAAGGTTTCTTTCTGAGGACTGGCAGTATTCATGATGTGATCTTTTTCAATATCCCAAGTATTTGTTCTTGAGGAAGCTAGCTAGCTCAATGTAAATGATGCTAGCTATATAAGCTGCAAAAAAAAAAAAAAAAAACAGACTTAACAAAGATCAAATCCCTATTCATGAAATCTCTCAGAAATCAGAATAAGAATAACTAAAGGTGGTGTAAAACTTTTATGCAATTTTCCCTATCTTCTTCATAATCAAAACTTGTATTTGTGAATCGAATAGTTCAATAATCGTAAAGAAAAAGAAATTGTGTTATTACCAACACTAGTGTACTAACCACTTGCTTTCTAAGTAAGAAGTTAAAATTAATTGTGCTCTAATTTAACCTAATTCATTTATTAGTATTTTTCTCCAAATATTTCTTGGCTTGATTTTAAGCTTAAGTCCTATTAACTTTTGGCAAAAGGATAAATTATTGTCTAGTCTCTTTATTTTATGTTAAGTACTCGTTTAGGTCTTATAATTTTTAAAATTCCCCAAGGTTAAGGACTCGTTTAGTTCCTATTTATAATTTTTAAGATGTCCCAAGACATCTGTGCTAATACTTGTATTACATTCTTGTTTTGATTTTTTTCTTTACTTTTATAATAGTACCTTTGCAACAATATTAGAGACACAATGAAAAAAATAATATGTTAATTTAATATTAATAATAAAAAATTAACATCAATTGTTATTTTACCTTTAGAATGAATTTCGTGATTTAACACACACAAACATACTCTCAATGTCCCTAAGATTATTGCAAGGGTACTATTGTTAAATGAAAGAAAAAGTAAAGGTAAGATTATAACATAATTATAAGGAATAAATAGGTAATTAACGACAAATATAGGTAGTAAATGAACATTTACCCTTGAGAAAATGAACTCTTCTTTGATTCTTGGAAATTTTATTTGTTTGTTATCTTTGATAAATGATGAACATGAGGAGTAGAAAGGGTGTGAAACACATATGAAAGAATATGAAAATTTTAGAAAATGATGGTTAAAAGTTAAATCCTCTGCTTTTGGTTAAAAAATTTTAAAAAATGATCTTGCCTAGTTTTTTTCCTTCTTTTTTAATTTAATACTTGTGAGAACATATTAGAAATTGTTTTGATGGCTATCTTCAGTAGATTAATTCGTCTTTTAATTTGCTATTCAATTCTAGTACTTTTAAGAAATAATTTTCTAACAAGCGATCTTTAAATTATTAAAGTAAAAGATAAGCCAAATGAAAGGAACAATATGCACTCTAATATATTAAAGGACAAATACACTGAATTGGAGTACATATTTTATTTATTTTTTTAACTTTATCACTTACTTAAATAATTTAAGGGATCCCTATTAAATAATGACTTTACTTTTTAGTCTTTGCAGTTGATTGATGTTTGCTATGTAATTTGTACGATCCATCTTACTTTAGTGGATCAAAAACCCCAAAGTCTAAAATAATTTACTTGATGTGTAATTATTGTAAAATTTTGGACTTGGATAAAATTAACCAGAAAATATATAAAGGAAACAAGTGAAGAATTGCGAGAGCTGTAGCCATTTCGCAAAGTGAGAAGACGCTGCGAGAGAGACAAAGGTATTTTATTTTCTTTGAGTTTCAATCTTTGATTAAATGATCAAAAAGTGATTTAACTCCGATTTCTCCCAAATTTGAAGGGTAAGTTCCTGACATCGTCCTCTACATTTCTATTGTTGTTGATATGTATTTTATTCTCTTGGTAACTCTTATTTGAGAATTCACTTATTAGAGAAATAGATTTTAAATCTATTATTGTAAACTAAGAATCTTGATATTGTTAGCATTTAATGTTATCTGGAAAAGAATTTGCGCTGCAATCATATTAATATAGTGGAAGTTTATATCGGTCTACGGTCCCGTGGTTTTTCCCAATTTGGGTTTTACACGTGAAGATCAGTGTCTCTTGTGGTTGGTGTTTTTTGCTTTGGATTTATTGGTTTATTTTTCTGCGTATTTATTTGTGGTTCACATCCTATTTTAATCACATAACGAGGGAAAAAGTTTTGTTTCCGCTTAATTTGTAGCTGCTTGTGGAAGTTTATTTCCCAAAAGAGTGGTATCAGAGCAAAGTTGTGTGTTTTTATTACTTGTGTGGTTAAGATGGAGGAGTCTTTGGCGTTCATGATTAAATTAAAGTCGTAGAATTATGGTATTTAGAAGTCTATAATGGAAGATCTGCTCTACATGAAAGGCATACATGAATCTATTGAAGGTGACGAAGCTAAACCTGCTGATATAGATGATAAAAAATAGACTCAATTGAACCAGAAGATCGTAAGTACTATTAGGTCGCGGATTGATCAGAGTGTCTACCATCATGTTGCAAAGGAATCCAAGGCTGATGTCCTTTAGAGAAAATTAGAAACAATTTATGAGCAGTCGACGGCACAAAATAAAGCCAATTTGATGAAAATGCTTGTTAACTTGAAATATAAGAAAGACTGCAGTATAACTGAATAAACTAGTGAGTTTTAGGGCTTGATTGATCAGTTGACTACTATGAAGATCATTCTAGATGATGAGTTACAAACACTGTTGTTACTTAGTTTTTTGCCTAATAGTTGGGAGACATTAGTGGTATCAGTGAATAACTCAATGCTGAATGGTAAATTAACCTCAGATATAGTTACAGATAGACTACGGAATGAAGAATCTCAAAGAAAGAATGTTGAAGTAGTTCCTTCTGAGTCAGCTGCACTTGTTTTAGAAAACCAAGAAAGAATGGGGAGAAGTCAAAGTAGAAATTTCCATCAGTAGAATAATGATAACCCGAGAGAAAGATCTAAGTCCCAAATGAGAAGCATCAAGTGCTTTCATTGTCAGAAAATGGGCCATATAAAAAGGGAATGTAGATTGTGGAAAAGAGAATAGGAAAAAGAAAAAGGTGATGCTCAGAAAAATGACAAAGAGAACACTACAACCGTAGCTGATGGTGGTATAGGTATTGTTTATGATGATAGCTTTATAAATCTCACTTGTCATACTAGTGATTGGGTAATTAATTCAGGTGCTTTGTTTCATATTACTGCATATTGTGATAACTTGACATCTTATGTTAATAATGATTATGGCCATGTTCAGATATAAAATAAAGGGGCATCCAAGATTGTGGGCATTGGAGATATTTTCTTAAAAACTAGTGTTGGCTATAAGTTACTCCTTAAAGATGTCAGACATGTACTAGATATTCGTCTTAGTTTGATCTTCACATGAAAACTTAATGATGATGGTTATACTAACCAATTTGGTGAAGGAAAATGGAAGCTCACCAAAGGCTCTCTAATGTTGGCTAAAGGAAAGAAAATGAACACCCTTTATATAATAGAAGCCAATATCAAGAAAATATACGTGAATGTGGCTGTAAAACATTTTGATATTGAGACATGGTATAAAAAGCTTAGTCACATTGATATGAAAGGGTTAGAAACTCTTGCCAGAAAAGGATTTCTACCATGCTTTGCAGGTGCGTCCCTCAAGATTTGTGTTCATTATTTAGCTGGAAAGACACACAAAGTAGCTTTTATAAGTTTTTCTCTATCTAGAAAGGCACAAATCCTTGATTTGATTCACATATATGCTTACATAATGCAAAATAGATTAATAGAAAGTGCACTTTAATTTATGACTTTTATTTATCATTGTTCTAGAAAAGTGTGGGCTTTTTCTTTGAAATCTAAAGACCAAATGCTTGATATGTTTAAGCTCTTCCATGCTTATGTTGAGATAGGGACATGAAGAAAATTGAAATGTGTTAGGGCATATAATGGTGGTGAGTACAGAGGACCATTTGAGCAATATTACAGATCCCATGGAATCAGACTTGAGAAGACTGTACCAACATCCTTCAGCAAAATAGTGTTGCAGAAAGGATGAATAAAATAAAATATCAAGTGTATATTTTCTAATACCAAGCTCTCTAAATTATTTTGGGCCCAGGCTATGCCTACTGTAGTTAATTTGATTAACCTTTCTCCTTCAGCTCCATTAGATGGCGATGTACTTGAAAGAGTTTGGACTGAAAAAGATGTTTCTTATAAACACTCAAAAGTATTTAGGTGTAGAGTATTTGTTCACATCCCTAAAGATGAGAGATCGAAACTTGATGATAAAGCCAAAGAATGCATTTTCTTATGCTATGGACATGAGGAAATTGGGTATAGATTATGGGATCCAGTGGTAAGAAAATTAATCAGAAATGGAGATGTTGTGTTTCTTAAAGATCAGATAGTGGATGATGAAGAGAAAAGTGATGAGTCTCAGTTATCTCTAGAGACTCCTATTATTCCAACTTCAGTTTTTCCACCTGTTGTTCATGATGATCACAGTGGAGCTGGAGAGGATAATGATGATGGGCCAGCAGAACCAATTGAGCAAGCACCTCTAGAACCACCAGTGTCACCAGTTGAGCCAGAATTGAGAATATCCACTAGAGAACGGGGACCTTCCATTAGATATTCTCCACATGAGTATGTAATATTTACTAATGAAGGACAATCAGAAAGTTTTGAAGAAGCTATGTCTCATCAGTATAAAAATAAGTGGGTTAAAGTCATGCAAGAAGAGATGAGATCCTTGAATGAGAACCACACTTATGACTTAGTGAAGCTACCTAAGGGAAAAAAGGTACTGAAGAACAAATGGGTTTACAAGTTGAAGACTTAAAATAACTCATAATAGCGGTACAAGGCTAGATTAGTTGTGAAGAGTTTCGGTCAGAAGAAATGTATTGATTTTGAAGAAATATTTTCTTCTATGGTGAAGATGTCTTCTATCCAAGTAGTTCTAGGATTAGCAGCTAGCTTGAATTTAGAGATTGAACAACTCGACGTAAAATTAGCTTTCTTACATGGTGACTTAGAAGAGGAAATATATATGGGTTGAAACAGGAAACAAGACAGTGGTATAAGAAGTTTGATTTTTTGTTTTTATGGAGACAGAAAAATTCTGCAAATTGAAAAAATTGAATAATCATAGTTTCAGCAAGACTATACCTGACCATTGTGTTTTTGTGAAGAAGTTTAGTGATAATGATTTTAGTATTCTTTTGCTCTATGTGGATGACATGTTGATTGTTGGTAAGGATGCTAGTAAGATTGACAATTTGAAGAGAGAGCTTGGACTTGAGATCGGTAAAATAAATTCTTGGCATGAAGATTTCTTGTGACAGAAAATATGAAGATTGACAATCTGAAGAGAGAGCTTAGCAATTCTTTTGCAATGAAAGACTTGAGATCGGCAAAATAAATTCTTGGCATAAAGATTTCTTGTGACAAAAAATTTGGGAAGTTATGAATATCTCAGAAAGCATATGCTGAAAAAGTTCTTGAAAGATTTAATATAGACAAGGCAAAATCTATTTTTTCTCTACTTGCATGCCATTTCAAGCTTAGTTCCAAGCATTGTCCTATAAGTGAGAAAGAGAAGCAAAAGACGAGAGGAGTTCCTTATGCTTTAGCAGTTGGTAGTTTAATGTACGCCATAGTTTGTACAAGACCAGATATTGCACATGCAATTGGTGTAGTCAGCTGGTTTCTCTCCAATCCGGGCAAAGAACATTGGACAACATTAAAGTGGATTCTCAGATATCTCAGAGGCATTTCCAAGGCATGTTCATGTTTTAGTAGTGACAAACCTATATTACAAGTGTACACGGATGTATATATAGCAGAAGATGTTGATTCCAGAAAGTCTCTATCAGGATAGTTGCTCATCTTTACAGAAGGAGCAGTTTCTGGCAGTCTACACTTCAGCAGTGTATTACTTTGTCTACCACAGAAGAAGAATATATTGCAATCACTGAAAGTTGCAAAGAAACTTTGTGGATGACGAACTTGCTACAAAAGCTGGGTGTTAAACAAGACAGCTACGTTGTGTACTGTAACAGTCAAAGTGTCATCCACTTGGCAAAGAATTCAACATATCATTCGAAATCGAAGCATATTGATATGAGGTATCATTGGATACGAGACGTGCTTAAGCAAAAACAGTTGCATCTTGAGAAAATTCACATAACGAAACAATGCATAAGATATAATGACAAAGTCATTGCCCAAGAAGAAGCTAAAAAGCTGTAAATAGAGAGCAAGCTTGGTGGTGCCCTTAGATGAGGTGGAATGGGAGATTTGTAGGGTCCATCTCACTTCGATGGACTAAAAAGCCCAAAGTCTAAAATAATTTACTTGATGTGTAATTATTATAAAATTTTAGACTTGAATGAAATTAACAAAAAAAACATACAAAGAAAACAAGTGAAGAATCGTGAGAATTGTATCCATTTCGTGAAGTGAGAAGAAGCTGTTAGTCTATATGACTATAAATATTGATTTTGATGATAACAAAACACATGTTTTGGATAAACAAAAATTTACACATTGTGCTTTTATAACAAGAAAATGATTTTATGAAATTAAATTATTTTTTAAGACGTGAACTAAAATAAAAGAGTTTTGCCATTTTTGATTTTAATGAATATTATTTTAGATTTGGACTTATTTAAAAATATGTAAATATTTTGAGCTATACTATAATTTCACATATTTTGGGCGGTAACATAATTTCAGAAAGTTAAGAAATTCTGAAATTGAACTTATTTGAAAAGTTTCATAACATTTTGGGCCATAATATAATTATAGCAACTCTTGGGGTAAAATTATAAATTTGAAAATAAGTCACTGTAGCAGTCAATGTAGCAAGTGGCTAACCAGATTTAACAAACAAAAGATCGAATTTGGGTAGTAGCTTACTGGAATGAAAGTGGCTATCTAGATTCGGAAAGCAGCTATCCGGATTCGGAAAGTGGCTATCCAGATTTCGTAAGCGGCATACCAGTTGATCTAAAAGTTAAATATTTGCTATAACAGTAATATAAAAGCTACTAACCGAATTTTGTAAACGGTAAGCCAGTTATCATCAGAAAGCTCATAACGGCTAATTTTTGGCCTCAAACTATATAAACTCAAATTCATTTCATTTTCAAGCTCTCTAGCAAGCAAAAACAAAAAGCACACAACATATATTGAGCTTTCATTTCGCAAATCATAAAACATTGAATCATCTTTATTCTTCAATTTGTACATCTACTCTTTAAGAGAGTTTTTATTGTAATTTTCGTTTCCTCAATAAATTTGTGAGTGTTTAAGTGTATTATACATTTAAGTGAAGAGATTATGAGATAATCTCTTCGTTGTAAAGGTTCATTGACACTTTGGAAGTCAATTGTAAGCATTTGAAGCCTTGGAAGGCTTGGATAGTGAAATCTTCAAGATTGGATTGCTTTGAGACGTGGACGTAGGCGGGGATTGCCGAACCACATAAAAATTCGTTTGTTTTCTCTTCCTTTACTCATTTATTATTGTGCTTTCATTTAACTTATTGTTTTCGAATTTATTAAGGTATTAGATTGGATTGTTGTGTGGTTTGGTTAGGATAAGTTTTAAAATACTAATTCACCCCTCGCTCTTGGGTTGCATAACTTGTATTTCAGAAGTTACGAGAGAGAAAGAGGTATTTTATTTTCTTTGGGTTTCAATCTTTGATTAAACGAGATATTTTATTTCTTTGGGTTTCAATCTTTGATTAAATGATTGAAGGTAATTTTAACTCCGATTTCTCCTAAATTTGGAGGATAAGTTTCTGACATCGCCTTCTACATTTCTACTGGTTTTGATTTGTATTTTATTCTTTCAGTAGCTGTTATTTTAAATATCCACTTATTAGAGATATAGATTTTAAATCTATTATTGTAAACCAAGATTGTGGAGAATCTTGATGTTGTTAGCCTCTAGTGTTATTTGGAGAAGAATTTGTGCTGTAATCTCATTAATATAGTGGAAGTTTATATCAGACTATGGTCCTGTGATATTTCCCGATTTGAGTTTTCCATGTAAAAACCGGTATCTGTGGTTGGTTTTTTTTTGCTTTGGATTTATTGGTTTATTTTTCTACATATTTATTTGCGGTGCATATTTTATTTTAATCACACAAAGAGAAAAAGAGTTTTATTTTTGCTTAATTTGTAGCTGTTTGTGGTAATCCATTTCCCAACATAATTAGCAAGAAGCAAAAATATTTTGAATTGTGTTTAAGAAAGAGTGGAAGATTGTGCCGTAGTCCAAGATTTATTTGATTATCACATTCTCTATTTCTATATTTTCTCCTCATTTCTTGGATATATGTTTATATTTTCCTGATTTACACCGATCATATTTCTCAAGTTGGAAAAAGAAGCATTAACCCAAGGAAACATCCCACCGGGCCAAACTACGCTTTAAAAAAACTTGACTAATTTGGTTAATATTATCCTAATAATGCATCAAGAAGGGGATGGGTTGGACGCAAGTACCCGAGTGTGATTAACAAGGAGAAATAAGGAAATTTCAGAACTGGAAAGAGGAAGATTTCAACAAATTAAACATTCAATTTTCTTCAGGTTCATATGGCGTAATTGATTTTATTTATGGAATAAATTGCATCGGCGGATGCTCTTTTAAAAGACAACTATTGAATAGCGCGATTACTGAAAGTTCAACAGGAATGGAGGATAAAACTGTAATTTCACCAAAAATAATAAAATGGGGTGTTATCATACCAAATGTGGGGTGGAATTATAATCGCCCACTTATCGTACGGTTCCTTGTCAAGCTTCTCGTTAAGTCTAGGTGAAAAGGTAACTCTCAGTTCGAAGGGCTTTGCTTTATAACGACCAGCTAGTGATTTTTGAGCTCTTGGACTATATTATTACATGGCCTTCATAATACATTACCCACGCATGAATTATGTGATTGTCAGTTAGACTTACTTTTGTGTATTACACAATACTAATTCTTATCTTTTGCTTCTAAGAAAGCCGGCTAGCTGTGTGTAAATGAAGTTAGCTACATAAGCTACAAAAAGACTAAAGAACTTGACAAGGAAGCAAAACACTAATCATGAAACCTCCCATAAATCAGAATCAGAATAAATAAAGGGTGGTGTAAAACTTTGCTTGCTTGTGACATGGTAGATTTTCTGATCTGAAGATTGATTCTACCTCGCTCCTTTCTCTTTTTGATGAAATATAATGTTCACCAATGATGCAAGGAGACCTCATGATCTTCAAGTCTTTGACATAATGCTTTAGGCTTAGATTATACAGTGTGTATAGACAAGACGACTTCATATTTCGTACATGGCTGGTAAAAGATTGTATTGATCGTGGAAATTTCGCTAACTCGTTTTAATTTTCGACGGAATGAGTTGTTATATTAGCTTCATAAGTATTGCTATTAGTACGTACGAGTCAACCTCCATGTGAAACAGGATTACTACTTACTCTGAGCTAGCAGCAAGCAACTCAAGTCGTGTATAACACAGTAAACATGGCAACCACAGCTCTCAAATTGACATTTCTATCATTATTACACCACAAGAATGCCTCCTTATTGAAGCAGAACTTGTCATTTTACATAAAAAGGAAGAACCGTGAACAAAGTTTGAACAAAAGATAGTAGAAGCAGGAAAAGGGCAGCCAAAAAGGAAATAAATGCCCACGGATTGTTAAAATATGTGTGTCTCAAGTTGGCCATCCATCTGTTCCAACGCCTGCTGCAATGCTTATTCACATCGTAGAATAGTTGCGAGTAATAACTCTCAGGCGAAAGCACCAGAAAGAAACCAATGGTATTGAAAATGTTGGCAATCACTTGATCATCGCCTATGCGGTTTTTGATGATTCCGTGCTGACAAAGTAATTCCACGTCCTTTGGAGAGGCAATGAGGCATTCCAGGAGATTCATATAATCAGTCATATAATTTAGAGTGTCGTCCTTGGAAGAGAACTGCTCATAGACTATGAGATTTCTCCAAAAATGATCAGATTTATCATCAATATTCAATCTTGGGAATTTCATGACTCCATTTTCAAACTTCACATCAAACAAGCTTTCTCCCTCGGCCTGCATGAACTTAACTCCAGCTTCTTCAAGCTCTGTGGCGCAACGAATCACCTCTCTATATTTTCTATCTGCTGTCACCTTTGAGTTGTTTTTCCTCATTCCTGAAGGTGAAGGCTGCCAGTTAAGGTGCATAAATTCCACTAGATGTTTGATTTCGATGGGGTAATATTGAGAGTTATGTGCATAGCTGGCACCGGGAAGTGCAGATTCAAAGAACGCATAAATCATCCCATGAAAATCTTCTCTGTCATTTGGCATCATGGTCATGGCGAAGAACTCGTGAAGGACAAAGAAGGGAAGTTGATTTTCAATCAGTAGCAAGTCACGGCGCAATCCCTTGATGATCTAACGCAGATTGAAAACGGGATCATCATCTCCTCGCAAATTTGACATAGGATACTTCCGGAATAGCTCGGTGATAAAGCAAGCATCGAGCAGCATCATTTCCACGAACTCGTCTTGTGTGAGACTGACAGATTCTGCATAACATATGAGAGCTCTTTGTCCAAGTGCTCTCATTGCTGCGACATACCTTGTGACATTACATTCCCCTCTTCGCCAGAGAAGCACTTTGAGGTGGCACATTTTGTGCTCTTCCATTGCATTCAGGCGACTTTTGCCACGGTGGTATGCACCAATTGCAAGTATATTTGGTTCATAGGCATCTTGATACACATTACGCAGATATGCAGGTACTTCAAAAATACTACGATCAGACCATATTGGAAATCGATCACGAAGCTTTTCGCCAATTTGAATTGATAATTGATCAGCAATTTCATTAGCCATCTGCTTATCATTGCAATTACAATATTATCACACTCGTACGCCATGCTCTTTACTAATAAAATGAGAGTACGAAAAATTCCTATGGCCAATTAAAGAGAAATCAAATGAAAAGTCAGATTATGATTGATGCTTCATTGAACTTACTTGTCTGAAGGTAGCAATTGCTCAAAAAATGAAGAGTCAATTTTTTATGGCTTTCTTCAGTGGATTCATCATTTAATTTGCTCTCCAGTTTCAGTACTTTTTAAATCTTAAGTCGCAGCTAAGTGATGTTCGCTATATAACTAGCGACAAATTAAATTGAAACTGCTTAAGAGAGAAGCATATATTCTTCAAATCCTCAGAAATCAGAATAAGCAAAGGTGGTGTAAAACTTCTACGCAATTGTCAATAATGCTGATAAAGGGGAATTTGTGAATCGAATAATCCAATAATCATGACTAAAGAATAATCATAATATGCACCAACAAGAAATTGTGCTATTAACTGCAGTAGTTAGAAATTGTTATCTACAAACTCGCATAAGATGCAAGTGGTTGATAGTTACAATCTGAAATTGTTGAAAATGTTAAAATTGAAATTGTTGACATTTCTTTTTTCTTTTTTTCTGAAATTGTTACAATTTAAGTGATATATACAAGCGACTCTACTTACTGTATTGCCTAATTAAGCTAGGTCCAATGATTTTCAAACAGCTTTCTTTTATTATTCATCTGGATTCAAATTTAAAAAGAAGCTAGGTCCAATGATTTTCAAACAGCTTTCTTTTATTATTCATCTGGATTCAAATTTAAAAAAAAGTAAGGCTTCATTTCATGATTGTAATAAACTAAGATCAAAATAGAGAAAATCTTGTGGTAATTTATTTTGAAAAAATAATTGTACCCGAGGTTTCTGTTGGATCGAGGCATTTGCAACTCATGTTACTCTTCTCCGGCATCAGTATGCTGCCATATTCCCCACCTATCAAACATGCGATCCCAGCAGGTTACCCATTTCACCCATTATTCAATTTCTCCAGCTTCAACAGCATGCTCAAGTAAAGAGTTTTGAAGAAAATGTTGCCGCATTTCTCTAAAAACCAATTGGTACCCAGAGAATAGACATTAAATCATTTAACTTCATTCTCCGTTGTCCTGTTGTTGGGCCCCATAAGGCCAATAATTCTTAGGATGATTTTTGATGTTAATGAAATATGATTTTTAAAAAAATTCTAACTTTTAACATAACTACTTAGTTTAGTCTAAACGTCAAATAAGTGCAAAATTAATTGAACCATTTAATATTTTTTGACCTTCAAACTCATGCCCCAATTTCGTTAATGGTTGGTTCCTTTCTCACGAATGTTCGAAGTTCTCCATAATTATTTATAACAAGGTTGTCATATCACAATCTTTATAACAATGGAATAGTAGATTGAAGCATAACAAAAACACCTTATTAAATGAAAGTCGAATAAATTGAAAGCACATTTGTCAGACGAGGTTGTCATAAATATTTTCATTGAAAGAAAAAATTTGAAGGGGCATTCATTCAAAGAGTCATAAAATTAAAAAGTAAAATTAGAAATCTATTTACTTTTTAAACAAATTTCAAGCTGCTCAAATAACACAATTCTATTAAAACTAGATAACAAGTAAAACTCAGAAACTTGTCTCACGGATCATTACCACTCCGTTAGTTAAACTTTTTCAATAGATGTGAAAAAGCTTAATTTTTTTTAAAATCTTTTTCTTATTAACTCATGCAATTGAGAACCCGAGCCTCCTTACCACTAGACCTGGACGTGGCTTCTGGAAAAGCTTAATTACCAAAGCAAGAAACTCTCTTGACTCGGCGCCCCAGCGGAGCGTGAGGCTTCCCTTGCAGTACTGGATTTGATCCGGGCTGACTTGGATTTGGCCCATTAGCGGTGACAGGAGCCGTTTGAATACTGTTTTGTTGATTTTGCTGAGATTGAGAGGTGGACTCTTGGTGGGATTTATACATTTTTGCCGTCCTCTCTTGACTTTTGTTCAAAGGACCTACATGAGAAGTCAACAAGAATATTATTCCAATCCCAGTGATTGGTTGTGATTTCTTTCTTCGCATCAGGACTTGTCATCTTGCGCTCTTTACTGGACTGGCTAGTGTGGCTGGCTTTGTGCGTGCGCTTTGATTCTGATTGTTGTCGCCGGCGCATGATTTGATCAGGCTTCTGTTTAGTAGAATGGCCTTTCTGATGACTAGTACTACTCATGATTTGTTCTTAGCAAAAATATTTGCGCAATGTAAATGACTAGCTAGCTAATTGACGTTGGCTATATATGCTACAGAAACCCTCAAAGACCTAATTGAGAAGAAAACGTATTTATGATGAAACCTCTCAGGAATCACAATGAAGGTGGTGATGCTACTCTATTTGAGACTTTTTTTTTAATATTATTTTTGCAGAAGAGGACCGGAATTATTGATTACTAGTTTACTACTTTGTTTGACAAAAAATCAAAAGAAATTTTGCTTCTTAATTTTGTTAAATTCCAATTGCTGGGGCCAATTATTAAAGAGAAATCAAATGAAAAGTCAGTTTACGTAGATTGATCCTACCTCTCTTTCTTTTTAATGAAATTCAACGTTGACTAATGATACAAGAAGAGCTCATAGTAAAATGTTTGAATGCCAGCGTTCTCCAGTTGCTTTCATTCCCTCTTTTTTCTTTTTTGATTAAAGTAACATGTTAAGTAATGGTACAAGAAAACCCCCCTCATCATATTCAAAAGTTTCTGAGTTGATGATATTCAGTGCATGGCTAAAAAAAAGGATAATAAAAGAAAATGTGGGTTGACCAATAGATTTCACGGTAGGTATGGGTTTGATCATGTTCTGTACATGGCTAATAAAAAAAGATTGCAGCTGACCATATAATCAAGTCTAATATGATCAAGTTTAATTTCACGGTAGGTGGGTTGACCAGACTTGATCATACCTAATATGATCAATAAGAATTCTGAAGAGAAAAAATTTACGTTTTTACTTTTAATAGGATAGAGTTTAAGTTGGGCCTTTATAAAATAGATTACTAGGGGATTTAATAAATACAATTAATATTAAAATTATTTATATATGCTAAATAAGTAATTGAATTCAGGAAGAAATTTTAGTCCATCAAGACTCTAGCCCCCGAGGCCACTCGTTGGATCCGTCGATGTTCTTATTACTTAAACTTGATCATATTAAGTATGGGTTGACCAGATTTGGGTCGAGACTGGAGAATACAGTTACGTTAAATACTTGTTGGAAGAGTTTTATTACCCTAATGGTCCTACTTGACTCGAATTTAGATTACTCGGGGTTCAATATGGTTTTTGAATACCAAATTGTTAAATATACCCAAAAAAATAAAATAAAATAAAATAAATTTTTTTTAATAATTGAAAGCGTTGGCGGCTTGAGATTTAATCAAGTTAAGTTTTTTCTCATCAGAATTCTTATTTTAATCTAAAAAAATAATTTGACTCATTTAACTTCTTTTCCAGTTAACTCAACATCCTACATCTAGAATCCTTAAAGCCTAAAAGAAACCAACTATATTTCATGTTTAGAAATCTTCAACGCTGAAGATTACAAAATACAAATCCTCTTTCAATTAAGATCCAACAGGTTTTTCTAATTCTTAATCTTTTATTCATAATTGAGGATCAGCCACAATTTTTACCGAACCCAAATCCTTGAAATTAAAAAGCAGAGATCTAAGATCTGGGATCTCATATGGTTGTTTCTTTCCAAAGTATAAATTTAAGCAAGAGCCTACGTAAAATTCCTAGTTAGGGTCTGGCCAATCTAAGAGACATCAAATTCAAAGTTGAATTATAATTAATTAATTAATGCTTCGTTGGACTTACTTTAAACATAAATCAAAGGGTCTAGATTACATCAGTGTAGACAATAAAGGATAACAAGACTCATTATATTTTCGTGTTCATTTCCTTGGTGATTCACACTCTTGTCCTACATTATTCTCGATTGTTCTTGACCCAAACCTTCTAGAGGCTCGTGTCAACCTCATTTGCCGCAAATTTTCAATTATGGTTTTCCCTCAAAATCCACTTCGTTGGGGCATTTGTCGAGCACCTATGAACTTATATCAAACACCTTGTTTTAACTGCTACTAAGGTTGTGTATGATGCAATAAGCATGTTGGAAAATAGCATATCCATATGCTAATTTGTGGACACATTTTGAGTGGGTCCCACTTGTCGAAAGTGGAAAAACTCGAGAGATACGGATTGTACTCCGTGAATACTTCAAATATATGTATTTATTTACTCAAAATGGTGTTTGGGTGAATGAGAAATTGTCTCTCAAAATGCACCCTTGAAGTTGGAAATTTGAAAGGAAATGAGGCTTATCCCACATGGGAAAAATAAGCCAAGGGATTTGTGTTTATATATAGACACTTACCCATGCATGAACAAGAATATTAAGGATAAAGGCTCTCTTCACACGTGCGTGCGCAGGGGGTGCGAATTCAAGACCGAGGGTGCGAATTCAAGACCGATTTGGTTAAACTCGTGTGCGCAGGGGATGCGAATTCAAGACCGATTTGGTTAAACTCGTGTGCGTCCTGCTACGCGAATGTCAGCCCAAAAAATTTCCTTTTGATTTTTTTTTTTGTAATAGTTTCACAATAATTTGTGAATTGAATTTACGAATTCAATTTGCTGGCTGTTATACTTTTGTTTAATTCAAAATTAATAGCCAAAATTGATTTTCGTTATTAATACATGGCTGTTATAGACGTTTTAAGGCATATATTCAATTCAAAATATTCAATATGATGCTGCTGTTACAATACCCATATGACTATAGAAAGACAGCTCTCTTTTGTTTGAAACACACACAAATATATTCAGCACACAGCGCACAAAGTTCTTTCCTTTCTCTTCTGTTCTTGATCGAGTTTGCCCACTGTTGTGGTTCCCCGGAATTATCTGCTTGTGCTTGGCAAATGATTCGTGCCCGTTGTATCCTGGGAAACAGTTACCAGCTAACCTAAAGCACTGTAATAGGTGGTTAATCTGTTTTAAGGAAACTGAGTTACAGGTCTCGGGTTTATTTCTTCTGTTTCCAATTTCTTTTCCATTGCTGTTTTCGATTGTGATTCCCTGGTGCTGGTTTCCTGTTATTTGCGCTAACCTCACTGTGTAGCTATTCAATTCTACTTGTTGTCTTACTGTTTTTTTTTCCCACGTTAATTACCTGCTCTTTGTTGTTGTTAACTCACTAAAATTTCTAACAAAGCATGGCAACCACAAATGTCAAATTGACATTTACAATTTTCTATCGTTATTGAAACAGAGCCTGTCATTTATTTAAAAGTTTGTTTACAGCTTCTTCTATATTCAATGGCTTTGCGCTTGTTGATAATAAGAAAGAGCTGCAAACAGAGCTTGCAGCAACGTTAGGAGAAGTAGGACAACAGCAGCAAGAAAGGAGATGATTGCCCATGGAGTGTTGAAATAATTGTACCTCAACTTGGCCATCCACTTATTACGGTGCCAACTGCAATGCAAATTCACTTCGTTAAAAACCTCACCGTAATAGAACCGCTCACCGAGTACAACGCCATCGCAAAGCTTGTTAAATAAGGTTGCAATCACTTCATGATCTCCTAACAAATTATCAATTATTCCCCGACGACGGAGTAATTCAGCATCCTTTGAAGAGTTGATAAGGCAGTTCAGGAATTCGACATAATCTATTACATGCTTCAGATTTATGTCTTGGGAATACTGCTCATATGCAATGAGATTCTGAAAAATAGTTTCTGTAGCATCACTAATTTCCAAGGATGGCATCTTCATTACCCTATTTTCGAACTTAATAACGAATAAGGAACCATCCTTAAGGACCTCCACCTTCCGGAATTGGATTCCAGCCTCTTGAATCTCAGTGGCAGAACAAATGAAGCTCCCGTAACTATTATTTGTGCCATTATTCCCATACGCTTCAATTCCTCCACGTGATGGGCCAGTTATCGTGTATTAAATCGACCAAATGTTTGATTTCATTTATGGGATAAACATTAACTTGATCAACAATATCTCTTCGACAACCTTTCCCTGGTAATATGCCATTGAAAAACAGCAGGATCATGACAAGAAAGCTTTCGTTCCTTGGATCGTTAGGCATCTGAGTCATGATGAACGACTTCCAAAAAACAAAAAATGGAAGTTGATTCTCAAGCAAAATCATATCTCGTGCTACGGAAGGTAACATCCAACCCAGTTTAAAATTTGGGCCATCATCTCCTCTCAAATGTTTCAACCCAAACTTGCGAATAACCTCAACAATAAAGCAACCATCGAGAAGCATCATTTGCACAAACTCATCTCTGTTTAAACTTATAGATCCTCCATAACACCTTCGAGCTCTTTCTTCCAATGCCCCCATGGCCATGACATGGGCTGACAAAGGTATACTACTAGTACGCTCTAGAGGTTTTTTAAAATAAAGAGTTTTGTGCTCTTCAAAGGCCAATAATTGATCTTTACCGTGATGATAAGGACCAATTGCTAGTATTTCTGGTTCATAACCCTTTTCATTTAACTGGCGCAGTACATCAGGCACCTTGAAAATGTTGAATTGATCAGATGGTTGTCAGATAAAAATTAGTTTTTTTTTTAAAATTTTTATGAAAACTTTTAGGACTGATCTCATACAATACATAGAAATTCGTAATCTAGAAAATCATATCTTGACAATCCAATTTTGCTTTTTCATTGAATTATTCTAGGCTCTCAGATCACGATCTGCCACCACTAATCTTATTAGATCATGATCCGTCACCAATTATCTTCCAAGTTATAACTCAAGTTTGATCTGCACTTGACGTGTGGACGCCTTTATCATCACTAATAGCAACTAGCAAAAGAAAATACTTCTCTCAAAATTAGAGAGAAAAAAATTTTTTCTCTGATATGTATAACGTGACTCACCCTTTTTCTTTTTGAGAAAACAAGCCCTTTTATATCTCTACTTGATAGAATATATTTTTTAATTATATTAAATCACATTTGATTTAAATTAAAAAACAATAAAACCAAAAGTGGTGTTACTTGTTCTTGTGTTATATGGGCCCACCTTGTAAAATAACATAAGGCCCCTTACACACAAGCATATTAAATGGAGCCTCCCACTAAACAATATATTTAGGCTTTCAACCAAATAGCTAGTTATTAGGGTTGGCAAAATCCAGATCCGGATCCGGATGTAGGTGAATCTAGTTCTGGATCCAGATTAATAATTTTGCATCCGGATCTAGAAAAAAGATGTTGTTTCGGATGTGGGTAATATTCGCAACGGATGCGGGCGGATATTCCAGATATTCGAATCCCAAAAATTAAAATTTATTAATTTAATATATAATTTAAAAATTCAATAATTTACTTAATAATATCAAATAAAATCCAATCATAATTTAACAATTATTAATTCAACATGAATAACATACAAATATCTCATAAATCTACAAATAAAACTTAATTTTTCATTTAATTTTTAATATATATTTTTAATTTAATTTTTAACTTAAAATAAAATTTAATAATTTACCTAATAATATCAAATAAAATTCAATCATAATCCAACAATTAACAATTCAACATGAATAAGATACAACAACATCATAAATCCACAAATAAAATTTATTTTTAAAATTTTGATTTTATTTTTAATTGAAAATAAAATTCAATAATTTACCCAATAATATCAAATAAAATACAATCATAATCCAACAATTAATAATTGAACATGAATAATATACAATAACATAATAAATCCACATATAAAATTTATTTTTAATTTTTATTTAACTTTTAATATATATTTTTAATTTAGTTTGTAATTTAAAATAAAATTTATCCGGATCCGGATCCGGATCCGTGCGGATCTCCATCTTTCACATCCAGATCTTTGCGAATCAGGGCCGAATCCGCATTTATTTGACATCTCTACTAGTTATCTTGCTTATTAATCTAGTAGCGGTGCAGTCAATTAAATTACCTAAGCTGGGGATGATATGGGTACATACAATAATGACTATAATAATTAGGCATGTAATTAAACTAGCCCAATTATTTAATTCTAAATCTACTCCACTAAAAGATTGGAATTGACCTCTATAGTTGTATGCTATCTAGGATAGTGTTTTCGAATAATAATTCGACCCATACCACATTGATTTTTTTATTGCATAATCCTTTGTACCACATCGTTAATTAAATCGATATCTCAACTATCTAATCAATTTAATTACATCTTATTCCTTGATACTTACTGGTTTTCTCTAATGATCATTTTCAACATACTAAATATGTTGACACACTCTGTAGAATTACATGATCAGTCTGTGAAACCCATCAAGAGATGTGTTGTACAAATTCTATATTGTTAATTTATAACTCCAATACTCATAGTTACTCCCACCAAGATACAAGATAATCTTGACTACAAATGTGTGTCTTGCACATTAGTAACTTAAATGGAATAACAATTACAATCATGAAATCATAACTAACTCAAATTAAGATTACAGTAAAATCAATGCTTATAAGATTTAATAAGTCTGACAGTTATTACAAAGTTAATTAAATCTCATATGTGATCATGTTCAATGTAGTCGTACTATATCAATAAATTCATACATGATTAAGACAAATCATTCAATGAATTTATTAAAGTCTATACCTAAATAAAGTGCCCAACTTTATTTATTAACTGCGAACTTAATTTATTTAATCATAAGATAACTTGTATTTATGTCTTCTGTGAATTCACATAGTGATCATATAAATACATATAATATGATTAAATGGACTTTACTCAAATACCTAATTTATTTTATTAATCAGAAAAATTGTTTATTACAATTAAATAAACACATATATTTTTAAAGAGCATATTTTCCCAATAATGGTGTAGCAGTTAGACAACAAAGCTTTTCCCCAACAAAATCAAGCACTATGTCAGCTGGTTCACTTGCCATGTCTTGATATGCATTTAAGTCACAATATGAAGCACTGTCAAATTTCAATAATGTCGAAATCTGCATTTCCATAAATTATTGACAATCCACATAACACACAAGCACCTAAATTTTTCATAGAAGTTACCATGAATGTCAAGAATTATGTCTGAATTTTAAAAATTCCGATGTGTACTAGCTAACAACTAGTGATTGATAATAGTTTCAACATCTAAGAATTATATTTACAGCACTACTTGTACAACAGGAGGGAGTGAAACAAAATCATCAATATTCAATAATAAACCATCAATTAAATGACCAAAAGCAACTCAAAAAATTATATATTTGTTTCAATTTCAATTCTTTATATCCTTTAGTAATAATTCCAACCGCACTAAATTCATACGAAATCGATTAATGCTTCAGAGTTATAAGATACATTACTCTAAACAATTTTGTGATAACTTACTTGATTGAAAGCTACCGTTCCTATTGCTTGACGAGATCGCAATCTTACCGGTGCAATGAATCTTCCTTGACGAGATCCCAATCTTACTATTGCTAGGAATTCGATCCATTGTTTTGTTTTGATGAAATAAAGTAAAATGTTTGTACTAATAATACAAAGGAGACTGGATGTGGGAAAAGGCTATATCCCACCAAACAAAATAAATTTTTACTGTAAGTTTTTCTTTCTTTTATATTTCCAGCTTCTTATCATTAAGCAAAAAACAATGATAATAAATAATAAAAGAAGGAAAAAGGCTACATTACCCACCAAAAACAATAGAAGTTTCTTGGAAATTTTATGGAAATACTTTTCGCTTTTCAGTTTCACCATAAGTCACTCTCTCAACTTTCTTATAAAGTCAACCAATTACGTAAGTTTTAGACGCTCGGGAGGTAGCACCCAACATCCATCACCCGCTGTCTGGGTGCTCACCGTCGCCCATTTTCCCGGTCATGTCCCACCCGTCTTAAAATCCAACAACAAAGTCAACAATTTGCAGCCCACAACACGGCACG
Source organism: Citropsis articulata (assembly GCA_030449925.1). Classification (NCBI taxonomy): domain Eukaryota; kingdom Viridiplantae; phylum Streptophyta; class Magnoliopsida; order Sapindales; family Rutaceae; genus Citropsis; species Citropsis articulata. The sequence goes on along the minus strand of JASUUH010000110.1, from coordinate 845,171 downwards.
TACGACTTGCCATTCACACATGTTTTTATTTTTTTAATCAAATTGAGTGAAATGGCATCAAATAAAACAAAACATAAAAGGGAAAAACTTTCAAAGACATTTAAGTCACTTGGTGTGCCCTGAACTTTAAACCTCTATCTCTTCCAACATTATCAATTTTTTTTGTAGCCGAATTAAAACACAAACACTCTTTAAGCGACAATAATCATCAACAATCAAGTCAAATGAATAATGTTAAGTCGTGGGCAGTGGTGAAAGATGGGAGGGGATATGTTTTGTTTTGCTTTTCGCATTTTGGTTGATTAAGGTAAATGTATCAAAGTGGCATGAAGTTGGTTATATTTGTAAGAAATCAGGGAGAGACTTCTTTGGTAAATTAAAAAGTGGTCATTTCTATAAATTTCCTAGATTTCCTTTTTTTTTTTTTTTTTTTCAATTAGGATGTAGAACAAGACTGCCATTTTTTTTTCCCCAATCAACGAGACAACCACATTGAAAATTCATTAATATGTTTACTAAGTTGGATTATCTCTAGCTTAGAGCCAACCAACCACAATACTTGGATCCCCATTTTTCTATCAACGTTGAAGATTATGTAGACAATTAATGGGTGACCCGTAAATAGGTTACAAACTTAGCAAATAAAAAGCAAGCTTCCTTTCTTTTCAACTGAATTTACACTAGTAACACTTATTTTTTTATTATTGAACGAATAATAATGTTTGGCACTGACACGACTTTAAAATATTTGATTTACTCACAAGTATAAGAGTGTTTAGTTATAATATATCTCATGGTACCCAATATATAAAAATCATATTAATAATTAAATTTATCTTAAAAATAAATATTAAAATTAAAAACATGCAATTTAATTTAAGGAAAACTATAAAGTTGAATTAGTTAGAATTATGGATCCACTCTTAATACTAAATACAATTTAACAATTTTTTTATTTTTATTTTATTTCCTAAAAGATTAATTGTATAAATTAAAATTATTTTTCATTTAGTTTATCATGGATTAAGAATTTAATATGCCAAAACTTAATTTGTCTACACTAAATCAAAATACCATTTTACCATATTTTATACCAAGATATTAAGACTTCATTGTGCCAAATTCCTATTTTTGGCCGCAATAAATCAAAATTTCAAAATATAAAATATGGATAAAATTAAATAGAAAATCATTTAATTTATAAAATAAAAAATAAAATTTGATTAAACCATATTTTTTACTAAGTGTTCCACCTTCCCCTAACTATGAATATTTAGCTAAATATTTTTGAAATAAAAGAAATTATTAAAATTGAAAAGCACATAATTAAAAATGAAATTTGAAAATTGAAATAAAACTAATTTTATTGATTGAAAATATATTATAAAGAGAGATGGGAAGAAAAATTTGGAGGGAAAGAAGAGAAGAGAAGGTGTGTAAAGGTGCGTTCATCCCTCTCTCTATTTATACTAATACATGGTAAATCCTCATCACACAAATAAAAAATGTAATTACATCTTAACCTTATATTTGTCCCACTAATAAAACATAAACTTAACTTATCCACTCAAGCATATCCAACACATTCCACTAAAAATTACCATACCTAATAAAAAAAAAACTTATAATTTTATAATTACCAAATTTACCGTGGTAAAAATGTAAAAATTTTTAACAAAAGTCTTGGATTCTCTTTTCTGAAATCCAAATTTGACATCCGTACATTTGTTTGGAGCTTCAAATTGCATGAAATTATTATTTTTACCTAATAAACACACAAAATCAAATTCTTAGAAAAATAATTAGAAATTCACAATATGTTACACAATTACAAATATAAATTACATTAATAGCACAAAATAACATTTTTACCCTTTAATAAACATACTATTTTTAACACTAATCAGGCACGATAACTCTGCAATATTACATTTAAGAAAAAGGATACTTACACTCTTAATATTTGAGAAAATGGTCATGCACATTGGCGAGGCTGTGCCGCTCCAGCCCGTCTAAAATTTTGAAAAATTTACAAAAATACAATTATGCTAAATTTAAAAAATTGTCACTGTTTTATTTACAAATGTACCATTCTATTAATTTATAACTTTGTTATTCATATAAATAAATTAAAAAATGAGAATTTACTTCATTCGAGATTCCGAATTGTGCTCTCTTTCTTGGCTTTGTCAGTTTTTCGCCTTCTTCTTGGTAACAATAGATAATAAATTTATTTTTATTCAACCGTTTGCATTATATTTATTAACTATAAGATAGTAAAGACTAAAGATCATATTCTTTAGTGCTTGTTCCAATTTCATTGTATAAAACTAAATTATTATTAGGTCAAATGAAGACAATGTATTCATTGAATTCTAACATTCAAAATTTTAAATTGATTATTGATATATTAGAGATAGATCATAGATTCAATTCAGTATATTATATATAATTTTAATTTTTCAATTAAACTTGGTGTTTGGCTTTTGGATAGTGTCAATGTGTCATAGAGACAGACTGATGGTTGTATATGTGTATGATGTTTGCTATTATTATTATTTTTTTGAGATAAGTGTTAATTTGTTAAATACAGTTATTTGTGATCGATGCTTTTAGATTCTTTATGTTTTTATTTCTTTATTTTTCAATTGTTAATGTCAAATAATCAATCATCAAAGCTTAAAAAAACTCTTATTGCGTTTTTTAAGAAAAAGATGGTAATATACAACTTAAATAGTGTTTAATTGTAATTGAATTGCTTCTTGAATTTGACGTATTTTCTTATGTATTAATAAAATTTTTATTAAGATTTATATTTTTAATTGAGACTATATTTGGACTTGTAAAAAATTAGCCCACCAAATTTTTTTTTTGGCTTTGCACCTCGTCATGTAGATCCAAAGTTTTTAATAAGGGATAGTAAGACCCCTTTATGACTATAATACCCTTTGTAGGTAGTAACTAAAAAAATTGACTTAAATTTTTTAATAAATACAAATATAATTTTTAAAATGTAAATTGTCATATTTATCTTAATAATATATTTGTATTTATTATAAAGATTTTAAATATATCTTTGGGTTAAATAGATTTTATAATCAATAAAGTATATCTCATGTTTTATTAATATTAAAATTATTTTATATGATATTGAAAATAATTCAAATTTTTATATATTTGTTTTAATACTATGTTTCTATTTGTTATAAAATTTAGTTTAATGTCAAACAGATTGTACAATATTGAAAATTTTTTTAAACATTGAAAATATTTTAAAATGTATTATTGTTACATTTATTTTAATGTTATATTTATACTTTATTATAAAACATTGGGGTCAATTATTTTAAGTTAATAGAATCAAAGGGTATTATAGTCAAAAGGGAGATTTGGTATCCTTCATTAAAAACTTAGGGATCTATATTATCATTTTCTCAAATCTTAGAAATATAAATGTCCTTTTTCCTTATATTTATTTTTAAATACATTTTTATCATTTTTAATAAATTGAATAAATTGAATAAATTGAATAAATCATATAAATTAATTATTCAGGCCTTTCAAAAGAAGAATAATAAATATAAAATTTTTTTCGAAAATATAAAAAGTGAAAGTTGATCACTTGATCAAAAAAGGGTAAAGGTTGTTTGTTGGCTCTGCTTAATTTAGAATAATAGTATAATACGTCTTTTTGTGCTGATAAACACAATTCAAAACACCTTTACCTTTTGTCATTGCCATGGCATCCGATTCAATCCACAGTCTTTGCATTCAGGATATAGTTATGACGACTAAGGTTTTTATTTTAATAGAGGGAAAATGACACCTATGTTCCCTTAGTTTGATAAGATGTACACTTACACCTCAAAATCGTACAAATTTTTTTTTATCATTTTTTTTTACTCTATTAACTTTAAAAAATTAACTCTAAATTTATAATATATAAAATATCTAAATATTATTAATATGTAAATTAAATCTTTAAACTTTTATTTACTTTATTTATTTTTTTATTTTTTTATTTTAAAATATTTATTTTCTTTAATTCATTATTGATTATAACAATTGTATTATTAACTCATTTTAAGTTTATAATAATTTAAAAAAATTAAAAAAAAAAAGGAAAGTTCAAGCCCGGTCCAAGCCCAACCTATACCTGTAGTGGGCTCAATCTAGACCTAACTGCTGCACTACTTTTTTAATGGGCTTAGGCCGGATTTTTCCAACCCGATCCATATTCAAACAAAACTTATCATTTATTTGTTTAAAGAGTTTTCCTAAATTACGTACTTAGATCAAGCTTTTCAGTACAAAAATGAGTAACAAAACAGTGGAGTTAGGTCAGCCAATGGGTGAATTTTTCATAACAATAAGTGATATTAGATGTAACTGAGGAAGACCCTTATTTAAAAGAAGCAGGAAATAAGAACAAAGTTCGTATAAAAGAAAGTAGTAGCAGAAGAAAAGCAGCCAGAAAGGAAATAAATGCCCATAGATTGTTAAAATATCTGTGTCTTAGGTTGGCCATCCATCTTTTCCAACGCCTGCTGCAATGCTTATTCACCCAGTAGAGTAAGTGTGAGTGATAGCTCCCTGGCGAAAGCACCAAAAAGAAACCAATAGTGTCGAAAATATTGGCAATCACTTGATCATCACCTATGCAATTATTGATGACTCCGTGCTGACAGAGTAATTCCACATCGTTTGGAGAGGCAATAAGGCATTCCATGAGATTTATATAATCATTCATATAATTTGGAGCGTCATCCTTGGAAGAGAACTGCTATTAGACTATGAGATTTCTCCAAAAAGGTCAGTGTCATCATCAATATTCAATCTTGGGAATTTCAGTACTCCATTTCAAACTCTATGTCGAGCAAGCTTTCTCCCTTAGCCTTCATGAACTTGATTCCAGCTTCTTTAAGCTCAATGGAGCAAAATGTATGACCTCTCTGTATTTTCCGTTTGCTGTCGCCTTTGAGTTGTTGCTCCTTATTCTTGAAGGCGAAGGCTGCCAGCTATGGCGCATGAATTCCACTAGGTGTTTGATTTTGGTGGGGTATTGAGTGCAAGGCGCATAGCCTGGATCAGGAAGTGCGTTTTTAAAGAATACATAAATCATCCCATGAAAATCTTCTCTGTGACTTGGCATCACAGTCACTGCGAAGAACGCTTGAAGGACGAAGAAGGGAAGTTGATTTTCAATCAATAGAAAGTCACCGAGCAACCCCTTGATTATCCAACGCAGATCGAAAATGGGATCATCATATCCACATAAATTTGACTTAGTATACTTGCGAAATAGCTCAGTGATAATTGATCTGCAATTTCATCAGCCATTACCGCTCTGATTTTAGTCACATTTGATTGGAACTTACATATTAAACTCAAGTTTTGTTATACGTATGCAGCTCCTTGTGAATGTCATCTCCTGCGAGCAGAGCAAAATTTTATTTTCACATAAATGATAAAGCCAATTACTGGCCTACTGTTTATCATTGCAATTACAATATTTCAGTCTGCTGATCTAGGAACAATTATACAGCATGGACTTTATTGAAGTAATAAATTAAATGAGAGATTATGCTAAATTGCTATGGCCTATTAAAGAGAAATCAAATGAAAAGTCAATGTATGCATGATGCTTTATTAAACTTACTTGTTTCAAGGCAACCATTGCTCGCCGGCGAGTTCTTGCATGTTCACCACAAATTGATTCTACCTCCTCTTTGTTTTGATGAAAACAAAATGTTGATAATTATGCAAGGATACCTCATTGTAAAGTCATTGGCATACACCATGTGGGTCCAGGAGAACTTAGATTCTTATGAGTCAAGGCCAAACTATTAAGCTGCACGGGTTGATTGGGGCCGCTAGGCTTGATACTTGGTACGTGGCTAAGCCTTTAATCCTTGAGAAATAGTCAAAGCCACCCAATGATAGCATAAATCTATGTCTAAAGAATGAAATTTTATCCTGTTTGTTTTATTAAAGGAATGTCAGGAAGATATTTCAATAGATTTACATGTTAAATGCTAATACAAATATACGTCCTCGTTCAATTGTGTCTTCTAGGTCGTAGTAGAGATTATGGCCTGTTCTTGTCATGTAGTAATTGTTGGTTTGCTCTGCCAAATCTGAGTTTGAAAGTTAGGAACTCATGTGGGAATAGACGATGTCATATAGATTTTGAATGACTAGACAAAAGGAAATGACTGTTTAGGTGTCTGGTGAGCAATTAGACGCCATATGTGCTTGCTTGGTTTCTAAGGCAAGAAAGAAACTTCCTTTTAATTTACAAGTACCCTTGTGCATAACACAGCCGCTAACTACAGGTCTACAACCACCTTGATACTTGTCAGAGTGACCACAATCAGTACACATGCTTCATTAGTCAATAACTGCATGTTTGTTGAAAAAAGAAAGAGCTGCAAATAAAGCTTGCAGCAAAGTAAGTAGCAGCAGTATAACAGCAGCAAGAAAGGAGATGATTGCCCATGGATTGTTAAAATAATAGTGCCTTAACTTGGCCGGCCATTTGTAACGACGCCTACTGCAATGGAGTTTCTCTTTTGTTGAATACCTCACAGTAATAGAACGGCTCACAAGTACAACACCATCACAAAGCTTGTTTATTAAGATTGCGGTCACTTCATCATCTCTTAACCAGTTATCAATTAATCCATGGCGACGAAGTAATTCATGATCAGCATCCGCCGAAGAGTTGATGAGGCATCCAGGAATTTGACATAATCTAATTCATGCTTTGGATTTTTCTCGTGGGAAAACTGCTCGTATGCAATGAGATTCCAAAAAATAGCTTCTGTGCTATCACAAATTCCCCAGGTTGGGATCTTCATTACACCATTTTCAAACTTACTAAATAAGAAACCATCCTGAGCCTTCTGAAACTTTTTTCCAGCTTCTTGTGCCACAAAAATGGCACAACAAATGAACCTCCGTTCACTTGTTCTTGTAGTATTGATCTTGTACGAGTCTATTCCTGAACGTCAAGGAAGCCAATTATAGTGTATGAATCCCGCTAGATGTTTGATTTCTTCTATGGGATATACATCAACTGTTAGATAGGCTTTCCCTTGTAATATCCCATAGAAAAGTGCAGTATCATGTAATAGAAATTGTGATCCGCTTGATTATTAGACATCAAAGTCATGCTAAATAGCTGCTAAAGAACAAAAAATGGAAGTTGATTCTCAATCAGAAACAAATTTCCCGCTAGCTAAGAGAGGCAGTATCCAACCTTGTTTAAAGATACGATCATTATCTTCTCCCAAATCATGCATCAAATACTTGCAAATAATCTCAACAGTAAAGCAACCAGATAGATGCATCATTTCAACAAACTCAGCTTTCTCCAAACTTATGGATCTCCATTTCAGGCATTTTCTTCCAGTGTTCTCATGGCTGTTACATAATCTGACAAACTTATGTTTGCTCTTTGTTGCAGAAAGTTTTGAAGATAGTGCGATTTGTGCTCTTCAACAGCCATCAAGTGGTCTTTGCCATGATGGTAAGGACCAATTGTTAGAATTTCTAGTGCATAAGCCTTTTCATTTGCCATACGTAGTAGATTGGGTACTCTGAAAATGCTGAATTGAGATGGTGCTGGTGATAAACTACAAAGCCTTTCCCCAACACAATCAAGTACTTGGTCAGCTTCAGCAGGCATCACTTACTCTGCTGATGCCAAGAAGTTACAGATAAGATGACGAAGTTACCATTTCGAAAAGCTTATTTACCATTGAACGTGGTTGTAAATAGGAGAACTATGTGCATAAAATATTAAAATTTGAGGAACAGAGGATCAGCTACAATTCTTTAAGGAACCTAAATATTTAAGACATAAAATTTTGCAGCACAGAACCTGCTAATCTATGATTTGACTTTTATATGGCTTGGTCATTAATTAAATACAAAAATTAAACAACAAACTATGCTAAATCCTTTGACCAATGAAAAAGAAATCAATCTGAAAAGTCGATAATTTACTTGCTCGAAGGCAACCTTTCGCTCTCCGGTAAGTTCTGATTTTCTCTGCTGATTGATTGTGCCTCGTCTTTGATTTGCAGATCTTATTTTCCAAGTCATTGGCATGCAACATGTGGCTCTAAGAGATATTTTAGATATTTATGAGTCAAGATCATATTAATAAGTTGTATGTACAGGTGGACGAGGGCCACTGGGCTTCTTAATTTGTGCATTGCTATAGTCCAAAGCCGCCCAGTGATGTTACAACAGGGATTTGTTCCCCACGTATCTCAAAACTGCTCAATTTATCTCTGTATGTCATCATAGTTTAAGATTATTTATACACGCCTAATTTGACGTATAATTACTAAAATGCCCTCATACCTCTATATACCCTCCGCAGGCACGTCAATAAACCATAGGGAAAATCTATTCAAATCTAAAAGTTTATATGGTTAACTCTCCAATAATATAATTAAAAATAGTTAGAATTTTTCAAATTGATTAAAAATTATTTCCTTACCTTTACCTATATATCAAAGATATTGAAATCTTAGGAGGACTAAATGACTTAAAATTAAAACTATTTGGGTAATATAAAAATTTTGCTAAATTAAAGGACTTCATTGATATTTTATAAGATAAACATTACAACCGTCACGGTTCACTCTTTTTTCTCCCTCTTAATTCTGGGCGCACCTTCTCGCAGGCCGAACGAGGCCCCTTGAAAAGACTGGATGCATTTCCGATATCCGGAGTGGCTGAACCCCCCTCCCTATCCCCCACAGTCCGAATGCTATAGCACACCGCCCTCGCCGCCTGCTTCGCGTCTTGCGCTGCTAGGCCAAAAGCACTATTTTTGGGCAAACCTCTGAGCGCACATTCTCCCAGGCCGAACAAGGCCACTGGAAAAGACTGGATGCATTTTCGACACCTTAAGTGGCTAAACTCCCCTCTCTACCCCAACGGTCCCAAGGCTATAGCACACCGCCCCCGCCACCTGTTTTGCGCCTTGCGCCGCTGGGCCAGAAGCACTATTTTTAGGCAAGCCTCTAGGCGCACCCTCCTACCGGGTGCACGAGACCCCTCGAAAAGATTGGACACATTTCCGACACTCGGAGTGTCCTCACCCCCCACAGGCCTAAGGCTATTGCACACCGCCCCCACCGCCTTCTTCGCGCTTGGTGCCGCTGGGCTAGAAGTACTATTTTTGGACAAGTCTCTGGACGCACCTTCTCGCAGGCCCCTATGGGCCCATGGCTATAGCACACTGCCTTTTACTCCTCACTTGATGCCTACAACAAAGAGCTTATAAGTATTTATGGTAACATAAAATTAATACAAACCACATAAATATTAAATTACAAAAATTTCACAACCATATCTTGCAAATATCTCTAAACATTTAAGAGATTTCTAGAATTAGATATTTTTAAACTAGACTTCTCACATTCTCTATACAAATGTAACAAATCTTGAATCTTTCATGGATTGAGCCTACTTAGGCTTGGACAAATGTAATTGGATTAGAACAAGAAATATTCATCATGATCTCTAGGATAGTTAGTGCCATAATAGCCAATCGACTTGCAACTTTCACTTTTCTTATATAATAAACCATAGTCAGTTGTATTTTTCATATATCTTAGAATTCGTTGAACTACTTCCAAGTAAGGCTTCTTCAGATTTTGCATGTACCGACTTATTACACCTATTGCATATGAAATGTCTAGCCGTGTCAACATTAGATAGATTAAACTACCTACCAATTGTCGATACATCATTCTATCATTTAAATATTTATTTTCGTGTTTGTGCATAATTTTGCATTGACTTCCATTGGAGTTTAGATTGGCTTGCATTCTAATGTTCCAAACTTCTTCAGTGAGGTTTTGTCATATATCTGCTGGTAAAGAAATACCTCCTCTTCTGTTCAATCAACCTCTGGTCCAAAGAAGCACTTAGACCAAGGAAATTGATAAATTCTCTCTTGTTCGATGAATCTCTTGCCATACCATGCCCTTGATGCTTGCTTTATTTATATCCACGTACACCAGCATAAGTATTAACTTTCCTTCACTAGCTTTGATGAAAAAGCTAGAATCTGCATGTACCATTAAATAAACATTATTAGTTAGAAATTCAACAATCTTGCCATACCATGCCCTTGATGCTTGCTTTAAACTATAAAGTGCCTTTCTTAACTTGCATAAATACTTCAGATGTGCTTTATTTTTAAGTACTCTTAGTTGGTTCATGTAGATCTCTCGATCTAGTTCTTCATGTAGAAATATATTTTTTACATCTATCTGCCATAATTTCTTTTCCTTACTGGTTGTAAATACAAGTAAAACTCTCGTTGTTGTGAGCTTTACCACTAGACTAAATGTTTCATTATAGTTTAGTCTGCATTGTTCTAAGAATCCTTAAGTTTCCAATCGAGCCTTATATCTTTCAACTAAAAATCTTGTACATTCATTTACAAGATATTGGTTTTGCATCCTTTGGTTTTAGAAATAAATCCCAAGTCTGATTTTGCTTTAATACAATTCTTCCTCCATTATCTTTATCCAATAAGAATTTTCTACTACTTCTTCAAATGTCTTAGCTTCTTTTATTTTTCCTTTTTTCACAACCGTGTATTAGTATACTTGGGATTTGATTTTCTCACTCTTTTGGATCTCCTAGGTTAAAGATTTAGAAGTTCTTGATTCTAGTTTACTTAATTCTTCGTCTTCAACAAGGCTATGGTGAACACCTGTCTTTCAAGAACTTTACGCCTCATCATGCCCGATATCATCATTCTTTGGATTATCAAAATCTTTAGATTCTTTCTGACTCGGGCAATTTCAGTATCTAATCTTCAAATTTTTTTTAATCTGGTAGTTCTTTTTTTTTTAAAGACTATTACGAAAATGTTTTGTCAAACATCATATTTTGTATTGTGAAGCACCGTCCACTGGTAGGATCACAACACCTTCATCCTTTGCTTTAGCTGTTATACCTTACAAAGATATAAAAAATTACCTTCTTGTTAAATTTTCTTCCTAAGTAGCTTAACATGAACATATATCATGCACAGCTAAATATATGAAAAGTGGTTGATTGTAGGTTTCAGATTCCACAGCTTCCGGTAACGTAATATGAACCTTAGTTTCAGTTGAGGAAGTATATTGATCAAATGAGCCGTCGTAATCATAGCTTTGGCCTAAAACCTCTCATGTACTTTCTTTACATGTATTATACTTTGATAGATCCCTGCTAAATGTCGATTTTTTCTTTCTGATCCGTCATTCTTTGTAGTGTATCAGCACAAGTGAACTGATGGTGCATCTTATAATCTTGAAGATATTGGAAGAGCTCATGTGATATCGACTCTCCTTCGTTATCTATTTGTAGGTAATAAACTTTATTTTCTACTTCTCCTTAGACTATGTCTCTGAATTCTTTAAATTTTAAAAAGGCATCATATTTTTCCTTTATAAAGAAGACCCAAATATGCCTAGAGAACTCATAGATAAATGTGACTATGTAATGCATAACACTGATAGAAGGTTATTTGAGAGGCCCAAATACATCAGGGTATACTAGCTCAAGTGTTCTTTTGCTCTAAATTTCGACTCGTCATGTGAGAGTTGATGAGCTTTGTCATATTGACACTCTGCACACATCATATGTATTCTCACATCAAGTTGAGGCAAACCTCTAAGCATTGACTTGCTCATAATCACCTTCAACTTATGATAATTGACATGTCTCAATCGAGCATGCCATAAATCTTTTGCCTCATTTTCTCTGGTTTTATCTATATAAACAGACTTTGCTGACAATACATAGACTAACTCTAACCTTCATCCTTCAAAAATAAGTATCCTTGAGATATTTAGGTCATGATACACCTTGACATCTTGAGGATTGAATAAGATATAGTTGCCTAATGATGTTAGTTGTGATATTGATGGTAAGTTTTTCTTCATACCTAGGACATAATACACATTTCGAAGTGATACTTTATGTGGACCATATCAAGGTGTTAGAACTATCGTACTAACACGAGCTATTAGCAGCCATGAGTTATTTATTGTTACTATCAAAACCTCCTTTATGCACAGTCATGTCTTGTAGCTTCTTTTTATCACAAGTTATGTGATTTGAGCACTTTAAATTAGTGATCTATAAGGGCTAGCTCATCTTCCTCGACAATAACTGATGCTTCAACTTCCTATTCATCATCATTATCTTTCTTTTGAATAGAATTAGTAACATTACTCTCCCAGACTTTTTCTTAAACTGGCAATCTTGTGTCATATGGCCCCTTTTTCCGCAATTGTAGCAATGTTTTTCGAACTTTTCCTTTAGCTTTTATTGGTCACCATTGCCACTACTCTTTTGTGCTCCCTTTTCTGTGAGCTACCTTCTTGTTGATGCCCTTATGATTTGTTAAAATCTCTTTTAGATTCTCTACTAATATATTGTCTAAATCAATGTCTCTTTTTATTAGTGAAGAGAGCTTCCTCATCATTCTTTACTAAGGCTTCACTCATTTACTTCTCAATCACTTCCTAATTGGCAAGCAAGTTTTCAAACTCCTCAATAATTGGTTGGGTTGGCCAACCTTGGACAACTGTAATAAAGCTCGTAAACTTGTACTTTAAATCATAAACAATAATTCTCTTTATTCTAAATTCAGAAATTACAGTAGTAAGATCTAACTTAGAAAATTCACGACATAGGGACTTTACCGTGTTAAAGTACTCATCAATTGTCATTTTTTGTTGTGAAACTAATAGTAGCTCATTCTCCAGAAGCTATAGCCATGTGCTATTCTTCTTTGAAAAAATCATTGCAAAAGTGCCAATCCTTAGGCGTTTTAGCCTTTTTTATGTGTAGGGGTGTCAAAAAAACCCACTCGAACTAGATCCAGCCAGGAGCCAGCCAATTCGTCTGGGCAAAACCCTGATTGCATATGCTGAAAAAGCAGTTTGGGTTTGAGAATTTCAAACCGGAACATGTCTGGGCACAGTTCCGAGGTCAGCACCAAAAACCTAGAACCCTGACTCAGTTTTTTAATAAAATTTAAAAAAATGAAAATATAAAAAAAATGAAAACCCAAATCGCAAAACGCAAATGCCCTGTGCCCAAATCCCTAATTTTCCATCAAAAGAATTTAAAAGGCATAAGCAACGCTGCCACCAGCTACCCCCCACTGTCAGCGTCGGTATTCGGCATCAGCCACCACCCACCATCACCGTCGGCCCTCGGCATCATCTCTCCTCATTTGCACGACTGCTTTTAACTGCTTCCATCTCGTGCGGCCAGACGTGAGTCATTCTGGCAGCCTCCTCCCAAGGCCACAAGTGTCAGCGCCCTTGTCTCTAACTCTCCATCGCCACTTTCTCAACCACCATTTCTGCCATCACAACCACCACTACCAACCCCAGGTTTTGATTTTTTTGCTTCTCTTTTGCCTTTCCAGTTTCATAAACTTCCTGTGTTGATGAGTAAAATTATTTATGTGAAGGATTTGAAATTTATATGAAGGATTAAAAATAAAAAGGAATGGCTAACACTTCTTGTGTTGATGAGTAACAAATCCTAAGAATAGGATTGGTAAATTATTTATGTGAAGGATTCACTTCTCTTTCGATAAAGTAACAAATCCTGATTGAGTTTAGTATAAGGTTGAGTTTAAGCTAATAACAAATCCTGATTGAGTTTAGTATAAGGTTGAAGTAATAAAAAAAAATCTCAATGCTCTCTGTCTCTCTTTTTTGGGTCGTGCCTATAATTCCATTAAGTCAACTCATTTAGAAATTAGACATGCCATATTGCCGTGCTACTTCATTCTTTAATTCTTCATTTTATTTTGTTACAGTCAGAACACATAGGCCTACTTGAAATTACTTAAAACAAACTCTTACCAAGTACCAACTTACTTTGGCTGTTTATGTACAGATACTCTGTTATTGTTTAGTGTTGTAATCTTATAATAATTATATTTTAGAATCAAGGAATGAAAGCTTCTACTTCACTTTTCCATTTCCATACTAAAATCTGAAATTTAGTATATCTTTGCTATTGTAACAGCAAAGCAGTGAAATGTCGATGTCGAACAATGTGGAAATCAATTCATCGAGTACTCCAGTTTTATCTCGTAATGTCGAAGATAAAACTGATAATGAAAGAAATATACATGCAGGTTGCTAGACACTGGTTGCTTGTTAATACTTGATGTTTGGAAGATAAAATGAAAGAAAAAATTAAAAGAAGATTTTGCGGGCTTAGAAGCCCAGATCCAAAAACCCAGACCCGGGACATGCCAGGCTCAAGCCTGGACTGCACATGAAAAAGTTTGGTTTTGTCGGGGTCCAGTTATCAAGTTTTGTCATCCGGTCAAGTCCCGGGCTACACCAAACCCAGACCAAACCCGAGGTTTTGCCAAGCCTATTTATGTGTTGTAAAATCTCTTCTTCAGTTATACTTTTGATGGCAAACATGGTCTTCCCAGCTTTAATATTCTACTTCTTCAAAGCAATATCCTCAATTAGTGGTTTCACATCATTTCTATAAACGATCTCCCAAAAATCCTGGCCTTGGAAGTATGACTCTATCAGTGTTGCCTACATATTGTAATTTTTATTGTTGGGCTTCTTAACTCCTCCACTACTTGAAGCACTTATTATGTTTACAAGATTTTGACAATGCCATGTAAGCTTCATTATCCTTGTTATACTCTTTCAGCTTCTCTATGACAGTCCTTAACTATTATGGACTTCCGACAACACTACTACAGTAGTCCTAGACCAACCACGCTTTGATACCAAATGTTGAAAACTGAGGAGGACTAAAATGCTCAAAATTAAAACTATTTAGGTAATAAAAGATTTTTTTCTAAATTAAAGGACTTTATTGTTTGTTTACAAGATAGACACTACAAAAGTCATGGCTCACTCTTCTTTTTCTCTTCTAATTCTTCACTCCTCACTTGATACCTACAGCAAAGAGATTAGAGGTATTTATTATAATCGAGAACTGATACAAACCACACAAATATTAAATTACAAAAATTTCACAACCACATTTTTCAAATATCTCCAAGCATTCAAGGGATTTCTAGAGTTAGATATTTTTACCACCATTAGATATTTTTAAAATAGAGATGTCTCCTATTCTTTACACAAATCTTAAATCTTCCATGCATTAAGCTTTGAACTGTGGCCTTGATAAATGTAATTAGATTGGATTATGAAATTAGTGTTGGACTTTTAACACTCCCTGAACATCAACTTTTATCCTTCGATCCATATTGTGTTACTGGTGGAACTCTTCAAACTTGTTATGAACAAATTCATAACTTGACCGTTCATCTTGGTGTACAACATTTTAACTTTATCTTGTAAGACATTTTACTTGATAAAGTGATAGTGCAACTCTACAAGCTCAGTTCTTATATAGGAGCTGGATTTTCTACCAAGTAGATCAATGATTAATTATTGCAATACAATGATACTATGTAATCTACTAATTGGTGTAGATCCTTCATCAACTATATCAACCAAGTGTTTTCTACAACGTAATTAGCACCGCAATAGCCAGTTAGCTTCTAACTTTCACCTTTCCTGTACAATAGACGTAGTCGATTGTATTTTGTACATATCTTAGTATTCATCAAACTACTTCCAAGTGAGGCTTGTTTAGATTTTGCATGTACCGACTCATTACACTTACTACTTATGAAATGTTTGTCTGTGTTGGCGTTAGGTAGATTAAGTTACCTATCAATCTTTGTACATCATTCCATTTTATAAATCTTTACCTTCATTTGTGCACAATTTTGCATTGACTTCCATTGGAGTTGAAATTGGCTTGAATTCAAAACTTCTTCAGCGAGTTTTTGGCATATTTCTATTAGCAAAGAAATACCCTCTCTTTTGTTCGATCAACCTCTAAATTAAAGAATTATTTAAACTGACCAAGCTCTTTCATCTGGAAGAAAATTGATAAGTTTTCTCTTGTTCACGAAATCTTCTTTATCGTCACCAATAAAAATCAAATCATCCACTTACACTAGTACATTTACTAACTTTCTTTCACTAGCTTTTACGAACAAGCTAGGATCTCCATGTGCCACTGAATAACCACTATGAGTTAGAAATTCAGCCATCTTGTTATACTATGTCCTTGGTGCTTGCTTTAAATCGCAAAGTATCTTTCTTAACTTACATACATACTCCAGATGAATTTTATTCTCAAATCCTCTCAGTTAGTTCATCTAGACCTCTCGATCTAGTTCTCCATGTAAAAAAGTATTTTTTATATCCATCTACCATAATTTCCATTCTTTATTGGCTGCAAATACAAGTAAAACTTTTACTATTGTGAGCTTTGCCATCGGACTAAATATTTTATCATAGCCTAGCCCGTATCATTGTGAGAATCCTTAAGCTACCATCCGAGCCTTATACCTTTCAATCGAGCCATCTAGGTGTTTCTTAATCTTGTACACCTATTTGCAAAATATTGGTTTTGCATCTATTGATTTCGGAACCAGAACCTAAGTCTGATTCTACTTCAGTGTGGTGGTGATTCTTTCTCCATCGACTTCAAATCTAAAAGTTCAGATGGTTGACTTTCTGATAATATAATTAAAAATAATTGAGATTTGTCAAATTGATTAGAAATTATTTTATTGCTTTTACTTATATATATTGGACATATCAAATTTCAATAAATATAAAGTAAAAAAGGCTATTTCATTTTTTATTTGTATTTTTCAAAAAGCTAAAAGGTTTAGGTAAAGTTTAAACAATTTTTAACCTCTACCTCTTGAGGATTCGAATTTAAACTTGATCTAAAGTAATCTCTTGAGGATTCAAATTTAAACTTGATCTAGAGTAATGAGCCAAATAAATGAAGCCATTAAAAAATCAGTATTCAGCCATATTTTGATAATTCTAAAGCAAAAAAGAAATTCGACAACTATACAAGAGTTGATGAGGACAGTACATGGAAGTCATCACATTGACATAAATAATAATGAAAATAACATAAATGATGAATCTTCATCAACTTTTGTAAGTTGAGTGACATTTACTCATGAGGTCATTATGATTACTAACTAGAAATAAGACAGAATTGAAAACATGGTTAGTACCACAGTAAGTATAAGCAGGAAAAGTTGACTATCCACTAACAACAAATCACGACCCAATTTTCTTTCCCATCCAAAGTAACTGGAAAGAGCTATCATTAGGGTCCTAAAGACTATCTCGCTTATTGTCTGGAAACAGTTCAACGATGAAGCAAGCATCAAGGCATATCATTTCCATAAACTCATTTGAGTCAAGACTTACAGATTCTGCATAACAACTACAAGCTCTTTCTTGTAATTCTGGCATGCCCATCAACTAGCTTGTTTATAATGTTATGATGATCTTCCCCTTTCACTAAAGAAGCTTTTTCAGATACCGCATTTTCTACTCTTCCATCTCTTTTAAGTGCCTTTTACCTCGCAGCCGGTGGTTAAAAGCACCGATTGCTATTACTTCTGGCTCATCGGGCCCAGGTACTTTTGAAATTGTAAAATCTGAGAATTCTCAAGGTATTTTATTTTATTAATTCGAGTAGATTAGTCATCTTTTCAAGAGGTTAATCAATAATTAATTTTGGCATTTACAAGGCTAAGATCATAAATATTATAGAGATTTCTTCAACTACAATGCTATTTTGAAGTTGATTGATGATGTTAGTTGTAAGATATTGTACATGTATGTTGTAATCAATCAAGGATATCTTACAAGTTAGATATGGTAATTCAATTTTATTGTTACACATAATAAAAATCTTTGAAAAAAATCTATCATTTAATAATTATTTAGTAGATAACTTATTGCAAGTTATTTCGTGGTCAAGTAGTACGCACTTTCATAATATTTTTTTTGGTGAATGGTTAATTCAAATTCTTCTAAGTGCATTGTTGAAGTTAATTTTACTCCAAATTAAGTGCATTAATTAATTGTTTGTTTAATTATCTAGTTCATGTTTGATTAAAAAAATAGAAAAATAAGAAAAAACATAAAATTACTTTTCTTTGAGATGATATCTAATTTTGTATTATATTTTCTAGTGATAAATATTAGGATTGCCCATGTTGCATGTTAAAGTTTTATATCATTTGAATAGCTTTTGAACCAACTCTTATTTATAGTTTAAATTATTTTTATTTTCGACAAAAAATTACAATAATTGAAAATATTATTTTATTTTTGACTTTTTTTGAAATGGCAGAAATTAATTAAAATTTACAATGTTTAGTTACCGTGTTTATAAATACCATTGACGCTAAAATTTCCTGCTAGAATAAATTTATTAACTACTAATTTTGAAGTTTTTTTCAACAATGCTCTTTTATTTTCATTAGAGAAAAATATATAGCTATTTTTGCATTTTTTATTTCTTTATTTTTCCAGTTGAAAATTGTCCTATCGCCAACTATGTTTAATTGTTGTCGAAAAAATTTAGTCGATAATGACTACTTTTTTTAAAAAAAATGGGCAAAGACCACCATGATAGTGAGAGGTTAGGTGGGACCCCTATTATAGGTTATCAAATAGCAAGGAAATATGGAGAGTATTTATTACGGAGAAAGATATAAATCAAAGCCTACAAATCTTAAAAAACATACACGAAGGCATAACAATACACCATAAAACAAGAGACAACAACAAACTACCAAAAAGTAAAAGAAAAGAAAAGCTATCTCCTAACACGAAGGACCTCCTATGCATTTAGATAAATGATATCAAACAAACTATCAAGCAAATCCTTAGTACTCAAGAAACACTGACGCACTTGAGTACAAGCCCAATAAGTCGAAATAACTCCTTTTTTGTGGTGATTGGAAATAAGCTAGGGCTGAAAACACGGTTTGTGTTGTGGTATATATAAGCAGTACAAGTGCGGCAAAGAAGGAAATGATTACCCATGGAGTGTTGAAGTAATTCACCATCCATTTGTTCCATGATCGGTCACAGTACTCGTTCACATTCTTGAGTATTTCTCTATAATTATTGGTCGGTAGGAGATAGATAGAATCTCCAGGCCTAGTAAACATCTTGGCAACCACTTCCTCGTCATCTAAATAATTAATAAGAGTCTCGCTCTCACAAAGTATTTTCACATCCTTTGCAATGTTGATAAGACAGTCCATGACATCTATATAATCAACAAGACGACCATATAGTGTATTTTGGTATTGTTCATAAACAATTAGATTTCATAATAAAGATGCGGTGCCATCGCCAATTGTCAATTTTGAGATTTTTATTCCTCCTTTCATCAAATCCTATATTAAACAAGGTTGGTGCATTTTGAATCTTCTCGAACCTGATTCCATTCTCTGGGAGCTCTGTGGCACATCGTATTCGTATGAACTCCCCATTTTCTGCTTGCTCAATTTCTGAACGAGGCACCCATTGTTGAGAAAGGTACTATCACAAATAGCTGAAAATTAAGCGAAAACAAAACTCTTTCCCTCTTTGTGTGATTAAAATAGGATGTGCACCACAAATAAATATATAGAAAATAAACTAATAAATTCAAAGTAAAAACCAACCACAAGAGACACCGATTTTTATGTAGAAAATCAAAATCAAGCAAAACTAAGGACTGTAGTCCGATATAAACTTCCACTATATAAATAAGATTACAGCACAAATTCTTCTCCAGATAACACCAGAGGCTAACAACATCAAGATTCTCAACAATCTTGGCTTGCAATAATAGATCTAAAATCTATTCCTCCAATAAATAGGTATCTCAAATAACAGATACAGAGAGAATAAAGTATAGGTCAACACTAGTAGAAACATAGAGGGCGATGTCAAGAACTTACCCTCCAAATTTATGAAAAATCAAAGTTGAAATCACATTCCGATCATTGAATCAAATATTGAACCCAAAATACCTCTTTTTCTCTCTCGCAGCATCTTCTCTCTTTACACAAATGGCTACAACTATCGCGATTCTTCACTTATTGCTTTATATATTTGCTAGTTAATTTCATCCAAGTCTCAAATTTTACAGTAATTACACATTAAGTAAATTATTTTGGACTTTAGACATTTTGGTCCACCGAAGTGAGATGGACCCTACAAATCTCCCCCTCCATCTCATCTAAGGGGCACCACCAAGCATGCTATCTGCTTGCAGATTTCTAGCTTCTCCTTAGGCAATGATTTTGTCATCATATCTTACCCATTCTTCATTGTGTGAATTTTTTCAAGCTGCAACTATTTCTGCTCAAGCACGTCTTGTATCTAATGATACCTCACATCAATATGCTTTAACTTTGAATGATATGTTGAATTCTTCGCCAAGTGGATGGCACTTTGACTGTCAAAATACACAGTGTAGCTGTCTTGTTTAACACCCAGCTCTTGTAGAAAGTTCTTCATTCACAAGGTTTCCTTACAACTTTTGGTGATTGCAATATACTCTGCTTCTGTGGTAGATAAAACAACACATTACTGAACTTTAGACTGTCATGAAACTGCTCCCCTTACAAAGGTGAGTAAATATCATGATAGGGACTTTCTGGAATCCATATCTCCTGCTATATCTGCATCCATATACACTTGTAATACAAGTTTGTCACCACCAAAACATAAATATGCCTTGGAAATGCCTCGAGATATCTGAAAATCCACTTCACTGCTCTCCAGTGCTCTTTGCCCGGATTGGAGATAAACTGACTAACTACACCAACTATATGAGTAATATTTGCTCTTGTACAAACTATGACGTACATTAAACTACCAACTGCTGAAGCTTTCATCCCTTGCTTCTCTTTCTCACTTGTAGGACAATACTCGAAACTAAGGTTGAAATTGCCTGCAAGTGGAGAACAAACAGATTTTGCCCTGTCTATGTTAAATCTTTCAAGAACCTTTTCAACATATGCTTCCTTGGATAGCTATAACTTTTCAGTTTTTCTATCACGAGAAATCTTCATGCCAAGAATCTAAAATCATCTCTTGATTGTCAATCTTCGCATCTTCAATCTGTCATCAAAGTAAAAATAATAAAATCATTATCGTAATGTACAAAAATACAATATTTCTTGTTCAGTGTTGAAAAAAATCAAAGAATCAAACTTATACCATTGTCTTTTCTTTATCACATTTCTTACTTTTTTCTTGCTCACTTTTCTGTATTTATATTTGCTCTTTTCTACTTGCAAAAAATTGTCTTTATATGATCTATTTAATCTCCAAAAACTCTGCTAATCCCACTACTAAATCACTTTAGAAAATATTTCTTAAATCAATCAACACCTTTCTTTTATCAATAAAATCTCATTAATTTAACCTTTTTTTATATGCTATTTGATCTTTAAAAATACCATCTCTTTCGATTTTCTTGCCCTTTGGATCATAATCGTATCCAAATTCTTGTCATAGCTTAAATACATTCTTTCTTCATCAAGCGATCTCATCTTTGGGATGAACATATCTTTGAAACCACTCTCAAGTGTTTATGAAAAGCATCTTTCCTAGTCAAAACTCGTTCAGGTACATCGTCATCTAATAGAGCTAAAGGAGAAAGGTTAATGAATTCAACTCGATCATATAGCCTCATGCGAATTTAAAGCTTGAAGTATACATAATCTTTCTTGGTTATTAAATTTTTCTGGATTCTGCGAGGTTTTGGTATAGTTTTCTCAAGTTTGATTCTATGAGATTTGCAATACTGCTCAAATGGTCCTCTGTACTCACCACCATTATCTGTCCTAACACGTTTCAATTTTCTTCCCATCTCTTTCTCAACATAAACATAGAAGAACTTAAACATATCAAGCACTTGGTTTTTAGATTTCAAAGCAGAAGCCTACACCGTCCTCGAACAGTCATCAATAAAAGTCACAAAGTAAAGTGCACCTCTTATTAATCTACTTTGCATCATGCAAATATCAGTGTGAATTAAATTAAGAATTTGTGACTTTGTAGATGGAGAAAAGCTTAAAAAGCTCTACATGCATCTTTCATTCAATGAACACAGTCTTGGGGATATACAAACTTGGTAGAAATCCTTTTCAAGTTTCTAACCCTTTCTCACCAATGTGACCAAGTTTTTTATGCCATGTCTCAATGTCAGAATCTTTTACAGCCACGTTCACATCTTCTTTTTTTATCTTGGCTTCTATTACGTAAAGAGTGTTCATTTTCTTTCCTTTAGCCAACACTAGAGAGCCTTTGGTGAGCTTTCATTTTCCTTCACCAAATTGGTTAGTATAACTATCATCATCAAGTTTTCCTATAGAGATCAAATTAAGGCAAATATTCGATACATGTCTGACATCTTTAAGGAGTAGCTTACAGCCAACACTGGTTTTCAAGCAAATATCTCTCATGCCTACAATCTTGGATGCACCTTATTTCCCATCTGAACATGGCCATAATCACCATTAACATAAAATGTGAAGTAATTATGATGTGTGATGGAAAGAAGAAAAATCAATCACCTAATCTTATCGTAAGTGAGATTTATAGCTATCATCACATATCACGATCAATTTGGTTTCTGCTCATTTTTTATCCGTTTCTTTCCTTGTTCTCTTCATGATCTATCTTTTTACATATTTACGAAAATCTTGATTTTTTTCCTTTGGGACTTAGACATTCCTCTATGGTTATCATTATTCTGCTGACGAAAATTTCTCCTTTAACTTATCCCACGTCTTTCTTGATTTTCTGAAACAAGTGCAGCTGACTCAGAGAGAACTACTTCAGCATTCTTTCTTCGAGACTCTTCATTCCGTAGTCTATTTGTAACCATATCTAAGGTTAATTTACTACTCGGCGTTGAATTATTCACTGACACCACTAAGATCTCCCAACTGTTTGGTAAAGAACTAAGCAACAATAATGCCTGTAACTCATCATCTAAAATGATCTTCATAGTTGTTAATTGATTAACCAAGCCGTAAAACTCACTAGTGTGTTCAGTTATATTACCCCCCTCTTTATATTTCAAGTTAATAAGCCTTTTCATCATATTGGTTTTATTTTATGTTGTTGGCTGCTCATAAATTGTTTCTAATTTTCTTCAAAGAACATCACCCTTAGATTCTTTCGCAAAATGATGGTACACACTCTGATCAATCATGACCTAATAGTGCCCATGGCCTTTTGGTTTAATTGAGCCCATTTTTTATCATCTTCATAGTTTAACCCGTTCAGATAGGTTCATATGTCTTTCATATGACATCTTATTCTTTCGAATCTGGTCTAATTAAAAAACTCTTTCCTCTTTGTATAATTAAAATGATGTTAATAAATATATAAAATAAAATGATAAATCAAAGTAAATACTCTGAGACCTTTTTTTGGGTAAACCTAAATCAGCAGCCTATAGTCCGATATAAACTTCCATTATATAAATGAGATTATAGCACAAATTCTTCTCCATATATCACCAGAGATTATCAACATCAAGATTCTCAACAATCTTGCCTTATAATAATAGATTTAAAATTTATTTCTCCAATAAGTATGTATCTCAAATAATAGTTATAGAGAAAATAAAGTACAGATAAACACCAGTAGAAACGTAGAGGATGATGTCAGGAACTTACTCTCTAAATTTGAGGAAAATCAAAGTTGAAATAACCTTTCGATCATTGAATCAAAGATTGAACCTAAAATACCTTTTTTTTTTCTCTTGCAACGTCTTCTCCCTTCACGAAAATGGCTATAGCTATCGCGATTCCTCACTTATTCCTTTATATGTTTTCTGGTTAATTTCATTCAAGTCTAAAATTTTACAGTAATTACACTTATGTAAATTATTTTAGACTTTAAGAAGTTTTGTCCACTGAAGTGAGATGGATCCTACACCCATAAAATTTTTGTGCACGAATCCCAATAGATAATTTATTTCTTTGTCGGCATTTGGTTCACCGTGCGGTAGTGCTTGTTGAAATACATAGCTGAAGAATTTCGAATTCAATTCATGGAGATCATCTTCATGGTTCTGGGTCATGTCATAAAACTTTTGAAGAATGAAGAGGGGAAGTTGATTATCAGCCAACAATAAATCACGACCCAGTTTCCCAGGGATATAAAATTATGCAGAAAATAGGGTCAGTCCATTGATTTTACGCTGTGTAGTGAAATAGCTAAAAAATAACGCAAGCATCAAGAAGCATTATTACCGCAAACTGGTCTGATCTAAAACTTATAAAGCAAGAAGCTGGCTCCTTTTAACTTAATAAGCCACTTTAATTCACTTGCATGCACGTGTGCCACACAATTGCCGAAGAAGCTTGACCACTTAATCTAACACCTAGCCTATCCACAATAAAAAATACCTATTTTTGCAATATAGTGCAAAGTCCTTGAAGTTGTTTTGAAACATATCGTAATTGCCAAATCCATTTTGCAAAAGATCAGTCGATGACTGTTTTTAGTGGGTTAAATGTTGCCATTTTTGAAAAAAATAATTAATTAAAAAAATTTTAGTTTTAGGTTCGAGTTCCAGGGATCAGACAAAATCCCTAAATCTGAACCCGAAATTTTATTGGTTTTAGGCCTATCCCTGAAATAGCCGATTTCATTTTTAAGGCATTTAGGTAGCTTGCATGAAATGTTGTCGTCCCTATGTATTTCCATGAACATATGCTCTCCATTTAAAAATAGATATATAAATAATAAGAAGAGCATGGCCAATGTAATGGAATTTTATAATTAACTCTTTTTTCTACGTCTCCTTGAAAAACTTTCTGTATTGTGCTAATTCTTTCTTTATTTCATCTTCATGTTAGAACTGCACCTTCTTGCATAGATGTCCTTAGATTCTTTCAAAACTCCTCAAGTTTTTTCCCCCGATTCAATGCAATAAACATTCTTAGAGCCACTTCTCTCTATCTCTTTTCTTTTTTCCCCCTAAGATCCCTTTCAACATTTGTTGGTTGCGTTGCCCTGGAGCTTGGGCCCTCTTTCAGAATGGGTTGATTCTCTGGGTTTTTTAAAGCTTCTAGCATTTACAACTGCACCTTCAATGTCTGGCTCTCTTTTTGAATTTATTCAACTTGCTTTAGGATCTGGTCAAACAATTCCATCTGACTTGGTGCGGTTAATTCAAATTCACCTTCAGATCATTTTGGCCAAGCATTAAATTGTCTGGATTATGCTCCATATTAGTCTTTGGAGGCTTGGCCTTTTGGGATCCCACCATTATCCAAAGGAGTTCCTGAATAAGAAATTATAAAATTTCATTATTGAGTTTTTTCCGAAGAGTATGCATTCCATAGTACTTTTGCCTCTACAAATTTCATTCGTTCGTCTTGTGGGTATGGTTTGTAAGTTTTATTATCTAGAATATGTTTAACTGTTGTGATTATCTGAGCATTACTATTTTGGCGTAAATTTCTTCGGTCTAAGTAAATTTCTTCAGTCTAACTTTTGTTTTGTTGTATATGATTCTTAAGTTTTACTATTCATAAGTCGGTTCCAGAAACCTTTTAAATGAATGTTTGTCGATTGTTTAGCTTCTTTTGCCTTCTCACAAACATAGAACTTAGGATTTATATATTAAGCCCTCCGGATTGAGAATTGATCTATTCAGTTGTCATTTTAGCAAGATTCACCAATTAATCTTACTAATACGCTTTTAAGTGATAATTTCAACAGTATAATAAGCGAAAGTTATATATGATGAGTTAAGATGTTAAAACTGACTTTATAATAATGATCCACCAATACCAGTCAATAGGTGAACCTTTTTCATTAAAAGCTGAATATCAGTCAATGAAACAAATTAATTGAATTAGCTTGCTCATAGTTTGATTTTGGCTTTTTGTCCAATTTCCCACATACGGTGCCAATTGAAGGTGTAAAAAGCCTTTCAATAATCTAGATTAATATATTAATAGATTTAATAAATAAAAGTTGAAATATACTTGCAACCTTCATTGTTTTAGTTTTTTCTTCACACTTGAACCTCAAGCCTGTCTCGGCAAAATACACTCCAAAGCTCTAGTCAGTTTCTGTTTTAGTAACTAAAAAGCAGATTCTGATAAAATATTTTAGGATCTCTATTTGTCTGCAAGCTCTAGTTAGTTTGCATTTTAGTAATTTCAAGTAGATTCCGATACAGTATTCATGATCTTTATTAGTCTAGTGACAAATTGGCCAAAGGATCCTTTTCTCAACCTCTTCACCTTTAGTTATAAGCTGCGAGAGCAAAGTTGGCAGGGGATTTACATTCTTAGATCAAAATTTCCTATATTCAAATTTTATAATTCATTTTCCACCATTAGATCCATAACTGAAATTTATTCTTCATCCCTTTTCACAAGTGATTTTATTTGTAATCACACATTGCTAATTACTAAGCTTTCCAACTCAATTTTATGATTCATTTCCTTAAGTCTTTACAGTCATGTGATTTTTATTGTAGTCACATGTCAACTTTCATTTGAATCTAAGCTCGCAGCATTTTTGCTGACTTCTGTTCATAATTTTGAAATATTCCTCAACACGTGTGTTAAAGAGTTAAAAATGGAATCACATGCAATTGCCGGCAAATTTAAAGTTTTGCTGGCCAAACTTTGACATTCTTGGATGGCATCTAGAGATTTTCTTTTTCCAAGAAACGGTGACCGAAATTATTGAAAACCATTAGAGGATTT
The DNA here is from genome assembly GCA_030449925.1 of Citropsis articulata. Lineage (NCBI taxonomy): Eukaryota > Viridiplantae > Streptophyta > Magnoliopsida > Sapindales > Rutaceae > Citropsis > Citropsis articulata. The sequence continues at coordinate 818,491 of JASUUH010000110.1, read as the reverse complement.
GGTACACAGTGCAACTATTTTGCCTATTTATACAGGAAACTTATTTCATTTAGAGCATCCCAAAATGTAGAAGTGTTAAAACTTAGGTGAGCAATTCTCTGAGAGAGCACACAGAGAGTTCTCTATGTGAGAATTCAGAGAAATGGAGCATCTACAAGTGAGTTCTACGAAAGTTTAGGAGAGCATTTCCTTGGATACTAAGTGGGTTTTGCACTATTTGTAGACATGTGAGAGAATGTGTGTCTTGGGAAAGTTGTTTCCTTTAAAATTTTATAAGAGTTCTAGTTGTATTTGGATATTTTGAAGATTTCATTACTCAAATTTGTACTCTATTACTCAAATTCATACTCTATTAATTGTTAGTAAAACAATTATTCTCTCTTACTTTTGTGGATGTAGGCTTTATTGCTGACCCACATTAAATCTCGTATCCTTTATTTTTCTATGAATATTTAATGCATATTAATTTTTCATTTTGCACACAAGTGGTATTGGACCACAACAGATGACGTTTTCACAGCAAAATAAATAGTATCAAAGACAATAGTTTGTACTTGGGGTATAAGTCATTGTTCGTGTATACGTATTGTTTATGAATACGGTGGAGCAGATGGTTCGTACTTGGAGTGTATGTCACTACTCACACATGCGTATTGTTCATAATGTTAACATATATGTTTTCATAATATTGATTTTGATGATAACAAACAAGATTAATTTTTGAATCATTCTTTAAAACCATGAAAGATTTGTCATCATCAAAAAGGGGGAGATTGTTAACATATATGTTTACATATTGTTGATTTTGATGATAACAAATAAGATTAAGAATGATTAAGTTTTAAAAAGCTTAAATTATTTTTTATACATTTTAGATAAATCATTATTTTCACATTTTAAATGTTTTATATTTAATGGAAAAATGATTTTATGAAATTGATTTTTTTTCAAGTTTATGGTTTAATTGAAAGTGTTTTGAAAACTTGAAAATCAATAAGTATTGTTTGAAATTATGGAGAAGGACTTATTTAAAAGTATTATAGTATTTTGGACCATTTCATAATTTCAGAAAGTTTTGAGATTCACAAAGTATTATTTAGAAATTCTGAATTTGGACCTTTTGTAAAGTTTTATAACGTTTTGGGTCATAGTACAATTATATAAAGTTTTGGGCAAAACTGCAATTTTTAGTAAATAGTTCACTATAGCAGTCTCTGAAATTACCCTTCACCGTTTACGGAAAACGGTTCACCGTTTATTTCAGATTGCTAACCTTGAACCGTTTAGTAAACACGGTTAAGCCAAATTTATTTTGCAAGTTTCTGAAATTACCCTTCACGCGTTTACGGAAAAGCGGTTCACCTTTTATTTTCAGATTGTTAACCTTGAACCGTTTAGTAAGAATGGTTAAACCAAATTTATTTTGCAGGTCTCTGGAAATTACCCCTTCACCGTTTACGGAAAACGGTTCACCGTTTATTTCCAGATTGTTAACCTTGAACCGTTTAGTAAGAACGGTTAAACCAAATTTATTTTACAGGTCTCTGGAAATTACCCCTTCACCGTTTACGGAAAACGGTTCCCCGTTTATTTCCAGATTGCTAACCTTGAACCGTTTAATAAGAATGGTTAAACCAAATTTATTTTACATGTCTCTGGAAATTACCCTCTAACCGTTTACGGAAAACGGCGAACCGTTTATTTGAAATTCAGCATAACGGTAACTTTGACCAGCACAAACGGCTAACCGTTAACGGTTAACGGCGATCCGTTTTCTGAAGAATTAGGCTATAACGGCTAGTTTTCGGCTCCAACTATAAATAAGCTCATTTAAATCATTTCAAAGGTCGATCACAACACTACCATTGAGCTTATACACGTTTATACAATCTTCATAGAGCCTTAAACACTTTCTTGCTTCATTTTATTCACACATCAAACTTTCATTTGTAATCTTAAAGATTGTGTGAGAGAAAAATTACTTGTAATCTTTTGTTTGAGTGATTGTAAGTGTTGGGATACACTTGGGTTAAGAGATTGGGAATAATCTCTTGTTGTAAAGGTTCATTGACACCTTGAAGTCAATTGTAAACATTTGAAGCCTTGGAAAGGCTTGGATAGTGAAATCCTCAAGCCCGGTGTGCTTGGAGGCGTGGACGTAGGCGGGGATAGCCGAACCACGTAAAAATCCTTGAGTTTGCTTTCTCCTCTCTTACTCATTTATTATTGTGCTTTTATTGAATTTATTGTTTTCAATTTTATTAAGGCATTAGATTTTGATTGTTGTGGATTGTTGTGTGATTTGATTAGGATAATTTTTAAAACACCAATTCACCCCCCCTCTTGGGTTGCACACTTGTATTTCACATAAGTATGATGGAATAGATAGTTTGTACTTGATGTATATAATACTATACACATAACAGTAGTATTCATATTTATGATACTATTCATGTATACAATACTATTCATAAATACGATAGAGCCAACTGTTGTACTTGAAAGGAGTAGTGGTTTGTGTAGTAGTGCTGATTTGTGCATGTCTAAAAAAGTTCTATCAAAACAACATAAGACCTAAGAAGTCTGGGTGCATTACGAGTGTAGGTGCATTTTTCACATGAACAAACACAAAATAGACTGCTTTTCTCCAGTGAATAGTTATTGAAATGGTAGGAAAAGACGAACAAGAGATCCACCTAACTATTATGGAAGTTTTACATACAAGTGTTCGATTGAAGGAGAATTACCAGAGGAAGACTAGTTACCTTATCATATAGTACTAGTTGTAAGAAGCTAGAAGGTCGATTTTGAAAAAGTTAATAGGAAAAACTTTGGCACGTAGAGCATAGGGTTTTGGATTTCCTAATTCGAATTAGTCCTGAGGTTATTGTAAAAGATAAAAAACATAAGTATAATGAAGATGTTTCGAGATCATATGAACAAGAAGATTTTTTATCAAATTAAGTCTTGCTTATTTCGAAGAAGTTAAATACACGGTTCAAGATGATGAATGCATGGATCGCTCAGTGGCGTACTTTGGACCAAAAAAACTTGTGAGATGCCCAAAAATTACACTCACTAAATAGGTCAAATATGTGGCTTTTGAATGAAGCCCGAGGTGTCGATGGACGCATATGTATCAAGATTATTTGAAGAATCTGTTTACATATATATTTACATATTGTTGATTTTGATGATAACAAATAAGATTAAGAATGATTAAGTTTTTTAAAAGCTTAAATTATTTTTTATACGTTTTAAATAAATCATTATTTTCACATTATAAAGGTTTTATATTTAATGGAAAAATGATTTTATGGAATTAAGTTGTTTTTCAAGTTGTGAACTAAAATGAAAGAATTTTACAATCTTTGATTTTAATAAATATAATTTGGAATTTCGAATTTAGACCTATTTAAAAATATTTTAATATATTGGGCCATTTCATAATTTTATAAAGTTTGGGATTAACAAGTATTATTTAGAAATTCTGTAAATGGACCTATTTGTAAAGTTTTATAACATTTTGGGCCATAGAACAATTGTAGAAAGTTTTAGGGTAAAACTATAATTTTTTATAAATAGTTCACTGTAGCAGTACTGTAGCAAGTGGCTAACCGGATTGATGAAAGCGGCAAACCGGTTACGGGCAGAACTTACTCAAACGAAAAGCAGCTAACCGGATGTGACAAAGCGGAAGTCCGGATTTGGGCAGTGAGTCACTGAAACAAAAGCGGAATTCCGAATTTGGAAATCCAACATACCGGATGTTAAAAAATTCAAATATTTGCTGTAACGGTAACTTGAAGCGGCTAACCGGATCCACATAAACGGTAAGCCGGTTATGAACAAAAAGCTCATAACAGCTAGTTTTTGAGCTCCAACTATATAAATTCAAATCCAATTCTTTTTTGGTAATCCTTGCAAGCCAAAACAAGTTCACACAACATATATTCAGCTTCAAATTCGAAAATCATTATAGATTAAATCTTCATTGAGCTATCATTTTGTATATCCACTATTTGAGAGAGTTTTTGTTGTAAGTTTCATTTCCTCATCAAATTTGTGAGTGTTTAAGTGTGTTATACACTTGAGTGAAGAGATTGGGAGATAATCTCTTTATTGCAAAGGTTCATTGATACTTTGAAGTCAATTGTAAGTATTTGAAGCCCTGGAAAGGCTTGGATAGTGAAATCCTCAAGCTTGGATCGCTTGGAAGCGTGGACGTAGGCGGGGATTGCCGAACCACGTAAAAATCATTGTGTTTGCTCTCTCTTCTCTAACTCGTTTATTATTATGCTTTTATTGAACTTATTGCTTTTAATTTTATTAAGGCATTAGATTGGATTGTTGTGTGGTTTTGTTAGGATAATTTTTAAAACACCAATTCACCCCTCCTCTTGGGTTGCACACTGTATTTCAGAATCTTGACAAAAAGTTCAAGGATGAAGTCAAGGCTATGATTCTATAGCACTCGCTTCTAAAAGAATATGGTCATTTTGTGACTACCTTGATATGAGGGAAAAACGTGATCATCCTCAAAGATCTCAGCACAACATTGACTAAATTAGAGATTCAAAATAATGATAAATGTTTCAAATGAGCATTGTCTGAAACTTTGATAATTGAAGGACGAATTATTAAAAAAAAAGGGATGAAGCACGATGGCAAGAGTTCTCAAACTGAATCGAGAAGCCGAATAGCCTGAGATAAGGTACTTTTTATCATGAAAAGGGCCATTGGAAGAAAGATAATCCAAAGGCTTAAAAAGAAAATGAGAAAAAATTAATAGCAAACATGGCATTATATACTGACAATTCATTGAGATTATACTTATTGCATACGTAGCAAGTTCAAACAAGTGGATACTCAAAATCAGAGCAACCTATAATTTGTATTTTTTTTATGAAATTGTTTGCAATTTCATGAAATGGAATCGAGTATGGTTGTGATGAAAAATGATCAACTTTGTCTCAAAAATAAAGATAGGAACAGTTTAGGTCAAGATGGTTGATGCAGTGGTTAGAAAAATGGAAGAAGTTGGATATGTTCTTACTATAAAGAAGTATCTAATTTTCTGTAAGTGCTTTAGAAACTTAGGCTACAAGGTTGCCATCAAAGATGGCATAACGAAGTTCACTCATGGACTATGGAGATTCTGCAAAGGGGTCTGGTGTCTCAATTTGTATTATTAGAAAAGAAGTACAATTAATGATGTGAACATTTTTTTGGCGCATAGTAATACCACTGTGCTAAACATATATGACTAAAGGCATGCATAAGAAAATTCTTTGCGAATTGACATAAGGCGTGGACTTTTAAAATTGCCAAAACATATAAAAATGGAGTTCTGTGCCATCCTTTGGTAAGCAAAAAAACAAGAGTCAAGCTTGGCACTCCTAATAACGACAATTAACAAGGTTTTTAAATGGTCATAGCAATGTATGAGAATTAACTAAGACTACTTCAATTAGTGGTTACCATTATTGACTTTCATTTATTTCTCTTGAAATGTGTGGGTGTATACTATACAAGAATAGGATGAGTTTTAGAAATGTTATGTGAAATGAAAAAAAATTAGTGGAGGCTCGACTTGGTAGAAAAATCAAAGTAATGTGTATTGATATAGAATGATATACTTATGGTCCGCTCTTGTAAGTATGCCAAAATAAGAATCTAAAATGACATTTTTCCAAGAGATATACAAATGTGACTGAGCATATAGATCACACTTTACTAGTGAAAATATGATATATCTTATCCAATACTAGGTTAGATAAAAGGTTTTAAACTGAGGCCATCAACTGCAAGTTGCTTAGAAAACTAGATTTTTATTTTTACTGCAATCAAAAGAAAAACTCTTTTGAAGATTTGGCCTGAAAAGCATACACAAGACTATGATTCTCTTCATATGTTATCTTTGCGGGATTTAAAAGTAGAGTTTTAGGATCTCAAAGACAAGAAGTTTGTGTATTGCAGAGTTGTCATTTCTGATGGAGCTTTGATGTAGAAGATTTCTAGTTCTTGACCCAATAAGATATTTAGGAGTAAAGTCTTATGCAACTCCATATGACCAGATGGCTTTACATTAGAGAAAAGTTCAACTTTGAAAATGACACAAAAAGTTAAAGAAGATGTCAGTTCTTTTAATGTCCCACAAGAAGAAGAAACTGATGATGTAGATAATGTTGATAACGACAAAGATTGAGAAAGAAACCTAGATGGCTTACATAATAGTAGCCTATGTACTTTTTAATTGTTGATGATAACATTGCCAACACTTTCGATGAAATAGTACATGATAGAGAGAGTGATTAACGGAAGTTAACCATAGAAAAATAGGTAAAGTTCTTTCATCAAAATCAGACTTAGGAACTTGTAAAGTTACCTAAGGGATTAAGGGCTATTAGTAACAAATAAGGCTACAACAAGAAATGAGAATATCCAAAACAAACAATTCTTGGTTATAAGGCAAGGCTTATAGCAAAAGAATTTACTTAGAAAGAATATATTTTCTCTCTAGTTGTGAAAAATACTTTTGTTCGTATCTAACTTGCTTTAGCTTTAGAATATGAGTTAGAGTTAGCTCAATTAAATGTAAAGATAGCCCTCTTACATGAAAATTTGGAGGAGGGATCTAAATTACTTAGTCTTGCAACTTCAAAGTTGCTGAAAGAAGAATCATATTTGTATGATAGTTAAATTTTTGCATAAATTGAAGCAGTCAAGAGATAAGGGTATATGAGATTTGATCGAGGGTAGAATTCACAAAGAATTGAATAAGACCAGTATACTTACTTCAGAAAACTAAAAAATAGAGCTTTTATCCATTTATTACTCTATGTCAATGAAGGGCTTACAACTTCAAATAATAGAGGTGAAATAGAAAAAGCAGATGAATTTTAAATTTGAGATAGAAAACTTAGGTGATGTACAAAGAATACTTGGGTTGGAGACTTCATAAAGACAAGGAGAATTAGAACATGTAGTTAACTTAAAGGCCTATTTTAACAAAGTGCTTGAAAGGTTTGGTATAAATGACAGGACTAAACTAGATCGTACTCCTCTAGCTCCTAAGCTCTTTTTCATTTCTTTCTCATCAAGTAAAGCACAAATACATGGCTCACATTTCGTAAGCTAGTGCTATCGTTAGTCTTATAGATGTGATTAAGTGTAAAAGGCTTAATATATCTTAAGCAATAAGCATGGTTCATAGATCCAGCTGAAAGTTCACTAGCTTACAATAAAGTGGATTCTCCGATACGGGTATGGAACAATTTGTAAATGCATTTCCTTCCAGAATTGTGAACTAGCATTGGCTTGATCCTAGTAGTTAGGTATGTAGGTAGTCAAAGCAAAAAGCCATTTTTTATCCTTAATGAATGATTACTTTGGGGAAGATAGTTCATTGGTAGTCGGCTCTGATTTGGACAAATCTTCACCGATCAAGGTGGAGAATTATTGAAGAGTTAAAAATGAAATCACATGTAGTTGCTAGAAAAATTTAAAGTTTTGGTTGCCAAACTTTGACAATTTTTATGCCACTTGGAGAATTCTTTTTTCAGGAAATAGCGGTCGAAATTGTTGAAAACCATTAAAGGATTTGGTGCAATAGTACAACTGTTTTGCCTATAAATAGGAGGCAGTTCTTTCATTCAAAGCATTCCAAAAATGTAGAAGTGTGAGAGCTTAGATGAAGAGCTCTCTGAGTGATTACAAAGTGAGTTTTCTATGAGAGAATCTAGAGAAAGGGAGCATATGCAAGTAAGCTCTTAGAAAGTTTGGGAGAGCATTTCCTTGGACACTAAGTTGGGTTCTACACAATTCGTAGAGATGTGTGTCGTGGGAAAATTGTTTTCTTCAAGAGTATGTAAGAGTACTGAGTGTATTTAGATATTTGAGAAATTAGGTTTCATTACTCAAATTCACTCTCTATTAATTGTTAGTAAACAATTATTCTTTCTTGCTTTTGTGAATGTAGACTTTATTGTCAAAGCGCATTAAATCTCGTGTCGTTTATTTTTCTGTGAATTTTTAGTGTATATTAATTCTACATTTTGCGCATAAGTAGTATTGAACTACAAATGACACTTCTACAGCACAACAATATGGTGCTATATTATGGCAACTTATCTATAATTAAAGTTCTTGTTATTTTGAAATTTTTAAATAAGCTAGTAGATTGTATAATGAATCAATTGAAAAATAATAATAATTTTGTTGTTCTAATATTTTGATCTTCTATCGTCTAAACATTTAAAACAGAAACATAAAATATGCCAAAATTCTCCCACACACGCTCGACTAAAATGATAAAAAAAGTTAATAACTTTGTGAGATATCAAATGAAATATACGAGTATAGGATCGTTCAAATCACAAACAAAAGGCTTTTTATATTACGAACTTGGATGCCATAAACTTAACTGCATTACTTTATCACAAAAGATTGTTTCTTTCACAGTAATTAAACTTGAAAATAACAGAAGCAAATAAAATTCCAAACATTGCTCTGAAGAAGCAGTTATTCAATGTCAAAACTTGTTTGGATCACACGTTCGCCCAGTTCAGCACTGCACCGATATTTTCTCAGCAAACGAGCAAAATTTAATGAGACAAAATGTGAGAAATAGATACATCGTTTTATCAACAAATTGAAAATAAGAGTCTCTCCCAGACTTTTTGAAGATCAAAGAAACAAAAAATCCCTAAAACCCCACAATGAAACCAAGTGCGACGCTAAAAAAAAGCCATAACTTGTCATTTTCATCCTCATCTTCATCATATCCTCTGGGAACCGGCGACCTTCTGCCATTTTCAGCACTTTTTGGTAATGGATCGCTGCAAAGTGCTAGATTACCCTCATAAATCGATGGATCATTGAGGGTTTGAAACTGGTTCGTATTCGGTATTTCGCCGGACGAGTTGTTGTATGACAGATTCAAGTGATTCATGAATAGAAGTGAAGTTATGCCTGGAGGAATAGAGCCAGAAAGCTTGTTTTTTTGATAGGTCTAGAGTTTCTAACCATTCAAAGTTTCCAATCTGTGTAGGTATCTTTCCCACCAAATGATTGTGCGACAAGTTCAAGGTTCCCAAGTGAAGAAGGCTTGTAAGCTCTGCTGGTATTTGTCCTGATAGATTGTTGCTCGACAAATTCAGAAGATTAACAAGGTATAGAGTGGTGAAATATTCGAGCCCACTTCCCTTAGTCACCACTCGCAACCGTCCCTCGTATTGAACAGACTTTGGAGATTCAACTTTCATGCCAATCAAATTCCCTACACAAGGAGGAATGAATCCTGACAGGTCATTGTGTGGCAGGTCCAGTAAGTGAAGTCTAGATGGCTTGCACAATTCAAAAGGAATGGTTCCATTGAAGAGGTCGGATCGCAGACGTAAAATTGACAATCCTGGCATGCTTGCTCCTATCCAAGCTAGAATGTTGCCAGAGAGATAATTGTCACTAAGATCGACTCTCCGTGAAAGTGCAATTTTTCAGTGAAAAGAGGGAGTTCGTGATAGTGTCATTAGGGTGCACTAAATTTAGAGCCTTACTACTAGTATAAATAATTAGTACAGAGCGAGTAAGGATCAATCCCATTGAGACGATACTAGTTGTATTTATTATCAACCCTAAAGTAGGACTTCAAATAAAATAATAATAGGAATATAATATAAATTAATCTAACTAAAGAAAATGTCAACTAAAAATAGAGAAATGGTGTTTTTGAATTTTTAACTAAATAGCAAGAAATGAAGAAATTAAAACTACGAAAACAATAATTTAATAAAAACTCTAATTAAGGGATAAAGAAATAACAATGAGAAAAATTTTAGTCAAAGGATCATTCGCCACCACTAAACATGCACATTATATATTAATTCTATCATCAATTTATATTGAAACTATCAACCATAGACAACAAGCTACATTAGGTCTTGGTTTGTTTTTATGCGAAATCTGAATAAGCGCGAATTAGTGCGAATTACGAATAGATCCGATATACGAATCTGAATAATATGTTTATTTTTTCGTCTGAATTTCAGAAAATAAGTATTAAGTTGTTTGTTTTTTTCAACTTAAAAACCTGAAAATATGTATTTTTACATTTGTATCCTTATTAAATTTGAATGTCAAATAAATAATATATTAAATACCATAATATTTTAACATTTATAAGTAAAATAATATATTAATAGGAGATTTAAGAACTAGATGAGAGGAGCAAAGTGATGAGCGATTCAATGATGGTTAAAAAATAATGATGAGATTATTATGTTGGGTAAATGTCTATGGGTGAATTTTGGGATAGACATGAAAAATAAATTATAAAACAGGGATATTTTTGACATTAGAAAGTAATTGACTTAATTTAGATTTCTCCATTCAGTAAAAAGCCAAAAAAAATAGCTTATTTTATTAAGTCAAAATTATCTAAAAAGTCTCATTAAGTTATAAAAACAAACACTTCTAATTAACTTAATTAATAAAGTTAAGTCACTTTAAGTCATTAAGTTAAAAAACAAACGCTACCTTAGTCTCAATCTTTCCTTAACGTATCGTTAGGCAAAACAAGCTCTTCACCTAATCTCTAACCATTAAATAATTTAAAACAAACTCTTTTAAATTTAAGATAATGGAAGCTTTAAGTAGAGAAAGATATTAGGTTGATCTAGGCAATAAACACACAAGCTTATTATTTAACCTAGGTTACGTTCTCCAATTGAAATCACTGATTCCAACCGGCTACACTAATGATAAAAAATCAAGACAATTGCGGATCAAGAATTTTAATCTAACAATAGAAATTATTCAAGTTCTATCTAATTGGCCACTCAAACAAAACAAAATAAAAATCATAAACATTAATTATGGGAGAACATAAATAATCTCAATTAAATAAATTGAATGATAGAAATTAAAAATTAATCATATGACATGTTTGGGGTTTTGAATTCATACTCAACCAAAAAGGGAATTTAACCTAACATAATTGAATTGAAAATAAGAGAATTGATAAAACCAATCATGGAGATTAATTCAAGCGGCTAACTCGACTTCCTCTTCAATCCCTCTTGGCTGCTGATTTTTTTTTTTCCTTTGCGGCTGCAAATTGTTGAGTTTGTGTGGTTGCCGAAAAATTCCCTCCTTGGCTGCCAATTGTGTTTAGCTTTTATTGTGTGCCCTAAATCCTCACATGGAAAGGATTAAAAACAAAAGCCAAGCCGCCACTTTTCTTTGGCAATTCACGTGCAAGGCCATTTCCCCTTTTTTTCACTTTGTTTTTCATAATTCAATGCCATGCACGTGACTCGTTCAATTTATAAGCCAATAACAATTTGGCCAAAGCCCATCACAAGAATGCATTTGCCTTATTAATTTAAATTATTTCCAATGCTAATTCTTCTCATCTTCACGTGAACTTCAATTAGGCCTTGGCTGCTTTGATTTTCTTCCATTTTAACTTCCATCACCTTCCTTAAATTTTTAATTAATTTCTTCTTTAAGCTCTCCTTACTTGGATATTTGATTTAATTTCTCTTTATTCCCAAAATACACCTAAAATAACAAAATAAAGAAAATTAACATAAAAAATTAACACAATAAAAATATAATTTACTAAATTAAATATTAATTAAAATAACTAAAATATTTAAGACAAAAAAAAAGAAGAAATTAATAGCAAAATGTATAAAAAAATATGCATTTATCTGTTCGCCACAGAGATAATTGTTACGGAGCACTAAGAATCCTGACTGTACGAAGAGAACCAATTGATTCTGGTATGTTACCGGAAAGGCTGTTGTTTGACATATCCAAAATATAAAAGAAAGAAATGTTGCTCCAAAGCAGAGGAATTTCCAGACAAGTTATTGTTGGAAATTACCAATGTTAGTAATTGCTATAGATTGCCTATGGACTTGGGAATGCTGCCATTTAGAAAGTTGAAGCAGATATCTAAATCCGTCAGGAGGGGAAGGTTTTGGCCAATGTCATCCGGAATTGGGCCGGAAAAGAAATTATCCCTTAAATACAACTTTGTCACATTAAATGACCAGAGCGGGAGACGACCCTCAAAGTTGTTAGAACTCAAATCAACTGTGGCTGGAAAATTAATCCTAAGGAATTTGGAACCCTTCCTCTTAATTCATTATAAGCAACATCTAGTTCATCAAGGGTCAAACTCCAGTGCCAAAACCAGTCAGGTATGGTGTCTGAAATCCTAGCTTTGTTAAGAACGAAAGTTCTTAGTTCAATTTGATTTCTAAGCCAGGTTGGAAATTTTGGACCGAGTTGGCATGATCTAAGGTTGATGAAACTGAGTTTAAATGGAGGAAACCAATCAGAACTGATGTTGAAAAGCAAGGTAACATTTATCGGGTCTTTAGTTAATGACTGTGATGACTCTATAGTTAAAGACAGTTCTTTTAGGCTTGAGAGGTTTCTAAAATGAGATTAAGTTAAGACACCTTCCCATTTGTTCTCAGAGACATCCAACACTTCAAGTGATGATAGCTGACCGAAATTTTCTGGAATCCCATTCAGTGGATTAGATGCGAGGTACAATTCCTTCAAAAGGGTCAAGTTTCCAACTGATAGTGGAATTGAACCCAGAAATGAGTTTTGCCAAAGCACAAGGTATCTTAAGTTCTTAATTGATTGAATCCTAACTCTAGTTTCTCTCGTAAGCTGCTATTTGTACATTCAGATAAACCATCAAGGAAATCACTCACCTCACCACTGATGTTGTTTCTAGAAAGAATCAGTGTCCGCAAATTGCACAACTTCCCCAAATTTCTGGATAACTGGCCTCCAAGGAATGAATTTCCGGACAAACTAAGCTCTTGAATAGAATTCAAGTTATCAAATCCATCTCGGATATCACCTTGAAGGTCGTTGGAGCTGAGATCAAGACTTAAACCGCTGGTGATGCTGAACAACCAGTGAGGTATTGTGGAGTTGAAACCATTGTCGGAGAGATCAAGCACTTGAAGGGATGCGAAATTAAGAGATGGAAAACTGAGAGGAAGACTGGGAAGATTACAATTGGGCAAGTGCAACTCAACAAGAGAATGCAGCTTATTAAAAACTTCAAGCCAATATGCTGCAGCCTTGCTAAGATCTGCGCCTCCAAAGTTAACGTATACTAAGGAAGAAAAACCTGAAAGCCATTCAAGGTCTGTTTGATTTGATTGATCAAAAAAATTATTGAGATCAAGGTAAAGCAAGTTTGAGAGGTTTCCAAGACTCAGAGGAATAGTACCACTAAAAAATGAGCCAGATAAATTGAGATATCTCAGCTCCTTTAGTGATCTAATGAATTCAGGAACTTGGAGACCTGTGAAATTATTCATGCTCAAGTCCAAGTATTCCAAGTCTTTCAACTGAAGCAGATAAGGACTAATCTCACCACCCAATTCGTGATCTGTGTCATCCTCAAAAGAGTCAAAAACTGTCTCGGAATGGATTGTTGAGATTGAGCTTGATGACACTCGCAGTTCTATTATTACAGCTTACTCCGCTCCAGCTACAGAAATCTTCACCCACCCAAGATTAGAGCTAACCTGAAGGGTCTCTAAGGCTTTGTTTGAACCGGAGAAGTGCTTTACTCTCAACCCCTTGGCAGCCTGAGCCAAGCTAAATGGTTTCTAGGTGTAAAATTCCTGATAATAGCAAAAGAAGCAGAAGCGCCGGGGTTGCACCTTTGTTATTTCAGGACCGAAGAAATTGTAACAGACAGAAAATTCTAAGGCTTAAGTGGGCCGGCAGTCTCGTAGTTGACCGCACAATTCCATGACTTTAAAAAATAATGCTTGTTATGGTTGACTTTCGTCACCACGAGTTTTCTCCGTGGCATTCCATCGAGACATACGTGGAATTAGTTAGAAATGCACAAATTTGTGCGCAAATGGTGATTTTCATGAAACTTGAACAGTTAAACGAATGCCGCTTTGAGTCTTTGACCGGTTTATGGAATGGTAATTTGCACTACAGTGCTTGTAGTCCACAAAAATCATCGTTTAAGTCCTCTTCATTTTGGTTTCTTTTCTCTTTTTTAATCGATAAGTCATCAATCATTAACCCTGACATAATTTAATGAAGTGTAAATATCAATTTTAACCCTGATCCGAAATCATTTAAACTAGAAAATAATAATAATAAATAAATAAATTCTATTAAATAACAACATACTTCGATAAAGACAGATCCACTTAGTCCCCAGGAAATATGTATTTTCCTACAACGACCTACAGCCAATCTAATCAACATTGAAAAGATTATGCTTCAATTCAGTTTTACAATGAAAAAAAACCATAATTGAGGATGAGAAATAAAAGACCAGAGCAACACTATCTTAGTAATTTACGTGAATGAAATTTGTTCTTCAATCCCGTTTAGAGCTTTTGAAGAGGATGTATACATAAATGCATTTATATATAATAGTGTATGATTTCATTCTTATCCAATAGCCATCAATCATATACTCGTACTTCGTTCAAGAGTCAAAAGAAGCTCATATCAAACATCGATAAAGACTAAAAAATCATATTTCTTTATACACATTCCCATCACAAACCTAAAAGTTGCAAGCATCACAACTCTTTCTTAGATGGAGGCTTCTTATTTCATAATTAAGTAATGCATATGGAATTATTCATGCCTTAAATGCTTTTGAAAATTTTAAAATTTTAGAAGAATTAACAGTTAAATTGTTAGGGCTAATGTTATTTGAGTGACACAAGTTTCAACATCTATCAATAAGGTAATAAAATTTTTAAAAATAGGTAGACATCTAACAAATTATTAACTTTTCTATTAATTGTAATGAAATTGGTTGTCTTTTAGTGAAACAACATTTTTGTCCCAGTGACTTTGTTAAATAACAAGGCTAATGTCACGTTGGTGATAAATATTTCAACATTTATCACACAGGTGACAATTATTTCAAAAATATTTTTATATGTGACAAACTGTTAATTTCCACCATTAACTCTAATAAAAGCGAACAGTTAATTAAAAATGACAATTCTCCCCCTAACCACTAATTCTTTTAGTAAAAGTATAAATTGCATCTGAATTTGGGCATTTTTGGGGTTAAATCAAACTAATAGTTAACACAAAAAAAAATCCTCATTGAATCAAACTAATTTTTTAACATAAAAGAAGAAGCAACTCTCTCATGAATCGCGAAGCATGATATAATTCCACTTCTTTTTATCTCATTACTACTAATTTTGCAAATATTAGACTCAAAACTCCAAGAATCCAATATGATGGCTTAGTAAACATTTGTTCTTTCCAATTATTGTTCATAGCAACCAAATAATTTGCCCAGTCTAGCAGCAACAAAGATATCCAATGCATTCTTCTACTTTATCAATATCTTTCCCTCATGTTCTCTATCAACACAACATTTTTGTGTTCTTACAATTAAAAATAGAAGTTAACAAGTTATATCCTGTAAGGGTATTTTCAAAACAATTGTTACTTATAAGGTAAAAGTTGATACATGTGTCGCCCAAGTGACATCAATCCTTTGTCTTTTATTATATAAATTCATTATTCCTATTTTGCCCTTGCGTCATTACAATTAATGGCAAGAGTCAATAATTTTCACCTATCTACTAATTTTTCACTATATTTGTTGAAACATGTGTCACCAAGATGACATTAACCTTATCAATAAAACACAAAATCAATGAGAACTCAAATGATGATTTTTATAAAATACCGGTCTATATGATTATTTTAATAAACAACAAGGCCAGCAGTGTAAATTATCCTTCTTAGAATACTATATTAATGCAAAGCAAGTATAAACTCGTTTATTCAAAGAACATTTATGTAAGGATTATAAATTATTTAATAATCAACTTTTAAGATTACACGGGACCTGCGGTCCTATCTCTCGCTTGATTATTCCTTTTCGTCGCTGTCTTCCAAACTTGCTTTGATTTTTTATTATCGCTGGATATATATGATTTGCGAACCTCCATGTAATTAGAAAATGAGTGTTTTTAGACCTTAGCGCAAGTGGGCCATTTTTAATCCACGCCTATTAAACATCGTCAAAATCACTAATTTTGGTGTCAAGAATTTGTTAATTGGCCATGGATCGGAATCCCACTCATAACCATTAATCAGAACTTTATTATCATAATGAGATTAAAGACTAATCATGAACGTTAGAGTATAGGACTAAATCCCAAACTAAGAAAATATTTGGTTCAGTTATTAACAAATTCACCATAGTCCATAACCATGAGCAGTGGTGTCCAAAATGCAATCCAATTCTACTAAGCTAATCGATCCAACCTAATTAAATTTTGGTTGGACTAATCTTTTGATTGAATTGGATTAAATTGTAAAATGAAAAATTCAATGTTATTACATTGGTTTATGGATCTATATATTCAAATTTAATATAAATCAACCAACCAATTAATTTTTCATTCATGTGTTTATTTTTTTAAAAAGCATATCACTTTTATATTTAACTTGCTAAAAAAACCTAATTTTCTAAAAAATATAAAATAAAACCATTTTGCATAACTGTAAATATACAATAATAATATAGAATACAAATTGCAATCTGCAACCAATATTTGCTTTGGATATTCAAATTTCAATTTCTTTTTTTTTCAACCATATACTAGTAAAATATATTAATCATGAAATATTAAAGGAGTTGTTTTTTTTTTCAATTGTTAGTTTTTAGAACTCTAAAAAGCAATCAACGACCTTTATTTTTAAAATTTTATTCTAATCAGATTTATTTGTTGTATCTAATTGAATTTGACTTTGTATTGTTTGGATTATATTGGATTTCAATAAATAATTAGATCGGACTAAATCCAAAATATAAAATCCAGTATATAGTGGGTTGAAATTGAATTTGTTGAAATCCGATAGATTTGAACCATTGAACACTCCTAACCATAAGTGCAATATTGACATTTGATTAGGCTCTGTTGAGGTATAATGTACAACTCTAATATTTTAATAGGGTTTATTAACTTGGATAATTTGGTTCATGAATATTATGTATGTCATGAATTGGGATGGTAATAACGTGGTAAACTAGTCTATCCAAGTTGGGTATCCCTATTTTTAAAGCAATTGAATTGGATAATATCCATTCAAAATCTTTTGAATATGGTATGGATATTTTTTAAAATATCCAACTAAATATTAGATGGATATAGATATTAGGTGGATATCATATATACAATCTATTTACTCAATTTTAGGTTAAAATTTTATATTTTATAAAATTAAATGAAAAAATAGAAACTATTGTCATTTCCCCTTTCATATTTTCAAATTTAACAAACCCTAAATTATCTCTATTCACTTTACATGCCAGCTGCTCATCGCTTGCTAGCCATTGGCATTGATCTACCAATCATTGCTCGCCGACCATTGATATCAGCTTGCGCTTGTTGCTTGTAGGCAATTGATATTAGTTTATTCATTTCAAGTTCTCCAAAATTCACAACTCTACTATCTCCTCTTGAACATTACAGCTTCCTCTTCTTCTTATTTATGATAACAATTTTTTATGAGTAATATAATTACCTTGTTTACATTTATTGTAGAGAAATTTGCAGATTTAAGTTCAATTTTTTGACTAAAATGAACCATTAGAGAATTTGAAAATCATTGCCTCATAATATATAATTACTCCATACATTGATATTTTAATTAAATTGTACATGGCAATGGTTTTTAAGTTCTCAAATGGATCACTTTAGTCAAAGACTGAACTTCACTAGAAAAATTTCTCAACGAAAAATATATATAACGTAACGATATTACTCTAGATTTTGATATTTCAATGTAGTTGAAGATGAATAGAAGTAGGTATCATATATTGTCTAAGATTGGTGGAGATATGTTCCTTATTCTAGTCTCTACAATTGCTTCCTACTCTACTTTTAGATTTTGGTTGATTTTTAAGCTACATCTTAATAGACTCTATCCAGATACTTTAAAGGCCTTAATG
Source organism: Citropsis articulata (assembly GCA_030449925.1). Lineage (NCBI taxonomy): Eukaryota > Viridiplantae > Streptophyta > Magnoliopsida > Sapindales > Rutaceae > Citropsis > Citropsis articulata. The sequence goes on along the minus strand of JASUUH010000110.1, from coordinate 800,481 downwards.
TATACTCAGAAGTCGCCGTGGGCTCAATTGAAAGGTATAAAACTCATTTCAATTCTATATTTAATTTAGTTTTGATCACATTCGTTTTCTTTCTATTTCATCACTAGTTGAAAAAAAACAAGTGCAATTCTCATTGATAAGATAATGACTGGAGAAGCAATAAATGGAAAAGTGGTGGATAATGATGATGAAGGGACTGTTAGTCTATATGGCTATAAATATTGATTTTGATGATAATAAACCACATATTTTGGATAAACAAAGAATTACATATTGATTAGTATTAAAAATTGTATGTTTGTTATGAAGTAAAAATATTATTTTGCGCTATTAATGTAATTTATATTTATAATTGTGTAACATATTATGAATTTCTAATTATTTTTCTAAATATTTGATTTTGTGTATTTTTGTGTTTATTAGGTAAAAATAATAATTTCATGCAATTGGAGGCTTCAAACAAATGTACGGATGTCAAATTTAGATTCCGGAAGTCCGAGAAATTATGCCATTATCGAGGAGAATCCAAGACTTTTATTGTAAATTTTTACGTTTTTACCACGGTAAATGTGGTAATTGTAAAATTATAAGTTTTTATCTTGTTAGGTATGATATTTTATTAGTGGAATGGTTTGGATATGCTTGAGTGGATAAGATAAGTTTATGTTTGATTAGTGGGATTATTAGTGGGACAAATGTAAGGTTAGGATTTAATTAGATTTTTTTAATTGTGTGGAGTGGATTTACCATGTATTAGTATAAATAGAGAAGGGTGGTGAACACATCTCTAGGCACCTTCTCTTCTCTTCTTTCCTCCCAATTTTTCTCCTCATCTCTCTTTGTAATGTATTTTTAATTAATAAAATTAGGTTTATTTCAATTTTTAATGTCCATTTTAATTATGTGTTTTTCAATCTTAATCATTTCTTTTATTTAAAAAATATTTAGCTAAATATTTATAGTTAGTGGAAGGTGAAACTCTTAGTAAAAAAATATGGTTTAATCAAATTCAATTTTTAATTTTATAAATCAAGTTGTTTTCTATTTAATTTTATCCATATTTTATATTTTGAAATTTTGATTTATTGTAGACAAAAATAGGAATTTGGCACAATGAATTCTTAATATCTTAATATAAAATATGGTAAAATGGTATTTTGATTTAGTGTAGACAAATTAAGTTTTGGCACATTAAATTCTTAATCCATAATAAAATAAATGGGAAAATAATTTTAATTAATAAAATTAATCTTTTGGGAAATAAAACAAAAATAAAAAGAATTTGTTAAATTATATTTATTACTAAGAGTGGATCCATAATCCTAACTAATTCAACTTCATAGTTTTCCTCAAATTAAATTGTGTGTTTTTAAATTTTAATTTTCTTAGATAAATTTAAACAAATAAATTAAACCCTTTCTCTGTGGATCGACCTCGGACTCTCCGAGTTATATTATAACTAGGCACTCTTATACTTGGGAGTAAATCAAACATTTTAAGTTGTGTCACATATTATGCTTTTACAACAAGAAAATGATTTTATGAAATTAGTTATATGGACTAAAATGAAAAAGATTGATTTTAACAAGCATTGTTTTGAATTCTAGATTTGAGCCTATTTACAAATATTTAAAATATTTTGGGTCATACTATAATTTCTATAAGTTTGGGCTTTATCATAATTTTAAAAAAGTTTTGGGATAAACAAGTAGCATTTGGAAATTCTGAAATTGGACTTATTTATAAATTTTCATAACGTTTTGGCCCATCATATAGTTATAGAAAGTTTTAAGATAAAACTGTAATTTTAGAAAATAGTTCACTGTAGCCGACATTGTAGCAAGCGGCTAACCGGATTTGACAAGTAGTAGATCGAATTTGGACAGTAACTTACTAAAAGAAAACTAGCTAACTGGATTATAAAAGCGACATACTGGATGTTCAAAAATTCAAATTTTTGCTATAACAGTAACTTAAAGCGGCCAACCGGATTCATCAAAGCAGCAAGCCGATTATCATCAGAAAGTCAATAGCGGCTAGTCTTCTTCTTTAACTATAAAATATCTCAAATCTAATTCATTTCTAATGATGCAACCATTGATATTTTGAGCAATTCTCTACAAATTTAAAAGCATAAATTTTGTATTCATTTCATTTCATTCACACATATTGGGCTTTCATTTGTATTCAAATACATTGTGTGAGAGAAAGTTTGTAATTCTTTTTGTAAAATCAAATTGAGTGACTGTAAGTGTTGGGATACACTTGGGTTAAGAGATTGGAGTTAATCTCTTGCTGTAAAGGTTTATTAACACCTTATAAGTCAATTGTAAGCTTTTGAAAACTTGGGAGACTTGAATAGTGAAATCCTTTAGATTAGTGTACTTGGATGCATGCACGTAGGCGGAGATTGCCGAATCACGTAAAAATCTTCGTGTTTGTTTTCTCTTCCCTTACTTTTTTATTATTGTGATTTATTGAATTTATTGTTTTCTATTTCATTAACTCATTAGATTGAATTTGTGTGATATTTGCTTAACTTAATTTTTAAAACCCAATTTATCTCACTCTTGGGTTGCATAACTCGTATTTCAGGGCCATGGCCATGTTCTAAATAATGTTTATTATTATTTTGGCCTATACTTGATGCTCAATTATTTGTAACCATGGTCATCATACTTGTTTAATGTTCTTGTTTAAATTTTTAGATTTATGATAATGGTCAAGATGAAGATTGAAACCTTATAAGTTACAAGTCATGAACAAGGTTTATTGAAAGCTGGAACTTTTTGTATTTAGTTTAAAGTTAATTTGTAATTTTTAAATTATAATTCTTTTTGTAAATTCGTAGTTCTGGTATTTGTTATTTAAAATGTTCGTTATCTATTTTGTACACAATTTCATATTGGTTTAACTACTTTATATTCTTATCGTTTTCATTTCATATTTTTTGTATGCTTTTATTTGAATAAAATTAGATATCCATGGATATCCATACCTACATGGATATAAGGGTTTTGCTAAGTTATAACAGGAGTAATTTACAGCCTATATAAAAACATGCAAAAACTTGTAAAATGGTAGTGGGTCCCACGTGTTTTTTATGGGCTATTAGGGGTGGGTACTTTTGGATTCGGATCAAATTTGAAATCCGATCAGATTTTAAATTGGAAAAAAAATCCATCCAATTCTAGTTTGAACCTTAAATTTGATCCAATCTCTCTGAATTGAATATTTTGGATATGTTTGGATTCAGATCGATTTAGATGAGTTTAGATTTTGGATTTGGATTAACGCAGATTGAATTTGGATTTGGGACCATTTTGACAATTCTCACAAAAATATTATGAAATCTATAATTAATGAAAACACAAGTAATGTGAACCTTCAAAAGAGAAAAGAAACAAGATGACAGTTGAGTATGATCACAATATTATTCTGTTGACAATATAGTATTGATATATGCCAAGAAAACAAGCTAACCATTTATGTACAAAGTTTCCATTAACAAGTAATGTAAACCATCAAAATAAAAACACTAAGCTCCTTTTCATGCTAGGCTACAACTATATTTCCAAGTATATAACTTCCTTCACCAAAATAAAATCCATCATCACACAAATACATATTTACATGAGCAAGCAAAACACAAACAAAATTCTCCAAAAAGACAAGGCAATACTACTGCTATAACACTTCCAGAAAATCCTATTTCCATTAAAATTTTCAATAATTGCAATAAAGCAACTAAAAAATACTCTAGGGGGCATTGCTAATGGTTAAATGAGAGAGTCAACAGCATTTATAAATTAGCACAGAAAGGCTAATCTCCTTTTCCACATAATCTACCTTCCTACTTTGGCTGACATATTAGTAAAAAGGAAAGCAAAGATAGCATAAAACTAGATAATTCAAACAAAAATCCTTGGGAGTTGTCATACATGGAGATTAATGGACTACCATGAACAAGTTGTTGTTGGCTGCTCAGCTAGAACTTGACCTCAATGGCGTGTGTTGTGGGTTTGGAGGATGTCTTGGTGGCTGGGTGTAGTTCGAACTTGGCCCATGGGTTTAGTATGGTCGAGGGTCTGATTTTGGTGGCTCGTTTTATGGTCGCACGATTAGGTTTCGCTTGATTTGTGTCGTGGCAACTAGACTTGATCAAGACGTGGCCGGATTTCATTCAATTTATGTCGTCGACGATTGGGTTTTGTTTAGATTTAGCCCGGAGGTGTGGTGTGGTTGTGGCAGCTCTAGTTTGAGTCTTTTAGTGAATCAATAGTTGTTTACTTGATTTATGAATTAGATTTAGCTTTTCATTTAATGTATTTCTATTTTTTAAAGTAATAGTGTATGCAAATCCAATTAGATTATTCAGATCGACTTGAGTCCAACCATTTCGAACCAAATTCAATCGGATTGCACAAATCACATCTAACCAGATTTGAAGTCAAATTTGAATCTGATCCGATCTTACTTGGATCAGATCCGATCTGATGCCTACCCTTTATGGGTTGTTAGTTACTCTTGTTGGAACTTAGCAAGACCCATGGACATAATTCATATTTATATCCAGCATTTAAAATTGAATATGAATATGGACAAATCTATCATAAATACTTATGGATTTACATATTGACAGAAAATATCCTTATCCAGTTAAATATTTACCATCCCGCCTCATAAGTTTCAGTTTTTTGTAGTTTTTCCAAGCTTTTATTCTCTTACTCATAAGTTGTAGCATTTTGCATTTTGACAAGCCTTCCATTGCGGACCGCCCGAGTTGCCAGCTCAAGTGCCCATGATTTTAGGCCAAGAGCCTAACTTTAGCCCGATTGTAGAATTTTCTAACTAACTTTAGCACATCTCAAGCTTGTACATATCTAAAATTCTCTACATATCTCTAGCACATGTAAATACCTAGATATTTAGGCAAGTTGGTAGAATTCTCTAGAATTCTAGAGCTTGACAAGCATTCTTATGAATAGGGGATAGCATTTGGCATTTGGCATTTGGCATTTGACATTTGAGCATCAAGCTTAAAGCAAGCAATTCAAGCTCTCTTGTAATCTCTCTTGTGAGTAATAAAAATTTTCCTCTTTCAGCTCAATTGCTTTCTTCTCTCTCGCTCTTTTGAAAACCTCTAAGCTTAGCTAGTCGAGAAGATTAGAGGCCTACTTAGCAGCTTTCGGCAAAAGTTATCTAAGTATAGTACCGGTTCGTTGTGTAAAATATTCATCCTATAACAAATGGTATCAAAGCTAAGGCTTGCACCCACGCAAGTTAGATCACGAGTAATGGCCAACCCTCCTAAGCCATCACAAGAGGGTGTTGTTGGTGTAGATGCTTTACCAGAGCCAAATAGTGGTCGCGGAGAAGGACATACTCAAGGCAAGTCCCGCAGTAAGTCTAAGACCCCATTTATTGATCCTTTGGAGCCTCACATGGCTACGCTCGAAATAGTTATGTCCGTCGCTCAAGACACCATTGAAGAATTGAAAGAAAGGGTTGACGGTCTCGAGGGAGAGTATGCAAATTTCATAGTGACAACAAAGGCCCTCACCCAAGAACAAGCTGACATTCTTCAATGAGAGTTTCGAGCATTTCACAAAGAGCGTTTCGTCCAAAAAGAACTGCGAGTTGTCCGTACGAAAGTGGAGGAAGTCCACTTGAATTGGGTATGGCACAAGTGCATACTCTCCATTAGCCCGGCATTCGTACGTACGAGTGATGAGCGATGCATCGACGTACCAAAGTTCGACACTTATAATGGCACACGTAATGTCACAGTCGTGGATAACTTTCTCTTCGGGTTAGATCAATACTTCGATGCCATGGGAGTGCGAGAGATGGCATCGAAAGTGGGCACAACCCCCACATACCTTCGAGACACGGCACAACTATGGTGGCCTCGGAAGCATGGTAAGATGAGTAAATGCATTTGCACCATTGATACTTGGGCCAACTTCAAGCAAAACATTCGAAAGCAATTTACCCCAAGCAATGTGGAAAAAGAAGCAAGAGTGCACTTATGTCACTTCAAATAAACGGGTAGTGTTAACGACTACATCAATGAGTTCACTACTCTCATGTTCGAGATAAGCGACATGTCCGATAAAGACTCACTACAAGGAAATTGTGTTTTGGTGACTATCAATTTAGTCTCTATAACTTACCCAAACAATCGCAAAATAGTTCTGCGACTGTTTATTTATAGTCTCATAATAGACGAAAAATGTCGGTCGAGGAAAGCTTTTACGACTAAACCATATTCGTCACTCAATATTCTTGTAAATGACTATTATCTTAGTCATAGATGATAATTAAATCAGTCACCTTTGGTTGATTAGAAGGTTGCAAAGTTAGCCACAGAACTATAGAATACGTGACTAATTATACCAAGCGCCAAAAATAGTTTTTTATAGTCATTTAAGTCCATAAAATTAGTCCGCTTTGGTCTCCTGGAAGGGCATAAATTGGCCACCTAAGGTATTATTTCATAGCCATTGATTTTAGTCACGAATGAATTGTTTGTATGACTATTTTATATGGTCGAAAATCATGATCTTTTGTGGCTAATTACTGTGGTCGACAAACATATTGTTCAGGGTCTAATGTTTTCAGTCAGTGAATATATATATGGGTGACTATTTCACTTGGTTGATGAATATTGGTTTGAGTGACTAATTATCTTATGAATTGATTTTAGTCACGAATGAATTGTTTGTATGACTATTTTATATGGTCGAAAATCATGATCTTTTGTGGCTAATTACGGTGGTCGACAAACATATTGTTCAGGGTCTAATGTTTTCAGTCGGTGAATATATATATGGGTGACTATTTCACTTGGTTGATGAATATTGGTTTGAGTGACTAATTATCTTAGTTGCTAATGATATTGCTTAATGACTATATATTTAGTGCATAAAAAGATTTATTTGGTTATTTAAATTGAGACCACCTTATTTCATAGCCGTTGGTTTTAGTCACGAATGAATTGTTTGTATGACTATTTTATATAGTCGAAAATCATGTTCTTATGCAGCTAATTACCGTGGTTGACAAACATATGTTTCAGTGTCTAATGTTTGCAGTCGATGAATATATATATGGGTGACTATTTTTTTTGGTCGATGAATATTTGTTTGAGTGATTACTTATCTTAGTTGCTAATGATATTGTTTAATGGCTATATATTTAGTACATAAAAATATTTATTTGGTTATTTAAATTGAGACCAATTGTATTGGTCACTAAAATGATGCATCATTGTCCAAAATGTAACTAAAAGAGCATCGGCCAATATAAGATCAATAATTATTTGTAGTCACATAATGTTGCACAATTGCTTGAGCACCTAATTCGAACACCAAAATAAATATATAGAGACCATTTAGTTTGGTCAATAATGACAAGAACTAAATCATATAGTAAATCAAAAATCAATAAATCTTCAAGATTTAATAACATAATAAAAAGTTCAACATTTTAAAAGTGTCTACTGCATAGAAGTTGTAGTAATATAAAATTATTCTTGTAGACTAAAAGCTTAAAAAGAAATATTTGCAGAAACATGACAAACACTCATAGAGTCGGAATAGAAAGGGATGAAAAGTTCACACCAGCTAGTGGCAACTTCTTTAAAATCTTTATGATTTGCACATTTTGTTCTTGCAGTCGTTTAATTTCTTCACTCTGACTTTGGATTTTTTCATTTTGACTTTGAAGTTGTGTGCGCTGACTCTCGATCTCTTCATTTTGATGTTCAAGCTTCTGTTGCAGCTCAATAGTAGTTTGTTTGAATGAAGCATGTGACTGAGGAAATGGACCAAATCTAAGACCTTTAACATATTTTGAACTCCTACCAAGAACTTCTTCACAAATTTCAGCTTCGAATCTTGATTCAGATCCTTCAGCCAATGATTGTTCTTTCAGTTCTAACATTTTCTCCTACAAAATACACATTTTTTTTAATAATTATAGCTACTGTACCTGTATTCAAATCCTCATTCATTGGCCAACCAAAACTCATCATTTTCTTTTACCAATATAGACAATCAAATGAAAAATTTTAGTCACATTAATATAATACCAAGCATTGGAATAATAGGCACGGGTCAACCAAGGATTATAGCTACTGGAGCTATATTTAAATCACCATATTCATTGGTTATCCAAAATCCCTCACTTTTGGCTAACCAAAATTCAACATTTTTTCCAACATTATAAACAACAATTCCAAGCATTATAATAATAGTCACAAGTAAGATATAATAATAACATGCCAACATATAAAATAATCCCAAATTGCTCAACCAAGATAAACAATAAAATTTTTTTCATTCAGCTCTTCAAAAAGAAGCCGACATAAATTTTCATGAAGTGATTAAATATACAAATCACATCTAAATTAAGATTATTAATTAATCAATGTTGGATAAGTGTAATGAATAAACTTACATATCTTTCTCTAGCTTCATCATTGCTCCAACCTTTACTTGCACTCCAATGGGTGTCATGAAACAAAGAAATTGGTCCTAGAGTGTGTCCAAGTCTTTTAGCCTATAATATACAATATTAAAAAGAAATTATTAAATTCAATTATAAATCATTTGAAAATAAAATTTATAAAATATTTAATATACAATTTCCTTTTGATGTTGTATAAAAGGCTTGGATCCACCTCGATGGCCATATTTTAGTTTCTTGCATTTTTCCACATAAATTTTGGATTGTTGCTATAAGTAGAATAGAAAACATATATTAGAAATTACCAAAAATTATGAAATATATGATATATTTTTCTTTATACCTTGAATAGATCACTGTCAAAGCGAAGGTAATCCCAATCTTCTTGATTAACAACTTCTTTGGGGTGATTTTGTAATGCTTCGGCTAAATTCGAATATGTCATGAACTTTGTCTTCAAGAAGTACTTGAAACCTTTGAATCTACGTGCCATTGCACCATTAAGGAATCTTATAACATGTGGTTGGTTGGTGTCAATATCAAATTTGGTCTATGATCATCACAAAGAATTAAAATAGTAAATGAGCCACTGAAATAAATTTTTTTTTCTGAATTTAAAAGTTAAAATAGATTTACCGCCACTCGACCAAACATCTCCTTCTTTTTCTCGAGAGGTACTTGTCTCCATTGATAAACTTTTAACGGTGCAAAAGTCCTCACAATAATGCCTATTTCAATGGATAACCTTGATGAATAAGTGCCAGTGGGTCTTCCATCCTCAACTTCAAAGTCCACATTCAACTTGCTTTTAGACAAATGTAAAATGCGTTCGCAACCAACTCCTCGCGATTTCCCACGAACATTCTTTTTTAGCATTGGCTCTATAAACCCAAATTAACTAAATTAAAATATTTTTTCAAACAAGTAGTAAAATATCAATAATTCCATGATAAAGAGTTCAGGACAAAATAAATAAGATAACAAATGATATAAAAGGGACAAGAAATGATGTCCAAAAGGCATATTAAGCGCTAGAAAAAATACCATCTTCATTCCTAGATTCACAAAAATCAATTAAAGCGGGATTAACTCTTGGCAACATCTCATTTTGTTTAAGAGAATTTGAACGATGTAGTTTAGTACCAGGAGCCATAATCCAAACCTGTTAATATAAAACATTAGATTTATCCGTTATAAATTTAAAAAATTCAAAAATTAGTAAATTGTTTTAATAACTTACAGTGATGTTACAAAAAGAAAATATAATTATAATAGATAAACTAATGACAAAAAATATTGTTATTTAAAATATAATGTTTTAAAATAAAAGGCAATAATCTACATAATGTAATTCCTAAATGCATGTTATGATTACTCATCGTCATAATCTTCTCTATCTGAATCTTCTTGGTCATTGCAATAATCATTCAATGTTTCATCCTCTCCATCATCATCAATATCATTAACTAATATTTGCTTATCAATCCCCTTAATTACAGTAGCATCAACCACTTCTAGATTTACATCACTCCTATGAAAATTCCTAGCCTCTAACTCATCCTCATTTACAACCCACTCATTTTGTGAGGATTCATCTTCTTGGTACACATGATTACCATCATCTTTTTCTTCAATATCATCTATCTCAGGTATGTCCCATAGGTTTCTGTGTTGAAGCTTTTGAACAACTTTCCAACCTATTCCAAACTTGTAGTCATCGAGATAGAATATTTGTTGTGCATAAATGGCTAGTATAAAGGGGTCATTCTCATACCAAAGTTTGCTTGCATTAATGCAAGTAAAGTGATAATCTTAATGTATTCTTTTTCTTTTTTGCATTTTTATCAAACCACTTGCACTTGAATAAAATAACTCGATTGTTGGACATGTAATTTAACTCAACAACATCTGATAAAACCCCATAAAGTTAACTTCTTGGTCATCATTGTCCCCTGATACAGTTACTCTACTATTTTGAGTTGATCGACAATTATCAAGATTTTGAGTATGAAAACGTACCCCATTAATAATACAAGCAGCATATACATTTACCCGAAAATCAGGTCCACAAGCCAAAGAGAAAAGCTGGCCAGTGGCTTCTGTAGAACCTTGATTGCGTAATATAGTCATCTAGATTTACAATTAAATTTTAGAACTAGAGAAAATAATGTACTTGTAGATTTAAAAATGTATAATGTAAGGCAATTTATTGACTTACATGATTTTTAAACCATGAAGGAAATAATAGCTCTTGTCTTTGATGTATATTGACACAATTTTCTTTTTCCAACTCCTTTATGTGTTCCCTATATAGACATGTATTCTTATAATACAATTTTTTAAAATCTATTCAAAAGTAGAAAATATAATCAATATATGAAAAGTAAAGAAAGCTAATGTCACGTACTCTAAATATGGTTGTAGTTCTTCGCAATTATTCATGACATACCAATGAGCCCTTATGATATCTTCATGTGAAAATTGTATTAGCTGACGTGACCCAAATAGACGAGCCTTTTGGGAAAATACCGATAACCCGCCATCTACTTGGCCATATACCCCATCATCATTTCACTCAGCTCAATTAAATCTTGTTTCTATACCTCGAAGATACATTGAACAAAAATTCAATGCTTCATTTACAATATAGGCCTCTGCAATAGAACCTTCAGGCAGAGCTTTATTCCTCATATATTTTTTTAATTTTTCTAAATATTTTTCAATTGGATACATCCATCGATATCCAACAGGGCCAGTAATTTTAGCCTCCAATGGTAGGTGAACAACTAAATGGACCATAATGTCAAAGAATGCTGGAGGATATCTTTTCCAGCTTACAAAGTATTACAACTATATCTTTCTCTAATTTATTCATATCAGATACAGATAAAGTTCTGCAACATATTTGCTGAAAAAAATGAGATAACTCAACTAATGGAGTGCATACATCCTTTCGCCTATACTGACGTATACCCACTGGTAAAAGTCGTTGTAACAACACATGGCTATCATGAGTTTTCAATCCTGATATCTTACCATCCTTGACATTAACATTTTTAAAGATATTTGCTGCATAATCATCTGGAAATTTAACAGATTTTAAAAACCTACAAAAATCCCTTCTTTCATCAATAGTGAGTGTATAACAAGCATGTGGTTTTTCAAGCTTTGTCCCATGAGGATTTAAGTGCAACTCTGGCCTAATGTTTAAATCAAACAAATCCATCCTAGCTTTATATGTATCTTTCGATCTTCCATCAATATTCAACAAAGTACCAACAATACTATCGCATATGTTTTTCTCAATATGCATTACAACAAGATTATGTCGAATCTTTAGTTTTGACCAATTTAGTTCTTTTTACGAGTTCGCTTCTTTTTCCTCGCCACATGATCTGGATTTTTTTCCAAAACTCACATTTGGAACTTCAGTCAATTGCTCTAAAATTTGTTCTCTAGTTAACACCTTTGGTATAGAATTACGAGTATTTTTGGAAGACAAAAATCGTTTGTGGCCCATGTAACATATTTTACTTCTCAATACTTATGATGCTGTATTTTTATTACAAACTGGGCATGCCTTGTAACCCTTTGTGCTCCAACCAGGTAAATTTCCATAAGCAGGAAAGTCATTAATCATCCATATAACAGTTGCATGTAAACAAAATCGTTCCATACTATAAGCATCATAAGTTTGGACATCATCATCCCAGAATTCCTTCAATTCATCTATTAATGGGCGCAAGTAGACATCAATATCTCTTCCTGGTGCTATTGGTCCGGGAATAAGTAGTGACATCATAAAATATTGTTCTTTCATACACTTCCATGGAGGTACATTATATGGGATGAGTACAACTGGCCACATGCTATATGCATTACTCATATTTCCAAATGGATTAAAACCATCTGTTGCAAGACCTAATCGAACATTGCGAGAATCAAGAGCAAATTCAAGATTTTGCTTGTCGAAGTCCTTCCAAGCTTCAGAGTCTGCCCGGTGTCTTAGGATACCTTCTGTATCGACTCGTTTTTCTTTATGCCATCTTATATGACAAGCAGTATGCTTACATATAAACAATCTTTGCAGTTTAGGTTTCAACGGAAAATACCGTAGTATTTTTTGTGGAATTTTTTTACCCTTTCCATCAATAATTTTATATCTAGGTTCATTATATATAAGACATTTTTCAGCTCCAGCATGGTCCTTCCAAAATAGCACACAATCATACTTACATGCATGAATTGATTCATAACCTAATCCTAATTCACGCAACATCTTCTTAGCATTATAATACGATGTGTGAATATTAGATCCATTAGGCAAAATAGCTTTCAACAACTGGAGCAATATATCAATTGTTTTATTGGTACACTGATTTAACACTTTTATATGCAACAATTTCACCACAAAATCTAATACTGATTTAACACTTTTATATGCAACAATTTCCAAGATGGCCTTAAGGATTGGGTCAAGACAGAGCTTGATAGACAAAACGTTCAAATACTTGATGATGTTATCGCCATTGCGGAGTCGCTCACCAAGTACTCCGCCCAATCCAAAGATGAAAAGGCCTAATGAAGGCAAAGATAGGGGAGAAAGTCACAAGGACAAGGGCAACAACCGTAATGATTGGAGGCGGAAAAGTTTTTTTAGCAACAAAAGCTGGTGCGTGAAGCCTCGAAGCCTATGCTTTTATATGCCATGGCCTTCATTAGGTGCGTGATTGTCTGGAGAAGAAGTCGCTTAATGTTTTTACGGCTAAACTCAAGAGCAATCATATAATGTTAAAAAAAGAACCCCAACTCAGCATAAGTTCTCTCCAACATCTTAACGAACCCGAGACCCAACAGCCTGCACTCACCAAGAAAGGGCTCATATAAGTGAGCATGGTAATAAACGGCCAATTCATCCGAGTGCTGCTAGACACCGGAGCAACACATAACTTTGTGTCTGTAGATAAAGCCAAGTGCTTAAGCCTCAAGACCACCAAGGAAGGAGGCACGATGAAGATGGTGAACTTACCCGGCAAGCCCATTACAGGCATTGCACGCATTATACGCCTTGCACACAATACTCGGGACATGGAGCAGAAAGTTTGAATTCTCCATTGTACCCATGGATGACTTCAAAATGGTCATCGGCATGAAATTCTGCGATCAAGTCCGGGCCTTTCCATTGCCTGCCATAAACGTTTTAAGCATCCTTGATGGAAGTAAAGCATGTATGGCTCCCATGGAACGTGGCAAATCCAAAAAGAAGACTCTCTCGACTATGCAATTCAAAAGGGCTTTCAAGAAGGACTTATGCTTTTTGGTCTCCATCCGAGAACTAAACGAGGGAGGAGATTGTGGAAACTCACCAAGCCAAATCCCTCTACAAATACAAGCCATCCTCGATGAGTTTAAGGATGTGATGCTTTCTGAGCTTCCAAAAAAGCTCCCGCCCTGTCGAGAAGTAGACTACGAGATTGAGCTCGAACAAGGTTTAAAGCCACCAGCCTTGGCGCCCTGCTGCACAACGCCGTTCAATCTTGAGGAGTTACGGAGACAACCTAAATACTTGTTGGAAACATGCTATATTCATCCATCGAAGCCCTATTTGGTGCACCGTTCCTCTTTCAAAAGAAAAAGAATCGATTATTGTAGATGTACATCGATTATAGAATGCTCAACAAGATCACTATCAAGAATAAGTATTTGATTCCCTTAATAGTTGATCTCTTCGACCAACTTGGCAAAGCGAGTTAAATTACCAAATTCGTATCGTAAAGATAGACGAACCTAAGATATTGTGCACAACAAGCACCACACTCGAGTAGCATGCCCAATATTTACAATAAGTTCTCTAAGTACTTTGAGATAACGAGCTCTTTCTCAAAATAAAGAAGTGCTCATTTGGTTAATAAGAAGTGGGGTTCCATAAGATTGCAGGTGAAAAACTCATGATGGAAAACTATAAGGTGAAGGTCATCCTTGAATAGGAACCTCCTACGAAAGTGTTCGAGCTTCGCTCATTCCTTGGGTTGGTAAACTACTACCAATGCTTTATCAAGGGCTACTCAGCAAAGGCGGCACCCTTGACAGATTTGTTCAAGAAAAACAGAACATGGCATTGGTCCGAAAAGTGCCAACATGCATTCAAAGAGTTAAAGAAAATAATTTCCAAAGAACCTATCCTCACTCTTCTAGATCACGCTGAGCCCTCTGAAGTCCAAACGGATGCCTTAGATTTTGCTATAGGTAGATCCCTTATGCAAGAAAACTACCCAATAGCTTTTGAAAGCTGGAAGCTAAATGGCACGGAACGATGCTACACGGTCAAGAAAAGAGATGACAGCCATCATTCATTGTCTAAGAGTGTAGCGACATTACTTGTTTGGCTCACACTTTATGATCATGACGGAAAATGTAGCAAAAAGCCAATATTATTACGGACGCCTTAAGGCGCAAAGTCGAATTGACAACTCTTATCTCACACATCAAGAAAAGCCTCCAACAAGATCCTCTAGCAAAAGACTTATTGGAAAAGGTGTCCGAAGGCAAGATAAGATGATTTTGGTGAGAGGAAAGCATCCTTATCACCAAATGAGATCAGTTATTCGTGCTAAAGTGGGAAAACTTACAAAAAGAAGTCATCAAGAGGTTCCACGACTCCAAGTGGGTTAGTCACCGAGGAATTGAGCGCACCATCGTACTAGTCCAAGCGTTGTACTTTTGGCCATACATGAGGAACAACATCGAGGCGTATGTACGAACTTGTCTTATGTGCCAACAACAAAAGGTAGATCACCAACTCTCAGCTGGATTATTGGAGCCCCATCACTCGCAATAAAGTTATGAGAAAGTGTCTCCATGAAATTCATCACGACATTAATCAAGATGTTTGGGGAGTTCTAAAGAGTATTGTGAGTGACCGAGACCGTCAGTTTATCGGATGTTATTGGACAGAGCCCTTCAAAATGTTGGGGACTAATCTCAAGTTCTTAACAAGCTTTCACCTACAAACGGATAGGCAGACCGAGTGCATTAATGGCCTCCCCGAGATGTACTTGAAGCACTATGTGAGCACTCATTAGTGTGATTGGGCCAAGCTACTCGACATCACCCAATTGCTTATAAGTTGTAGCAAAGTAAGACAATAGACAGGAGTCTATTCAAAATTATCATGAGATTCCAGCATGTGACCCCCAACGTCATAGCCTCAACTTTCGAAGGAAAAAGCCTCACAGCTCACAAGCTTGCCCGTAAATGGCACGAGGAAGTGGACATTATGCAAGCCAACCTCAACAAAGCTGCGAAGAAGATGAAAAAATGGGCAGACACAAGGAGATGTCATATTGAGTACAAAGAATGTGATCAAGTTATGATCAAACTCCTACCCCAACAATTCAAGACATTGTGAAAAGTTCATAAGGGGCTAGTGAGGCATTACGAGGGACCCTTCTGAGTTGTACGACGTGTAAGTAATGCCTAATATTAACTTCAACTTCTGCCAAGACTTAAGATTCATCCAGTTTTCCATGTAAGCCTTCTCAAACCATATCATGGAAATGCAAAAAGACCTAAGGCACAGAGAATCAAGGAGTACGCCAACCGCTATTATCATCGCGTTCAACAAAAATGTGGACTACATCATTACGGATCATATGATTTGGAGGAGAAGTGTACTACCATACAACGAGTACTTAGTGAAGTAAAAAAACCTCTCTGAGAGCGAAGCCACTTGGGAACGCGAAGATGAATGATGGCAATTCATTGAGCACATTCAAAATTTCAAGCACGAGAACACGACGAGGACGCCGCAAGCTTTGGTAGGGGAAGATGTTACAGATTGACCAAGTTGCCAACCTAAGAGCCCATGATTTCAGGCTAAGAGCCCAAGTTTAGTCCAAGAGTGCTAGCTTAGCCCGACTCTAGAATTTTCTAGTTAACTCTGGCACATCTAAGCTTGTACATATCTAAAATTCTCCATACATCTCTAGCACATATAAATACCTAGATATTTAGGTAAGTTGGTAGAATGTTCTAGAATTCTGGAGCTTGGCAAGCCTCCCTATAAATAGAAAATGACATTTAGCATTTGAGCATCAAGCTTAGAGTAAACAATTTAAGCACTCTTGTAAGCTCTCTTGTAATCTCTCTTGCGAGTAATACAATTTTCCGCTTTCAGCTCAATTGCTCTCTTCTTTCTATCTCTTTTGAAAACCTCCAAGCTTAGCTAGTCGAGAAGCTTGAAGGCTTGCTTAGCAACTTTCGGTAAGAGTTGTCTAAGTGCCGCACAGGTTTGTTGCGCAAAACACTCATACCGTGACACTTCACTCTCTTACGTAAGGATAAAAATAGGCTAAATTGAGCTCGACTTGGCAACGCCCAAACCCAACCCTATAACTAGAATAAAAGGCATGAGCCTTAAAAAGCCCTGTCCATTGAACTTCGTGTCAAACCGAACCAGACCCGATTTTCAGGTCAGTTTTGGACTTAGAAAATTTTTGTTGATTTAGTGGTAAATACGATGCCAAAACATATTTGCTTGTTTAGATTGAAATTACGGTCAATTAACATCATTCCTTACTATAATCATTTAGACAAAACAACCAAAACATTCACTTAAACACAACAAAAAAATAGCAAAAATGCTTATTCATAAAATTAAAAAAAAAAGTTGAGTCTAAAGTACAAGTATATAAGAAGCATCATCTTGATATGTTAGATTTTTTGGGTATTGACATTATAGTAAGAAATAAGAAATTCAAAATGGCTAGTTGAGTTCAATAAAAGGTAAGATTTCAATGGTAAACCACCGTGGCGGGCGGCTACCGCGGCAAGAAGCAGTGCCTGTGATGGAACCCTCTCTCATGCCTAGATGTCACAGCGTGACTTCAAGAGTAGTTGGTTGGTTGGCAGTGCAAAGTCTAGCTAGTTGGTGGCGGTGACATGTGATGGCATGAGTTTGTGCCACCAGCAGCTATATTTAGTGAGGATTGGTGTTGGTGCAAACTCTAGCTAGTCTAGAATTTGTGAGATATGTGTGAGGGACTTAGGATTTTTTGTGTTTTTTTCACACTTGTTGAAGTCATACGTGTGTTATATGTTTTTTTTTTTAATTTTTGAGTGTAAAGGTTGGATCCGGGCTGATAAAACTCAAATTCCGACTCAAATTTAATTGAGCTTTAATATTTAGACCTAAACCCGATCCTTAATCATTAAATTCGAGTTAAATCCCAAAAACTTTAGGCCGGGTCAATCAGATAAAAAATCAGGTCGAATTTTTTTAACATCCTTACTCTTGCCACAATTCTAAATCTAGTATGTTGGAACTTTTAAGCTTTGTGAAGTTTTGTGTCACTAATTTTGCATGAGAAATTTTTTTGCTAATTTCAAGTCAATTACGTTTGATAACCCAACTTGATGGACCCTCTTTTAATATTTCTCGTAAAAACTATCAGCAGTCCAATTATTAATTAATCCACTGCATTTACATCCACCTTTCAAGCATACGGATGAAAGAAAAATAGCTACAATCTATACATTGCTAAAAAATCCACCAAGATTTGCGCAGAACATGCAATTAATCGAATATGCAGCCATAAATAGTTCTAGCTTCTTTTCACTAAACTTGGGTAAGGAGGAGCAATCATGTTAGCATTTTACCCTGAGGTAAAAAAATGTTATAGGATTTTAGAAGGCCTTTAAACACATTTTAACCTTCCCCCCCCCCCCCCCCCCAAAAATTTACAAATGGTAACAAGCATAGTCCGTTGCGGGTTTACAATTACCAAATCGGCATCCGCATAAAATTTGAATTACAAAACCCACCCGCAACTTGCTGCGGATTTTAACTTTTTGAAGAAAACCCACCCGTTACAGATTTTGACAATTACTAAAACCGCAATAGCATCCAGTGGATTTTATTTGGATTTTTACATTTAAAATTTCAAATGTTTAATATGTATATTTATAATAATAGCCTAAAATTTCACATCACACACCTAATTCTGAATTTAACCAATATAAATGAAAAATTAAAATTTCAAACATCAATCCAATACATATTCAAAATTTTAAGTATAAAATGCACCGACCGATAAAAGAAGCCACAAATTAATATAAAAAATAACAATTATCATTTTATATTATCACTCAACATAAATTTCAAGAAAAAATCTTCATTTCATTCACCATCTTCAACATTCATCCTACACGATTCCTACAATAATGATTTAAGATTAATATTTTATAAAGAATAATACTTTTTGATTAGTAATCCAACATCATCCCTTTTAATTTGGTTTCCTTTAGTTTAAGGCATGACTTTAGTTAAGGCTTAAATTATTGGGCACATTACAACTTGTACACTCGCTTACACTTTATATTATTTACTTCATGTATTTTACAATTTAAATTATTTTTCGATTAAATTAAATTACAAATAAGTAAAAAAATTACAAGTGATTATACCCAAAATATTTGAGTAATACCAAACCCATCTACAACCTAGTGCGAGTTTCAATTTATAATACCAAACCCATCCATAACCCACAAAATTACCCGCAGCATACAAGTTTTGGTGGGCGAATTTTGAGTAAGTTTGTAGGTACCATTGTCATCCCTATATGATTCCAGAAGGCCTGTAAACACATTATAAAACGGATATGCTGTGGGATTAGATATTGACATGCTATCATTCATCAAAAAATGGCGTGACTTTCCCAACCGCATTACATTGAAATTCCTGGTTGCGATATGTAGATAACTCTTCAAAATCCCTAAATAACACCAAGCCCCGGTAATCAAAAAACTTTTCACTGCCAATGTACAGAAACAAAACGTCAAACAACTTTCAATAACATGAATCTAACAACAGCCATGCAGCCGCTTTCTCCTTTTAGTGTGCCTATTTTCCAAATCAGGTTTATAACTGATAAAAAGTAATACCGTCTAAAGTCCAGGGTTGTTAGTACAGTAGTGGAGATGATCTAGGATGCTTCTCCACCCTTCAGCAGTTGAAGATGATCTAGGAAAATTCTTTGCCTTGCGAGTTATCATAGGAGATTCTTAACAACTATCTCAAGATAATAATCACGCTCTGAGTTGATTGAAGATGATCTAGGAAAATTCTTTGCCTTGCGAGTTATCATAGGAGATTCTTAACAACTATCTCAAGATGAGTTATCATAGGAGATTCTTAACAACTATCTCAAGATAATAATCACGCTCTGAGTTGATTGAAGATGATCTTGGAAAATTCTTTGCCTTGCGAGTTATCGTAGGAGATTCTTAACAACTATATAACGCTCTGCATTCTTTAGCTGAAATCTCACAAGCTTAAGACCATTCTCACTACCTTGAACCTCAATCAACTCAACCATCTTCAGATTATAAGTCAAACATGAAATAGCCTTGTCCATTTTTCCCAAAGCAATGAAATATGATCTAGTCCTCATCATAATTTTGTGAAATGACAAGATATTGCAGACTATTATGCCTGGAAAAAGAAGGAAGATAGAAAATTAAATTTGCGAGCAAAGCAAACAGTGGAAGCAACACCTAACTTACAATGTAATTGCTTTTTGCTACCTTTCCTATAAGAAACAGAGGTTAAAGTAGCAACACTGTAACCAGCTAACAGATTAAACAATGCCGAAAGAACAAATTTTTATTTAAACCCCTACTGGCTGTAAGACTATGGTGAGCAGTATCCATCCATTGAAGACATTCAACATATGAATTTGTATGTTCACTTGCATAATCATTTGAAAAGAAAATTTCCAGATTTCTAGAACTAGTATACCAGATGCCTATGTTACAGATATGTCAAACAGTTCATGGTGACACTCCAACAAGGGAAGTAAAAAGGCCTCATCTCTGTTGATATTACTTCTATTATCAAATTTGTTTTAAGGGAACATTTCCCAGAGTCATACAGTCCCTCCTCTGTACTTATAATAAACCTTTGTGGGATCAATTTCCTCGTGTAGGAATTGGACTGGTATGGCATCTAATCTTCAAAGGTATGACATGAATGGCAAATGTCGGTAGCAACCAACCAAAATACCTGCATGGTACTACTTTCTGGCAATGAACTATCTGGGGAAGTGCCAGATCTAACAAATCTTTCAAGACAAGGCATCTTGAACCTGCCACCGAACTACTTGACCAAAAATCTGCCAGTGAGCATTGGAGGCTCACATGTCCTAGAAGAATGACAATGTTTTTTTTCTCGGCACATTTTGTCTATCTAAGGCTGTATTATGCCCTGTATCCTAAAAATGCAGTAAAGAAAGAATCTGCAGATGCAAAAAATTGATCTTATATGTAAGAACCTAATAATAGCATTTAACCTCAAGCAAAGCCAGAGCACAATAAGTGAGTCAACTACAGAAAATGGTAACCAACAATAACTTTCTCATTACTGAAGGTATTCCACAAAAAGTAAAAGAGTCACCCAAAACATAACTCTTAACACCATCTAACGCTGTATATTAAGCATAGCTTTGGCCTCATTCTGCTCTTCAACAAACTCTTCAGTCGCGTACTTCTTCAACAACTCCATCTTTTTCCTCTCAATAACCATCTTTTCAATCTCCTTATCATCAGGCAACGGCACGTGCACCACAAACTCCCTCTCCTTCTCTTTCCTCTCCATCTCCAATTCCCTCATCCTCTCCTCCAAAACCACATCCTCTTCCCCCTCCTTCAAGATCTCCTTCACCGGCCCCATCACGCTCGCCTCTTCCCCGCTCTTCACCGTCTTCATCGCCTCCTTCTTTATCTCATCCAACCTCTTCCACTCCTGCACCGCCTTCGCACGCATTTCCCTCTCTGCGGGCCCCTCAACTCTCTCCAAAACCCCATCTTCATCATCCCTGTACCCATAATAACTCGCATCAATCCTCTTATAAATATCATACCTAGTTCTCCGCTTTCGCAACTCCGGCGGCTTCTCAAACAACTCCCTGACACCCGGCAGCTTCTTCGCGGCGCCAAAATAACGGTACCCGGGCCCACGCCCGCTAGGGTTCGGGACGTCGACGATGTTCCCTTCCAAGTCCGTCATTTTAGCAAGGTGTTTGGTGTAATTGGGGCCGCCGAGTTCGAAAATCCGTCTCTCCCAGTGCCCCTTCTCGCGGATTAGTTTGTTAATCTCGTCGTTGAGGTCGCGGAGCCGGTGCTCGCCGAGGCCTTCGTTCTGGATCTCGGCCACTTTGCGGCCGATTTCTCGCATGATTTGCTGCCGCCATTTGTCCGCCTCGCTGAGATCGCGGCACTCAGAGGCTAAATACGGACGCCGTTCTTTGGGTTTCTTTTTCTCTTCTGCCTGTAGCGCGATGTACCGATTCAGCATCGACTGAGCTTTCTCTTCGTTACGAGCCATGGCTCTTTTCTGACTCTGGATTCGCGAGTTTGTCTGAATAAACCCAAAAAATCAAAACCCTAATTTTTAATTTTGAGAAGAGATTTATCACTCAAGCCTGAGCAACGAAGTTTCAACGCTAAATAGGCGACAAGAGAGACGACTAAGAAGGAAATTAATAATACTATTGCTATATAAATAATATTTTGGAAATTATTATTATTATTTAAGTTTTATTATCTATTCTCTTTAGAAGAGGATTGTATTCTATCGTAATCCCAAATCATCTTTTTATCTTTTTATTATTTTAATAGACGTGAAGTTATAATATGAATAATATGTTTGTTTATAGATTGTTTTCAATAATGAAAAGATTTGTTAGTTAATTTGTATTTATAAATATTTAATAAGTTTATTTTCACTCAATTAATAATTCATTACTTTTTCATTGTTACTCTTAAAAATTTCAAGTAATAGTAGTCATCGGTAAAAATTTTACAATTAATAAAATTATATATTTGTTTCATCACCTTACCCACAGAATGTAACATTAATCTTTAATTAATGAGATCATAAGAACTTATTTATTAAATGTCTGAAGTATGAAATTTTATTAATTTTAGATCTTTTAAAAATATTTAGATAGTTACATTAAAGAAAATGATATTTAGACAGTTGCATAAATGAACTTTTATACATTTTATCTAAATGAGAAAAGGCTCATTGAGAAAAAAATATTATATTTCAAAATATTTCTATTAAATATGCTTACTTCTTAACCTATAAATTCTATGAACAAACATATTATAAAACTTAAAAATAAAAATTATATTTCTTAAGGTCTGGATGTTTTCACCCCATTAATTTTATAAACCCACCCCACCCCCATAAAATAATTACAATAAATTTGCATCATTTTATAAAATTATAAATTAATAATAAATTTAAACAATTAATTAATTAAATCATTCTTATAATACTTTTATTTTTCTTTTCTAACTTAGACTTTAACAATCTTTAACCATTTAAGATTGCTTTAAAATAAGCTTAATTTTACTATTTTATCCTTATAGTAAAAAATAACCAAATACCTCTAATTGTTTAGAAATATATTATTGTAACTAATTGTTTAGGAATTTAGTTTTATGCTTTATAATCGAACATGTTTTATATAAAATTGAATAATTTTTAATACTCCACATGTCCTAATTATATGTAGTTAGTTTAGTGGAATATTAATAATAGACTAAAAACTACTATTTATACATCATCAAAATATAAAAAAAATTATATAAAAGAATAATTAAATTTAAAGTAAATTTTGAGATAAACCCTATTTTTTATTTATAAAAACAAACACGATGCCTCTTATATTTAAATATTAAAAAAATAAACATATTATTTAAATATTTATATTCATACTTATTTAAATTTTAAAAATATATTCAAATTTCAAATAAAAAACCAAAGCTATCAGATACTACGCTTGATCCCACTTTTCATAATAAACCCGCTATAATAAGCTTATAAAAGTCAAACGTTTCCTACTGCTCCTTTCTCTCTCTTTGCCTCCCTCCCTCGGAGTGAAATAATCCACGGGCCAATATTTTTCTTGTAAAATCAAATCTAATGCTAAAGCTTAAAGAGTATCAAATTGCAATTGCCAATTGTAACATGAAGTCTTTTGAGGCCAGCTTGGAGTCCTATGGAACATGACATTCCGCACTTCAGACTTTTTCGAAGCGCAAAATGCAAGTCTTATCCTTGTAGTTGTAGTTATATTTAATTTATTCTAATTCAGCGGTCATGTTTGCTATATTGCGTATTGCCTTATGACCAATTCTCCAATATTTTGGATAATGTCAAAATCTTTTTAGAAGCATTCAAAGTGATGATCGCAATCTAAAAGTTGTACTCGCTAAAAATATTGGTCAACAGATTGTCGGGTTAACAAGAAATCCTAGACAGAGTCATGGAAGTCAAGTTGCCCAGACGAACGAGTAAACATAACACTGTTTCCAGTCACCAGGAAACAGATGTTCCAAGGAGATAATGCTAAACAAGCTCTGAAGCATGATATAAGCTTGCACGAGGGATGTTCGTTTCACCATCAGAAGCACTTTCTCAAAACAAACATGAGAAACAACCAATACATTCAGCCCATCTTTCTTGTTCTTCTCTCAGGATTCTTGCTTTTCAACTTCATCAAGCTCAGCTCTTGCCAGAGCATTGGTCGTTGCGTGCAGAAAGAGAAAGAAGCGCTTCTAAAGATCAAGGCACACCTAACAGATCCTTCAGGTCGACTCTTTTCGTGGACTGGGGAAGACTGCTGCAAATGGGAAGGTGTGGTCTGTGACAATAGCACGGGAAATGTTGTTCAGCTAAAACTACGCAGCCCACAGATTCCTGACAGTTTTCAGGACAATGGAACAAATTATCAACTAGAAGGTGAGATCAATCCATCTCTGCTCGAGTTGAAGCACTTAAGTTACTTAGAGTTGAGCTTAAACAATTTCCAAGAAAGCAGAATTCCAAACTTCCTCGGTTCACTAGAGAAGTTGAGGTATCTCAATCTCTCTGGGGCATCCTTTGCTGGAAATATTAGTTCGAGTTTTGGGAATCTGTCAAGCTTGCAGATTCTTGATCTTAACACATTTTACTATTCTTCAATAGAAAGTGATGACTTGGAGTGGCTCAGTAGGCTTTCCTCTTTACAATACCTTAATTTTGAAGGCGTGGATCTCAGCAAGGCTGGAAGCAGTTGGGTTCAAGCCACTAATATGCTTCCTTCTCTTTCTGAGTTGCACCTGCCAGCTTGTGGGTTATCCGAATTCCCTTCCTTTTCAGTGGTCAACTTTTCTTCCCTCTTAGTTCTTGATCTCTCCAGCAATGATTTCAGTTCATCAATAGCCCACTGGTTGTTCAACATTAGTAAGCTTGCACATCTTGATCTTAGCACAAACAATCTCGAAGGTGATATTCCAGATGCACTTGCCAGTATGACTAGCCTTCGCGAGCTTGATTTGTCCGAGAACTCACTTATTGGGGGTCGGATACCGAAACATTTGGGAGGTCTCTGCCGTTTGCGGAATCTTGATCTTTCTGGTAATAACTTGGATGGTGAGATAACTGAATTCGTAGATAGTTTGTCTAAATGTACCAACAGTAGCCTAGAGTCACTGGATTTGGGGCAAAATCACCTGGGTGGATCTCTTCCCAATTCTCTCGGACACTTGGAAAACCTCAAGTTTCTTCAGCTATGGGAAACTTGTTCCGGGGTTCAATCCCAGAGTCCATTGGCAACTTGTCGTCCTTGAGAGAACTTTATCTCCATAATAACCAAATGGATGGGACAATTCCAGAAAGTTTGGGAAAACTATCTCATCTTGTTGTCTTAGATATTTCCGGGAATCCATGGATTGGGGTGGTGACAGAAGTTCATTTTTCGAAGCTCAAGAACTTAAAGGAATTGCATATTGCCAAGTCTTCGTTGGCGCCACGGCTCACCTTGGTGTTTAATGTGAGTCCGGAATGGGTTCCTCCTTTTAAACTCAAATACATAAGGCTGAGATCATGTCAATTAGGTCCCAAATTCCCTGCTTGGCTGAGAAACCAGAATGAGCTGCAAACTTTCATCCTCAGAAAGACTCAAATTTCAGACACCATACCAGAGTGGTTTTGGCAGTTGGATTTATCACTGTATGAACTTGATCTTGGTTATAATCAGATAAGTGGAAGAGTTCCAAATTCCTTGAAGTTTCTTCCTCAGTCTAATGTTTACTTAAACTGGAACCTATTTTCGGGTCCTTTTCCTCTGTGGTCTTCTAATGTGAGTTCCCTAAATTTGAGCAACAATTATTTTTCAGGACCAATTCCTTCAGATATTGGTGAAAGGATGCCCATGTTAACAGATATGGATATCTCCCACAACTTCCTTAATGGTACCGTTCCTTTGTCCATTGGAAGACTAAGTTCACTTACCACTCTTTCAATCTCCAACAACAATTTGACGGGACATATTCCGGAATTTTGGAATGGTTTGCCATTTTTGTATGCCGTGGACATGTCAAACAACAGCTTATCTGGCGAGATACCAAGTTCCCTGGGTTCCCTGCGGTTTCTTAGGTTCTTAATGCTGAGCAACAATCGTCTGTCCGGGGAAATCCCTTCAAGCTTTCAGAATTGCACAACCATTCATACTCTTGATCTTGGAGACAATAAGCTTTCAGGTAACATTCCAGCATGGCTAGGGAAAAGCACATCTCTATGGATTTTACGTCTTCAATCAAACTTGTTTTTGGGAGACATTCCCTCACAGCTATGCAATCTTTCCTCTCTTCACATGTTGGACCTTGCACATAATAATTTGTCCGGATCAATTCCCTTGTGTGTCGGGAACTTGACTGGTCTGGCATCGGATATGAACTCTGAAAGATATGAGGGGAATGTTTTGGTGACAACCAAAGGAACAGAATACTGGTATGAGTCAACTCTTTATCTAGTGAACAGCATTGACCTTGGTTACAACAGCTTATCTGGGGAGATACCCGATCTGGCAAATCTTTCAGGACTTGTCATTTTGAACTTGTCCACGAACCATTTGACAGGAAAAATACCAGACAGCATCGGGAGCTTCGAACGATTGGAAACTCTAGACCTCTCCAAAAATCAACTTTCTGGAGCAATTCCGCCTAGCTTGACTTTTTCAACTTTTCTGGCTCACTTGAACCTGTCATACAACAATCTTTCTGGTGAAATCCCATCAAACAATCAATTCCAGAGCCTCAACGATCCATCCATTTATGAGGGCAACCCTGCACTTTGTGGATCTCCACTACCAAACAAGTGCAATAAAGACAAAGCGGTGATGAGGATGGAGATGACTTCGACAAATTGTTGTTTTACAGCAGCATAGCAGCGGGATTTATAGTTGGGTTTTGGGGAGTTTGCGGAACTTTAGCGATAAAAAAGTCTTGGCGGCTTTCGTATTTTGGATTTGTTGACAAAATAAAAAAATAGGCTAATGTTGCTCGCCTTCCAGAGAGAATAGACCAAATCGATGCTTCGTCTTGCTACACTTATATTTGGTTCTCAATGTTGCCTTTGTATAATAGAAACATTCCCTGTAATGCAATAAAGCAGCTATTTCAAGTTGGGGCATAGATACTAATCATCTTAATTTCTGAACAAACACAACAGGAGGATAAAACAAACTCATGTAATATAATTTTTTTTCTTTTTTTTTGCTATTGAGTCTTCATTTGAGCTACAATACACTGCTGCTCAATCGATACACTTGGCTTCTGGACATCCATGTGAATACAATTGAATCACGAGGCAGTAGACTACAGATAGTACGAATATCCAATGTCGTGTCTCTTAGGATTTTCTTTTCCATTATTTTCATGGCATTTCGAGGATTGATGGCTTCATTTTTTTGAATATTTGCAATCAAGGAAACACATGAGGAAAGCAGTTCATGGAACATGAAAGCTCCAATTGAAACTTGAAAAAGACAACATATCGTAGCACATTATTGAAGAGTATTGCACCTGTGCAAACAAAAACCAGTGGAAGGAAAAGTGAGAACAATCAGCATTTGTATTATATACTGCAGGGGAGGTCTCCTCTCAGAATTTTTTCTTCCTTGTTTATTTTTGGTCCTTCAGGAAACATGCTTCCCTCGGATTTCAAAACATTGATTTATGTTATTTCTGGGGAAATCACCCCATTTGATAATAGGTAACAATCTCCACTACTTGACCTTCAGCATATCAATCATCAGTGCCAAACTAACGGTCGCCAAACTCTCCCGTACCAGGTATCACAAGGAATTCTTAATTCTAAGCAACATCAGTCTCTGAAGTGACAATTTTCAGTGATGGAAAACGTTTGCAAACACATTGGATTCCCTCTGGAGGCTGAAGTTAAATCATATGATTAGTTCATTAAATGAAGGATGTACCATAACCAGTAACGAGAACCACTTACAGAGATGAGATTCAGGAATGTGAATTGGGATTCTGGAAATCCTTTCTCTATGAGTAGCTGAATAGCTTGGTTGGTAGAGTTCCCTATAAGGAAAGCAATCGAGAATGGTTTCAATTATCAGCCTTGGTAAATAATGTCCATCATACAATGATCCAGCCAGCAGGCACAGAAGATGCTACTAAAAGTTAAGAAATGTACGCGAGCATCGTATTGCCCTTTATCTTAGGTTCAGAAAGATAGGTGACTCATTTATCAGTAAATCAATAGCTTGTGTGCAATCACCTTCCTTTATTATTCGTATTTAAGGGAAGATACAGTCATCAAACAGCAGTCTCAAATATTTTTCAACAAATAAATTAGTTTTTGACATTCCATTGCTCTCTTTCTTGAATTCCTTCTGTTTCAAAAATTAGCCTCATATCAGAGGAGGGGGAAAGAGAGATGACTACAGCATAACAAATTATTGGCAGATGCCAAGAAAATAGAAATTGTGGAAGAACATCAAGAATACTTGTGGCAAGAACAGGATCTAGAAGCATATCAGTGGGCAGCTTCTCATAGATAAGCTGATTATATTGAAACCAATAATGCATTATTAAAATTAATTCAATTTATTCATATAGGAACAAAGAGGGAAACCTCTCTTTCTAGAAAATCTTTTCTACAGCGCATTATATTGTTACCTGTTTGGCACTGTACCCATCACGGTGAATCAGAATTTTTCCAATTTTTATTCCCTCAATTTTTATTCCCTCAATTTTTATTCCCTTGCACCATGCACGCAATGCATTTTCCATGCTTTTGCTACTTAACATCACAATAGAAAAATGTTAGCATATATCAAAACAGAAAAAAAAAAAGGCAACCCACTAAAATATAATGTGCAGTAGCAAATTCCTCCATAAAGCTCTATACCAAGCTTGCAGAATCACATGCTGAAGATCAGACTTTAAGATTCATCAGAGTCATAAGATTGAAATTGGCACCACCACTCTAAATTCAAGTATAAATGCCATCCAACTAACTGAAAAAACAAAACCTCAGTAAGAGATTGAGAGCTCACCTTCGAACAGTGGAAACCCCACAGAGCTTCTTGCAACCATCAACCCCAGGACACATCGACACTGATGTAAAATAACAGAAATTTTTCAGAGCTATTAATTTTGGGCCAAACTAATGTAAGATGAAACAAGACAATAGATAATTTGACCTGACTACAAGCAAATATACCAGGCTAATCAACACAAATACTGCATGATCAGAAGTAGCAATAAACAGGAGGGAGAGAGCGAGAGTTCTAACTTCTAGAAAATTAACACATTGGCAAGCCAATAGTAGAGGCACACACATTTTCACAAAGTTAATGCATTGAATAGCAGAAATAAGCTAAAGCCTTGCTATTCGTTATTCCTAACACGCATGTTGGAGTGGCTACTTGCTTCTCAGTGAATGGCAAATGACCAAGGCCAAGTTCCAAAACCTGAAAGTCAAAATAAAGGAATCAATAACATTTTTCAGCATGTCTGAACCCTGATCTCAACACTAACAAGCACATGCGCGCACATATAGTAATGAATTTCAGCTAAGCAATGGAGACAGAATTTACCAGCCGAATAAGCCGATCTGAATAAAACACAAAATAATGCTTCAATATTTCCCGGTCTCGAATCAGTGTATGCATAACTCTTATCTGAAGCACGGTTCTCCCACATGAGAATAAACTAAGAAAACTGATCAGAACCTTATATAGCTAAAAAGAGTAAGCAGTAAACGAACTCCATATCATCCTACAAGGCAAATAGAGAAACTTTGAGATCACAATTATTATCTTAAGTCAGTGATGATGCCCCTTCATGGGCACGGGCTTGGCATACAGAAAAAATTATGTGCTTAGTGTTGGTAAACTAGAACTGGAAGTATTTTAAGAACTTGCAGAAATCATTATATTATTGAATAGTCAAGTCATCTATTTATACAGCAAGATTTTGAAATTAAAATGCAGAAAAATCTGCTTCAAATCAAGATAATCTAAACTGATTTTGATTACTTTATTTGCCTAATAATAAGGACTGATATTTTATTTGCCTAAAGACTAGGACAAAATATAACTAATGTAGCTTCAAAAATCATAAAAGTTAACACTCCTTCTTGATGTTGAAGCTGCACACTCCAAGCTTTTGCCGTAAGAACTCAAATCTGGCTTTAGGCAAGGCCTTTGTGAAAATGTCAGCATATTGATTTTCTGTACTGCAATAAACCAACTGCACTTCTCCTTCCTTTTGAACATCACGCAGAAAGTAGAATTTTATTTTGAAGTGTTTTGTTCTGCCATGGAACACCGGGTTATTAGCTATTGATATTGCAGCTTGGTTGTCCACAAATATCTGTGTGCTTTCCTCACGCTCCATATGCAAATCTGTCAAAAGTTTTCTGATCCAGAGTGCTTGATTTGCAGCAGCAGTAGCTGCCACAAATTCTGCTTCTGCTGTGGATTGTGCAACGATTTCCTGTTTCTTCGAGCACCAGGAAAAAATTCCAGAACCAAGACTAAAACAGTAACCTGAGGTGCTACGCATATCATCAGCACATCCAGCCCAATCACTATCCGAATAACCATGGAGACTGAAATTTTCAACCTGACTGAACTTTATGCCATAATCAATTGTGCCTTTTACATATCTCAGAATTCTTTTTGCTGCTTGAAAATGAATTTCACTAGCACAGTTCATGTACCTTGATAACAAACTCACAGCATGCATGATGTCTGGCCTGGTTGCTGTCAAGTACATCAAACAGCCAATTAAACTTCTAAAGAGTTTGTCATCAACTTTTTCAGCTCCATCTTCTTTCGAAAACTTCTCCTTTTGATTCATTGGAGTTGCAGTCAACTTGCATGCTTCCATGTTAAATTTGTTGAGGACTTCTTTTGCATATTTTTGCTGGCACACAAAAATTTCATTTTTCTTTTGTTGTACCTGCATACCAAGAAAAAATGTCATTTCTCCAAGATCAGTCATTTCAAAGACCCCTTTCATCTCCTCCTTAAACTTGTCAATCAGCTCAAGTCTACTTCCAGTTAGGGGTGGCAATATGGGTCAGGATTCGTTTATTCGATTCGATTCGATGCGAATTAAATGGGTTTGGGTTTGAAAAAATTGATTCGTTTAATAAACGGGTGAATTCGATTCGATTCGCTAATTAAACGAATCGAATGCGGGTTTAAAGATTTTGATTCGTTTATTCGTTTAGGATTCGTTTAATAAATGGGTCATAAACGAATCGAATACAGGTTGATTCATTTAAAATTCGTTTATTATTCGTTTAATAAAATTATTTTTTTGTCTTTAGATTTATTTGAAAATTTTTTAAAAGTTAAAGGTTAATATTGTAATTTTAAACATAATATATAAACTCAATTAGATTTAGGGCATTTCACAGTTCACTCTCTCTTTCGGTCTTTCCCTCACCATCTTGAACTCGGTAGCATGACAGCGATACCATACCACTTTACCATCACCTTGAAGACACCATCACCTTGAAGACACCATCACCTTGAACCCATTTTACAACTCTTGTAAATGATTCCCTTAGCTTGTACCCGAGTCACCAAGCCATCTAATTGACTTGTGCAGTCACCAAGCCATCTAATTCTTTACAAAGAAAAGATTCCCTTAGCTTGTACACGGATCCCTTAGCTTCTACGGATCACCAAGCGGATCACCAAGCCATCAATTTGCACAAAGCATTTGCATTCCAAAGCGAAATTCCCAAAAGAATTTTTGACGGTGGCTATGAGATCTACAACACGGGTCAATACTCAATAGAGTGGTTTATGCATGATTTTGCTTAATATATTTGCTAACATATTCATTTCTTGCTTAATTAATTAATTTTAATCTTTTATTCTTCAGTTAATATATATGTATATATTATTCAAGTTAAATTGTTAATTCATCCTCCCAAATTTTGAAATTTTGCCATGACTATTATCAATATTGCAACATGTTAATAACGTTTTATTTACTTTCTGGTGCAGGATTTTTGTTTTTAAGGTGGCAAAGACAATTAAAGATATTAAAGAAATTACCTTACTTTATAATTTAAATTTGAATTATTATTATCTGTATTATTAGGGATTTGTAATTTAATATTTGGATGACTGCATATTTAATCTTAGATTATGGCTTGGGTTATTCGTATTTTGTTGTAAGATATTAAATTTGTGGCTTTTTTATGTTTTATTTTGCTTAATTTTATTTATTAGTTATATTTTTCTAAACGAATTGTAAACGAATCCTAAACGAATCCTGATTCGATTTGATTTGTTTTGGATTCGTAATAGGATAAACGAATAATAAACGAATCCGGATTCGATTCGATTCGTTTATTAATTTTATTAAACGAATTAAACGAATCGAACCGAATATTCGTTTAATAAACGAATCGAATCTGAATCTTGAGATTTCAATTCGTTTAATAAACGAATCGAATCCGAATCCATAGAATTTTGATTCGATTCGTTTACGATTCGATTCGAATTCGATTCGATTATTCGTTTTGCCACCCCTACTTCCAGTTACAAGTAGGTCATCAACATAAAGAGACACCACAAGTATTTCATCACCACTCTTCTTGATATACAAAGTAAATTCACTTAGGCATTTTTCAAAACCTAAGTCAAGCAAGTATGCATCAATTCTGCTGTACCAAGATCTCGGCGCCTATTTTAAGCCATACAAGGCTTTTTTCAACTGATACACCTTCTCTTCTTCTCCTTGAACAGCAAAGCCTTGTGGTTGTTCAATAAATATTTCTTCCTCCAAGTACCCATTCAAAAATGCTGATTTGACATCCATTTGATGTACAAGCCAACCTTTTTGTGCAGCAAGGGCCAATAACATCCGTACAGTATCCATCCTCGCAACCGGAGCAAAAGTTTCCGAAAAATCTACCCCAAACATTTGAGCATACCCCTTGACAACCAGCCTCACCTTGTACTTATTTACAGAGCCATCAGAATTGAGTTTGGTTCTATAAACCCATTTCACTCCTATAGCTTTCTTGTGATTTGGTCTGTCCACCAGTTCCCATGTTTGATTCTTTTCAATCATGCTAAGCTCCTCCTTCATTGCAGCCATCCATTTTTTATCAGCTGCTGCTTCTTCATATCCTTCAGGCTCCATCACAGCAACATTACACCTTTGCTAGATGTCAGAAAGTGATCGGGTTCCTCTAACAGGTTCATCATCTATGTTATCATCTTCCTCATGAAGCTCAATCCTTTGTCGCATCGACTCCAGTTATAGAATTTGACATCTCGATTATGACTTTGTTGTGGTTTGGCAAGTAGATTACTGTAGGCCTTTGAGGATGGTGTAGCCTCTAAAAGAAACAATTTGTCTCTCTTAACCTGATGAACGTAAGAGAAACACAAGCAACCAAAGGCTTTCAGATTAACAAATTCTGGTTTGTAGCCATACCATGCTTCAAATGGGGTTCTTTTATGTAAAGCTTTGGTTGAAAGTCTGTTGAGCAAATAAATCGCTGTGTTTGCTGCCTCAGCCCAAAATTCCTTCGGCAACCCTTTGTCATGAAGTAAGCACCTTGCCATCTCCATAACTGTTCTATTTTTTCTCTCCACCACGCCATTTTGTTGTGGAGTATAAGGTGCAGTCAACTGATGCTCGATGCCTGCATCTTGACAAAATTTGTTAAATTTTTCGGAAGTATATTCACCTCCGTTATCAGATCTGATCACCTGTATCTTGCAACCACTTTGAGTTTCTACAAAAGCTTTAAACTTCCAAAAAATGTCAGCAACTTCAGATTTCAACTTCATGAAATAAATCCTGCAAATTCTTGTGTGATCATCAATGAAAGCAATGTAGTACTTACTGCCGTTCAATGATGGTGTTCTGATGGGCCCTCCTACATCAGTGTGTACTAACTGTAATTTCTGAACAGCCCTCCAAGCCTTATTTTGTGGAAAAGGGAGCCTTGTTTGTTTCCCATATTGACAAATTTCACATGCAGGTAACTCCTTCTCCAATTGAGGCAAGCCTTTTGCAAGATTATTTTTCTTCAAAAAAAGTATAGCGGCATGGTGAAAATGCCCCAACCTTTTGTGCCAAAGCAAAGTATTGCTTTCTTCTTTGTGTACAACAGCCTGCTTTTCTTGCATCAAGTCTAAGGCAAAGCTTTTGTCTTTCATATGGACTTTGAACACGTCTCTATTTTCTGCATCTTTGATTATGCAGTTTTTGTCTTCAAACAACACCTTATATCCTTTTTCCAATAGCTGAGCAACACTCAAAAGGTTCTGATTAATTTCAGGCACATATAAGACATCAGAAATAAATTTCAAACCTGTGTGACCTTCAATTGCCACTGTTCCTTTGCCTTTCACAGCGATATATTCCCCATTTCCAATTCTGACTCTAGAGACAGCAGTCTGATGAAGCTCTTTGAAGAGTTCACGATCATAAGACATATGGTTTGTACAACCGCTATCTATAAGCCAGCTTTCGGTTGAGCTGCTGGTGGTGAAGCAGGATGCCACAAACATTTGCTCGCCATTTTGTGGATTTTGAGCAGCTTCTCCTTCTTGTTGTGGAGATCTGCATATTTTTTCCATATGTCCTAACTGTCCACACTTATTGCATTTCACATCTGGTCTCCACCAACACCTTTTTTGTGGGTGATTGGTCTTTTTACAGTAAGGACAACATGGAAAAACTTGAGTGTTGTTGCCTTTTTTGCTGTCATCTGTGGAACCTCCAGTCTGCTTGTTTTTATTCTGCATCTTTTTCTTATTTTTGCCACCATTGAAGCTCTGTGATTTGGCTTGAAGAGCACCCTCTACAGTTCCTCCTTGTCTCATGCGTCTCCTTTGTTCCTGCGCCTGCAAAGCATTCAACAATTCTGCCAAGGTGATGGTTGACGGGTCTTTTATGTTTTCCAAAGATGAAATTGTAGTCTCAAATCTCTCAGGAATTGTGATGAGGAGCTTTCGCACAATCCTAGAATCAGAGGAATCAGTGCCAAGGAGTCTTACGTTGTTGACAATGCTTTGCAGTCTATCGGAGTATTCCTTGATCGTCTCTGATTCCTTCATCTTTTCCAACTCAAATTCTCTGCACAAATTTACTACTTTCATACCTCTGACCCTTTCGTCTCCTTCATACTCTTGCTTTAAGAAATCCCAGATCTCTTTGGCAGTTTTCATGGTCATTATTCTATTAAAAATAGAAGTTGAGACTGCTGCAAACAAGCAAGCTTTGGCTCTGGATTTTTTCTGCTTCCGATCCTTGTGATTTTTTATCTGAGCCATAGTTGGATTGTTTGGTAAAGGAGGAATCTCATATTCCTGTTCTACAGCTTCCCACATATCAATAGCATCAAGATAGGCTTCCATTCTAACAGCCCATACTTGATAATTTGTGCCATCAAAAATAGGAGGGGCAATTGCAATGAACGAAGCTTCTGTAGTCATGTTTTTAATGGTTATGGTTTTGTGTTTTGATTTCACAAGTCCTTTAAGATATAGCTCTGATACCAATATGTTGGTAAACTAGAACTGGAAGTATTTTAAGAACTTGCAGAAATCATTATATTATTGAATAGTCAAGTCATCTATTTATACAGCAAGATTTTGAAATTAAAATGCAGAAAAATCTGCTACAAATCAAGATAATCTAAACTGATTTTGATTACTTTATTTGCCTAATAATAAGGACTGATATTTTATTTGCCTAAAGACTAGGACAAAATATAACTAATGTAGCTTCAAAAATCATAAAAGTTAACACTTAGCATTAACAAGCAAAGGTATCTAATCCATATTTCTGTTGCATTATAGAATTAAATCCAGAAAATAAAGTAAAAAGAAAATCAATAATGCAAACATATAAGAGGATATACCTGAAATGTTGACTGAATCACATGCACATTGGGATATATTTTGCAGAGGTCATGCTGACCAAGCTTTGTGCGGATATGTTGTGCAATCAAATCAAAGGCAACATGGCTATCACCTCCCCGGGGTATGATTACATCAGCATACTTAGAATATATATATTAATGCATACTAATTATAATCTCGTTTATTCCAAAACATTAATGTAAGGATTATAAATTATTTAATAATTAATTTTTAAGATTACACGGGATTTGCTATCTCATCTTGTATTTTATTATTTCTCTTTGATTTTTTATAATTTCTTGATGAACGTGATTTGTGAATCTCCATCTCATTTTTAGACTTCGGATCAAGTGGGCCCTTTTCACTCCACGTCTATTAAACATCATCGAAGTCACTAATTTTGCTGTCAAGAATTGTTAGTTCGCCATCGATTGGAACCCCTGTGATCACCATCACTTAGAACATTATTATCATAATATGATTAAAGACTAATCATGAACACTATAATATAGGACTAAAACCCAAATTAAGAAAACACTTGGTTAAGATATTAACATATTCAACATAGTGCATAACCATAAGTAAGGATGTTTAAAATCCAATCCAATCCTATTAAATCAATTGGTCTAATCTAATCCAATTCAATTTTAGTCTGATTGCCCTTCTGATTGGATTGGATTGAATAATAAAATGGAAAATTTAATGTTATTAGATTATTTTATAGATCTACGTGTTTAAATCCAATAAAAATCAATCCAAGCAAAAACTTTTTATTTTTATTTATTTATTTATTTTTTTAAAAAGCTAAAATCGCTTTTATATTTAACTTGCTATAAGAAACTATTTTTCCTATAAAATATAAAATAAAACCAAAATTTGCATAACTATAAATATACAAAAATAATTAAGAGTATAAATTATAATCTTCAACCAATATTTGCTTTCAAAATACATGAATCATGAAATATTAAAGGAGTTGATTTTTTTTTTAATTTTTAGAACTCTAGAGAGTAATTGATAATTTTTATTTGTAAATTTTTATTGTAATTGGATTGGATTTAATTGAATTTGACTTTTTATTTATTTGGATTATATTTGATTTCAATGGTGATTAAATCAAATTGGATCCAAAATATAAAATCCAATATATAATGGATTGGACTTGATTTGGTGAAATCCAATGGATTTAAACTATTGAACACCCCTAACCATAAGTGCAATATTGACACATATTGACATCTGCTTGGGCCATATTGAAGTTTAAAGTTTTAATAAGAGTAATTAACATGGATAATTTGGGTTCATTTGGTTTCATGTAGATGATGTATGTCAAGGGATTGCGAATTGATCTATCCAACTTGGATATCCATATTTTCAGTCCAACTAGATTCGATAATACCTATCAAAAACTTTTTGAATACAACATCGTTATTTTTTAAAATGTCCAATTGGATATTGGATGAATATAGATATTAGATGGATATCCAATATATAATCTATTTACTTGATTTTAGGTTAAAAGAATTATATTTTGTAAAATTATAATTAAAAAATAAAAACTAATGTCATTTCCCTTTTCATATTTTAATTTAGCAAAACCTAAATTATCTCTGTTCATTTCACATGCCAGCTACTGATTTCAGCTTGCTGCTTGTCGCTCGCAAGCGATTGATATTAGATTACTCATTTCAAGTTCTCCTCAATTCACAACGTTACCGTCTCCTTTTCAACATTGCAGTGTCTTCTTCTTATTTATAATACCAGTTTGTTGTGAGTAATTAGCATATTTACGTTTGTTGTTGAGAAATCTGCAGATATAAGTTCAATCCTTGACGAAATAATCCATTTGAGAATTTGAAAATTATTGCCGCGTAGATAAGGTAATTATATTACTCCAGATATTGATATTTTAATCAAATTGTAAGCGGCAATACTTTCTAAAAATTTTCAAATGGATCATTTTAATCAATGAGTGAACTGCACTTAGAAAAAATTCTCAACGACAAATGTAACTAAGGTAGTTATATTACTCTAGACTTTGATATTTTAATGTAGTGAAAGATGAATAAAAGTAGGTATCATATATTGTATGAGATCCATAGAGAATTAGAGATATGTTGTGTTGCGGAAACGCAGGTTGAGCAATTACTAATACTGCAACTTCTAAAGAAATATAAATGTGGTGATAAACAAATATAAAGAAAATAGAACACAATAATTTACATGATTCGACGTAATGCCTACGTCCATAGGCAAAGATTGGAAGATAATTTCACTAATAAATGTGAAACACCCGCCCCGCACCCCTAGAGCGAATCTATAAAAACTTGTCTAACCAAATCGATAATAAATCTAATATCTAATAATTCTGCCAAAATTTCAGCGAAGTCTCCCCTATAAATATAACATTCTTAAACCTACAGTTACAAAACAACACTCCTAAAATAATCCAATATGCAACCATCCTCCAAAACCAACTTCTCATATATCAACATACCAAATATCACCCAAATCATTTAATCTCAAAATACAATGATTATCCTTATTCACAAAATATAATAAATAATACAATTCGTAATATTATCAATATAAAAGAAATCTACGACTCCTAGAACTATCACGTGGCCTAGGTATCAAAATAACTATCGTTGCTGGACCGACTTGGCCTGTGTGTTTAGGCTTTTTTGCCTTTTGGGAGCTTATGCATGCAGTATGATGATTACAGAGATACAGATGTTGAGATACTGATAGATATTGAGATTACAGATGATATAGATGAGATATGATGATACAGATGAAATATAGACCTTTGGGGTCTGTCTGACTACACACAGAGGCTTTGAGCCATGTGCTTGGGCGCTTTGTCCTTTGAGGACTAGCTTATGCATGCACATATATGATGAGATATATGAGATATGAGGTAATATTTCCCCATCTATCCATTGTAGCTCTGGGATATGATGGTATCCTAATTGCCCGTCCATCGAGGTCCGGATATGATGAGATATGAGATATGAGATAGTACTTTCTCGTCTATCCGTGTAGTTCCCGGGCATGATGGTTCCCTGATTGTTCATCCGTCAAGGTCCGGATATGATGACATTATTTTCCCTGGGTACTTGTTTGGTGATGGTTTTCAATATTCTATATTTGAGATTATAAATGTTATGATTTTATTGATTTTATTCGAAATTATGTGATATTATTGTTTGAGAGATGATTTGAATTAAATAAGTTATTTTCAATTTTGATGATATTTTTATGAGATTGTTTAGAGAAAGATTGATTTATATTTTAAACTATTTAATTTCAAAATCTACTATCAACTTACTGAGCTCACTGAGTTTTATACTCACTCCGTTTTTATTAGATCCCTCCCCCCCCACAGGAGATTTGCAGGTACATAAACCTCTATGTGTGCTCAGACAGGGCCCAAAGGCCTCTCACCTTATATTATCTATATCACTGTATTTGGACGGGAAGGATATGTTGGGAAAATATGCTCTTTAAAGCATATGTGTTTTATTTAATTGTAATACATAATTTTTCTGATTAATAAAATGAATGAGGTATTTTATTCAAATATCTTAATTGCATAATTTTTTGAGTAAAGTCCATTTAATCATATTATATGTATTTATGTGATCACCATGTGGATTCGCGGAAAACGTAAATCTGAGTTATCTTATGATTAAATAAATTAAGTTCATGATTGATAAATAAAGTTGGGCACTTTATTTAGGTTTAGGCGTAGTAAATTCATTGAATGATTTGTCTGTCATGTATGAATTCTTGATGTAGTTATTCGTTGAAATTTGGATCACGTATGAGATTTAATTAACGGAAATAGTATCGTTTATTAAATCTCATAGGTATTGATTTCTTGTAATCTTAATCTTGAGTTAATTGTGATTTCATGATTATAATTGTTATCCCATTTGAGTTCTAAATAGACCACACACATGTAGTCGAGATTACCGATATTTTGGTAGGAGCAATTATAAGTATTGGGTTATAGATTAACGATATAAATTTGTCAATACGTCTCTTGATGAGTTTTGGCATACGATCATGAATTCTGCGAGTGTGTCAGCGTATTTAGCGTGTTGAAAATGATCGTTAGAAAACCAATAAGTATCAGGTACAGATGTGATTAAATCGATTAGACGGTTAAGATATCGATTTAATTAACGATGTGGTACAAAGTTGAGCGATAAAGAAATCGATGTGAGCAGGATGAATTATTATTGAACGTCTGATTATAGAGGTCGATTCTAATCTTTTAGTGGAGTAAAGTTGGAATTAAATGATTAAAACATTTAATTACATGTTTAATTATTGTAATTGTGTATGTTAGAATGATCACAGGTTAATTTCGTTTAATTAGTACTCTTTGGATTAAATAAGCGAGATAAGCTAATTTATTTGGGTCAACGTAATTATATCTTTTTAGTGGGAGGCAATTTAATATCTTTATACAAGGGCGTATTTATTTCTGGTGGGTCACTGTAATGAGAAAAGTAAATAACGTTAGTTTTAATTAACTTGGGCATTAAGGTTTTCATTATGAGAGAGATATAAAAGAACATTACTATAAGCAGGATAGGAAATAGCTTATATATATCGAGAAAATGATTTTTCTTTACAATTTTCAGGAAAAATGTTATA
This sequence comes from Citropsis articulata, assembly GCA_030449925.1. NCBI lineage: Eukaryota > Viridiplantae > Streptophyta > Magnoliopsida > Sapindales > Rutaceae > Citropsis > Citropsis articulata. Next base: position 760,069 of record JASUUH010000110.1, on the reverse strand, counting down.
TTAGTTTATAATTGGTGATAAAAGGCGCGCGTCAGTCTTGCGGATCGATCACGAGTCATGCTTGGGAAGATCGTTTGGTGACGGATCGTGATCTAACGTGGTGGTGACGGATCGTGATCTGGGGATAGGAATAATTTTCGTTGTTAAATGTACCAGTTATTAAGTTCGATTTACAGATTACAGATTATATATTTTATGAGATCGGTCAAATGTTTTCTTGGTGAATTTTTAAAGATTGGTATCGGGCAATACCGTATTAATAAATAAAATTTCGTATGAAATCATTCTTGATTTTTATGCGTTAGAGTGGTATGATTTATTCGGATATATATTATTTGTTTAATATATGAATAAAAGCGTCTTTATGGTTTGTTTTAATTCGTGGTTAGATTTTTATTGTATTTTTAACGAATATATATGAGAGGTAGTGCTTTTATCGCGTGTTTACTTAATTTCTTTTACTGTAATAGAATTTTTGTAAGCCAAAATTGGCTTAGGAAATTTGTAAATTACGGATGACAGTTCGGAGGAACGAAGGCTGGAAATTTCAGCGGCAACCAGCGATCAGCAACGCGCGGCCAGCCCAGCAGCACGCGGCCAGCATTGCACGCTGGGCTGCACACGCAGCAAGCAGCGCGCGTTGCAACCAGCGCTGCTAGCAATGCTGCCAAATGCTGCAGCGGCACATGTTCGCCGGCGCACGCAGGTCGCGCAGCTGCAGCGCGCTCGGCCAGCGTGGCCATTGGCGTGCGCTGCATGCGCAGGAGCCGCGTGCTCGGCAGCAAGTTGCGCGCGGGTCTGGTGCTTTCCGGCGAGGTGGCTGCTGTCCGGTGTGAAAGTGATGAACAGTGGCTGCCCTTTATGGAGATGGCGGCTGGGGAAGAAGGAGAAAGAAAAATATGAATTTAGGGTTTCATGGTTTTTATCATGAGGGTCCCTATAGTTCTATTATTTTTCTTTTGGGCAGAAAAGTGTTAACTCTTTGCATTGAAGTCTAAAAACAGTTTTGAGAACTGAATCACAGTTTTGGCGATTCAAATTGGACTTAATGGATTAAAATGCATAGATAAAATTGAACATATTAAATTTATTTTTTGGTCCAAAAGTTTTATTTTAATAATAAAATTTTATTTATTTATTTTCTTTCAAAATTAAAAATTGGACCACTAATAAATTTAAAGGCGATTCACAGTCAATTTAACAGTCATGAAGATGGACGTTGATAAAGAAACCGATGAAGATTAGACTTAAAGTTAATATATTTTTAATTTAGGAAAGCCATGAATTAAGATTATTTAAATTTTTTTTTTACATATCTTTATGTTTTGGATGATAACGTCTGGCGATAATATATATAGAATAGGTAGTCTTTCTATCGTAATGATAATCGTATGTTTATTAATTATGAATCTTATTATATTGTTTGAAAATTGCATGTGCTTAATAATATTAGATATCATCTAGATAATATTATAGGAAGCATGCAATTAACAATATAATTTTGTATGTTTTAAAAAGGAAAAGCCATTTTAAAATATTGAGTGGGAGAGGGAAAATTCAAGATAATTTTTCCCACGGGCTCCATTGTTAGTTCAATAATAAAATTATATATATACCTCGACTTCATGATACGGTGATACTCCCTACGGAGGGTATATATATTAGATATTTTATTTGATGAACTTCTTCAAAGATAAAATTGAAATATTTTTCAATTAATTGTTCACCCCAACGGTGACTATTGATATAAAAAATATGTAGATTGAAACAATGGTTACACACTCAACTAAAATTTGTTATTAACCTTCCCAACGAAGCTCTGTTAACAAATTTAGGCCCAAAAGGATAACGATAATTATTTATCATGTCTCTACATGAAAGTAAATAATCCAATGGATAATTGGGTCTAGTAAGTGTAGACATGACTTCCCCAACGGATAGCTTGTCAAAGCGGTACTAGATTATCATTACAATAAATTGAAATGCATTTATGGTTTTTTGCAATTTTTATCATTTATTGTGATATTATATCAAATTATTTATGCATGGATGTTTTATTTTTCAAAAAATGTCTTCCCTAAGCCCACTTACTATTATTCTGAGTCAAAACAAACTCACTGGAGAGAACTATATAGATTGGAAAAGAAATCTATTCATTGTCCTGACTGCTGAAAATTACAAATATGTCTCACCCAGTCATGCCCTCCAGTTCCAGCGGATGATGCACATAGAAATCAAATGAGGCTTTATGACAAATGGCAAAAGGCCAATGAAATGGAAAAATACTACATTTTAGCCTCGATTTCTAATATTTTGTAGACCAAACATAAGAACATGGAGGCTGTCACTGAAATAATGGATAGTCTTTAACAGATATTTGGGTAGAGTACTCGTTCTACGAGACAAGTAGCACTAAAAGGCATTATGAACTGCAAAATGGGGAAGGGCACAAGAGTTCGTGATCATGTCCTCAAAATGATGGACTATTTGAATGAGGCTGAGATTCAGGGAGCAAAAATCGATGATAACTCAAAGATTGACATGGTGCTAGAATCTCTGCCAGAAACATTCAAAGAGTTTAAGGTCAATTATAACATGAACAAACGAAACATGACTTTAACTGAATTAATGAACGAACTCCATTCTGCTGAAAAGACCTATCGTACTGAGAAATCTCTGGGAATCATAAATATTGCTAAAAAAGATTCTTCTTCTAGGCTTAAACCGAAAGGTAAGGGTAAGAAGAAAGCTGGGAAAAAGAAACCATCTACCAAGCAAGATGGCAAGCCGGAAGGCAAATGCTTTGAGTGTGGACAGAAAGGTCACTGAAAAAAAGATTGCCCTAAGATTGTGAAATCAGGTATGGGAAATCTTTTTGTAATTGAGGCCTGTTTAGTTCAGAATCCTATTGACACTTGGGTGTTGGATTCAGGAGCAACTAATCATATTTGTAATTCACTTTATTGGTTTCAGGAAACTAGGAAAATAAGTGAAGGAAGCATCAAGTTGCAGTTAGGGACATGATAGTTTATGTTAGCAGTGAAAACTGGATCTGTTTTATTATCTTTTAATAACGAGACTTTAGTTTTGAATAATTGTCTTTATGTTCCAGACATTAAGAATAATTTAATTTCAGTAGCTTGCTTATCAAAGCAAGGGTACACTGTAAATTTTGGATCCTCTATTTCTATTTTTTATAATAAGAGACTTATTTGTTCTGGTACATTGGAAGATAATTTATATCATTTAAGTCCAATGATCCATTCTATGCATGACACAGTGATAAATAATGATGAGCATGCACATTTATCTAAGAAAAGAAATATTTCTGCCAACCAATGTTACCTCTGGTATTTATGCTTGGGTCATATAAACCAAAATAGGATACAGAGAATGATCAAAGATGAGCTCTTGGGTCCATTAGAAAATGAATCATTGTCACTCTGTGAATTCTGTTTAGAAGGAAAAATGACGAAAAGGCCATTCTTGGCCAAAGGAGTGCGTGCAATAGTAGACGATCAATGTACAAGCTCGAGGAGGTTATGAGTACTTATTCACTTTCACTGATGATTACTCAAGATACGGTTATGTTTATCTAATGCGTCATAAGTCTGAAGCTCTTGAGAAATTCAAAGAGTATAGGGCTGAGACAGAAAAGCAATTTGATAAGAACATAAAGAAACTTCGATCTGATCGAGGTGGTGAATTTCTCTTAGGAGATTTCAAAGAATATATGGTTGAAAATGGGATTATATCTCAGTTGACTGCCCCAGGAACACCACAACAAAATGGGGTAGCTGAAAGAAGAAATAGAACTCCTTTAGATATGGTGAGATTTATGCTCAGTTATTCGTCATTGCCAATCTCTTTTTGGGGACTAGCACTGGAAACTGCAGTTTACCTCTTGAACTTAGTTCCATCTAAGTCAGTGCTTAAAACCCAATAGAATTATGGTCAGGTCGTAAATCAAGTTTACGACATGTCCGTATTTGGGGATTACCAGCACATGTGCTGAAACCAAAGGCAGACAAAATGGATTCACGTTATGAGGTTTGTATGTTTGTGGGGTATCCCAAAGGAACAAGGGGAGGTTTATTTTATAGTTCTCAAGATAGGAAAATGATCGTCAGCACACATTTCACTTCCCTCGAGGAAGACTATATGAATAATTTCAAACCTAAGAGTAAGGTAATACTTGAAGAACTGTCAGGTGATCAGGTTGATGTTCAGCTTTCAACACCTGTTATAGAATAGGAAGAACAACAACAACTAGCTGATCAACACAGGATTATCCCTTAACAATCATCACTTTTAGAACCTCGTCGTAGTGGGAGGGTAACAAGGTTACCTGCGAGATACATGTTATTGGGAGAAACCTATACGACTATCTCAGATGAACATGTACAAGATTCTACTAACTACAACGAAGCTCTAATAGATAGAGATGTTGAATTTTAGAAAAAGGCTATGAATCAAGAAATGAAATCTATGTATTCCAATAAAGTCTAGGAACTTGTAGACACACCAAATGGGGTAAAACCTATAGGATGCAAGTAGATCTATAAGAGAAAAAGAGGAATAGACGGAAGGGTGGAAACCTTTAAAGCAAGATTAGTAGCCAAAGAGTTTACTCAGAAAGAGGGAATCGATTATGAGGAAGCCTTTTCTCCGGTTGCTATGCTTAAATCCATCAGGATTCTGCTCTCTATTGCTGCATTGCTAGATTATGAAATTTGGCAAATGGATGTCAAGACTGCCTTTCTTAATGGGCATCTTGAAGAAGACATTTACATGCAGCAGCCAGATGGATTCATACAAAAAGGCTAAGAACACATGGTATGTAAGTTGTAGAGATCCATTTATGGATTGAAGCAAGCATCCCGGTCATGAAACATCAAATTTGATCAAGCGATTAAATCATTTGGATTCATTCAGGACATTGATGAACCATGTGTATACAAGAAAATTCAGAGAAAATATGTAGCATTCCTAGTTCTTTATGTAGATGATATTCTCCTAATTGGAAATGATATAAGAGTATTAACTATAATAAAGAGTTGGTTAGCAAAACAATTTGATATAAAAGACCTAGGAGAGGCAAGTTATATTTTAGGTATCAAATTAATACGAGACCAGAAGAATAAAACTTTAGCCTTGTCTCAAGCAGTCTATATCGATAAGATATTTGCTAGATTTAGCATGGAAAATTCCAAGACTGGTTTATTACCATTTAGACATGGAATTGTATTCTCTAAGGATCAATCTCCAAAGACATCTGAAGAGATAGAAAGAATGAGACGAGTTCCCTATGCAGAAGCTGTGGGAAGTCTCATGTATGTCATGCTTTGCACTAGGCCAGATATTTGTTTTGCAGTAGGGATGGTTAGCAGATATCAATCTAATCCTGGACCTGAACACTGGACTGTAGTCAAGCATATAATGAAGTATCTGAAAAGAACTAAAAATTATATGCTTGTGTATTCTGGTGATGAACTTATTCTAGTGGGTTATACTGATTCTGACTTTATGTCAGATAAGGATTCAAGAAAATCAACTTCCGAGTATGTGTTTACATTAGGAAGTGGAGCTATTAGTTGGAGGAGCGTGAAATAATCTTGTATCGCGGACTCCACAACTGAAGCTGAATATGTGGTTGCATCTGAAGCTGCAAAAGAAGCTGTGTGGCTCCGCACGTTCCTACAAGATCTTGAGGTGGTGTCTGTTGTAACTGTACCCCTTAAACTATTTTGTGATAATAGTGGTGCAGTAGCTCAATCTAAAGAACCAAGGAACCACAAGAGACAAGAACATATTGAGAGGAAGTATCATCTCATAAGGGATATAGTGCAGAGAGGTGACGTGGAGGTTACTCAGATTGCGTCACAGCAAAACTTGGCAGATCCTTTTACTAAGGCCCTACCTGGGAAACCTTTTAACTTGCAATTAGAATCCATGGGCATGCGTGAGATGCCAAAGATGCTTTGAGAGCTAGTGGGAGATTGTTGGGAAAATATGCTTTTTAAAGCATATGTGTTTTATTTAATTGTAATAAATAATTTTTCTGATTAATAAAATAAATGAGGTAATTTATTCAAATATCTTAATTGCATAATTTTTTGGGTAAAGTCCATTTAATCATATTTTATGTATTTATGTGATCACTATGTGGATTTACAGAAGACACAAATACAAGTTATCTTATGATTAAATAAATTAAGTTCGTAGTTGATAAATAAAGTTGGGCACTTTATTTAGGTTTAGACTGTAGTAAATTCATTGAATGATTTGTCTTAATCATGTATGAATTTACTGATGTAGTTTGACTACATTGAGCTGGATCACATATAAGATTTAATTAACCTTGAAATGACTGTTTGACTTATTAAATCTCATAGGCATTGATTTTATTGTAATTTTAATCTTGAGTTAATTGTGATTTCATGATTGTAATTGTTATCCCATTTAAGTTACCAATAGGCACGACACACACTTGTGGTCAAGATTACCCGGTATTTTGGTGGGAGCAATTATAAGTATTGAAGTTATAAATTAACAATATAGAATTTGTACAACACGTCTCTTGATCGGTTTTCGGCACTTGATCATAGAATTCTCTGGCCAGAGTGTGTCAACATATTTAGTATGTTGAAAATAATCATTAGAGAAAACCAATAAGTATCAAGGGAAAAATTATTAGCAAGATAGTTGCACATGTACAAAATACTAGTTCTTTTATACTGTTATTCACTACTTAATTTGCTAAAATTAACTTCGTTAAGGGATAAATTAATCGATATCAAGAATATTATTGTAAAAACTGATAAAAAGTAAAAGTAAGATTGTAAGGTGTTTCAGAGTATTTTAAAAAAATATAAATACTAGACAGACACCTACGTCAAAATATAGCGACCAATCAAGCTGTTACCCAAGATTTTACACTAATTAATAATTATTCTGGGGATTAAAATGTTTGCCAAGAAAGTATTACCTATTATAAACGTGAAAACTATTCTATGTTTCATTTAAACTAAGAATCATCATAATAAATAACAAACTTGATTGAATTAATAATGTTTGCCTGTGGGGTATATATTGGTGCAACTTTTATCCTAATTTGCTAGGTGGTAATTCAACCAAGGATGATCCCCTTAGGACTAGGCTTCCTTTTCGATGGATCCAAAGATAATGAATATCTCTTTTGTGCTAAGCTTGATGGGCCTTTGAATATTCCCTCAGGGGTCTATTTCGTTAGGATATGAGGATGTCTTTGTGCGATTATGCTCTACAAACATAAGAAGATAATCATAAGGCTAACTTGGCCGACATAAACCTTCTGATAGTCAAGTCAATCATTAGAGTCTTAGAAATTTAGATTTAAAGAGAGAGAGTCTTAGAAATTTAGAAATCTAAAGAAGAAATGTTAACATATATATGTCTATAAAATTGATTTTGATGATAATAAACGTTATATGTTTTTGATTAAAAATGTTAGAGTTTTCATTAATAGACAAATTCTTAAAAACTGTATAATAGTTCTAGACATGTTTATGAATTGGATAATTGCTAACTTTAATAAAAAAATCATTGTCTACAAAAGTCAGTTAAAATGATGATTCTAAAAAATAACGGTGAATTGTTTACTGAAAATGGTTAATCGATTATTTCCAAAGAGATGTTAGTTTCTAACCATGATCGTTTAGCAAGAACGGTTAAACACAATTTGTTTTGCAGGTTTCTGGAAATAAACGACTAACCGATAATGTTAAACAGCTAACCGATAATTTTCATAAAAGAATTATATTCTAATCGTGAACCGTTTAGTAAGAACGGTTAAGACAAATTTATTTTGTAGGTTTCTGAAAATTAATGCCTAACAGATAATTTAAAATGGTTAACAGATTATTTAAAATTTCAGCTCAATGGTAATTTAGACTAGTCAAAACGGTTAACCGACAGCAATTAACGACAATCCAATTTTGTTCTGAAAGTCAACAACAACTAATTTTCAGCTCTAACTATAAAATAGCTTAATCAAATTCAAATAGTAAGTGATCCAAGCGTTATCATTAAGCATGCTACTGAGAATACAACCATCATTAAGCCTTAAACTTGTTCTTGCTTCATTCATTCAACTTAGAGCTCTCATTTGCATCCATATACATTGTATGAGAGAAAATTCATTTGTAATCTTTATTTTTGATGATTGTAAGTGTGGAGATATACTTGGGTTAAGGGATTGAGAATAATCTCTCAATTGTAAAGGTCTATTAACACCTTGGAAGTCAATTGTAAGAGTTGTTGAAGCCTTGGAGGTTTGCTTAGTGAAATCCTCAAGCCTGGTGAGCTTAAAGGCGTGGACGTAGACACGGTTGGTTGAATCACATAAAAATCACGTGTTTGCTTTCTCTTACTCTATCTCATTATTTTTTATTGCATGTTAATTTGTTTATTTTGAATTTGGTTGCCTTGTTTAAATTGCATTAAGTTTTAGTTGCTTAAATTCTTAGAATTCCAATTCACCTCCCTCTTAGGTTGCCTAGTTATTATTTCAAGAAACTTAGTATTTTGCCTCTTAAGTTAAATTATTCTTACTTTAATGAGAATATAGGGCATATTTATAGGCAAAATTGATTAGATTTAAGTCCTAGTTACTTTGATGACAAGTGTCATTATTTTGTGACATCTGACGACACTTGTCCTTTTGTGCCCATGTCGATTGATACACGGATATGCAAGACTATCTAAAGATCAAAGTAGGAAGCATTTTAGTCTTAAAGTACTTTTCCTAAGATCTTAGGATCATAAAATCCTCATAACCAAGGTGGTTTGTCTTAGAATAGGATCATAGGATCTCAAGACCCTAAGAGTCTTGAAACCTTCAAACCTAGGAGATTTATAATAGGTAGTTTGTCCTTGAAAAGTAAGAGGCTTATCCTACATAGTTTGTTTAGGATGAGATCGTAGGAATCTTGGAACTTTTTGGGCCTTAGAGTCATACCCGCTAAGAAGTTTATTCTAGATGATTGATTTTGATATAGGATCTTAAGAACCTTTGAATCCTTTGGGCTTTTGAGCTTTGTCTCCTAAAAGGTTTATTTTAAGTGGTTTGCTAGTCTCATCATGGGCTTTTCAGGGACCAAACTTATTTAGGCTCTAATTAGGATTATTTTATTTTTAGTAAAAAAATTGGACTTTCATTTTATTTATTCTAGGATTTTTCTCCAGGCTTTTATCTTTGAATTCTATCGTAGGAGGATTTTTATCCGAAGATTTTTTTTTTCTTTTTGAATTCCATCGTGAGAATAATTTTTCTCCAAGGATTTTTTTCCTTGAATCCCATCCTCAAGAGGATTATATCCTTGAATTTCATCCTTAGGAGGATTTTTCTACAAGAATTTTTTTAACCTTAAATTCCATCCTGAGAAAAATTTTTCTTCAAGGATTTTTATCTTTAAATTCCATCCTATGAGGATTTTTCTCCAAGGATTTTTATCCTTAAATTCCATCCAAGGAGGACTTTTCTCCAGGTGCTTTTATCCTTAAAAGGATTTTTCTACAAAAATTTTTGTCCTTGAATTTGATTTTAAGAGAATTTTTCTCTAAGGATTTTTATCCTAGGATGATTGAATTTTAGAAACTTAAGCTGTCTTAGGAGGATTTCCTCTAGTGATTTTTTATCCTAGGATGAATTGTTTCTATCCTTGCATGATAGTTTCTCATCCTAGGATGATTTTTTTTCCATCCAAGGATAATTCATTTCCCTCCTTCCTTGCCTTAATTTCATAACCTTTTTAATTGGCTAAGATCTTATTCCTCTCCTATATAATGCCTTATTTTCCATTCTTCTTTCTCATTCAAGAATTTTCAAGAGAAAACAGCATAGGTTAGAGAGAAAAGCTATCAAGTTTCAAAAGAGAAAGGGCAGTGATTCAGAGTGATCGATGGCAACATTAATAATGGCTGTGATGAGTTTCCAATGGCTTTTTACGAACTTCTAGCGATTTATTGTGACTTTACGACTATTTTCTAGTGATTTTCCTACGAAGTTTCAATGAGTTTTGGTAAGTTTAGTTATTTATTTATTATTATTATTATTTCGTAGGAGAGTAATCGTAGGTCATTTTGACATTGTAGGTTTGTCTTAGTTCAACAAGATATAGTATTGAATTGATCAATGATAAAAATATAATGATGGATGCTATTCCTTTGGCAACTATTCATGCTATTACGAGTGATGTAGGTAATTGTGAGTTAAAAGAGGAAATAGATGAGGATACTAGCGCATATACAGATGAAATAATATGACGAAGGAAGGCTATTACCTTAGAAAGTTCTAAGGATGAAGAGGAGCGTGTAGTTAAAGATACATCAATAAGACTAGTGCATATTCATGGCAGACGAAGATGATTAAATGTGGATTAAGTGAAATATCCCTTGAGATTTTACTGACTAGGCATAGTATTCTTAGGTCAATCACACTTCGTCATACTTTATTTAGGAGAAGAATTACCAATACTCCTAAGGGCTTTGTTAGGATTACTAGATGTATGTTAAGTTCTGGAATACGACTTCCATTTACCTCCATGTTAGGGGGATATTACATGCCATAAGACTTGCTTAAGCTCATCTTGCTCTTTAGAGCTTGGTATGTATAATTGGAATGTGGTCTTTTGGCATTGCTTAGGATTCGAGGATCTTACCCAGGTTGAATTTTAAGAGTCCTTTTTATCTATAGAGATGTTGTAAAATTGAAGGTTTTTTGTGTTTGTCTAAGACAAGATTCTTCTTCATAGTGCAGCCAGTCATTAAGACAAGGCTTGAAAACCTTATTATTTTTTTTGTTAGAGGTAATCAAAAGTTCAACATAGCACAGAACATCTAAAAGCTAGGATTCAAACTCAATTTTTTCAATCAAGTAGAATTTCACGTTCTCATTAATTCATATTATGAGTTCTTTCTGTAACTCAAGAATTAATTTTTCTTTCTTATTTTTGCAAGTCAGTAGACTTGCTTTGTCCCTTTAGTGGAGGAGGAAATAAATATAACAAAAGCTTTAAGTCTTAGCTTGGTTAAGGGTAACATCTTAACTGCTTCCTATAAAGTACCTTCAATGATGGCCTTGAATAATTCTCTTAATGGCATTCTTGGAGGTAAGAAAAGGAGGAGGTTGGTGATTTCAAAGATTGCTTAAAAAGAAAATAAAAAACAAGTTGGATCATCTTCTCAGACCATATACTAAGCTCAACAAACTACGCCCTTTATTCTTCATCATTCTCCTCTACTTGAAAAGAGAGTTTATAATCTTGCATAATAGATTTCGTTGGTTAATTAGTCCTCTATGTCTCTACTCTTTTACTTGATAAAGGACATTGAAAGTCTTGATCCCGTCGAATCTCTCCAGCTTGCCTCAAGCCTTCTCTCTGAGGTAAAGTTCTTAACTTTCTTTATTATTTTTTTATTTTAAGGTTTTCCCTTTTAGCTTAGTCTTATCTTATGCAAAATTTGGTCTCTTTGTCCATGTATGAGGATAGGGCCAAAGTAATTGAAACAACAATCTAAGAACTGAGTCTCTAACTTTCTAAAGCTATAGAGTATAATTCTAAGATTTAGTATTCATTTGATGATGTTAAAGCTAAAGAAAAAATGACTTCAGATAAAGCAAACGCAAAGATGGAGAAATTCAAAAAGCCTGAAAAGAACAGTCTATAGTTAAGAAGAAAATTAAAAGCATGCTTGAATTAAGTTACAAGGAATATCTGAGGAAACTGAAAGGTTGTCGTATACCTTTGCTTGTTGTAGTCTAATATTGATATAAAAGTGGTTGACAAGCACTTGAAAGAGCTTGGTGAGAAATTTAATATTAGTAAGCCAACTGAGGATGATGCTTCCAAGACATGCATTGATAGGGGTGATGTGATGGTACAATGGACATTCACTTAATCGACGATATATCCATAGTTATACCAGGTTGAGGATCTTTTCGAAAGGCACCCCGTGTGTTCACCTAGGAGTTTCTTAGGATGACAAGGATTTTTTGACTTAAGAGTTTTTAAGCATTTATGTTCTAACTTTTGTTGTAGTTGACCTTTTAGAAGATGAGACTTTGAATTTTATTTTATTTTATTTTTGTTTCTTTAAGCTTTTATCCTTGGAATAATATGTTCTTTATTTTCTTGAACTTGAATAAAGATTCATAATTTTCAATACTGAGTTTATGAAAGTTTCAAATTGAAATTTATCTAAGCACTTTCATCATCATTATCAGTTTATTCTTAGGAATATTTTTATATTTTATTCATTCATGTTTTTTTTTTTTACAAAACTTAGTTGAGCATAAGAAGAAGATTAGACTTATATGATTATAAGTAAAAGATAATCTATTGATGGTAAATCTTGAGATGCTGAGCATTATAAGCGTACCCTAAGGCCATGTTTGGTTGGAAGAAATGACAAGAGAGAGAAAAGGAAAAGAGAGATGAAAAAAGGAAAGGAGAAGAAAATAATGGGGAGTTAAATTTCTTTTGTTCGGTTTAGGATAGAATTAATAGAGGAAAGGAATTTTATAATTTTTTACCTGGACAAATTTACCCTTGTATTAGATCTTTAATATTTATTATTAAATTTATTAAAAAACTACAAATTGTTTAACTATTTAAAAATTAGTCTCAAGGTTAATGTTTCATTTTCAATATCCTAACTACATATATAGTGCTTTTTATTAAAAGTGCTTTTACTTATCATTGTCAAAAGTGCTTCCACTAATTATTGTCCAAGTGCTTTTATGAAATGTACTTTTTTTTTAAACAAGAAACATTAATATTATTTCAAAAATAGTCCATAATATTACTAAAAAAGCATAGCCCATAATATTACTACAAAAATATTAAATTTCAAATGCTCATATGAAATAATAAAAACACAGCCCATAATATTACTAAAAAAACAAAACGCCTTTTGTTGGTGACATTCATGCTTCTTATAAAAACAACCCATAATAACTGCACTATCATGAACAATTTGAGTGGTGGCTCTAAGTCGTTCTACCATTATAAGACCACTAATCCTCTTCAATTCTTCACTCAATCCTACTTACTTGCCATTGATTTCTTGTCCCATAGCTCTATTCCATAAGATTAGAAGAGTTTTTGTTGTTAGCTCTTTAGGTTCTCCAAGCTCTTCTTAATCTTTACCACGAATCATACATAGGTCTTCATAATATGGGAATGCTCTATTCTTAAAATTTGTTGCCTCTTTGTGACTTTATAATAGCAAATAAAATAGTAGAAAGCAACAATAATAAACATCAAAGCCAACAAGTGTAGCAGCAGTAAATAGCTAAGTAAAATAATAAAAAATATAGTAAAAACCAGCCATAAAAAATAACAAGTAAAACAACAGCAAATGATATTAATAAACAGCAGAAATAGCAAGTAAAATAGGAGCAATGAGTGAGTAAAATGTAGCCAATAGAAAGTAAAATAGCAAACAGCAGCAACCAATGAGTAAAACAATAGAAACCAACAAGTATAACAGAAACTGAATTGTAGACATGTAATATTAAACAAGCTTAATTGCACTGAATTAATAAAACATTAGTAAAAATAACAAAAACAGCAAAAAAGTAAGAACAACAGGTAAAACAGTAAAACCAGCGAGTAAAACAATAGTAACTAGCAACTATAACAACAAGTAAAACAATAGTAAAAAATGCAGATATAGAAAAAATATCAATAAAAAATAACAACAAAAAAAGCAGACAACAACGGTAACTAGCAAAAATAGTAAAAACACCAAAAAATAGTAGTAACCAATAAGGATGACAGTAAAAAAATAAGTAAAACAGCAGCAACTAGCAGTTATAACAACTATAAATGGGTAAAATCTCATTTAGTCCCTTTATTTTAAGATTAGTATCCATTTAGTCCTTGTAATTTTAAAAATGCCTCGAAACATACCTGCTGTTAAAGTATTGATACTCCTACCGTTATTTTTTATTTCTTTCGCTTACTTTTATAATATTACCCTTCTATAATAATTTTTTTATTTGGACATTAATAAAAAGAAAATAAAAAAATTATATTAATTTTTAATTGTCAAAAATTGTTTTCAAACTACCAAGTGTGCAAATGGCGCTTGTAAAAAAATTCATATAATTTTTTTATTTTTAGGGTTAAATTGGTAATTTAATTATTATCTTGTTATTAATGTTCAAACAAAAAATTATTATAAAAGGGTAATATTATAAAAGTAAGCCAAAAGAAATGAAAAGTAACATTAGGGGTATTAATACTTTAACGGTAGGGATGTTTCGAGGTATTTTTAAAAATACAGGGACTAAATAGATACTAATCTTAAAATACAGGGACTAAATGGGCTTTTACCCGTTATAAACAGTAAGTAAAACAAAAAAAATAATAGCAAATAGCAAGTAAACAATTTTTCTATTTGTGAAGAATTCGAGCGCATACAGTTAACATCTTAATAATTTTTCCTGATTATTTCTCCAAAAATATTTTATAAATTTCCCAAAATAAGCAGCTACTTGCATAGTTTAAAACCAATACATAAATGTGGCCAATTTCCTTTTTTTAAAAAATTGTTTGTCTCAATTAAGCTTAAGTTATCTATAATTGCAACAAAAAAAAATGACACTAAAGTTATACATTTTGAATCGGATGATTGCAGGCAGAGGAGATGAGCAAAACGGTTGATTTTTATACACCAAAAAAATTAATCATGCATCTTCTAATACTTAGAAATGTTAATGCTACAACAAATAACCCATCCACTATAAGTGAAATCTTAAACCTTAAACTGCTGCAATAAATAATCTCTTATTTAAAAAAAATTGCATTGTATCAATGAATCATAAGAAAATAATAATAATAATAATAATAATAATAATTGTCAATATAACTATGAAGGCATTAATCTTATAGTAGTTATAGAAAATGTATTAAGAAATTTTGACAAAATATTATTTGACATGCTAAACTTGACTCTTAGAGACAAGGACACTGGTGTACGTGTTGATGTTAAAAACTTCATTTATGAATGCATCACATTATTGAAAATTTAAAGTAGCTTCTCCAAACAAAAGAAAGGAAGAAAAAGTATATTATATTTCACTTAATATATAATCAAGTCTCAAGACACATGGAAACTAAACGTTTTCATGATATAAGAAGAAGAAATGAAGTCTCGAATAGTGCATTCATTTTAAAGAAGGGGGCAAGCATAATGGAAGAGAAGGTTTCTCCATTTTCTCCTTTTGGTGGAAATAGGCAAGGAGCTAAAACTTTCTTCGATATTATAGCAAAATTGTGATATTGTGTTTATTATTAATTAATGTACCATAATATAAAACACAGATTATACATAAACAAATTTTCAGGTTTGACTCAACACAAGTTCAACATGTAAATAAGGCAAATTTTTAACCTCAAACCAGGCTTTATAAAATTTTGACAGAATATTATAAGCATAACCTGAAACCATCTACTAGTATACGTGCCAATTCTGCACTACATATTAATTCAAATGTATTTCTTATGACTACAAAAAATTGGCATCCTTAAACACAAAACAGGAATTAATGATATAAACTATATTTCAATTCATCCAAATGTATTGATAAACTATAATTCCCTAATAATGCCATCTGATTCATCTATCGCAGCATATATCAAATCATCCATATGCATTGACAAACTATGATCAAAGTGACATCTTATAATGCCATCTCCTTCTCAAATAGGAATTAATGATACAAATCTCAAACAAAAAAAAAAAAAAGACTTCAATCAAATGCACAGAGACTAGCAACAATCTTCTAAAAAATTAAAAAAAAGAAATCCAACATCACCATTGAAAACAAGGGAATCCAGTATCACTATCGAAAAAAAAAAGAAAAGAAATAAACACTAATTTACTTGCATAAAAACTAAAGAAATTAAAAGAAATTCTTAAATTTAAACAATAAAATTGAAAACCTGAGATCGGAGACTGAGAGATTGAAGCTGACAAAATCATTACTCATTTTGTTGTGCTAAGCTGAGAGATCGAATATCGAAGCTAAGACTGAGAGATTGAAGTTGCAAGGAAGACGTGAAAGGCCGTTGAAACTTGGAATGATTTTGTATGCTCAAAAGTTGTCACTGATGTTTTTTTATCACCGTTGACAGCTGTTGAAAGTTGTGTGGGAGAGAGAGAGGGGGGATCTACCGATTTTGAGTGGGAGGCTGTGATGTTTAGGACAAAATTAGTGCTTTTCCATTTAGATTTGTTGAAGGATAAAATTGGAAAATTACAATTAAATAAGGGTAAAATAGGAAAATAGGACCTTTTTATGGTATGGAATCTAAATCTTACTATTCAATACATAAATCAAATTCCTCAAATAATAGAAATTAGGTGTAGAACAAAATTAATTCCCAATTTACTTTTACCAACCGAACAAAGGAACTTATAGAGGAAACATAAAATCTCTCTTCTCCTGTCTTATTTTCCAACAACCGAACATGCCCTAAGATCTTTCTATCTGAAGTAAACAAAATATAAGTTCTTAGGTTAAGTACTTCTTTGATTATATAAAGTCCTTCCCAATCAAGACCTAAGGTGCCGACCCTGGTTTTTTTAGTGTTAAGTTGAATATTCTTTAAAACACTCGAGTATTATAGTAACAAGCTAGTTTGCCTTAATAGGAAGCAACCTTAATCATAGCCTAATCTCTTTTTTCTTTAAAAAATTCTAAGTTTTAGCATCATAGCTCACTATTGATAATGAGATCAAAGTGTTGTACTTGATAAGTTGGTGTTCTTATTTTAGCAACAATGATAGCTTCTACTTCTAATGCCAAGAAAAATGGAGTTTCTCCTGTAGAAATCCTTGGAGTAGTTCTATAAGACCATAAGACAAATGACAACTCTACTAGCCATACTCCTTTGGTTTTCTCTAGTCTAACTTTGAGAATTTACTTAATTGTTCGATTAGCAACTTTTGTTGCCCATTGGCCTAAGGATGGGTGAGAGAAGTGTAATAATTTTTATCTTAAATTTTCTATAAAACTCAGTAAAGTTGTCATTGTCAAATTTCCTCCTATTGTCGGTGATTATAATATAAGGTACACAATGTCTACATATAATGTTCATTTTAATAAAGTCGGCAGTTTTTGTCTCAGTGATATTTATTAAAGGCTCAGTCTCTACCCACTTTGTGATTGTCAAAGGCTCAGCCTTTACCTACTTTATGAAGTGATCAGTAGCAACTATGACAGCCTTTCCTTCTGTAAAAGGATCAATTAGATCAATTCTCTATTGGGCAAATGGCCAGAGAATAAGAAGAAAAGTTAACTTCTCTAGAGGTTGTTTAAATATAATGGCGAACATTTGACACTTATCATACCTTTTTGTAAGCTCTAAGGCATCTTATTGCAAGTTCGGTTAAAAGTATCCTTGTCTAATAGCCTTGTAAACGATTACTCATCCTCCAAAATGGTTATCATATATCCCCTTATAGATTTAAAGTGTAACATTATCCTTATCATCAAATGTCAAGAATGTGAGAAAATGAATGAATATACATATTTATAAAACTGATTATCTACGGTCACATATCTTACAGCCCAATATCTCATCTTCCTAGTAGTTAATTAATATACTATCACCCTAAGATCAATGTCTGGCATATTTTCATGCGTCTAAACAAATACATAGTGATATTCTTTAAAGACGTTAACAAGGTGTTTCTTTAATTGATCAGACAATTGACTTTCAAACTTGACTATCTTACTTGAATATTCACCAAGTAGAAAGTCTTCCAAGTCATCGATTGGACTTGCTTGTTTGATCATATTTCACTGTCTTAGGATTAAAGCTTCTTACCCATCTTAAATGTTATCTCATAACACTCCTTTTGTTCTTTTTTATCTCCTTACATAAATCTAACCTCAACTTTAGTTGGAAACTTCAATGTATAATGATAAATTGAAGTTGTCGCTTTTATTGCATAAAGAGTTAGTGATGTAGACCTCACAAACATAAGTGAGATGCTTTGCTCAATGAGATTCTTGTTGATGCGCGAATTTGTCTGCTCGGCAACAACGACAATTCCTCCTCGCTTGCCCAACCAACGTCACTCCCTGGTCGCCTCTTCACCAGTCTCCTCTGCTAACTCGAGCAGGAAAACCCGTTCCCTTCTTCTCCAATGTCCTGCGTACACAAGTACCAGTCAGAGTGCGCCGGGTGGTTTTCCCGGCGTAAACCCTCCGACGCTCAAGTCAGCGATTTGGGTCTCGGAAAACCGTTTACCACAAATCCAGTGGTTTTGAATCAATAAAATGAATGCTCAAAAAATATGAATCTCCCTTAGATCGTTTTTGTGTTTTTTGTCCAACCCTTTTACCTCTTTTGATTGCTCTATTTATAGGCTTCTTTCGGATTCAGTTTTCACTCTTCACGTTCCCCACGTTTCGCTTAGTGTGCTTCGTGGGCCTGTGGGTGGTTGATGGTGAACGTGGCGGTTTAAGAGGCTCATGCCTGGAGTTTCGGAGGGTGGGAGTGATAAGTGGGCCTCATGCCTTGTGTTTTGCCGAGTAATGCGCGTCCTGGTCGTTGTTGGGGGATCGAATCTATTGCTTCTACTTCTGCGACGACCTCGTCCGGGAGAGAGTAAGAGATCTTTGATCGCGACGGCATCCTGCTGAAGAATCCCTAAAGAGCGAGCAGAAACCTCGCTCCAGCAGGTCGAGCAGGAACTTACGGCTCTATAATGATATCGTCCAGGGGTCCTCGGCTCGTGCGGCTCGTCTGGTCGGTATTGGACTCAACACCAGTCCCCCAGTTTCTGGTATTTATAAATGAAAATGAAATAATACTAGAAACTTGGTAGACAAGCCCTGCTCGCGACGCATTCTATCTTCTTGTCGAAATGACGTACGGCCTGCTTGGTTCCTTCAATAGCCGGTCATCTCCTCGAAGAGTCGCGTCACAATTAAATGGAGGCTCAGCTGGAGTCGCTTCGTACTGCTCACCAGGCTGAAACAGAGAAATGGGAGAAGGAAGCTGATAGTCAGTATGAGCAGGGGTTGCGGCATTCTTATCGATGTATCATGGCTGTTATCGGGAAGCAGCACCCCGGGCTGAAGATGGATCAGCTTGCTGCCGGTGTGACCCAGTACATGAATGAGCAGGCAGCAAAAGAAGGCGCAGAAGAGCCGGAGCAAGAAGCTGCTGCCGAGGCGACCTCCCCTTCTCGTGCCGACCCTGCTGAAGTGCCTGAGGCCAATACTCCCCCAGGGGCAACTGGGGAGACTCCTCCTGCTCCCCCTACTGGCCAACCCGAAGAAGCGGCTTTGCCTGTTGATCCTTCATCTTCTTAGACGTACTATAGGCTTACCTTAGTATTGTAATGTGCACATGTCATTACCGATCCCCCTTTAATAAAAATTTTCTGGTCTTTATACTGTTTTTGTTCATCTCAGACAAGTATTTTTGAAATATTTTTTGTGCTTAGATAATGTCTTGACTTGAGCGGTTGAGGTGGTGAAACTTAGTGTCGCCTTACTCTCTTGAGTGAGATCCATGATCTTAAGTCATCCTAGCTCGGATTTTCTAACCTTCCACGGTCATTTGAGATCCGGGCAAGCTTAACCGTTTCGCCATCGACCAGGCTTTGAGACATTTAGCCTGGCTCGTGCCTTAGAAAAATCTTGGGAAACTTTGGAGTCTGCTCGCCTTAGTGTGGTCGAGCAGATCCTAGCACGCTTGGCTTCGTGTCTCTCTATCGACCAGGCTTTGAGACGTTGAGCCTAGCGCGTGCCTTAGAAATATTTTGGGAAATTTAGGGGTCTGTTCGCCTTCGTGTGGTTGAGCAGATCCTGGCACGCTTGGCTTCCTGTCTTGCCATCGACCAGGCTTTGAGACATTGGGCCTCGCGTGTGCCTTAGAAATATTTTGGGAAATTTAAGTCTCCGCCTTGGTCGGCGGATCCGGCTGCAACAACCGTGTCTCGCCATCGACCAGGCTTTGAGACATTGGGCCTCGTGCATGCCTTAGAAGATTTTCGTAAACTTGGGATTCTGTTCGCCGTCACACGGTCGAGCAGATCCTGTCAAGCTTGCCTTCGTGTCTCGCCATCGATCAGGCTTTGAGACTTCGGGCCTTACGCATGCCTTAAAACTTTTCGTAAGCGAGTACGCTCGTCCGGTCGAGATCACAGCAAGTTGGCTTAACCGTGTCTCGCCATATCGAGTTTTGAGACATTGGCTTCCGGCCTTAAAACTTTCGTAAGCTTGAGTCGCTCATCTCTGGGTGGGCGGATCAGTAATTAACAGTGTCTGCCGTAAACAGCTTTGAGACATTGAGCCTTGTACTTGCCCCAGAACTTTTCGTAAGCTTGGGAGTCTGTCCGTCTACGGTCGGCCAGATCACTGGCAAGTTAACCGTGTCTCGCCACAGCGGGCTTTGAGACATTGAGCTCTTGCCTACAGAACTTTTAAAGCTTGAGTCTGCTCCCGTCTCTCGGTCGAGATCGCAGCGGTTAACCGTGTCTCGCCATTGTGCTTTGAGACATTGAGCCTTATGCCTTAGAACTTTCGTAAGCTTGAGTCTGCGCCATCTCCGGTCGGCGATCCGGCAAGTTAGTTAACCGTCTCGCCAGACTTTGAGACATTGAGCCTTGTGCCTTAGAATAATTTTCATAAACTTGGATCTCTGCTTGCGGTGGCGGTCTGGCAAGCAACCGTGCCTCGCCCGGCGAGAAGACATTGAGCCTTTTAGAACTTTAAGCTCGTGCCTCTCGGTGATCACGGCAAGTTGGCTTCGTGTCTCGCCATATAACAGGCTTTGAGACGTTGAGCCTTGTGTTTGCCTTAGAATAATTGTCATAAACTAGGATCTCTGCTTGCGCGCCGCACGGTTGGCGGTCTAGCAAGCAACCGTGCCTCGCCATAGAGCAGGCTTTGAGACATTGAGCCTTGTGCTTGCCTTAGAACTTTTCGTGGCTCGAAGTCTGCTCCCGTCTCTCGGATCGGCGGATCACGGCAAGTTAACCGTGTCTCGCCGTATAGAGTTTTGAGACGTTGAGCCTTGTGTTTGCCTTAGAACTTTTCATAGACATCATTCATGAAATTCATCGCAACTTTCATTAATTATCTAGCTCGTCTTACATGTTATCGATTAATATAAGCAGAAAAATGGCGATTGCGGACATAGATTGACTTGACTCGCGATCATTGCGTTTATTGGAAATATTTCTTGAGGTGGGCTCGTTCCGTGGTCGGCACTGAGTCCATCTGTGGCGAGTTTATAAGCCCCTGGTTTCTACTCAGATATCCAGTGAATTGATTTGCATCGCCTCCTTTGCTGCCGTAGAGTAGCAACTTCGAGCGACTCTCTGGTTTCCCCGTACAACCCCGACTATTCCATTTACCCGATACTTAAGGGCCAAGTAATGGGTGGATATCTTGCCTTGCTTGATCTCGAGAAAGGCGGCCTAAAATCACTTGATAAGGACTCTCCTCGTCAACAACAATGAAATCTAGAATCATAGTTTTCTCTGACGGACCCGAGCCGATTGTAATGGGTAGTTCGACCACACCAATAGGGTTTAGTCTCCCTCAGCCCAGCACTTTCGGGGAAGTATTGGTGTGTTACATCTTGGATCTGCTATTCATCTCTTGATGTTGATTTAAAAGGACATCAATGAGCTCCCGTGTCGACGATTCTACCAAACCTCTTACTAGTGATGGTGGCTTGATAACCCGTGCGTCCTCGTGAGGATACAACATCCATTCTTAAATCTTCATCCGCATTATCGGCACTGTCGGTTACAGCTCGCTTTCTTCTTGGAGTATTAAAGAATACTTCCTTGCTGGTCATAGCATATCTGGCGTAGTTCTTTCTGGATCTGTTCGAGTCTCCAGCTAAAGTTGGTCCTCCGTGATAACCTCGCGGTGTTCATTCCCGTCTTACATCCTCTGCTACGCCCGTGATGACTCGGTGATGCAGGTGCTCCATTAATTCATCCAAATACCGATTTCTCACTAAATCCTCCACCTGATTCTGCAAGTCTCGACATTGCACCGTTGTATGGCCATGGGTGTCGTGAAATTCACAAAATCGTCCCTCATCTCTCCTGCTGGGTAATTTGGTTATTGGTGTAGAGAATCTGAGACCACGGTTCTGATCGCCGATACACTTCATCCAAGCGGTGCTTTCAAAGCGTATCTTGCCCGTAACTACGGTCACAGTCGATCATCTGCTCTTTCTAGGCCCGTTGTTTCGACCGGGAGGTGGGGTGGCGCGGATCTGCTGGATTACGCTCGAGCAAGTCTTTGGCTTATCGGTTGATGATGGTATGGCTGTTCATATGCCTGCTCCATCCTTCTCCAAGTATCTCCAGGTGGATGGTGAGGAGACCGCATCCTGCTGTGCTGGGACTGGGGCGGCGTCTGGTGGGGCTGGTATGAATCGATGCGGTTGATCGCTCTTCCTCCCGGAGCCTCGTGCTCCCTCCGTTTAATTGGCCGGCCTCCTCCCGAGGCTTTCTTGTCCTTCCTTCTTAGCCCTTCGATCTGCTCGCTTCTAATTTTCGCAGCCTTTTCCTCCTCAATCTCCATATCTCTCTTTGCACCTTTCATATCTTCTTGAGTATGGTATGTTGCAGAACCTCGGGTTATACCACAAACGCCCTATTTTCACTCCACTTTTCAATCCCTTGAGAGCTTGAAGATGATTAAAAGCTCCAAGGTCGAGCACCGCTCGGTGGTACCTCTTAATAAACTCCCGCAAGGTCTCCTCCTCCCCCTGTTTTACGCTCATCAACTCCATCATGTCATCTTCTGGTGCCATCGCGCCCCGAAAATGTTCAGCAAACTTCTGACACATCTGGTGGAATGTTTTTACACTTCCTCGAGCAAGCTGTCGATACCACTCCCGTGCTTGTCCCTCCAAAGTCAATGGGAACACCCGACATCTCTGGGCGTGTGAAAGCCCCTGTACTCCGGTTATATCATTGAACCGCTCTATGTGCCCTAGAGGGTCAGTCCGTCCAGTATATCTGAGGTCGGGGAGGCGAAAATCCCTCGGGATGATTGTTGTGCAAATTTTATTGAACTCGCAAGCGCACGAATCTATTGTAGAATAGATTAATGGTGACGAGTGTCGATCCCACGAGGAGGTTGATTTTAATTATATGCAGAATTAATTTTCTTTTAAATGGATGGTTGGATTTGTGGTGAAAGGAATTTAAAATATACTAGAATTGAAATTTAAAATGGCAGGAATAACTTAAATTGGAATCTATTGAGATAAAGCACTTGGGTATCCGGATCTGCATCAATATGCTCCATGGGCTAAATATTCTATATTAATACCAATTAAATCATGAGGGGGGATTCCTTTCATGAACCGCTTCAAATAAACATGGTGCTAAGGGAACTTATCGTCTTAAATAATAATAACCTTGTACTTGGGGTGTCGGTTTAACCGGTGATATCTAGACAAGACTATTATTTGTCGACGAAAAATCAAAACAACCACAAATATTAGAGGAATAGAAAATAAATTTACCAAATAAAGCCCATGGAACATGTTGAGACTTCACCTTGACCCAAGCTTGAAAGAAAATTAGCTACTCATATTTGAACTAAGGGTAAAAATGGAAATTTATTAAAATACATAGAAAATACAAGAAAGAGAAGGAATTACAATCTAAGCTTACAAATGAATTCGGGGATATCAAATTAGAAGCCCCTTTTTATAAATACGTTGAGTGAATCATGACCATCGGATTAAAAAGCAGTTTGGGCCTTCGAGTTGCGCCCGTCGCCAGATCAACGTCAACATCCACTATTTGAGCAGTATACTATTTACACAGTTCCACGGTTTGACCACTATTTACACGATAGCGGTTTTTGCATAACACTATTTACAGTTCGCACGGTTTGACCACTATTTGCACAATAAACCGGTTTTGCGGTAACACTATTTATACAGTTCGCGGTTTGACCACTATTTGCACAGCGGTTTTTGCACAAGATAATACTATTTATGCGATACCATGAAACGTACTATCGTATGAATAGTTCCGTATATGTGAGCACGTGACATTTTCCTTTTATGCTCCTCCTAAAGTTTTCGATCGTCCTGAGTTCAAATGTGACGTCCGTTTTGCTGTCTGATCACTCGTTCATTGTGAAACAATCGTGATACCCCTAAAATATATAAAATAACTAATTATAATGAAACACACGTAATTAAATAACAAAATACTTAAATAAATAAAAATAACAATGTTAGTGAGACTTGAAGTGTAAAATGACGATTTTTTCCTTTATAAATATACACTTTCTAACATTCAACACACCCCCCAACCAGCTTATTGCTAGTCCCTAGCAAATAAAGCGAAGATAAAATCCAAAAACCAAATTTTTTTTTTTTTTAAACACACGTGTTTATTGAATCAGATTAATGATAGCAATCAAAGAAAAGTACAAGTATTATCTCCAGTCTAAAGAAATATCACAACCACATCAACAATCCACATGCATCGATCCGATGAGACTATAGTAATCGGCCATTTTCAAGAATAACATATCGGACCCAAAATCTCACCAGTAGTAGTGACACTCTCACAAAGAAATTAAACCCAATAAAATTGTCACTATAATGAATGGTGAATTGAGAAAATAATATAGAAATACCACACTCTCGCGAGATGAAAGAAATATACGACTTAGAAATAATACGACCTAAAATAAATTACTAGTCAACCCAATTTATTCTTTTTTTTTTTTTTAATGCATCACTACATCTTAATAGCTCATATAACTAGCTTTCACTTCAGATTATAGTTTTCTAAAATCAAGAAGGACTTTTATTAGGACGTAACGTAGGCTAGGGACATGGCTTAACAAAGAAAGGAAAATAGGGAAACAAAATATATATATGTTTGAGAAAAGTTCAAGAACTTTTGAAAATTACAAGATGCATTTCGCTTATATTATTGCTATTGTATATCTTTTTTTTTTCTTTTTTTTTTTTTTCTTTTTTTTTTTTTGAATTTTTTTTTATGGCACAACTTTGTTGAACAAAATAATTATTTATCCTTTTTCTCAAACATGAATAGGTGATGGAACTTGTATTATATCGGGTAATACTCCAAATTGGAGTGGGTCAGGATGATAAGTTAATAAAGAAAAAGTTTTTTTTTTTTTTTTTTTTGGCTCAAAATGGCTAACTATGGATATTTTACAATAGGGATGGCTTGAAAGGCTCAAACGGATCAAAGATGGCCTTCCATCGTCTCTTAGAGCTCTAAATAATCTTTCATATCTACTAGTTAGGTGGGCCTTTAGATGCAACAACACACATTTTTTTTTTTAAAAGGGTTGACTTAAAGGAAATCTAGAGATCATGTATAAAATAATAAACTGCTAAGCTGCATGAATAATGGGCAAAAAGGGTTACTCTCCAAGAAAAATTAATAGGCTCAAAAACTCACTTGGAATTTATTTTGACATATGCATTCCTTCAAGCAACTCATATTTGTCACATCAACATATAGAATAGCAAACATGGTGTAACATCACTCAAGACCAAAGATAATACAAATACTAAAATTTAAAAGTCATCATATCATCCAATATCAAAACTCACACAAAATTACCAAATATATTTTTTTAACGAAATTACACCCCCAACCTATTCTAAACATAAAAGAAAAACATACATGCAGAAAATTTAAAGAAAAAAGTCTGAATTTTTTTTTTTTTTTTTTTTTTTTAAGATGCGTTCTAGAGTCACTACACTCCATATTCAGAAACTTGAAAACATATATTTATAAAGGAGAAGTCAAAAGAAAAGTTAGGAAAAACATAATAATAATTTATTTTTTTTTTTACTAATAAGATGCGTTTCTAGAGTAACTACACTCCATATTCAGCCATCTTATATTAAAAATGGTTAGTTCTACAACAAATAATTAGTAAAAAAATAACCAATATTCCACAATTGTCAACTATTCCCTCCCGACACTGAATGAAACATTGTCCTCGATGTTTGAAAGGAAAGAAGTAGAGTTTAGAAGACATCACAGGTAGTGCAACACGAAGAAAATATTTACAAGCGGAGAGTTAAATGTAATTTGTACTTAACTACTGCTCTTGTTACCATCATTATTTGAACATTCCAACAGCGGTCACAGGATGCATCTGCGATTGATAAACATAGCGGATCAAGTAGCTCATTAGCGATATGTGCACAAATAAAGACTTTTTTAAGCGAGGAAGGAATGAAATAGGTTTTATTGCATGGTTAAGAAATGCGATAAAGCCATCATAAAATTATTGACATTTAACAAACCGATGGGTTTACGGTGGATGTTCGAGATGGGCCCAAGATCTTAATGTGATTAGTGCCTCTAGAGTTGCAAGATCTCACGGAAGGAAAATAAAAGCATCGGCATGATTTATCATTTCGATTATGCGTTCTTGCATACAGGACAACTAACTCTTCTCTAGTTGATGAGTTAGACAAACAAAGGTTTTAGGATTGTTGGGATGATGCTAACACTTGGCTCCCTCGACATAGCGACACGAGACCATTTTGGATAACCCTCGGTCACCTCCTCCATACAGTGCAATTTTCTCTCTGCTATTCTTGACCAAGATCTATGGCTGCCTCAGCGAACTCTTTATGTTTGCCATAGTTAAATCCGGAGAGCACACAAATGTTCTTGAATTGTTTCTTTGGGAATAGCTGCCATTAGGATCTGCTCGAAAACAACTTGTGAGTGCTGACAAAATTATATTTAAGAACCTTGGTGACAACGGGTCGCGGTATGTATGAGGCATTATGTCAATGTCGATTAACACTAAGGCACATGGCTCGAGAGTCGAAAAGCGATAAAGAAAAAGCAAAACAATGATAACAAGAAAAAATTATTACAAGCAATAATGCGAATGGTAAAATAACGATGAAGTAAAACAACGATAAAGTAAAAGGATATCTACGGTGGTTGCGGTGTGGCTCACATCTTACGGTTTCGTCCGAAGCGGCTTGAACGCCTCTATGGGTCGAGGATAGGCTTCCCGTCAGTTTTCTTACAAAGCGGCAGATCGTTTATAGTCGATTCAGAGGCGTATCGTGCACGTTCTTTTTGAATAATGGCCGTGGCGGAGAGAATCGCTCTTTATGCGTATCCTGGGATGCGTTTGAAAAGACAAAGGATATTATCAATGACTCTTTATTCAAGCCATCCCTAATGAATTTAATCTTATCTTCCCATTATCGGACACCATTCCTAAAGAACATGGTTTTTATTGCATATCGTTACTTATGACAAGCAACGAAAGTCTTTTAGCTCGTCGTTTTCTTGCATAATTTTCTTTACCACAACCAGGCATGTATGCAATAAATTTAGGAGAACTCACACTAAGCGTACTTTGGCCTCGATTAACCGGATGTCGTGGTATGCCATTCTTCATAAGATCGCATGCGTTGGATCGGGCTTTATAGATTGAAAGAGTGCATTACGAGGCGAAGGGAATCGTTTGTGAAGCTTTGCTAAAATCTCATCTCTGTCCATGCCTTCGTCTCGGAATATCGATTATTGTGGGAAGCTAATGTGACTTGATTGTCACGGTCTGGTTATCCGCCTCTTCACGGGTGGCAAACTTAAACACAAGCAAACTAAAACACACAAACAGAAAAATAAATTAAAACACACAAAGCAAATTAAAATCGTCCTCTTATTGAATTTACCTCGAGCTCCATTGGGTGTTGTAGATACTTATCGATATCTTTGAGTTGTCTTTCTAAATCCTCAACGTGGGCGACTAATTAGGTGGTTCGAGAACCCCAAATACGAGATGTTTTACAAAATTGTATCTGTTTTCTGAGATGAGTTCGGATAGGTTGAAATGTTCTAAGCATGTACAAGAGGTATTGTCTCATGATTAAAATGATAAGAGAGGACTGTAATGGGTAAACAAACACACTTACACAAAAATAATTTCAATCAATCAAAAGAATAATCAAAAGAAAGAAAAGAAATAAATCAAATCAAATTAGCGAAAAGAAGAAAAAAAAATCTCAATTCAAACTTGGTGGGTCACTCAGATTTATTTAACTCTCCTCTCCATGTGGTTGGTATTCTAGATATGACTTTAATCTTTGACCATTAACTTTAAAAGTGACACCTTTATTTGGATCCTTAATTTCAATTGCCCCATGTGGAAAAACAGTGTGAACAATAAATGGGCCAGACCATCGAGAACGTAACTTACCTGGGAATAGGTGCAAGCGAGAATTGAATAAAAGCACTTTCAGACCTGGAGTAAAAGATTTTCTCATAATTTGCTTGTCGTGAAAGTCTTTCACTCGTTGCTTGTAAATCTTGGCATTTTCGTATGCGTCATTGCGAATTTCTTCAAGTTTTGCCAGCTGTAATTGTCTTTTTGAGCCAGTCTGCTGCGCACGATGCTCGCGTTTTGGTGGTGATTCTGCTGATGGGCTGAGTTTCTTTTCTGATGGCACTAGTTGTTCAACTGTTGACATCCATTTATTTGTGTCCATGGATGGTGCTGAGTCAAGTAGGGCATTGACTTCATTGATTGATCTGTCAATATCAAAATCCAAATCAAAGTGAGTTAAACATGTTTGTAAAGGATCATCACTAAGATTTGACAGAAAATTATTATCAACTAATGTTTCTATTAAATCCACATCAACAATTCCATCATCTGCATTGTAAGGTTGTTTGGCAATGTTGAAGATATTGAGTTCCATAGTCATATTGCCAAATGACAACTGCATATTTCCAGTCCTGCATTGAATGTGAGCATCAGCAGTTGCCAAGAAAGGTCGGCCTAGGATAATAGGGATGTGCTTCTGAATCACTGTCAATTACAATGAAATCAACGAAATTAAAACTTATCTACACGAATAAGCACGTCCTCCACAATACCACGAGGTATTTTGTGGACCGATCTGCAGTATAACACCTTTGGAGTTGGGTGTAATTCTCTCATCAAGTTTCATCTGAGTAAGGCAACAGATTTACACTAGCTCCTAAATCCAACAAAGCATTCTCAATTGTGTGGTTCCCTATATTACATGAGATAGTGGGGGAGCCTGGATCTTTGAATTTTAGAGGCATTTTATGTTGGAGTATAGAACTAACATTTTCTGTTAAAAAGGCCTTTTTCTGAACATGAATATTTCTCTTTTTAGTGCAAAGATCTTTAAGAAACTTGGCATACGATGGCACTTGTTTTATAGCTTCAAGTAAAGGGATGTTAACACTTACCTGTTTGAAGATTTCAAGAATCTCACCTGTGGATTTTCCTTTCTTCCCTTTAGCTAACCTCTGAGGAAATGGAGCTTTAGGAATATATTCTCGCGGGTTGGTTTCCTCTTTCTCCTTTGGTGATGAATCCTCAGCATTCACAGGTACAATCTGAGTTGATTTTGGCATCTCCACTTTGTTATCGACTTCTTTTCCTTTTCGTAAGGTCATGATGGCTTTGACCTCTCCATACTGCTGTGGTGAACTGGAACTTGCTTCATGCACTGCTTTAGGGTTAGGCACTGGTTGACTTGGGAATTTGCCTTTTTCAACGGTCATGGCCAAAGTTTGAACTGAAGAAGCAAGTTGTCCTACCATTTTCTCGATGTTTGAAATTGATTGGGCTTGTGAGTTAAAGCCCGCCCTCATCTCATTTCGCAGTTCATCAATGGTGCGGTTCTGTTGATCGATTCTGGAATTAGTGAGATTTTTCATATTTTGGAACATATCCTCCCATGGTCTGGGTTGAGAGTGGTTTGGGTTTTGATTGTATGGTCTAAATGGTGGCTGAGAGGCTTGAGAAATTTGAGGAATTGGTGGAGGTGGAGCTGTTGGTTCATTTTGTTGGAATCCTTGAGACCATGAAAAATTGGGGTGATCTCTCCATCCAGGGTTGTATGTGTTGGAGTATGGGTTGTAATTTGATGGTTTTCTCATGACTCCTATGGCATTGACTTGATCTGATTATGAGTCATGGTCATGTGGTTCTGTTGAGTTGGTATCGTTAATGATCTATTAGAAAGGCCTTGACCATCTCTTTGACTTCTTTAATTCCAGAGCTTGACTCATGACTTGAACCTCATTCACTCCAATTCTCGGGTATTTACGGTGATCGACTCGTTGTTGGGAATTATCCGATTGGCGGAAGAATTCCCCAAATCTACGGCGCTTTTGACAATAGCTCTCCTCCACTTGTCGCCATTAGACATTCATGCACATCTCTCAATAATCCCTCAAAAAATTATTGGCAATGGTGCCATTTCTCGTACACAAGATGTGGAAACTTCAAGAGTATCCCATTGAATCGCTCCGTGCTTGAAAAATTGCTCGTCTCTTTGGTTATATTGTGAAATTTCACTGCGTATTGCATTGGTTTTATGAAATGTTAATTATTTATTTAAAAATTTAGTTACAATTTGTTACCATGATGTATTGCTATTAGCGAGGCAATGTATTAAACCATGAACGAGCTCTATCCTTTAAAGAAAATGGGAATAATCTGAGTTTAACATCATCATCTGAAAAATTCTCATATTTAAAAGTCTGACAGATAGCATGGAAATCATTCAGATGATTATATGGGTCCTCATTTTCTAGGCCATAAAATGTTGGGAGACAATTTAGCACACTAGGTTTTAATTCAAAACTCCTAGCAGCTACATTTGGATACCTTATGCATGATGTGCTCAAATTCATTAAAATGAAATAATCCTTAAATGGCCTCTCCTGTGGTTCTGGTTGTTGATTTTGCAAATCCATGTCAATTTTATTTTTAAAAGAAATGTATTTTTGTGTGCGAAGTGTTTTTTCAAGTTCAAGGTCTAAAGGCTCAAGATTAGGTGATAATGACCTTCGACCATGCTTACAAAGAACAAAATAAATAAAAGCAAAACAAATAAAAATAACGAAGAAGGAGAAATTATGATACTAACCTTGTCACGTTGTTATAACTTTACTATGAAAACACACTCAATTGCTATAAGAAAAAGAAATTACGTGAAACAAATATTAACTAAAATTAAAATAAATTACAAAGAAAGATAACAAGATAAAAAAAATTAAATTACAAAGAAAATGATAGGAAAATTAAATTACACAAATTTAAAGAAGAGAAAACGAAATTCTAACCTTAATTTCTTTTTTTTTTTTTTAAATGAGAAAAGGAAAAAAAAAATACAAGAAAACAAAAAAAAAATAAATAAATAAAAAACTAATTCAACGAATTAAAATACTTACCTCCCCGGCAACGGCGCCAAAAACTTGTTGTGCAAATTTTATTGAACTCATAGCCTTGAATCTATTGTAGAATAGATTAATGGTGTGATCGTCGATCACGAGGAGGTTTTAATTATATGCAGAATTAATTTTCTTTTAAATGGATGGTTGGATTTGTGGTGAAAGGAATTTAAAATATGCTTGAATTGAAATTTAAAATGGCAGGAATAACTTAAATTGGAATCTATTGAGATAAAGCACTTGGGTATTCGGATCTGCATCATGCTCATGGGCTAAATATTCTATA
This sequence comes from Citropsis articulata, assembly GCA_030449925.1. Classification (NCBI taxonomy): domain Eukaryota; kingdom Viridiplantae; phylum Streptophyta; class Magnoliopsida; order Sapindales; family Rutaceae; genus Citropsis; species Citropsis articulata. The sequence continues at coordinate 728,478 of JASUUH010000110.1, read as the reverse complement.
TTAATTAAATCGTCATGAGGGGATTCCACCTCATGAACCATTCAAATAAATATGGTCTTAAGGGCTTATCGTCTTGAATAATAATAACCTTGTCTTAGGGTCTTGGGTTTAACGGTGATGTCTGAACAAGACTATTATTGTTATTTAAAAATCAAAACAACCCTGAATATTGAGGGAATAGAAAATAAATTTACCAAATAAAGCCCATGGAACATGTTGAGACTTCACCTTCAACCCAAGCTTGAAGAAAATTAGCTACTCATATTTGAACTAAGGGTAAAAATGGAAATTTATTAAAATACATAGAAAATACAAGAAAGAGAAGAATTACAATCTAAGCTTACAAATGAATTCGGGGATATCAAATTAGAAGCCCCTTTTATAAATTTGAGTGAATCATGACCATCGGATTAAAAAGCAGTTTGGGCGCTCGAGATTGCGCCACGTCATCGATCAACGATCAGCCACTATTTGAGCGATGTACTATTTGCACAGTTACGGTTTGACCACTATTTGCACGATGGCGGTTTTTGCACGGTAACACTATTTATACGATTCGCACGGTTTGACCACTATTTGCACCTGATAGCGGTTTTGCACGGATAACTATTTATGCGATCTGAAACGATCTTATACGTATGAATAGTTCCGTATATGTGAACAGTGACATTTTTCCTTTTATGCTCCTCTTAAAGTTTTCGATCGTCCTGAGTTCAAATGTGACGTCCGTTTTGCTGTCTGATCACTCGTTCATTGTGAAACAATCGTGATACCCCTAAAATACATAAAATAACTAATTATAATGAAACACACGTAATTAAATAACAAAATACTTAAATAAATAAAAATAACAATGTTAGTGAGACTTGAAGTGTAAAATGACGATTTTCTCCTTTATAAATATACACTTTCTAACACTCAACAATGATGGCCCCTATAATTTCCGCAGAGAGGGGTGACTCACTGTCCAGCATTATCCTCCAGCTCGGCGCTTTATTGCAGCCCTTCATATCGTCTATGATCTGCGCCAGTCTCCGTACCTCCTCTTCCAACTGTATAGCTCGACCAGGATCACGTGCTGCCACCTGGTCTCGCTCTACCTCAACATCATGTAGATGTTGGCGAAGCTCTCTTTCCTCCTCGTTCACCACCCGATCATTGTTCCCAATGTTTAGCCTATCAGAGAGTTAGTCTCCTCCCATTTGGCTTCCTCTCAGGTGAACGGGCTCATTACTCCCTTGATTTGGCCTTCCTGGGACCCTATCCCTTATTTGTGTCACTCTCTCGTCTCCGTCCCTTCTATCCACTCGATCCTGCATTCCCCCACCATTTCTCACTCGCTCCTCCTAGGCTTCCCTTTGTCCACTTCTCAATTCGAACAGGATGGTTGTCAGGGTTTCCATCTGCCTTTCCATCCTCTCCATCCGTTCATTCATTCCTCGTTCTCGTGCCTCGTTAGCTATTTCTCTCAGGGTCACAGACTCATTCGACCACCCTGTCTCCTCGCACTTTCTTCCCCCGTATCCAGCGGGTTTCTCAGCCTTCTTCTTCTTCACGGTGTCTGAGCTTTACTCGACTCCCATGACGGCGCCAAAATGTTGATGCGCGAATTTGTCTGCTCGGCAACAACGACAATTCCTCCTCGCTTGCCCAACCAACGTCACTCCCTGGTCGCCTCTTCACCAGTCTCCTCTGCTAACTCGAGCAGGAAAACCCGTTCCCTTCTTCTCCAATGTCCTGCGTACACAAGTACCCGGTCAGTCTGTGGGTGGTTTTCGTGCGTAAGCGCTGACCTTTCAAGTCAGCGATTTGGGTCTCGAAAAATCGTTTACCACAAATCCAGTGGTTTTGAATCAATAAAATGAATGCTCAAAAAATATGAATCTCCCTTAGATTGTTTTTGTGTTTTTTGTCCAACCCTTTTACCTCTTTTGATTGCTCCATTTATAGGCTTCTTTCGGATTCAGTTTTCACTCTTCACGTTCCCCACGTTTCGCTTAGTGTGCTTCGTGGGCCTGTGGGTGGTTGATAGTGAACGTGGCGGTTTAAGAGGCTCGTACAGGTTTGGAGGGTGGGAGTGATAAGTGGGCCTCATGCCTTGTGTTTCTTTGAGTAATCTGGCGTCACAGTGGGTTGTTGGGGGAGCGAATCTGCTGCTTCTGCTTCTGCGACGACCTCGTCCGGGAGAGAGTAAGAGATCTTTGCTCGCGACGGCATCCTGCTGAAGAATCTCTAAAGAGCGAGCAGAAACCTCGCTCCAGCAGGTCGAGCAGGAACTTACGGCTCTATAATGATATCGTCCAGGGGTCCTCGGCTCGTGCGGCTCGTCTGGTCGGTATTGGACTCAACAATTCTTTTGCCAAGAATCGTTCCAATTGATATTCAAACAATCATAAAATAAAGACCTTGACCATTTAGATAAAAACCAATAGTATAAGAAATCTAAGTTTACCCTACACTCAAGAAAGAAGAGAAGATTATGATGATTAAATACTAATTCTATGTTTTTTCCCACTCTAAATAAGCTTTAGATCATTTTTCCCTTGAAAAGATGAAATCTTTAACTTTATATTTCCTAAATTATTATCAAACTCTATCTTCATATCTAACCTTACTATTTTCATTCCCTTGCCTAAATTTGCTTAAATTAAGATGAGGAGCACAATATTCTTCATCTAGTTCTGCTCATAGTTATTTTCATTAGCCTACCTATACAGATTCCTTCCTTTTTGTTGCATATTAAGAGCTTTAAATGGTTGCTGCTTTTCTGAACCACATTTAACCTTATCTATTCTCTCATTCACCTTATCAAACCTCAACTCTAAGCATTCAAATTCTTATTCAAAGGACTTGAAAAAAGAGTAATGTCTATCTTCTCCTGAGCACCATTAAAAATAGACTAATTTTTGTCTTCAGACATATTTAATAACCAACAAAACAATGTAACGAAACCTCACAAATACTCCCTCATATGTTTTCACTCAAGATTAATGGCACTTACACTTGTGTTTACTCAAATATGGTTTTTACCCTCTTATAAGCTCACACTCTTACCTTTTTCAACCCTTTAATTTTCTCTTTTAGTTCTTCATAGAACTAAATGAACTCAATCAAAATTCACTTACAATAGTTCAAACTTAACAAGTCAGCACTCAAACAAAGAAAGACAAAGAAGAATACGAATCTTGATGAAATTAAGATTACCTCTATTTTTTTAATTGTAGAAAATTTTATAGACAAGACTTGAATAGCAAGCTACTTTTTAAATTCAATTAATTGTTGAAATTTCTTTTTTAGTCTTTTTCCTTTTGTTACTCTTTTTGTTTTAAATAAGAAAGAGTAGAACTTTAAGTATTAGGGTAAAGCTGGGGAAAAGAAGAATTAAAGAAGACCTGTTTATAAATTTAGACAAAAATTAAGGAATATGATAATGCGAAATTAGAGAAACTAAATAAATTTAGAATTGATTAAACCCTATTTAGAACCTAAGTTTTGATACCAATTGATGTAAATATTACAAAGATAGGTGAGACCCCACACTTAATGACCTTTTTTTTGCGAAGAATCGTTCTAATTTAAATTCAAACAATTATAAAATAAAGACTTTGATCTTTTATCTATAAAAATAAGAACCAATAGTATTAGAAATCTAGAATTGACATTATACTAAAGAAATAAGTGATAAGTCCAGAAAGAATGCCAAAAAATGATATCTTGATAAGTTCTGAAAGTTCTTATAAGAACCTAATCTCATTATTTTTATGAAGATTGATCTAAAATTCCTAATAGGGTTATATTAGCTTATATAGTTGAATTTTATTAATAGAATAAGGTTTTCCTTATTATAATCTAAAGTAAAAAAAAATAAAAATCCTAAAAATAAAAAATCCTAAAGTAGAAAAGAAAAATGTAGATGGGTGTGGTTTGATGGGGCATTTTGGTATATTTAAGACTCTAGGTGTTTTGCATCAAATGTGATTTAAAAAAGATTTGTGAGAAGTGTGTTACTTATACACAAGCTAAGTTTAAAGTTAAGCCTCATAGTTTGTAGACTCCTTTACCTACACCCAGTGAACCTTGGATTGGCATATCTATGGATTTTGTGCTCATCTTACCTAGGTTAAAAAAGAGTAGAGATTCTATATTTATGGTCGTTGATAGGTTTTTTAAAATGGCACATTTTATTCCATGCCATAATCTAAAGATACTTCACATATTGTCGACTTATTTTTTAAAGTGATTGTGTGATTGTGTGATTGTTTGGGATGCCTAAAAGTATTGTTTTAAATAGGGATGCAAAGTTTTTAAGTTTTTTATTCTGGAAAACTTTATTGGGTAAGTTAAAAACTAAACATTTGTTTTCTGATACTTGTCATCCGATAAACTAAAGTAGTTAATTGGACTTTATCTACTTTGTTGCTTGCTATAAGACAAAATAAACCATGAAAAAATAGAAAGAATGTTTGCTACATGTAAAATTTGCATATAACAGGAGTATGCATTCAGCAACTAAGTTTTTAGCTTTTGCAATTATATATAGTTTTGATCCATTAACTCTTTTGGATTTTACCCATTTACCTATGGATGAGAGAACTAATTTAGATGAATAGAAGAAAATTAAATTTGTTAAGAGAACTAATTTAGATGAATAGAAGAAAATTAAATTTGTTAGGCACGTCCATGAAAAGGCAAAGCAAAACATTAAGAAGAGAACCAAATAATATGCTAACCAAGCTAATAAAGGGGACATGAATGTTGTATTTAAACCAGAAGATTAGGTTGGTTTGCATATGAAAAAGGACCAATTTCTTATTTTAAAACATTCAAAACTACTTCTTAGGGGAGATAGACCATTTCAAGTAATTGAAAAGATGAATGACAATGCTTAAAAGTTGAATTTTCCAAATGAGAAAATGTAAGTGCAAGTTTTAATGTTACTGATTTATCTTCTTTTAATATAAGTGAAGATTTTAGGACAAACCCTTTCAAAAAGAAGAAGGGGAATAATGAGAACCCAGTAGCTAAAACTCTACAAAGATCTATGAAGCATCCCTAGAGGTCCAATTACAAGGGCAAGAATAAATAAAATGAAGGAAGCATTAAATAGATTGATTAAGTATGTCTCAAATTCATGCCTTGTGCAAGACAAAATCTACCCAAATTTAAGTATTTAAGATAGTCAATGATTTTTTAATATTATTCAAACTTGTAAATTTGATTTGAACAGATTTACATGAAGAACAACGAAGGCTTTATCAAATTAGGAAGAAAAATAAGGCAAAATCTTGTTTCTTAATCTGTTTTAAAAATAAGGTCAATTATTTTCTTTTTACTTTAGGATCAACAAGATATTTTTTCCTTTTCATTTTAAGATAAACAATATCTTTTAATTCCTTTTTACTTTAGGTTATAATCAACAATAAGGAAAACCTTACTCCTTTTGTAAAATTTAACTATAGAAGATGACAATTCTATGAAATGAGAGTTATCATGACACTTTTAAACTTAAATCAATAATATTTGGAGAGTAAATGATGTGTTTTCATTGTTTTTTTGTTATATTTTGTATAAACATTTATCTTAGTTTATTCTTAACAAATTTTGTTTGATTTAGAATAATTTGTGTGCTTAAAAATCATTGCATAATTGTAGGTGACTAGAATCTCAAATTTCAAGGAAGAAATACTGATACAATAGGCTTGCAAAAATAAAGAAATAACATGGCTACAAAAGAATTGAAACAAATCTGGAACTGCAGTTGTTGTTGTAGTAATCATTGTTGCATCAATCGCTCTTGTAGCAACCATTGCCATTGTTGCAGCAATCCTGGAATAACGACAGAAAAAATTTTGTAAAATATTGCAATCTATAGTTTCTTAATCTGGAAGATCCACGTCACAAGCTCTTGTTTACCTTAATTTTCAGCTATAAAAGGAGCACACATCATAAGGAAAAAGAGAGCCGTCACCTAAGGAGAAAAACCATGAAGAAACAAAAGGAAAACATAAATTGAGAGATAGATTAAGGGCTGCACAAGAGGGGAATTTGCAGAAATCAATTGGGAGCTTAGTTCTTCTTATTCTTCTCTTATTTTTTTATTTTCTATTTATTCATGGGGATGTGTTTGATGGTTGAAACTTTATTATTTATTTTTCTTTTGTAAATTATGAAGTAAATTTATTTATGGTTGAGTGATAAACAATCTTGATGGTTTATTGGCTGAAAATATTAGTTGCTGCATGTTTGCTGTAGCATTTTGTTGTGATATTATTTATTTTTATTCATTATTTCTGCTGATCACCCATTTAATGATACTAGCTAAGGAAGAGTCACGAAAGGGCCTATCTTAGTGCAACATATTAGAGCAATACTTAGTTTTAGGTTAGGTTTCCTAGATGAGTTTAACTTGATCCCAAAAGGGCCATGCTTAATCTAAATTTAGTGATGAACTAGACATAGAGATTCACCTTGTAGGGTAAGTAGAACATAAGCGTGTAATACTACATCTTATGTTGACATAACAACTGATCATTGTTAGGTTGCATATAGATATAAAATATCTAACATGCTATAGCTGAGGATACATAAGGATTCTACCCAGTGGTACAGCATCAATCGAGCCAAACATTAAAAAAATAATCAAAACTATTAAGAGAGTTTATTCACTTAACTAGTCTATATTCGAGTTGGTTTTATCCTTGAGTTTGATGTGATAATTTACTTTGTTGCATTTTATTTATTATGTGTTGTGTATGAAAGCAAATATAGAGACTTAAAATGACAAAGGACCTTGTATTTTGAAGCTGAAATTACTTAAGCCCAAAATATGAGAATACAACCGTTTTGATAAGTAAATAAAACATTTATCAGAATGACGCACAACCTTACCGTTTAACTTAAGTGAAGCATGCAATCGTCACGTGAATGAATCTAGCTCACAAGGTTCGTTAAAATGCCGTTAAAGCACGGGAAGCTCACGTGAGTTGCTGAGGGTTTCTGGGTTCATTATGAAGCTGTTGAGAAGTAGCTAGTGTTAGTACAACAGATTCGAGCATTGAGAGAACTGTAGAAAGAGAAAAGGCTGGTATATATAAGCAGTACAGATCTTGTATTCAGGCTCTAAGCATTGCTCTATAAATCATCTTGAGAATTAATAAAAGCTGGTCATTATTGCCCTCCCATGGATGTGAGCTAGAGAGATCTGGCTGAACCACGTTAAAACTCTTCTTGTTCCTTATTCTTTTCAATTCTTCTTATTCTTAATTCTTGGTTGATGTTTGCAATACATTCCAATGATTTATCTTAGTTAGATTTTCTAGTAATCAATCTTGAAGCATCTTGGTCAATTTGGTGTGTGATCTTGGGCAGGATCTAAGGTTGTTTGATTTACTTATAGCACCTTAGGTTCTACAATTGGTATCAGAGCTTGGTCTTCAAACCAAATACAAGTATGGCATCAACCAAGATTGATCTGGAGAAGTTTACAAGCAAGAATGATTTCAACAAGTGGAAGGTCAAGATGGAAGCTTTGCTGGTAACCCAAGGGTTAGGAGATACAATTGAACCTATCACAAAAAATGAAGGGAAAGATATATCATTCTCAAAGTCATTTGAAGTGGTTGCCGAGATAAACAAGAAAGCCAGAAGCACTATTATATTACGTTTGGCTGATTCTATTATAAGGGAAGTTGTTAAGGAGAAGACAGTTGCTGATCTTTAGGCCAAACTTGAGAAGATATATATGATAAAGTCTTTGGCAGATAGATTATATATCAAAAGAATAATGTTCACTTTAAAGATGGCCGATGAGTCCTCTCTTGATGATCATATCGACGAATTTAACAAAGTGTGTGATACTTTTGAAACAATTGATGAGGGGTTGGATGATGAAGGAAAGGCTTTGCTTCTAATAAGTTCTCTACCCCAGTCTTGTTTAAATTTTGTTAATGCCCTTATATATAGAAGATAAACTTTATTCTTAGATGAAGTTAAGGCTGCCTTGAATACAAAAGATTTACATGAAAATCTGGAAATATGATAAATGCTGAAAGGTTACCAGTTAAGGGAAAGATTTACAAGAATGATGGAAAGAAGAAAAAAGGGAAAGATTAATAAAAATGATAGAAAGAAGAAAAAAAAATGAAAGATAAGACTAAATTTCAAATTTTGAAATGCTTTCATTGTCATAAAGAATGCCATTTCAAGAAAGATTGCCTAAAATTAAAGAACAAGAAAAAGGATAAAAATTGTGATGCAGCTATTGGTGAAGAAGAGGGTTATAAATCTACTGGTGTATATGTGGCTACTGAGGACCTCCAGAGAGGTAAATAGATACTAGATTCTGGTTGCACCTTTCATATGTGCCCATTTAAAAAAGTTACTTCTCTGATTACGATAATATAGACAGAGGAAAAGAAATGATGGGAAACAATGCTTTATGTAGAGTCATAGGTAGGGGTAATGTGAGTCTTAGGCTTCATGATGGGATAATCTAACAGCTTAGAGAGGTCAGATATGCTTCTGATTGAAGATGAACCTTTTCTCACTAGGTTTGATTGATCAAATTGGATTTAGTATTAAGCTTGAATCTGGCAACTTGTTGATTATGAAGAGTTCTAAGATATTTATGAAAGGTTCTAAAAGGAATAGAGTATATGTCTTAGATGATGAGGCAATTACAAGTATGACAAGTGTGATTGTTTGCTCTGGTGGTGAAAGCACTAGATTGTGGCATCTGAGATTAGGGCATATGAGTGTAAATGGATTAAAAGAGCTCGAGAAGCAAGAAGTTCTTGGAAATGATAAGATAGAGAAGTTGGATTTTTGTGAAGATTGTATCTTAGGGAAATCAATAAGAAACAACTTTAAAAAATCAACAAGCAAAACTCTTAGCATTCTTGACTATATACACTTTGATCTCTAGGGACCTGCACAAATCAGTTTATCATGTGGGAATAGCTATTTTCTATCTGTAATTGATGATTACTCAAGAAGGGTTTTGGTCTATGTACTGAAACACAAAAATCAAGTCTTTGGCAAAGTTCAAAGAATGTAAAACCTTAATTGAAAATCAGACTGGCAAAAGTGTAAAGAAACTGAGAACAGATAATGGACTTGAGTTTTACAATCAATAATTTGACAGCTACTGTGCAAATAAAGGGATAGCAAGGCACAAAAAAGTAAGGTTAACACCTCAGCAAAATGAACTGACAGAAAGAATGAATAGGACTTTGATGGATAAGGTGAGAGATGCATGTTGGCTCAAGCTCAACTTCCTAAAAGCCTATAGGCTGAAACTTTACGACAACATGTGATCTGGTGAATTTGAGTCCTTCTACTACTCTAGATTTTAAGACTCCATTTGAGATGTAGCATAGGAAACCAGCAAGGTATGACAAATCCAAAGCGTTTGGATGCCCTACTTATTCACATGTCAATCAAAGGAAGTTGGCACTAAAGGCACTCAAAGGTCAGTTCTTAGGCTACCCTGACGGTGTGAAAAGATACAAACTGTGGTGTACTGATCTAGAACCTCCATAAATGTATAATAAGTAGAGATGTGGCATTTAATAAAAAGGCTGTTTTGAAAACCAGAGAGGATGCTAGGGTTAAAACTCAAAAACCTTAAGAATCAGATGATATTTAGTTTGAGAGAGAGCAATCTGGTTTGAAGAAATTTGAGAAAGATGGAAATTTAGATCAAGACAGTGAATATTATGAAGAGTGTAGTGATACTCAACCACAATCTCAAAGGCAGACTCAAGTGCAAGGCTATCAGTTGACAAAACACAAAGAAAATAGACAATAAGACCACTGAAAAGATATAGATATGCTGATATAATAGCATATGCACTGGCTGCATCCCATGATATTGATGAAGATGAACCAAAGAGCTATGAAGAAGCTATTCAAAGCTTGTACAAGTTAGAATGGCAGAAAGCTATAAATGATGAGATAGCCTCCTTTAAGAAGAACAACACCTAGATACTAGTTAAGAACCCTGATAATAAAAGACAATGGGTTGCAAATAGATTTTCAGAATCAAGGATGGCCTTACAGCTAGTAAACCTAAGAGGTATAAAATTAGGCTTGTTGCCAAAGGGTACAGTCAGAGGGAAGGAGTTGATTTTAAAGAGGTATTCTCCCCTGTAGTAAGACATGCTTCCATAAGGGTGCTGCTGGCATTAACTGCAGTTTATGACTTGGAGCTAGATCAACTTGATGCCAAGACTGCATTCCTACATGAGAGGTTACAAGAAGAAATCCTTATGACTCAACCTGAGGGCTATGTGGATTCTGAGAAACCAGATCATGTTTGCTTGTTAAAAAGATTACTGTATGGGCTCAAGCAGTCTCTAAGGCAATAGTATCTCAGGTTTGATGAGTTTATGTTGACACATGGATACCTAAGATGTAGTTTTAATTGTTGTGTGTATTATAAGTTGATAAACTCAAGCCTCTATATATATCTATTACTATATGTAGATGACATACTAGTTGCTTGCGATTCAAGAGAGAAAATTGAAGCTTTGAAGGATATGCTGAGTTCTGAATTTGATATAAAAGATTTAGGGCCAGCAAAGAAGAAACTAAGAATATAAATCAAGAGGTATAGAAGCAAAGGCATTACGTTCATTTCACAAGGAAAATATCTTTAAAAAGTACTGGAAACCTTTGGTATGACCTCTTGTAAACCTGTGATGACTCCTTTGGCTGCACATTTAAAGCTCTTCTATCAGCAATGTCCAAAAATAGATGAAGAGAAGTTGGAAATGGCTAAAATCCCTTATGTTAATGTTGTTGGCTGTATGATGCATGCCATGGTTCTAACTAGGCTAGATATTTCATATACTTTAAGTGTAGTTAGTAGATATATGGTCTCACATGGAAAAGAACATTGGAGGGCTATAAAATGGGTGATAAGATACTTAAGTGGAACCCTAAACCATAAACTGGTGTATGGAAAATCAGAAAGCAAATTTAAAAGGATATGTGGATTTGCCGACTCTGATTTTGTAGGGGACTTAGACAGAAAAAGGTCTCTCACAGGGTACATGTATATATTGGATGACTGCTTAATCAATGGAAGGTAAGTCTTTAACATGTTATTGTTTTATCAACAACAGAAGCTGAATATACAGCAGCCATTGAAGCAGTAAAGGAAGCCTTTTGGTTAAAAGGCTTGATCTCAGTATTGAGAGTGAATTAAAAGACTGTGAAGGTGTTCTGCGATAGCTCAAGTGGTATTTACCTGAGTAAAAACACATCATTAAAAAAAAAACACACATTGACATCAAGTTGTATTTCATAAAAAGTATGCTTTCCATGGGTGTGGTTAAAATAGTGAAGATACATACAGACAGAAACCGTACAATGATGTTAACCAAAGGAGTTACTCCAGCTAAGTTTAAGATCTGCTTGGATATAACTGGACTTGGTTGCTGCTGATTTATCCTAGAATGGAAGGGGATGATCAGGGATGATTTTTTTTAAGGTGGAGAATTATTCTATATAAAAGCAAATCCAGAGACTCAAAATGACAAAGGACCTTGTGTTTTGAAGCACAAATAAAACACTCATCAGAACAACGCACAAGCTTGCCGTTTAACTTAACTAAAGCATGTAATCCTCACATGATTGAATCCAGCTCACAAGGTTTGTTAAAATGTCGTTAAAGCACGGGAAGCTCATATGAGTTGATAAGGGTTTATGGGTTTGTTATGAAGCTGTTGAGAAATAACTGGTTCTGGTACAATAGATTCGAGTGTAGAGAGAGAAAGGGCTGGTATATATAAGCAGTCCAGATCTTATATTCAGGCTCTACGCAGTGCTCTGTAAATCATCTTGAGAATCAATAAAAGCTGGTCATGTTTGCCCTTTCGTGGATGTAAGCTAGAGAGATCTAGCTGAACCACGTTAAAACTCTTCTTATTCCTTATTCTTTTCAATTCTTCTGATTCTTAGTTCTTGGTTGTTATTTGTAATACATTCCATTGATTCATCTTAGTTAGATTTTCTAGTAATCAATCTTGAAGCATCTTGGTCAAATTAGTTTGTGATCTTTAGCAGGATCTAGGGTTGCTTGATCTACTTATAGCACCTTAAGTACTACGTTACGCTTTTATTTTAATTAGTATAATAGTTTCATTAATGGTTTTGTTTTAATTTAGAACAAAATCTACACTGTTAAGATTGCTATAGCAAATCTGATAACATCAATCCCTATTGAGACGATCTTGAATACTTATCATTATATTACTTGTTGTGTACACTTGCACATTGACACTAATATAAATTGAATGTATAGCACCTTAGGTTCTACGTTACGCTTTTATTTTAATTAGTATAATAGTTTCATTAATGGTTTTGTTTTAATTTAGAATAAAATCTGCACTGTTAAGATTGCTATAGCAAATAAGTTTTTGGTACCGTTGCTAGTGATTGATTGTTCATTATGATTTGTGGAATTAGTTTTAATAGTGGTAATTTTTAATTTTATTTTAATTTATTTACTTTGTTGACATAGGTGATCTATCAACCCTTGCATGTGCAAATATAAATATGTTAAATTCTAGTTTGATATAGAAATTAAAAGAACTGCAAGGAGATTGAGAAGAGAGCATCAGGAATTACAAGCTACTGCAGCAATGGGCGATTGGCAAAATATGCAAAACTTGAACCCTAGAGGGGAGATAAAACCAGTCAATGTACATGAAGGCCTGAATGCACAACATGTTCAAAGGCAACTAGGGAACAATATTATTCAACGATAGAGATAGAGCCATTCGAGACTATACGGTGTTGACTTCTCAAGCTATATATCCGAGAATAGTTAAACATGACGTTCAAGCTGACAATTTTGAGCTCAAACCCATGATGTTTCAGATGCTTCAAACAATGGAGCAACTTAATGGACTGCCATCAGAAGATCATCATCTATATCTTAAGATATTTTTAGAAGTGAGTCTTGCTTTCAAGATTGTTGGAGGATCGCAAAAAGCATTGAGACTCATACTTTTCTCGTTTTCTTTGAGAGATCGAGCTAGAGCACGGTTGAATTCTCTACCACTAGATTCTATCACCACATAGATTTTCTTAGTTGATAAATTATTGATGAAATACTTCTCGCTAACCAAGAATGCAAAATTGAGGAATGAGATCACATCTTTCCATGAACTTAAAGATAAGAGCTTTTGTGATGCATGGGAAAGATTGAAGGAGTTACTTCGAAGATGTCCTTATCATGGTATTCCTTACTGCATACAGTTCAAAACGTTTTATAATATTCACAACCCAAGCACTAGATTAATGGTGAACGCTTCAGCAAATAAGGCCTTGTTATCTAAGTCTTACAATGAGGCTTATGAAATTTTAGAAGAGATTGCTAACAACAATTATCAGTGGCCATCAACTAGACAAGCTACAGTAAATGGAACAACAAGAGTCCATAACATAGATGCCTTGACAGGATTGTTTGCCGAAGTAACCTCATTAATAAATATAGTGAAAATTATGACCGCTGCTCTAGCAACTATGAACTAAGTTACTGAGGTCTCTTGTGTTTATTGTAGAGAAGGGCATTTATTTGACGATTGTCTTGGAAATCTAGCCTCAATCACCTATATAACAGTTTTAATAGACAGAACCAAAACAATCCATATTCAAACACTTATAACCTTGGATGAAGACAACATCCAAACTTTTTATAGAGTTATCAGAACCAGACTGCTGTAGCACCCAATGAACAGAACAGACTTGCTCAACCACCTAGATTTTATCAGTAAAATCAAGGGCAATGAAGCATCAACAATGATAAACTCAGCTCTCTTGAAGCTTTGATTAGGGATTATATTGTGAAGAATGAAGCGGTTGTCCAAAGTTATGTTGTATCTTTGAGAAACCTAGAAAATTAAATTGAAAAGCTTGGTACAGCATTAAGCAACAGGCCTCAAGGTAGTTTACCTAGCAACATAGAAGACCCAAGAAGAAAAAGGAAAAGAGCACTATAAAGTGATTAACTTGAGATCTAAAAAGGAGATTTATAATCCAGTTAGTGTACTGAAAAGAAGAATTGAGCCCAACAAAGACTAAGAAGACACTCGAGTAGAAGAGGAGTCATAGTCTTCCATTTTTTACAATGCAAATTAACATAATTCTACTACAACATTTGCAAACAATTATGATTCAGATAAGCACCAATAATAATGTATACAAATAGAGCAAAAGAGAACGGTTCAGATAACCCGTCAGAAAGACAACAGTTTAGGCACCCACCACCATTTTTTCAAAAGTTCCAGAGATAGCAACAAGACAAGTAATTCTTTAAAATCTTGTGAGTGCTGAAATAGTTAAATATTAATATCCCTTTTATAGAAGCTCAAGAGCAAATACCAAACTATACGAAATTTTTTAAGGATATTTTGACAAAGAAAAGAAGACTTGGAGAATTTGAGACAGTTGCTTTAACACAGGAGCACGACCGAATACTTCAGAGTAAGATACCGTAGAAGAAAAAGGATTCAAGGAGCTTCACTATCCCATGCTCGATAGGTACTAAATATAATGGCAAAGCACTTTGTGATTTGGAGGCTAGCATCAATCTCATGCCTTTATCAGTGTTTAAGCAATTGGGAGTTAATGAATGAAGACTAACAACAGTGACTTTACAACTTGATGACGGATCTCATGCCAATCCAGAAGGGAAGATTGAAGATGTATTAGTAAAATTCGATAAATCTATTTTTCCCGTCAACTTCTTAGTACTAGACTTTAAAGCAGACAAAGAAGTGCTAATCATTCTAGGAAGACCCTTTTTAGCCACGGGAAAGACTCTTATTGATGTGCAAAAAAGAGAATTGACTATGGGGGTGAATCACTAGCAAGTTATATTCAATGTATTGGATGCCATGAAAGTCCGGATGAGATTGAAGATTGTAAATTTATCAGTTTTATGGACTTTGTTGTAGTAGAGAGATTATATAGTTGCTGTAGTAAGGAAAAAATCAATGTGGTAACATATGAAGAACTTGATGATGAAGATCATGGAGCAGCTAACATAGCATGGTCAGAGGAAAAACAACCTTTTAGAATTGACGAGCAAATCTAGCAAAGGAAACTCACTCTAGACCAATAAGAATTCAATATTAATGGGCCGAGAATGGAGCACAATATGGGAGCTGATGTGAACAGCTTATAGAACAATCGATTCTTAAAGGATCTTAGTTGAATAAATAAGAAAGGTCAGGCTAAATGACCTAAAATCTAGCACTAATTGAGAGACAACCCAATAAGAAAAGTTGTTTTAAGTTTTTAAAGCATTAAATTTAGTTTTAAAACTAATTAATTTGTCTTTTTGTTATTTTAAGTGTGCATCTAAATTTTTTATGTCTTTGTATTAAATTGTAGTAAGTAAAAAAAATGTGAGCAAAAAGAGCAGGAGAGAATTGTTGCAGCATCACTTACAGCATGACATATAACAGAAGATTATCAAACAACAGAGGCGTTTGTTATTTTTGTAGCAGCAATGGATTGGTCATATTTTAGGATAAGGAGCATTTGAAAAGTAGATCAAAGAAGAAGTGACCCCTTACAGCCTGTGTTGCAGCAGTGCTTCTAGCAACAGGGGAGTACTCCTTACCCGCCAATTTATTTTATTTCTTTCTTCAGAACTGTTCTTTCATTTAGTTTTAATTTTCTGATTAATTCTGCATGTTCTTTTATTTAGTTTATGCATGTGTGGTTTATTGTTGTTTTGTTTTGTGTGATTGTGAGGACACAAAATCTCTCAAGTTTGGAGGGGTTGTGTTATTGTGTATTATGTTCGCGAGTGCATGTGTTTTTGCTACGCGTTGTGTGTAGCTCTGTTATCTAATATTTCTGTATGGACTAGAAAACCTAATAAAGATAAATTGAGTGTCATTCAGTAATTGGAAATGCTAAGTAGGGATAGTTATAGATGGAGGTTGAAATTCTTTCTCAACACTTAGACTTTAGTTGAATTTCATGAGTATGCCAGGAAAACAAAAAAAGGTAGAAATATCTTAAGTGTAGGGGAAAATTTTTATTGAACTATGCTTGTTATGAAATAAATTTTGCTCCAATGGCTTAAGTTGCTGAGTAACCAGGGTTAAGTATGTACCTCATATGCAGACTTGAGTCTAAAGGCAACAAGAGTTATGAGCATTGCTGTAGCAACAATCCAAAAAAAAAAAAAGAAAAAAAAAGAGAGAAAAATAAAGGTCTTCTGTCTAGGATATCGAATACCCAGGTCTGTTTATGAGCCTCATGTTCAGCCTTGAGTTAAAGACGTTCATAGATAAGACCATGTTGTAAACATAGCTGCAGCAACTCTAATTTGTGCATTGGTTGAGTAATTGGGTGTCATCACCACAAGTGATAGACATTCACGTGAAAAATCAATGATACATTGAAGAGAGTGAATAAAAAATTATTTTTGTTGTAGCATAGTTTGAGTTTATTTGTGACTTGTGCTCTCCTTATGTTGAACTTATGTTCTACTTTAAGCTATATGTATGTAATACATGTGCAATGTTGTAGTACCTCTGGAATTTGATCAAAGTGGCACACTTTGAATAGAGTAAAGCGTAAGTCTCAAACTGAACTACTATTGCAATTTTGCATGATTAAGAGTGTAATTTGAGGGTTGAAGAATCCTTGCAAATTTGATGACAAAGCTATGTTATTTCTTGCATGATTGTGTGATTGAAGTGTTAATGTTGTTGTCATTACTTGAGGACAAGTAATGGTTTAAGTTTGGAGGTGTTATAACTCTATAAAATGAGAGTTATCATGGTACTTTTAGATTTAAATCAATAATAGTTAGAGAGTCAATGATGTGTTTTCATTGAATTTTTATTATATTTTACATAAACATTCATCTTAGTTTATTCTTAATAATTTTTTTTATTTAGAATAATTTGTGTGCTTAAATCATATGCATAATTGTAGGTGACTGGAAGCTCAAATTTCGAGGAAGGAATGCTGATGCAATAGGCTTGTAAAAATAAAGAAAGAACACAGGTATAAAAGAATTGAAACGAATCCAGAACAGTGTAATTGCTTTTGCCATTGCTATAGCAACCATTGCCATAGATATATCAATCCTAGAACAATGATGGAAAAAATTTTACAAAATATTGCGATCTGTAGTTTCTTAATCTAGAAGAACCGCGCCCTAGGTTTTCATTTACCCTAATTTTCAATTATGAAAAAAGCACACGTCATAAGGAAAAAGAGAGTCATCGCCAAAGAGAAAAACCACAAAGAGACAAAAGAAAAACATAATTTAAGAGATAGATTAAGGGTTGCACAAGAAAAGAATTTGCAAAAATCAATTGGGAGCTCAGTCCTTCTTATTCTTCTATTGTTTTCTTGTTTTCTATTGATTCATGAGGATGTGTTTGATGGCTGAAACTTTGTTCTTTATTTTTCTTTTGTAAATCATGAACTAAATTTATTTGTGGTTCAGTGATAAACAATCTTGATGGTTTATTGACTAAAAATATGAGTTGCTGCATGTTTGCAGTAGCATTTTGTTTTGATAGTATTTATTTTTATTTATTATTTCGGCTGATCACCCATTTAATGATACTAGCTAAGGAAGAGCCACAAAAGGGCCTATCTTAGTGGAACATATCAGAGCAACACTTGTTTTAGATTAGGTTTCTTTAATGAGTTTAACTTGATCCTAAAAGGCCATGCTTAATCTAAAATTAGTGATGAACTAGATATATGAATTTGCCTTGTAGAGTAATTAAAACCTAAGTGTGTAATGTTATATCTTATATTGGTATAACAATTCATCACTATTAGGTTGCATATAGATATAAGATATCCAACATGTGACAACTGAGGATACATAAGGATTCTACCCAGTGCTGCAGCATCAATTGATCCAAACATTAGAAAAATAGTCAAAACCATTAAAAGAGTTTATTCACTCAACTACTTTATATTCTTATTTTATTTATTGCGCTTTTATTTTAATTAGTATAATAGTTTCATTAATTGTTTTATTTTAATTTAGAACAAAATTTACACTGTTAAGATTGTTGTTACAAATCTGATAATATCAATCCCTATGGAGTGTTGAATACTCATCATTATATTATTTGTTGTGTACACTTGCACATTGACACCAATATCAATTGAATTTATACCCAACAGAAGCCCATATAACTTATTGAGAATTTCATATAAGAGTTTATAATAATAGCAAGAGCTTTTGTCTTTTTAAAAGAACTTTCAAAATTTATCAAGATTTCATTTTATAGAGTTCTTTCTTAACTTATCACTCAAACTCTTCTCGTCTTTCTTGAGTGTGGTGTCAAACCCAGATTTCTTATACCGTTGGTTCTTATTTTTATAGATAAAGACTCAAGATTTTTATTTTATGATTGTTTAAATTTGAATTAGAATAATCCTTGGCAACAAATCCTTACTAAGTGTAGAATCTTACTTATCTTTGTGAGATTCACATCAATTGGCCTTTCTAAGACAATGTTATAGGGACTTCGTTAATCAACTACAATAAAAATTACCATAGTGGTTACCCTAGTTAGATATTTCCCAAAAGAAATTGTGAGCTCTATAACTCCTTTTGAAACGATATTCATCTGATAAATCTATAAAATTGAGTAGTGTAAGGTTTCAATTATGATCGTTCCAACTATATTCGAGCAAAGGTTAACAAGAATAAAATACCAACCGACTCTTATTATCAATCAGAATTCAATGGAGGAATTTGTTTGCTATAAGAAGGGTGACAACTAAAGCATCATAACAAGGATGATGAACCTACCTAGCATCATCTTCAAAGAAAATTATTGGTATATCGTGAACCACAGATCCATGGGATTGATTAGTCAAATTGACCTCAAGACCTTTAGGTTCATGTCTTACTTAGTGAGCTAAATTCTCCCTTAATTTCCCTAAGTCTTTTACAGCCGATCCACCCAATTGATCTACTCATTATTGTAGTCGATTAACATGAGGTTGTCTTTAGTGTTTAGCATGGTGACTTGGATTCGGTTAAGGATTTTAAAAGAGGATATATAGGCATTATGTCATCACTCTCTAGATGAAATTCTCATCCCTTTCGTTAAATGTGAAATTCCTCATCCACTTTCATCATCAATCTCAAGATCATAGTCCTACGATAGGGCTTCCAACTAAGCATTGCCCAATTAGAATTAGGCTTTCTCTTTGTTGAATCCAACAATGATGAATTTCTCCTTTAGGTTGATCTTAATGGGCTTTTGAATGTTCTCCTAGGAATCGACTTCCTTAGGGAATAAGGATGTCTTTATTTGATGATACTTTACAAACAAAAGAAAACAATCAGAGAGCTGTCCGTGTAGAATTAAATCCTCTGATGGTTAACTCAATCATCGAACTTTTAAAAATATGAATTTAGAAACTGAAAATTTAGAAAGAAAAAAATCAATATTTTCCCTCTTAATTTAATTTTTCTTACTTTTAGTAAGGAGAGAAGGCATACTTATAGGCAAAATTAATTTGAATTGAGTCCTAGTTACTTTGATGACAAGTGTCATTATTCTTATGATATCTGACAATACTTCTCTTCTTTTGCCCATATCAATTGGCACATGGATATGCAAGCTTGTCTACAAATTAAAAGAGGAAGCTGTTAGTCTTAGGTTGTTTTTCTTAAGAACTTGGGTTTATAGGGACCTTGAAAACTAAAAGGACTATCTTTAGGCATTTTGTCCTAGGATAGGATCCTAAAACCGTTATAACCTTTGAAGGCTTGTCCTAAAATCCTAGGATCTTAGAAATCTTAAAACTTAAGATGTCGATCCCAGCTATTTTATCTTAAGATAGGATCCTAAAAGCCTTGAAACATTTTAGACCTTGGAGCCTTGCCACTCAAGAGGTTTATCCGAGATAATTTATTTTAGGATAAGATCCTAAAAATCTAAGAGGTTAATCCCAGGTGATTTGCCTTAGGATAGAATACTAGGAACCTTGGAACCTTTTAGACCTTAGTAGCTTGCCGCCAAAGAGATTTATCCTAAGTAATTTGTCCATTTCTTCATGGACTTTATAGGGACTAAATTTATTTGGGCCCTAGCTGGTCCTATTTTACTTTTGGTCCAACAGTGTAAATAATCAGTTTAGTGCACTCTATCATCAATTAGTCATTTTCTGACTGTTTTATCTTCCCTTGCCTTTACAATTCACAACTTTTAAGTCAAACCAACCATTGACAAAAATATTATAACCCATAGAGCATGCATAAATGTCAATTAATGGGTTGGTAATTTCTTCTTCTTAAAATTGAACTTTTTGTAGTAGGGTTTGATTTACACTAGAAAGTGTATAATATTTTGCACTTATAGTATTGATAACACTAATAATTTCATCTCATTTGTAAATTCATAACTTATTTTATGAAGTTTTTTTTCATTTGTTTTTTAAGTATGATTTTTGTGATTTGTAGAGAATCCCTAAATCATTATGCTTTCATTGAAAATTTGGATTCTAGATATTAAAAAGCCTTTGGAAGAATCGCTAGTCCTTTGACCCACCATTATTTTCTAATGGTTGAGACCGTGCTATGTACATAAGCTCACATGCACCTTGTTCTACTAGATTTAACACATAAGATTAGATAAATCAACAACCTTGAAAAATAAGCTCAC
Organism: Citropsis articulata; assembly: GCA_030449925.1. Lineage (NCBI taxonomy): Eukaryota > Viridiplantae > Streptophyta > Magnoliopsida > Sapindales > Rutaceae > Citropsis > Citropsis articulata. The sequence continues at coordinate 707,794 of JASUUH010000110.1, read as the reverse complement.
CCACCTTGACAAATGAGTCAAAAGGAAGGTCCTACTTGGACTTCAATTGTAAATATTGATTATGCTAAATCAAACAATCCATAATGGATGCAATTTTAGACCTTGGATTGTACTACAAAAACTGATTTAAAGGTTGTGATTGCAAGCTCACCAAAAATACGTAAACATCCACTTTTGATTACTCAAATTTGCCTATATAAAGAAAAGATCGTGCACAAATTAGATGTGTTAGGTTTTGAAGAAAAATTGAAATGAAAGAATAGTGTAGTAAGTTATAAAGTGAGTTTTTTTTTGGGTAAATCTAGAGTGAATCTTTCCTTTTGTTTCTAATTTCCCTATATTGCACTTCATAAATTTACTAAATAAAATGAGTGTTTTACTTTTAAATATGAATGACTAATTTTATAAGTAAGGTAAAAGATAAAAGTCAAGGATTTAGATCATTGTATTAATTACCATCATAAGTATGTTTTAAGTTAATTTTATTTATTACGTGTTACTTTTATATCATGTTAACTTTCAAATTTAGATCTCGTTGAATTAATATCATATTTTAACATAATGTCGATACTCCAATATAGCTCTGGCATGTTATGCACTTAATCCCATATTTTTTTCATATAAATAGTTACTTAAGAATTAAACAACATACTAATTAATGTCGCGTAAATTTTTTTAAACTCGCAAGCACAAGAATTTATTGTATTTTAGATTAACAACGACAAGTATTGATTCCACGAGAAGGTAGATTTAATCAATGTATATAGTTAATTTTCCAATTTACTATATGAATTATTTTGGCGGTGATTTCTAAGCTGTGCTAAGATTTAAACAAAAAATGTTGGGAATAAATTTATGATGAAATAATCCAAATAAAGTACTTGAGTTGCTGGATTTACACTCAACATTACATGATGGGCTTAATGTTCCTTTCACTGCCAATTAATTTATAAGGGGAAATTTTCACTCTTTATAAGTCTCATTCTAATGAATATTGTATCAAGCACTCATTATGTCAAAAAGAAAGATCTTCCGCTAAGTGTGGTGTCAAATATGTTAACATATATACATATATATATATCCATAATATTAATTTTGATGATAACAAATAAGATTAAGAATGAATAAGATTTTAAAAGCTCAAATTATTTTTCATATAGTTGATGATTTTATGAAATTGATTATTTTCAAGTTAATGGTCTAAATCAAAAAGTTTTGAGAACTTTGAAATCAACAAGTATTGTTTTGAAATTCTAGAAATGAACTTATTGAAAATATTTTATAAAGTTTTAGGTCATACTATAATTTCAAAAAGTTTTAGAAATCAACAAGTATAATTTTGAAATTCTAGAAATGGATCTATTTGTAAATTTATATGAAGATTTAGGTTATAGTATAATTATAAAAAGCTTTTAGGGCAAAACTATAATTTTAAAAAATAGTTTGACTGTAGCAATCACTGCAGCAAATGACTAACCATTTAGTAGATAACAGCTAACCAACATCAAATAGAATTGGAGTTTATTTTCTTGAAACTAGCGGCGATCCAATATATAAAAAATGGTGATTCGATAATTTGAAGCTATAGCACAACGATAACTTGTTTAAGTCAAAATGACGATCCGATAAAAATTAACAGTGATATGACTTTATACAGTTAATAATAGATAGTTTTAAGCTTCAATTATAAAAAGGTTGCATTAGATCCAAATCAAAGTGAACCCAACGAATACCAAAGAGCATATTATTGAGAATACAATATTTCTTAAGCTTTAATTTGTTCATTCATTTCTTATATCACACCTTGGCCATACATTTATAAACACATAGATTGTGTATGAGAAAAATCTTGTATTTGAGAAAATGTGAGTGTGGGAAACACTTAGGTTAAGAGATTTGACATAATCTCTTATTGTAATGGTTGATTGACACCTGTGAAGTCAGGTATAAAGTTCTTGAAGCCTTAGAGGCTTGGATAGTGGAATCCTCATACCCGATGAGCTTGAACTTGAGAGTTAGAAATCACTTTTAAGACGTGTCACTGTCGGTATGCCAAAAAGAGAAATGGAACTTGTTTTGACTTAAGAGGAAACTCAAATTGAAGAAGAGCCACAACAACTCATTTGCCAACATACTGGTGAAAGTAGCCAAGCTATAGCAACTGTAGAAAAAAAATGATTCAAAGGTTTCACATTGAAGAAGCGGTAACACCAATGAGAAACCAAAGTAGATTAAGAGAGAAGCGACCTACACAACCTGCTGTAGCACAGCAGTTTAGGCACCCACTACCTTTTCCATAAAAATTTCAAAAGCATAAATGAGACAAGCAATTTAGTAAATTCTTGGGAGTATTGAAATAATTGCATATCGATATTCCTTTTGTGGAAGTATTACAACAAATGCCAAACTATGCGAAGTTTTTTAAGGATATTTTGGCAAGGAAAAGGAGGCTTAGACAATTTAAAATTGTTGCTCTAACATAAGAAAGCAGCCACATGCTCTAAAATAAAATCCCTCAAAAGTTGAAGGATCTAGGAAGCTTTACAATTCTATGTTCTATCGGAACTAGCTATAATGGGAGAGCATTGTGCAATTTAAGGGCAAGCATCAACCTTATGTCGTTATTAATGTTAAAATAATTAGGAGTGGGCGAATGTAGACCAATAGCAGTGACTCTATAGCTAACTAACAGATCCCATGCATATCCTCAGGGAAAGATTGAGGATGTATTAGTAAATGTAGATAAATTTATCTTTCCAGTGGACTTTATTGTATTAGACTTTAAATCAGACAAAGAAGTACCAATTATTCCTGGTAAACGCTTCTTAGCTACAAGAAAAACTTTAATTAATGTGCAAAATGGAGAATTAACCATGCGGGTTAATAACTAACAAGTCTTATTCAAGGTGAAAAATGCTATAAAAAGCCCTGATGAGATAGAGTACTATAATCTTATCAGTGTTATAAACCTTGCAATAGCAAAGAGATTAAATAGATGCTGCAGTAAAGAAGAGATCAAGGTTGCTACTTTTGAAGAACTTGAAGAAGAAGATGTTGTAGCTGACCATATAGCATACTTAGGAGAAAAGCAACTAGTAAGACATGTCAGACCTTTTAAATCTTTAAACCCTTCAAACAGGGAAGTAAAACTATCTATTCCATCGATTTAATCACCTCTTATTTTAAAATTGAAACTTTTACCTTTCACATCTAAAATATATTTAACTTAGCAAAAAATAGTACACTTCCCGTAATCATTTCATCTTCTTTAAATGCAGATCAAGAGAAAAGCTTTGTAGATGTACTGGGGAGATATAAAAAAGCTATTGGATAAACCATATGCATGCACAAGATTCTACTAGATGATTGGTATAGCAATTTAGTAGAGCAATAGAAAAGATTAAACCTTATCATGAAAGATTTTGTAAAGAAGGAGATCATCAAATGGCTTGATGTTGAGTCATATATCCAATATAAGATAATTCGTGGGTGAGTCTAGTACAATGTGTTAAAAGAAAATGTGGAGTGACTGTTGTAGCAAATGCGAAAAATGAACTTATTTCTACAAGAACAATGACTAGATAGAGAGTTTACTTAGATTATAGGAAGTTAAATAAAGCCATAATGAAGGACCATTTTCTATTGCCCTTCATAGATCAAATACTAAACAGACTTGCTGGAAAAGGATACTACTATTTTTTGGATGGTTATTCGGGCTATAACTATATTGTTATAGCACTAGAGGATCATCAAACAATATCCACTTCTCCTTATGGAATCTTTGCTTTAAGAATGACATTTGGCTTGTGTAATGCTCCAATAACCTTCCAAAGATATATGATGTCCATCTTTTCAAATATGGTCGAGCAAATACTAAAAGTGTTCATGGATGACTTCTTAGTTTTTGGGGAAACATATGATGATTGCCTACATAACTTAAAAATTATACTTAAGAGATATGAGAAAACCAACTTGGTACTCAATTGGGAAAAGTGCCAATTTATGGTACAATAAGATATAGTCCTGGGATATAGAATCTCTAAGAAGGGGATAGTGATGGACAAGGTAAAAATAAAAGTGATAGATAAACTTTCACCTCTAACTTCAGTCAAAAGTATTATAAGCTTTCTAGGTCATGCTGGGTTTTACAAAAGGTTCATTAAAGACTTTTCCGAAATAGCTAACCCTTATGCATGTTGCTGGAGCATGACAGACCTTTGAACTTTGATAATGATTGCTTAAAGGCTGTTTGTGAATAGAAAAAAGCTCTTATTACAGCACCTGTTGTTATAGCATTAGCTTGGAGTTTACCTTTCAAATTAATATGTGATGCTAGTGACCATTCTATTAGAGCAGTGCTAGGGCAAAAGAAGAATAAGATTTTGTTTACTATACTAGTAAAACCCTTACTGACACTCAGATCAATTATACAACCACTGAAAAAAGAGTTGTTAGTAGTTGTATTTGCCTTTGACAAATTCAGAGCCTATTTAGTAGGCACAAAAGTCACAGTTTACATAGATCATACAGCAATCAAGTACTTGATTTCAAAAAAGGAATCCAAAGCAAGGTTGATAAGGTGGATCCTTTTCCTACAATAGTTTGACATGGAGACTAAGAATATATAAGAGACCGAGAACCAAGTGGCAGACCATATTTTAAGGCTTGAAGCAGATACCAGTACCTTGACCAAACAAGCCATCACAAAATCATTCCCTGGTGAGCAACTATTAATGCTACAACATGCACAATTGCTGCAGTAATCTAGACTTCCATAGTATACAGATTTTGCTAATTACTTGGTGAGTGGATTGTTACTACCTGATTTGAATTATCAACAACATAAAAGATTTTTCCATGATGTTAGAAGCTACCAGTGGTATTAGCCATACTTGTACAAGATGTGCTTAGATGAAGAAATTCTATATATATTACACTTATATCACGCTACAGCATATGAAGGACATTTTAGAGGCCACAAAACAGCTGCTAAAGTCTTGCAATCAGGTTATTACTAGCTCTCTATTTTTAAAGATTCTTATGAGTTTGTTAAATGTTGTGACAGGTGCAAAAGAACAGGGAACATATCTCAAAAGTATAAAATACCATTAACAAACATGTTGGAGGTTGAGCCTTTTGATGTATGAGGGATAAACCTTATTGGTCTCGTCCCATAATCTTTTAGAAACTTATACATTCTAGTTGCAGTAAACTATGTCTCTAAATAGGTGGACGTTGCAGCATTACCCATGAATGATGCCAAAATAGTAGTGAAATTTCTTCACAAGAATATTTTTTCAAGGTTTGGAATTCGAAGAGGCATCATTCATGATAAAGCCTCTCATTTTTGTAATAGGATATTCGCTGCAACAATGGTTAAGTATGGCATTAACACAAGATTGCTATAGAACATCACCCGCAATCCAATGGTCAAGTAAAAATATCTAACTGAGAGATCAAAAGGATTTTAGAGAAATTTGTAAACCTAACTAGAAAATATTGGTCAATTATATTGCAAGATTCCTTCTAGGCTTACTATACAGCTTACAAGATGCCACTTGGCATGTCTCCATACAAAATTTTCTATGGAAAAGCTTGCCATTTACCATTAGAGCTAGAGCACAAAGCATAATGGGCATTAAAACAACTCAACATGGACATGCATGCTGCAGCATAGCATCAAAAACTTCTACTTTGTAAGCTGGATGAGTTAAGGTTGTTCTCCTACGAAAATGTAAGGATTTATAAGGAAATAATAAAACAATGGCATGACCAAAGAATTCAGCAAAGAGAACTTGTTCCAGGCAATCAATGTTGCTTTACAGCTCAAAACTAAAGCTCTTTCAGCGAAAATTGAAATCTAGATGGTCAGGACCCTTTAAGCTTTTTAGAGTTTATCCTCATAGGGCTGTTAATATATTAGATGAGAGACCCGACCAAGAATTCAAGGTTAAAAGGCACAGAGTAGAACATTACATGGATACTGTTGTGAATCACCCAAAGGGGGACTTGATCCTGACTCATCAAACATTGTGAATACTCAAGGATGATCAGGTTAAAGGACCTAAAATAAAGAGTTAATTGGGAGGCAACCCAATGATGAGAAGAGTATTTCAATTTTTCTTTTTATATTAAGTCTAATTTTGCATATTTCTTTACTTTATTTTATTTTACTGCGGCACAAAAAAAATATTTAGGCCAAGAACTTGACACAAGTTACTGCAGCATTACACCTCACATGATAACGAGCATATGTGCAACAAGCTAGGTGAATTCCACATAGACAAAGCACAAGAGAGATGTTAGGTTTACAAGAGGTGATCCACAACTTAAAAGCCCTCACAGTAGAAGGTAGTTCATGGGCCAATAAGGAAGCTAGAGTAATAAACAAGATTGATTTAAAACTAATTGCTAAGATTTGGGTCAAATTTTTTAAATCTTGACTGATGCCCACAACATACACAAACACTGTGTCACAAGAAAGGTTAATTCTCCTATTTGTCATAATTAGAGGACTACAAATTGATGTAGGGGCAATTACTGAGCGGGAGGTTAGGGAATGTGCTATGAAAAAGCACAAAATTGTTGCCCTATTGTTCCTCTCTCTTATCATCAGCATATGTCTTGTCTCTGTTAGCCTAAAGGGCTACATATTATGTAATTTTGATGATAACAAACATATGTCTTAAGTGATTTAATAAATATTGCATTTCACAAGTTCACTAGTTTTTGAAAAATAATATTTTTGCAAGTGAAATCAAGTTTAACACACTCAATGAATAATGGCGAAATCAAAAATAAAGTTTAGAGCTCAACGGAAAAATTATTGTGATAAATTCTTGTAAAGCCGGTATGATTTAATTGATGCATGATTTAGTATTTGTGAAGCTTAAGAGTTTATTTAAATAATTAGTTTTCATAAACCAAAAGGTTTTGTATTTATAAGATAAAGTATTTTGTAAATTTGAGTAATTTGGACTAAAATAAAAGGTTTTGCAATCTTTGATTTTAGGGATATTATCATTTTACTACCAAACTTATTCTGACATTTCATTTCAGTGCCATAGTTTGTCGAAAAATGCATTCTACTACCAAACATTTGCATCGTTATCAATTCACTACCATTCCGTTAAGAACGTTAAAAGTTTGCTGATGTCGTAAGGGTATCAAAGACATTTCTAGCTGTAAGAGTAAAATTATTTGTTAATTTGATAGATAAATTATCATTTTACTATCAAATTTTAAGAGGAATTATCATTTTATTACTGAGTTTTTAGGGGAATTATCATTTTACTACCAAACTCTTAGGGGTAAAATTGACTTTTAACATAATTTCTGTTAAACATTAACGTTTTGTTAACGGAATGGTAGTGAAATGATAACCGTACAAAATGTTAGTAGTAAAATATACTTTTCGGCAAACCTTAGTACTGACATGATATGTCAGTAAAACTATGGTAGTAAAATGATAATATCCCTTGATTTTAATAAGTATTATTTTGAGTTCTGGAATTGGACCTATTTACAAATGTTTGAAATATTTTAGGTCATACCATAATTTATGAAAGCTTGATGACCCAGTGTAACAATCCAAAATTGGACAGAGAGCTAGCGGCTAACCGTCCAAGGGCAAGTGGCTAGTCGTCTGAGGAAAATCTCATATTTCAAATTTTGGACTAAACTGAAAAGTTTTGAGAATTTTAAAATTTAAAAGTATTTTGTTAAATTTCAAAAAGGACATCTTTGCAAAATATTATTATATGTTGGGCCATAGGATAGTTTTAGAAAGTTTTGGAAATGACGAGCATTATTTAGAAATTCTAAAAGTAGACCTTTTTGTAAATTTTGATGACATTTTAGGCTATAGTATAATTTCAAAAAGTTTTAGATAAAAATATAATTTTATGAACAGTATTACTATAGCAAAATTCAAATTTAACAGTAACTTTATTGTACTAAGCAGTAGCCAAAAAAATTAAACGGCTAATCGCTTGGATGCAAGAATTTACCTATAACGCTAGTTTTCAACCTATAGCTATAAAAGTCCAATTTCAACTTCATTTTAAAAAAAAAAGCAAGTATAAACAAGATCATATACATATATTTAGCTTTCAAATCTCAAAATCATCATAGATTAAATCCTTATTGTTCTATTATTTGCATATCTACTCTTAAAGAGAGTTTTTGTTGTAATCTTCATTTTCTTATCAAATTTGTGAGTGTAAAAGTTTATTGACATCTTGGAAGTCAATTGTAAGAATTTGAAGCCTTGAGAAGCTTGGATACTGAAATCCCCAAACTTAGTTTGCTTAAAAGTATGGACATAGGCGGAGATTACCGAATCACATAAAAATATGTGTTTGTTTTCTCTTCCCTTACTTTTTTATTATTATACTTGTTTGAATTTATTGTTTTCGATCCCATTAAGGCATTAGGTTGATTTATTGTGTGGTTTACTTAGCATAAGTTTTAAAATCTCAATTCACCCCTTCTTGGGTTGCATAACTTGCATGCCAATGTTTGGAGTAAGCGTTACTACTCAAAATGAACGAATTAAGAATGAGGGAGCTCTCACTACTCGAATCATCGAACGAATTGCTAGTGAATCAACTTCAGCACCATCAGAGCCCATTGCTTTAGTAGGAGTATGGAGGGTCATTGAGGTTGAAAGAAGATTACAAGAGCTGAATGACAGTTTCACTCAATGTGCAGAGGTGCAGTGGAGAGAAAACAATCGATTTTGGGCCTACTAGATGCATTTGGAAAACTACAACGATCAATTTTTTGTTTAAATGAAAAACCACAATAGAAACTTCCCAAATTCCCTATTACAGTCGTTCAACTTTAGGGAAATGTCAGAAGCAGCTATAGCAGAAGAAAGTGAAGAACCTGCAGCAAAAGAAAGTTAAGAACCTGCAACAGAAAAAGATATAGAAACAAAATCAGAAGATAAAGAGTAGCCAGCACCAAAAGAATAAGAGATTGCTAAATAAAAAACCGACAGTTCACCAGGGGAGGAAGAAAAAAAAGAGATTCAGGGGAGGAGAAAGATGAGGCGCCACAAATGGTGCCTCCCAAAAGATGTCAAAGACACATCATCAGAGACGAAAACGAGTAAGGAAATAAGCAAATTGTTACCCCTCTAATCCCAGTCCTCTCCAATAACGGTAAAGAAAAAGTTGTGGATGATGATGAAATTAGGGAAGATCCAGAGGATATTGATACAAAACTAGAAGCAGCTACTATAAGGGTAACTCAAACAACTACTGAAAAAAAGAGCTTGCTAGATATCATTGTTGAAATCATTATTGAAGGCTCTGCTGCAACAACACTTACTCTAATTACTCTACACTAGACTCCAATCAAATCTCCAGCTGTCACACCTAAGGAATCCAACAAACGCAAAGGAGCCACCTATAGAGGTGTTACAACACCAGACGAACCAGAGCATAAGTAGACCAGACCATTTAGGCCCACAGCCACTGTACTAGCTGGAACACAGTCCACCAGCCCAACTCTAAGCAAGAGGAAGAAATAGCCAGCTGTCACACCACAAGGCTCACCCTGGGACAGCTTGAGAAGTTCAACAAAAAAGAAGTAAACCTTTCAGCTTGTGCTGCAGTAAAACATCCAACAATAGAGGAGTACCCCCACCAGCCCTTTTTAATTTTTCAATTTTTAAAACTTTTTCTTTTACTTTTACTCATTTATTTTTCATTTGATTCCTGTTAGTTTATGCATATTCATCTTATTTTATTTTGTGTGCTTGTGATCATACAACACCTCTCAAGTTTAGGGAGGAGTTGTGTTATTATGTATGGTGTTTATGTGTTTGTGTTGTATGTTGTGTGTAGCTCTACTATTTAGTATTTGTATGGAGTGAAAAACCTAATGAAGAATAAAATGAGTGTTATTTAATTTTGTGTGATTGCCAAGTAGGGGTAGTTGTGAATGTAGGCTGAGATTTTGTCGCAACACATAGGCTTCGAGTAAGTTTTATGAGAATAATATAGTAGAGCCAGAAAGTACTAAAAGAGTAGATAAATTTCAAGTTTGGGAAAAATTTTTTTGTTGAACTATGCTTGTATAAATTTAACTCCAATGGCTTAAATTACTGAGTAACCAGAGCTGAATATGTACCCCATATGCAAACCTAAGTCCAAAGGCAACAAGAGCTATAAGCTTTGTTGTAGCATCTAGTGAATTTATTAAAAAGAAAAATTTAGAAAAGGTCTTCTGTCTAGAATATTGAGTATCTAAGTCTGTTCATAAGCCCCATATTCAGCTTTGAGTTAAATATGTCTATAGATAGACTTTGTAATGAGCGTTGCTGCAGCAACTCTAATTGTACATTAAGTGAGTAATTGGGTGTCATCACCACAAGTAATGGATATTCACATGAAAAAAACATTAATACATTGAAGAGAAATCTAAAAAAAAAAAAAAGGAGAGAATATTTTGCTATAGTATAGTTTTAAACTTGTTTGTGATTTCTATTCCTCCCTATGTATGAATGTATTAGTGTTCTACCTCTGAAGTGTATGTAACATCAGTGTAATAGCATCTCTAGAATTTGATCAAAATGTCACACACACACCTTGGACAAAATCATGCCTAAGTTTATAATTAACTTGCTATGGCAAATTTACGTAATTAAGAGTATGATCTGAGGGTTGAAGAATCCTTACAAACTTGGTGGCAGAGCTATAATGTTATTATCATTACTTGAGGACAAGTAATGGTTTAAATTTGGGGGTGTGATAACTCTATGAAACGAGAGTTATCATGATACTTTTAGACTTAAATTTAGCTTACTTAGAGAATAAATGACATATTTCTATTACATTTTAGTTATGTTTTGCATGAATATCCATTTTAGTTATTTTTATAAATTTTGTTTGATTGGGAATAAATTGTGTTTGATTTAGAATAAATTGTGTGCTTAGATCATATGCATAATTGTGGGTAATTGGAAGCTTGAATTTCAGGGAAAGGATGTTGTTGCAATGAGCTTGCAGAAAGAACAAAAGAACATAGCTGCAGAAGAATCGAAGTAAGTCTGGAATAGTGCAGATGCTATAAGCTATTACTATAGCAACTATTAATGTAACAATCTTGGAGCATTGACAAGAAAGATTTCGTGCGAAGCAATTAACAGATTGCAATCTATAGTTTCCTAATCTAGATGAGACACGCCCCCGATTACCCTAATTTTTCGTTATAAAAGAGGCAAACACACAAAAAGAAAGAGGAGGCTATCAACCAAGAATAAAAATCGAAAAGAAGCAAGAGAAAAAGAGAATCAAAGATCGAAACTAAGGCTACAATAAGGAGAATTTGTGGAGATCAATCGAGAAACTTAGTCTTTCTTGTTCTTCTCTTTTTTTCTTGTTTATTCTTTAATCATGAGGATGTATCTGACAGCTAAGACTCTGTTGTTTATTTGTTTTCACAAACTATGAACTAGATTTATTTATGGTTTACTGATAAACAATCTTAATGGTTTCTGGACTGAATTTAGATGTGTTACTACAAGTTTGCTATAGCATTTTATTTTTTATAATACTTATTTTAATTTATTCTTTCGGCTAATCACCTATTTAATGATGTAAGCTATAAAAGAGCTACGAAAGGGCTTATCTTAGTAAAATATATCAAAGCAATACTTAGTTTTAGATTAGATTTCCTAAGCTAAGTTTTACTTGATTCCTTAAGGGTCATGCTTAATCTAAAATTAATGATGAACTAGACATAAGGATTTACCTTGTAGGGTAAATAGAACCTAAACGTATAATGTTATATCTTATGTTAGCTTAACAATTGGTTATTGTTAGGTTGCATTAAGGATGGCCAACGGGCCGTGCCGTCGTCAACCATCGGCCCACAAGGGCCCGTGGGCTGGCACAGCCCACTAATTTGGTGGGTCGTGCCGTGCCGTGCCCATATCTTTTTATGGTGAGCCCGGCACGGCCCACGGCACGAGCCCGTTCGTGCCGTGCCGCCCACCACCTTTTTTTTTTTTAAAGCCCATGTGCCTAGCGTGCTTTTTTAAGCTCACCAACATAATAATAATAATAAAAATAATAAAAAAGTCATAATCATATTAATTTTTATTAGGAGAGCAATTAATATTTTATTATTAGTTCATCACAATTTCACAAATATATATTTTATTTCACAATAACCAATCATAAGACAACAATACATAAATTTAATTCCATAGATCATAATAATAATTAATTAAAACTAAATAGACAATCCTCAAATAACAATTAAAATAAACTATAACTACAGTCTACGAAACCTATCTCTATTAAATATTAACTAAGTTATGATTTAATACTAATATAAAAAATATTTCATATGAAAAACATTTTATTATTAATGTTGTAAAATTTTTTATTTTTTATTTATCATTTATAAATTTATGATATTTATAATTTTATTTATTAAAATCATGATATTTACTTATTCATTTAATAAATTATAAACATAAAAAATTAATTAAATAAATATTATAAATAAAATTAAATATCATAAATAACATTATTCATTTAATAAATATCATAAATAAAATTATGATATTTATAATTTTATTTATTAAAATCATGATATTTACTTGTTCATCTAATAAATTATAAACATAAAATAAATTAGAATATTTATTTAAAACTAAGATTTAAATTAATTTTTAAAAGTCTATACTAAAAAATATATTAAAACTTTAATTTTAAGATATTTTACTTTAATTTCATAACATTTTATATTTACTTTTTATTAAAAAAATTTATTTAAATATATTTTGGCCCACGTGCTATTGATGTTAGCCCGCCAATGAACCGTGCTTAATACATGCCTTTTCACATGCCGTGCTTTGACCAATCTCTAATCGTGTCGTGCCTTTAAGGCCCGCGTGCCTAAAAATCTAAGCCCGACCCAACCCGACCCACGTGCGTGCCGTGCCGTGCCGTGCCGTGCCATGCCTCGTGCCTTATCGAAACGTGCTCGTGCCGTGCCGTGCCGTATGGACATGTGCCGTGCTTGTGCCGTGCCGTAAGGACATGTACCGTGCCACGTGCCGTCCGGCCCATTGGCCATCTCTAGGTTGCATAGAGATGTAAGGCATCTAACAAGCGACAGTTGAGGATACACAAGAATTCTACCCAATACTATAGCAGATGTTATAGCAACCAAGCCTAAAGTTAGAGTAAATAGTCAAAGCCATTAAGAGAGTTTAATCACTTAACTACTTCTTTCCTATTGATTTTATCCTTATGTGAGACATCAAGTTTGCTTCGCTGCATTTTTATTTATTGCATTTTATTTCAATATAGGTAAAAAACTGCACTATTAAGATTGCTGTAGCAATTCTGATAACATTAATCTCTGTGAAGATGACCTTGAATATTCATTATTATATTACTTATTGTGTACACTTGCACATTAACACCAATAGCATTTGAAAATCTTACAACAGTTGCCTAGTTAGTATTTCAAAGTACATATTGTGCCAAATGATAATTATCATTCCGTCGACAATATGGTAAGAACTATACAAGATGAAGCTCAAATTTGAATTCAGAGCTGTGAAATTGAGAGGACCTATTCATAGAACATTATGTAAATAATGGCCATCAAATAAAATGCTATGTGGCATGCTCAGAACAGATGGAATGCATCATCAATGCTATCATTCCATGTATTACATGTATCGTACGTGCATTTTTTGGTCCTCTAATATGCTGCCATATCATCAATCAAAACAAGGGTAACAAGGTTGACTTCAGTTTATATGCATGATTTTACACATGTTTTTAGATCCATTAATAACCTCCATGTCATCAGTCAATGCAAAGTCAATAAGCATTGTTTTAGCATGTGCAGGTCCTTGGTAAATGTAAAAGATAGTCGAACAGGATGCTACCTTTCATTAATCAACGCAAAGTTAACTACTTTAAGAAATTAGCATACATCCTACCACACTAGATTTAGATCTCTTTAAATTTTGTTTCATACATCAGAGTTAGTTTTAACCTTGGCTTCTATCATTTCTTAAGTTTTCAGGGCTTTTAAATTTGTTTATAATGTCAGTGCCACCATTTGAGACCCGAAACATAAGTAAAATTATAATTTTTCCTTTTATACTCTTTCTAAGGTTTTTTGTCATTCTGAGCTAAGAAATGTCATTTGTTTCCGTGTCCAATTTCTCGTTACTCATAAAATGTCCCAAATACTCTTGAAACACATAAAATATTCAATCTATAACAACGTACACAATCAAAGTTTAAGGGTTAAATACATAAAAATATAGATGTTAATAAGATTTAGAGTGCAAAATGATGATGTTTACCCTTTATGAATATACAATTTCTAACACTCAATAATTAGACCATAATTTGAAAACAAGAAAAGACCCTGTAATCTTAGAAGACTATTCCTTAATAATCTCATTTTCAACAGCTAATTTTATTTAATAACTGACTAATAGATTTTTAGATTTTCTGTAGTTCGACCTTAGACTCATTAGGTAATATTACAATTGAACACCCTTATACTTGGGAGTAATCAATAATTTTGAATCGTACCAAATTTTTTGGTGCCATTACTGGGAAGTTTTCTAAATTTGGTGTTACTTTCATTTCCTATATTTTTTATTTTCTTTTCTCACTTAGTGTTTTTGCTTTTTGTTTTGTCTTCGTTTCATAATTTTATGTTTTTGTCTTCGTCCCATAATTTTATTTTATTTTCTCATAAAATTTTAGTTAGCACCCTTCTTTCTCTTAAAATTACTATATTACCTATAATTTGTGAAAACAAACCTTGATTTTGACTAAGAATTCTTCCGAATCAATCCCTGAACTTAATTGGAAGTTGGATCTTTGAATTATCACTTATGCTTTAGACTATTGGACTTTGTGAATTAAATGAACATGGACTTTGGACTATGACAATTAGAATTAAGGCCCAAAAATTTAAATTGATTACTTAATTGATCGATAACTTTTAAAAGTTGTTAGAAAAACAAGCTCTAGGTAAGTATTTCCTTCTAGCCTTCCTTTAATTTCATTTTTTGTTAGTTTAATTTTTTCTTTTGAATTTTACTTATATAATTCTTTTAGTATTTTTGTATTTATACTGGTTCTTTAATACCACCTATAAGGTTAATATTTTGTTAACATGTTGTTGCTCTATTTAAATGGTTAGTTTAACTGCTTATTAAGTTATTTAATTTCAGTTATTAATTTTTAATTTATTTTTATTATTTTTATTTAGTGTTCCATGTATTACTTATTTGTTTATGCATCATTTTTCTTAACCTAATTTGACAAACACACACATCATTAGCATTGCTTGAAATGTTAGTCTCGTATAGATAGTCGAAGATTAATTAGAATATCACATTCACTACCCTAAAAAATGGCTAACATTTTTCTTAACTTAGTTTATCACTTTTAAATGTAGAGAGATAATAGAACCTTAAAAAATCTTCATGATTTCATACATCTTACTAGAACATACTATCATGCAATAATTGTTCCTCTTGATGCATAAGATTTTAATTTCGAACCTGACATCATTCAACTCTTACCACCTTTTCATGGTTTTGAGTTTGAAAATTCATGCCTATAATTGAAAGAATTTAAGAATATTTGTAACGCTTGCATTGGTCAAAATTGTAGGATGAACATAATCAGGCTTAAGGTTTTTCTTTTTTCATTGAAAGAACAAGTTAAAATATGACTACAAAACCTTAGGTTTCGGGATCCATAAGAACTTAGGATGAAATAAAAGCATAATTTTTTAAAAAAATTCTTTCCACCTTACAAAATAGATTCTTCCAAATGACAAATAACCATCTTCACTCAAAAGTTATGAGAGGCTCTCTACCAATATTGGGATAGGTACAAAAAGTTACTTAACATTTGCCCTCATCATGATTTTGAAACATAGAAGTTAATGTCAGGTTTTATGAGGGATTAGCAATCTAAAGTAGACAAGTTATTCAGATGATGTGTAACGGTGAGTTTAAAGGCAAAAGTCTTAAAGCTATATTAGATTATCTTCACTATATAGCAGAGAATGTACAATACTGAGATACAATTGGTTTTTATAAGTCATTAAGTAAACTTCAATCATTTTTGTCTGGTGGAGGCGTGTACAACCTTATGAAAGACCATAACCGTCAAGCCAAATTTGCATCTTTAGCTAGAAATGTCGAAGCATTAGATGTTAAATCTATTCAAGATATTTCATGTCATATTTGCAGTTTCACTAACCATTTTAAGCAGGAATGTTTGATTTTGCCAGCTCTAAAAGAAATTTTGCATGAATAAGTGAATATCATAAACTGTGAGGTACGATCTTCTCACTTAAATATAAAAGAATTTAACAAATCTCCTCAAGTATTAAAATAAAATCTCCTTAAATATTAAAATAAAATAATAATAATAATAATAATAATAATAGTACTAATATTTAATTTTAGAGAAATGATGATATAAGCAATGACATAAGTGATGATGTAATAAGAGATAATTGTAGAGATATTAAGAAGTTTAGAAGTTGCTAAGATATTTATGAGAGAATAAATCCTAACCATTGATCAAGAATTATGGTGGCAAAATCCTAACCATCCATTAGCTTTAGAAAAACCTATAAATACCCCCTAGCCCTTCTGTTTTCAATCTAATCCTAGAAATCCAATCTTCCTCCATTTTAACCAAAACATCTAAGAGTAGAGAAAGTCATCAAATTAGGAGGGTTAGAGAATTTAAGATTTCAAGGTAAGTAACACTCCAACTGCAATGTAAGGACAAATTCCTTTTATATTTAGATTTAGTTTTTAAATCCTTAGTCTTATGACAATTACTATGATGTGATTATCTATTATTTATCCTTATATGGCATTGTTTTTAGTTATCCTTATGTGGTTTAGTTATTGGTTATCCTTATATAGTCAGTTATGTCGCCTATGTGATGATGTTGCTTTACTTATCTTTATATGGTCTGCTATACCGCCTATGTGATAATATTCCTTGATTTACTCTTATATGGTCGGCTATGCTGCTTACATGACGATATTTCTTTATCTCTCCTTATATGGTCAGCTATGCCGCCTAATCATGATGTTCTTATTTAATCATGCTATGGTCAGCTCTGCCGCCTACATTGCGATATGTTTTTAGTTATTTCTTGCATGGTCGGCACTGCCGCCTATATTAAAAATTGTTGTATTTGGGGTAGTTTTTGTGTTGGTTCTATTGTACATTTAGAAGCTTTATGTGCTAGGAAGTAAGTTATATTGGACATATGCATTCCGTCGTTTATTTTATAAATGAGGTATTTTTGGTTTTGAAAATAAATGGGTTATTGTACTACTAGGTGGCAAAGTTTTCTAAGAAGGGTCTTGCCCTCCAAGATAAGAAAAGATAATCTTTTGGAGAGGCGTTACGTTGCGTCCAAAAAATCAATTAGTAAACCCAAGGGCATCAGGGTAAAAACTGCTAGCCTTGTAGTACAACATACCTAGGGCCCTAATAGAGTTGTTTGATAGTTATTTCTAACAACTTAACAACATCCATGTGTATAATAATCCTTGCATGCATCCAAGTGTTATCTTACTAGGCATTAGCTCACATAGTCCTTACATTACAGGCAACATCAAGTAGGATTAGAAGATGCTAAGTCCTAACCGAGGAAAAGTGCATATGGGCATCACAGACCTTGGGATTTACGATGGGCTCAACTAAGCATCTTTCCAAACTTAAATATCCATATTTTATTTTGTAAGTATGGAGTCTTTTGGCATATATACATATACTAAAGAAACTTTGAACTTTGTAAGGAAGTTTCCGTGTAACAAAGTTTTATGTTATACTTTATAAAAAAGCTTATTCTAAAACTGAGACATTTTTTTATCTTAAGTAAATTATCTTATTAGGTCACAAAACGTGGGGTGGTACATAAACAATTTCAAAAGGTCGAATCCTAACCTATACTCATAGACCTATATAACTCCAATTAGAGAAATCACTGAAATTTTAGTTAGAGAAATGACAATCATATACAAATTTCATAACCACCTTCTCCACATCAGAGTTTTTAAAACTCCTAGAGTTATCCACCTTATTTCCCTACCAATAAAAACATTTGAAGAAACATTGTATTCATTTATTGAAAAACAAAAGTCCATCAATAACCTTTGACCAATTTGACAGAAGTTATCTCCAAACCTAAATCAGCCTTTTGTAATTCAAGAAAAATGTAACTTTCTTTCTCAATTAAGACCAAGTCCCAAGGGTCAATAACATCCTCAATCAGGCAATATAGGTAGCCAAAATATGAGCCGATTCAAATTGATTATAACCTTTCATGATGGTAAAGTTATTGAAAATACATTTTTGGTCCTTGTGAAAGTAGTAAGGAAGAGTTTGATGAATTTTTAATACATGAAGAAATAACTAACTTTTCTCTCGAACTTCTATTTCCTTAAGCACTAATCAAGCCAAAGAAATCGAACCATAATCTTGAGCTTTATGAAGTTTTCAAATAGATGAAGATTAACATTCTTTTATTAGACATCATTGAATAGATACTATCGCATGCTAAATTTTTGAAAGATCTATGCACTGTAAAAAGAAAATATAAAGTGCAAAAGAAAATTTTCTTGTAGAACAGGTAAGTTTCATTCTTTTAACTAGTAATGCTGTAAAATACAAGGATCTTGCTTGTCCGACTATTTCTTGTATTATTAGGAATCACAAAATTGAATGTACTTATGTCAATCTGCTTACTTACTCAGTGTACGAACACCTTTATCTTGGTGAGTTAAGACTAACTTCAACTTTCCTTTCACTTGTCGATAGTTGATAGGTTTATAAGATATATGACTTTATTGATTCAGACTGATACATCCTCAATTATCTTTTTTAAAGCAAGGTTGTTTATAGATCTTAAATACATTGAGTTCTAATTATTGAGGAACACATTCAAGATGAGAAATTTACAAACTTTAAGAAAATTTGTTTTGTTGGTTCATTTGAATTAAGTAAAGAATTAGAATCTACCACTAGTAAAATACGTTGTATACTTGATTCTATGCAATACCTAAAGACAACAGTCACCAATTAAACTTTGAATACATGATACAACTTAAAGATACAAAGAAAAGAAGGCATACAAAGTCTGAAGTAAAGCCCTTACCAGAAGAATTAAAGTTTGTGTACTTATAAGGCCAGCAAATCTATCCGATGGTCATTCTTCCTCACTCACAAGTGACCAAGAAGCAAGCCTCTGACTGTTCTAAAAAGTCATAAAACTGCAGTTAGTTAGACCTTGAAAGATTTAGAAGGCATTAATCTTTTAGTGTTGGCATATAATATACAATTAAAGGAAAATACCAAAACCTCTCATTAACATCAAAGAAAACTAAAACCTTATATGAAAGAAATATAAAGAATGGGGTTCTTAAACTATTAGATGTAAGAATTATCTTCCCTATCTCTAATAGTAAGTGAGTAAGTGCAACATAAATAGCTCCAAAAAATTCTAGAATAACTACAGTAAAAAATCAAGAAGGGGAACCAATGCCAACGTGAATCCCATCTATTGGTACATGTGCATTGACTACAGCAAATTAAATGATGCCACTAGAAAAGACCATTTTCCCTTTCTAAATTTAGGCTAAATTCTTGAGAGAGTAGCAGAAACCTCTATTACTACTTTTTTTACAACTATCCAGGCTATTATCAAATTCTTATAGCATAAGAAGGCAAAAAAATACCACATTCACATGTCTATTTGGAGCATTTGCATTTATGAGAATACCTTTTGGACTCTGTAATTCTCTTACAACATTTTAAAGATCTATGCTAAGTATTTTTAGTGACGTAGTTGAAAGTGTTTGGAAGTTTTTATAAATGATTTAACTGTAGTTGGAAATTCTTTTAATAAATGCCTTGATAATTTGGAAAGAGTTTTAGAAAAGTTTAAAAAAAAAAGACTTGTTTCAAATTGGAAAAATGTTATTTCATGACCATTTCTAGAATTATTTTTGGCCATGTTATGTCGTCTAATGGAATTAAAGTTGATAAAGCAAGAATCGATGTCATCTTAAAATTAACCTCACCAAAGATAGTTAAGGGAGTTCATTCTTTCTTAGGTCATACAAATTTTTAGAAGGTTTACAAAAACCTTTAGTATCATATCCAATTCATGTAACCTGCTAATAAAAAATACACCATTTATGTGGACTGAAGGTTGTCAGAAATCCTTCAAAAAGATAATTAATCTTTAACATCAGCCCCTATAATGCAACTCACTAATTTGTCTTTTGAGCTAATGTGTGATGCTTGTGGTTATGCCCTTAGACCTACTTTAGGATAAAGAAAAGAAGGTTAGCTCTTTGTTATCTATTATGCAATTGGAACTTTAAGTAATACTCAAATGAATTATACTAGAATGGAAAAAGAACCATTTGTTATAATACTTGTATTAGATAGTATTAGATAAATTTCGATCATATTTAATTGGTTTATTAACTATTGTTCATCTTGATGAAGCTATTGCAAGATATTTAATGAATAAACAAGATGTCAATCCAAGATTAATATGATAAATTTCGCTGCCCCAAAAATTTAACATTGACAATCAAAAACAAAAAAGGCACTGAAAATGTTCTTTTAGACTACCTGTCAAGATTTACAAATGAGTCTTCAATTGATACAACTACCATTAATGATTCTTTCCCTGATAAATTTCTATTTACACATTATTTCTTGGCATGCTAATATTGTTAATTTTCTTACAATAGAAGAAATGCTATCTAATTGGAACTCCCATCTTAACAAATGTAGAAGATTTTTTTTGGGATAATACATACCTGTTCAATTTTTGTTATAATTAAATTTTTTGGACATTTTTAGTGGATGAAAAAGTAAATAGGTCATTCAATTTTACTATTTTAAAGCAAATGATGGCCACTTTTCTTCAAAAAAGAAAGTTGCAAAAATATTGCAAAGTGGCTTCTATTGCCTTACATTATTTGAGGATTCACATGCATTTCGTAACACATGTAGGAATTATCTGATGTTAGGGTTTATTTCAAAGCAAAATATGATGCCTTCAAACTCTATCCTTATTATTAAATATTTAATCATTAGGGAATAGATTTTATGGGTCTCTTTCCATAGTCACTTAGGTTTATATATATTTTGGTTGTTATTAATTATGTTTCAAAATAGATAGAAGCGATTTCTTGTCAACACAATGATCACAAAATTGTGATCTATCTTTTAAAGAAAAGTCCTTTGAGCAAATTTTGAATCCCTCTAACTATACCAAAGATGGAGAAAAGTTAAAATCAAAGTAGAGTGATCCATTTTTTGTGAAAAATATATATTCATATGGGGTAGTAGAAATTGAGAATTCGAAGAATAGTAATGAATTCAAAGTAAATTCTCAAAAATTGAAACCATACTTAGAAAACTCAATATCTCAAGAAACCTTTCTTCTCTTAGATCCTGATTATCATGGAAATTAAACCTCGTCTTCATAGTTGTTTCTGTTTTTGCCTTTGTTTTGTGTTTAAAGTTTTTTTGTTTTTGTGTTTTCGGGTTACTTAATTCTTCCACTTAGTCCAATGGTAGATAACGGTACTCCATAAGTCTTACAATTAGTTTTTTTAATTCACCATTAATAACTGAAGCTTCAAAATCAAGCATGTAAAAAGTACAATATAAATTGCAAAAGTGTTTTCCTTCTCTCCCTCAAAATGTTCTAAAAAAATTTACAAAGCTCATGTTCAATTATTACATTTGTTAATGATCCAGAGGATTTGCACTGATATTTGTGGATAATTGAACCAAAATTTTATTTCAAATGTCTAGTTTTGATAAAAGCATATTTGTTAAAAAATGAAGAGTTAAAAATGTGCAAGACTTTCAGGCATGGCATATTGTATAACTTTAGGAACAAATTTTGAAAATCGTGAAGATAAAATTAAGTTCATTAAGGATTGCCTGTATAAAAAATCGTTAGATGATATTGTGCAATCTCTAAAGATGAATCCAAGTGGCTGTGAGCAGCATGAGATTCATAATCTATAGATAAAATTCCTAAAGGAAAGTGCACAATTTAGTTTTAGGAAATTAATTTTAAAAGATATTGTTTGCCATTATAAGAAAATTGTATGAAAACCATATTCTCGATCCATGGAAGGCATTTAAGCTATTATTGGATGTAAAACTAGAGGAATATGTGTGCCATAATGGCAACTACTAGTACATATCCTTTTTTATTTTCTATTATTATATTGTTTGAAATTTTTTGACTTATTTATCTGACATTTCCTTGAAAGTTTGACTAATTAACATTTCAGTTATTTCTAACACTCTATTTGACTATTGTCAACCTCTATATTTATTATCATTGATGCATTTCCTTTCCTAGATTTGTAAATATTTTGTGAATATATATATATATGGGTTGGCTTATAATACAGTGCTTGTATCTCATACAGCCACTTTTTTTTTTTTTTAGCACCGGTACTATTGGAATATAACCCAAAATTTTGGTATTTAACGAATTTAGTAGGAATATCAAACATAAAACTGGTGGAAAATAAGTTGAAATATATGAACCTATAAATGAAAAAGCTTAACCAAAATCAGGAACTAATCTAACAAAAAAAATTAATTTGGGTATTCAACCAAAATAACCGGAATCATATCAAGTTAATTGAAATATTAAACGCAAAATCAGTGAAATAATAGTTGAAATATATAGACCTATAAAGGAGAAAGTATAACCAAAATTAGGGATTTCCTTAACCAAAAATAAAATGATGAAAAATAAATTTGGTACATAACCGGAATAATTGGAATCTTACCACATTAATAGGAATATCCAACATAAAAGTAGAGTAACAATTAGTTGAAATACATGAACCAATAAGAGAGAAAGTGCAACGAAAATTAGGAACTCATCTAACGGAAAATAAAAGCTACTTGGAATATAACCCAAAATTTCACCATTTCACGAATTTAGTAGGAATATCAAACATAAAACCGGTGAAAAATAAGTTGAAACACATGAACCAATAAGAGAGAAAGTGCAACGAAAATTAGGAACTCATCTAACGGAAAATAAAAGCTACTTGGAATATAACCCAAAATTTCACCATTTCACGAATTTAGTAGGAATATCAAACATAAAATCGGTGAAAAATAAGTTGAAACACATGAACCAATAAGAGAGAAAGTGCAACGAAAATTAGGAACTCATCTAACGGAAAATAAAAGCTACTTGGAATATAATCCAAAATTTCGCCATTTCACGAATTTAGTAGGAATATCAAACATAAAACCGGTGAAAAATAAGTTGAAACACATAAACCAATAATAGAGAAAGTGCAACGAAAAATTGAAAAAACAAAAAGTGGCTGTATGAGATACAGCACTGTACACTATGATGACTCATATATATATATATATATATATAGCATGATCTAAATTGTTCAAAGAAAGAGAATAAAAATGGCAATAGTTTTAATGACAGCTTAAAAATATTTGTGTATTTTATTGATCAACTTCTAGAGATACTCTCAATTTTGTTGAGGCTGCCAAAGATTTTGGGAGGGTATTGTCTGAGAAACATACATTTAATATATGGAGGTGGTGATCTTGGATTAACGAGGGTTGTCTCGCAAGCTAAAAATATTGTTGGAAGTTAAGTTTTGGGTATAGTTTCAAAAGTCGTTAACTAAAGGAAACATCATCAAAAAAAATAAATGGAGAAAAGCTTATTGTCACAAGTATGCATGAACATCGCGTTCGAAAAATTGAATATGTTGATGCTTTTATTGCTTTGCCAAGTGGACTTTGCACCTTAAAAAAAATTCACAATCGCATCTTATGCATAGCTGAGCATCTAATAAAAACCTACGGGGTTGTTGGATATAAGTCATTACTACTGTCTTTTGATGATGTTTCTTGATAATACTATAAGGCACGGTTTCTTTTCCCCTTTATCATGAAGAATCCTCATCCATGCCAAAACCCCCACTGAATTAATTGATCAACTGAAAGAGTATCAGGCTGAAACCAACCTACTTACTTATCAACTAGACCGATCAGATGCTAAATAGTGCGAAGAAGCACAAAATGGTGACTTAAATCTTCATATATAATTTTTTTTTATTTTTTTTAGATATTAATTGCAATTGTTTGTATGTGCTTATTTTTCCTTCATTAACATTCAATTATAAAATCCCTTCATTAACATTAAATTAAAAAATCATTCCCTGCGAAATTTTGTTAAAATTTTGATTCTGAAAATAAACAGTGAACCATTAACCTTGAAACGATTAACCGATAACTTCCAGAGAGAGATAAATCCTTAAGCTTGAACCGGTTAGAAAAAACGGATAAGGCAAGTGTCTTTTACAGGTTACTGGAATTAAATAGCAAACCGTTTATATCAAATAGCTAACCAATAATTTTTAAAATGAAATTTTCTGCTCACCTTGAACTGTTTAAAGAAAACGGATAAGCTTATTTTGCTTTACAGGTTACTAGAAATAACCAGCGATCTATTAGCTTCAAATGGCTAACCAATAATTTCTAGAATATCACCATGCTAGCCTTCAACCGTTTAGTAAGAACGAATATGAGAAATTTGTTTTGAAAGTCTCTGAAAATTAACGGAGAACCGATAGTTACAAACATTCAACTGATTATTTAAAATTCAACTCAATGGTCACCTAGACCAATAACTGTTAACGGCGATCTAATTTCACGCAGAAAGTCAATAACAGTTATTTTTCAGCTCCAACTATAAACAAGCTCAATCAAATTCAAACAAAGGTTGATCACAACGTTATAATTGACCTTATAATCGAGAATACAATATTCATTGACCTTTAAATTCATTATTATTTCATTTTTTCACACATTGAGCATTGGTTTGTAATCATATATATTGTGTAAAAGAAAAGCATATTTGTAATCATTATTTTGTGTAATTGTAAGTGTTGAGATACACTTGGGTTAAGAGATTAAGGATAATCTCTTGGTGTGAAGGTTGATTGATATATGTGAAGTTAATTGTAAGTGTTCTTGAAGTCTTGGAGGCGTGACTAGTGGAATCCTCAAGTCTTGTGAGCTCAGAAGCATGGACATAAGCAACGCTAGCCAAACCACGTAAAACTATCTGTGTTTGAATCTCTTTTTTTCTTTTTTTTTTTACATTTTAGTTGATTTATTTATTACTATTTTAAATTCGTTTAAGATTTATATTAAAATTTGTTCAAGCGATGCATAATTTTTAGAAACGCAATTCACCCTTACTTGGGTTCTTTAGATAATATTTCATTTCACATCAAAGTAAGGTTCTCTTATTAAAGACTTAGTCATCTAGAGCAAAAAACCAACGGCAACCCAAAATGACTCTACCTTTAGGGAATGACAATCCACAACTAAGCCATCATTCTTTGACGGTAATGAGTACCCATATTGAAAAAGTAGGATGAAAATTTATTTGCAAGTCTTAGATTACGAAATTTGAAAAGTTGTTTGTGATGGTCCATTCATGCCTATGACTAAAAGTGAAGTATGAAATGATATTCCAAGCTATCAAGTTAATGGAATGAGTTTGAAAAGAAAAAAAATATCTTTAAACTCCAAGGCAATGTATGCTCTGTTTTGTTCTCTTGATAAGAAAGAATTTCATAAAGTATGTAGTTGTGAAAGTGCTCAAAAAATATGGAATAAACTTGAGGTTGTCTCTATAAAGGGACAAATCAAGTTAAGAGTCTAGAATCAGTAGGTTCTCTCTTCAATATGAATTGTTCCAAGTGGAACAAAATAAAAGTGTTTATTCTATGTATACACGATTTACAGAGTGAACATCCTAGTAACCCTAGGAAAAACTTTTTTGAATAACGAGAAAGTAAAAAAAAAATCATTAGATCACTTCCAAAAGAACAGATACCTAAAAGGACTATCATTAAAGAAGTAAAAAATTTAAATACTTTACCTATTTATGATTTAGTTGGCTTTCTCATTTCATATAAAGAAGATTTGGTAGGAGAAAAATGTCATAAGAAGAAGAAGAAAAGTAATGCTCTGAAAGCTTCAAAACATGAAAGTAACGAGGACAACGAGATGAATGATGAGGAGATGGCTATGCTGACTAGGAGATTAAGAAAATTCTACAAGAAAACTAGTGAGTGGAGAAATTTTAAAAACTTCAAGAATCAAAAAGAGAAGAAAAAGTCAATCACTTGCTATTAATGTAAAAAACTTGTACACATATAGTGTGATTGTCCTTTTCTCAACATGTTCAAGAAGAAAGCAATGGTTGCCACATGGGATAATAGCGATAAGGAAACGAGTAATGATAAAGAACATTAAGAGATGACAAATCTAGCTCTCATGGCAATCGGGAAAGAATCATTTGATGAACTTGATGAGATGAGTGATCTTCCATCATATAGCGAGTTATTTAATGCTTTCAAAGAACTGCATGATTAGTAGATAAAAATTGGTAAAAAGAATTTATGCCTTAAAACGAAAATGCTAAAACTTACAATGAAAAAGAAGCCTTGCAAAAATGCAATGATTCATTGAATGAAATGATAAAGGAATTAGAGTTAGACAATAAAATGTTCCATGATAGGATTGCATCTTTTAAAGGTATGCAAAGTACTTCATATGAGCAAAAAAAATCACAAGTTAATGAATTGATAAAAGAGAATGAAGCGCTTATGAAGATGAATAATGAGCTAAATAAAATTGTGCTAAAATTTACAAATGGCCAAAAGATATTGGATAACTTACTTAATTTACAAAAATGTGTGTTTGACAAAGGAGGTATTGACTATAAGCTAAATTTAAAACAAAAGTATTATAAAAATTACTTTGTAAAGAGTACCTCGATTAACAATCAAGTTATATGTCATTATTGTAATCAAGATGGTCACATGAAAAATAGATGTCCAGTGAAAAGAAATAAATATTATGGTATGAAATGTGTTTGGGTTCCAAAAGGAACCATTACTTACATCTAAGGACCCAAGAAGTTTTGGATACCTAAACCTTAGAAACTTTTTCTGCAGGGATAAAAAAAAAGGAAAAATAAGTGGTACTTAGACAGTGGATATTCAAGACACATGACAGGAAATTACTCTTAGTTTTCAAGTTATACCAAGATCAAAAATGGTGGAAACGTTTCATTTGGAGATAATTCAAAAGAAAAAATTATTGGTATTGGCAATGTTGGTAATGTATCATCTACTCTTATTGAGAATGTGTGTTTAGTTGAAAACTTGATACACAATTTGCTTAACATTAGCTAATTATATGATAAAGGTTATAAAGTTATTTTTTAGAAGACTGGATGTGTTATTGAGAATGCATGTGATGGCAAGTTTTTATTTGTAGGAAATAGATGTGTTAAGGTTTATACCATTGATATAGATTGTGCATCTACACATGATAAATATTTTTTCCGCATTGCATAATGATAGTTGATTATGGCATAGAAAACTAGGACATTGCAAGCATGGATTTAATTTAAAAGATTTCTAAAAACAATTTAGTTAAAGGTCTTCCAGAAATTGGATTTCAAAAAGATAGAATTTATGAAGCATGCCAATTTGGTAAACAAATCAAAACCTCTTTTAAAAGTAAAAATCATGTTTCTATTTCAAAACATATTCAACTACTTCACATATACTTATTTGGACGTTCAAGATATGCTAACTTGAGTGGAAGGTATTATACTTTTGTAATTATTGATGATTTTTCAAGATAATAAGGATGATGATTTTAATGTTTTTAAAGTGTTTTGTAAGAAAGTTCTTAATGAAAAAGGGTATGGTATTGCATGCATTAGAAGTGATCATGGAGGAGAGTTTAAAAATCATGTATTTGAAACCTTTTACAACAACTTGGGCATTGTGCATCAATTTTCATCATCTAGAACTCCACAACAAAATGGAATTATTAAGAGAAAGAATAGGTCGATTCAAAAAATAGGTAGGACCATGTTGAATGAAAATTCTTTGCCTAAGTATTTTTGAGCCGAGGCCGTCAACACCGCTTGTTATGTTCTAAATCGTGTGCTAATTAGACCTCATTTTAATAAAATTTCATATGAGCATTAGAAAAATAGAAAACTCAACATTGGTTAATTTTTAGATGTAAATGTTTTATTTTGAACTCAAAAGATAATCTTGGCAAATTTGATCCAAAATCTGATGTTGGCGTCTTTCTAAGGTATTCAAACTCAAACAAAGCTTATAGAGTTTATAACAAAATAACTCTAGTTGTGGAAGAATCTATGTATGTTACGTTTGATAAATCTAACCCTTTCTCTGTGGAGAAAGTTGTTGATAATGACATAGAAAAAGAACAACAAGAAGAGTCATCAAAGAATAATCAAAAGAATGCACCATATGGAAATCAAGAAGAGCTACATGAAGAAACAAAAACAAAGTAAAATGAAGGTACTTCTCAGATACTCCCCAAGAAATGGAGGTATGTTTATTCTATCCTAAAGATTTAATTTTAAGAGATCCCTCACAAGATGTAATAACTAGATCATCATCTAGAAATACTTGTTAGCATACTGCATTCATATCTCAAATTGAACCAAAATCCCTTGTGGATGAGGAAAATGATGAATGTTAGATTATGGTAATGCAAGATAAGTTAAATCAATTTGAGAGAAACAATGTGTGAGAATTAGTTCCTAAACCAAAACATCAATCTATTATAGGCACTAAATGGGTATTTAAAAATAAAATGAATAAATCAGGTATGGTTGTAAAGAATAAAGTTAGACTAGTAGCTCAAGGTTGTACCAAGAAGAGGGAATTGATTTTAATGAAATATTTGCATCTGTAGCTAGAATAGAATCCATTAAGATGCTCTTAGCATTTGCATATTATAAAGATTTCATTTTATTTCAAATGAATGTCAAGAGTGTTTTCTTAAATAATTATATTATGAAGGAAATTTATTTGAAACAACCTCCTAGTTTTAAAAATGACAAATTTCTAAATCATGTTTATAAGTTATCAAAAGCATTGTATAGATTAAAGCAAGCACCTAGAGCATAGTATGATAAACTTAAGAATTTCTTATTCGATAATGGATTTTTAACGGGTAAAATGGATACTACTCTCTTTATTAAGTATAAGAACCAAGATATACTTGTTGTTCAAATTTATATTGATGATATTATCTTTAGTTCTACTAATGAGACTTTGTGCAAGGAGTTTTCATCTTGTATGAGCAATGAATTTGAAATAAGAATGAAGGGAGAGTTAAAGTACTTCCTTGGGCTACAAATAAAACAAAATGGGGAAGGAAACTTCATAAATCAAGCTAAGTATGTGAAATATTTACTCAAAAGATTTGGCATTGATGATTCAAAGACCAAAAGTACTCCAATGGGCACAACAACCAAGCTTGACAAAGATGAAAAAGACAAAGAAGTTAATATCAAAATGTATCGAGGTATGATTGGCTCTTTACTTTACCTAACTATAAGTAGACCCGATATCATATTTAGTGCATGTTTGTGTACAATATTTCAATCATATCCTAAGGAATCTCATTTGCGTGCTGTGAAAAGAATTTTTTGTTATTTAAGTGGAACCATAGATCTTGGCCTTTGGTATCCTAGAAGAGCTCATATAGATTTAACTTGCTATTCGGATGCGGATTTTGTTGGTTACAAAGTTGATAGGAAAAGTACTAGTTGAACTTGCCATTTACTAGGTCATTCACTTGTTTCATGGTTTAGTAAGAAACAAAATTTAGTTGCACTCTTAACTACCGAGGCTGAATACATTGCTGTAGGTAGTTGTTGTGTGCAAGCCGTTTGGATGAAACAAACACTTAGAGACTATAGTTTTAATCTTGAACAAATCTCTATTAAGTGTGATAACACTAGTGCTATAAATCTTTCAAAGAATCTCATTCAACACTCTAGAACTAAGCATATAGAAATTAGACATCATTTCTTGAGAGATCATATTAAAAAAAAGAGATATTGCATTAGAGTTTATCTCTAGGGAAAAATAATTTGCTGATATTTTTACAAAACCTCTTTGCGAAGATCAATTTTTTAAAATTCGACATGAACTTGGGATGATGAAATTTTCGCATTAACATCTCTAGTCATGTTATTAAGACTATTTAAATTGATTGACTAATGATTTTTTATGTTTATGAAATGTTTGAGCATGATATACAAGTGATGTGTTTGAATTATTAATTTTTTGAATGCTTATATAAATTGATTGTTTAAAAATATGTAAGTTCATGAATCATGCATTGAACTGACCCTTAAAATATTTTAGATCAATAAAATGGTCTTAAGATGTATTATTTGTTGGCTAAAAATTAAAACAAATTTGCGAACTCATAGTTAAAATAAACAGTTAACCGTTTCTCAAAAAAAGGTGTACCGTTTAAATCCAGAAACTAAGATGTGATAGCTACAAATTATCGGCAAACCATTTGTTGAAAATAGTAAACCGATTAAAAACATAGAGCTTACTGGAATTTACTCCTTCACCGTTAATGACTAACGGTTAACCGTTTTCTATTAAATGCTCTTTGGAATTTATCGACTCATCGATTAAAGAAAACGGTTCACCGTGTTCATGTGATATAAACTATTCCCAGGTTTTCCTCTTCAACTTCATTTACCCTCTCATCGTTTTCTCCATAACCGCGAAACCCAAGCTTTCTTTCTCTCCAATCCTTAATTTTTCTTGCATTTTCCTGCCAAATTACTTCGATAAAAACTTTTCTAAACATCATTAGACCACTTTTACTGATTTAAAATAACATCCAAAATTCCCAAATCAAAACCTTAAGGGCAATCGAACAAGTTTCCTCGATTTTAACTCTTTCTTTGATTAAATTGAGCCTTCCAATCACATTCTCTACTCTCTATTAACTCTTTAATTATTTCCATTTCCTTCATTTTCATCCTTTTCAAAATTTCCCATTTCCTCAAGTGTATTAATGGCTAAAACATCACGCTATACTTAGAAGAGAAAAGTTGCTCCTAGTAGAAATCCTATACCACTATGAGAAACCTCTGAATTTAAAAGAATCTATTTCCCCACAGCTCCAATGGCCAAGTGCTTCGAGGACTGCTTCATGAGATGAAAATTACTCGACTCTTATTATGTAGATTTTGAGGATTTTAAAGAGTAAATTGTATACGATAGAAGCGTAAAAAACATGTTATTGTCTTGATAATTAGCTTTAGATTTTGATGACTGGGTATATTCTAATCTATTTCGTGTTTTCTACTTGAACATGGAAATTTCCACAGCTAGATTAGATATGATAGTTACTTATGTTGGGGGTTTTCCCATTGAATTTGATGTTAAGGATTTAAACGACATCCTAGGGATTCTGAATGCCAAACATGAGATTTATACTTCTAGGAAGAAACTTTCATTTGCTGATTTTGTTTATCCTCATGGTGTTCGGAATATTTTTAGGCATCGAGACCTCACCTATGATATTTGTGCTCTTCCATTCTGGTTATAATTATTACCTCTATAAGTTCGAATCCTTCACATTATTTTACAGTATATTGTTACTCCAAGAAAGGGTCATTCGGATGAGGTAACGAGGTTAGAAAATCTTATTAAAGAGCATCCTATCAATCTTGGGTATGTTATCTTGATACATGTATTGAGTGCTTGAGCAGTTAACCACCACTTGCTCTCTTATGGCAGAATTATTTCTAAGATACTGCGACACTTCCAAGTGCCTCGTCAAGATGTCCTGTATAAGGAGACTAAACATATTAGTCTGAAAGCTATGACTAGTATTGGCTTTTCTCAAAAGAATGACAAATGGATCAAGATCTCTAACTCCAAGAACCATGACACTCTCGATTGTATGCTTAACAATATTTATCCCCCCGATTAGCTTCTTGGTTTTAGGCCAAGAGCTCAATCTGCACCTCCTCGTCATAGGTCTATGCCCCAGTCTTCAACCGATTCTGACACTGAAGAGCATAAGATAGACATTGCTCATCCTCCAGCTCCAAAGCATTCTTCACCACAGAAATTTCTAGCCTCAGAACGCCACCGCTCGGATACTGCAGGTTGATGATGTTCACTGACTTTCCGAATAGTAATAATACATCCTCGACAAAATGAATACCCTCTATATCCCGCAATCGGAAGATAGTTTGCGAACATGGGTTCACTTAGAACACATAGCGGGATACACTTAGAAGGGGGATGCACTTAACAATGGGCATGTTCTACTTAGTATTTTTCCCACCAAGGCCCAAGCCTAGAATTCTTTATATATTACACACCCATTAGAAGTTTCTAGGTTTAACCACTTGGCCCCCTAAACATTTTGCCACTTGTTGTAGAAAACTTTAGAATTAGCACTCTCACCCACTATAAAAAGGGGTGAGCACCCACCATTTTTCCCACCAACATTTCACCCACTACACACACACCAAACACACTAGCTCACAAAGCTCTCTTGTAAAGCACCCTTGTAACATTTCCAAAGTGTGAATAATATATCCATTTGGCCATTTTCTCCTTGCTTCTTATAGTATTTTCAGCAAGTGTTGGGGTCTTGCTAGTTGGAGAAGCGTTCAAGGCTTACTTGGCACCTTACACGCTAAAGGTCGCTCAATTGCCTCACGGGATTGCTGTGCGTAAATTCTAAACCCGTGACAAGTGGTATCAGAGCCAAGTTTGCAGCCACACGCAAGCTAGCTCGAAGATAGCCAATCAATCCAGCACAAACTAAGTCCCGAGGTAAATCCAAAGCCCCCTCTATGGATGCATTGGAACCTCATGTTGCTGTACTCGAAACTTCAATGTCCGCTGTCCAAGACACCCTCGACACTTTGGATGAGCGAGTCGACGGTCTTGAGGACGAATATGGCAAATTCACGGTAGACACCAAGGCCCTCATGCAAAACCAAGCCGACTCTCTCCGAGGGGCATTTTGAGCATTCCATGATGAGCTGCTCAATTTGCATAGCTTTGTGCAAAATGAGCTACGTGCTATCCATGCAGAGGTTAAGGAAGTCCACTCGGATTGGACATGGCACAAGCACACATTCACACCTAGTCCAGCTACGGTTCCCGCAACCTCGAGTGATGCGCGCCGCATTGACGTGCCAAAGCCCGACACATATGACGGCGTCCGCAACGCCATTGTGGTGGATAATTTCTTCTTTGGGCTAGAATAATATTTCGATACCATGCATGTTCATGATGAGGCATCGAAAGTGTGCACCACACCCACATTCCTCTGAGGTGCCACGCAACTATGGTGGTGGTGGAAACATGACGAGATGGGCAAGGGTATTTGCACCATCCATACATGGGCTGATTTCCAGCAGAACTCCGCAAGCATTTTATCCCGAGCAACACGGAGAACGAGGCTCGAGCGTGCCTACATCGGCTCAAGCAAACGGGTAGCGTCCGCGATTACATCAACGACTTCACTACCCTTATGCTTGAGATCTCCGACATGTCCGACAAGGAGTCCCTCTTCTACTTCCAAGACGGCCTCAAGGATTGGGCTAAGACAGAGCTTGATAGGCGAAGCGTGCAGTCCTTTGATGACGCCAATGCTGTTGGGGAATCACTATCCGACTACTCCGCCCAGTCCAAAGATCAGAAGCCGAGCCACGGTAACGGTGAGGAAGAGGGTCGAAGGGACAAGAACCGCAACTGCAAGGAAGGTGGGCAGAAAAAGCCTTCAAGTAGCAAAAGCAGGCAAGGCAAACTGAAAAAATAGCAACAGCCGAAACCATGAAACCCATGTTTCATTTGCAACGACCCTCATTAGGTGCGTGACTGCCCGGAGTGAAAGTCGCTTAATGCCCTCGCCGCGCCGCTCAAAGGCGACTCCGCACCAACCCCAAAAGAGCCCGAACCAAGAATGGGTTCCCTCAAGCGCTTTGGCGCGCTCGAAAGTCATCCGCCTACAGCCCCGAAGAAGGGACTCATGTACGAGAGTGTGATGGTCAATGGGCAAGCTATCCGTGCATTGCTCGGCACCAGAGCAACGTACAACTTTATTTCGGAAGAGGAAGCCAAGCGTCTAGGCTTGAAGGCAACAAAGGACAAAGGCACAATGAAGGCGGTCAACTCACCCGCCAAGCCCATCGCAGGCATCGCACAAGGCGTGCGGGTGACGCTTGGAGCATGGAGCGGAAAACTCGACTTCCCGATTGTGCCCATGGAAGACTTCAAGATGGTCCTCGGCATGGAGTTCTTCGATCGAGTCCATGCCTTTCCCCTATCGGCCACGAACTCCCTAAACATCCTCGACGGGAGCATGGCGTGCATGGTTCCAGCCGATCGCGTAAAGATTGCGGATAAGACACTCTCGGCTATGCAGTTCAAGAAGGCTTTTCGAAGGACCCCAGCTTCTTGATCTCTATTTGGGAGATGAACGATGGAGAAATCGTAGAAACTTGCCAAGCCAAGTCCCTCCACTCATCCAAGCCATCCACGATGACTTCAAGGATCTCATGTCTCCGAAGCTTCCAAAGAAGCTCCCACCGAAGCGAGAGGTGAAACATGAGATCGAACTCGAGCAAGGCGTGAAGCCACCATCTTTAGCACCCTACAGCATGGCATCGCCTAACCTAGAGGAGTTACGGAGACAACTCAAGGATTTACTTAATACCGGCTACATCCGCCCATCGAGGGCCCCGTTCGGTGCACCCGTGCTCTTCCAAAAGAAGAAGGATGTACAGTTACGCATGTACATCAACTATCGAGCGCTCAACAAGATCACAATCAAGAGCAAATATCTGATTCCCTTGATCACGAATTTTTTTGATCAACTCGACAGCGCGCAGTACTTCTCTAAGCTCGACCTACGGTCCAGGTACTACCAAGTGCATATTGCCAAGGGAGATGAGCCGAAGGCGGCATGCGTAACTAGGTATGGTTCTTTTGAATTCCTTGTTATGCCGTTTGGTCTTACAAATGCACCGGTCACATTTTGTACCCTTATGAATAAGGTTCTCCAATCGTTTCTCGACCATTTTTTCGTTGTGTACTTGGATGACATTGTAGTGTATAGCACTACTCTCGAGAAGCATGCCCAACACTTACGGCAAGTCCTCCAAGTACTACGCGACAATAAACTCTACCTCAAGATGGAGAAATGCTCGTTCGCTTAATGAGAGGTAGAGTTTCTTGGCCACAAAATAGCTTATGGGAAACTCATGATGGAGAACTCGAAAGTGAAAGCCATATTAGAGTGGCAAGCTCCCACCAATGTACCCGAGCTCCAGTTATTACTTAGATTGGTGAATTACTACCATCGCTTCATCAAGGGATATGCGGCTATAACGGTACCCTTGACTGAGCTGTTGAAGAAGAACTGCCATGGTATTGGTCCAAGGAATGCCAACGCGCTTTTGGAGAGTTAAAGAAGGCTATCTCCAAACAACTCGTTGTCACACTTTCGGACCACACCAAGCCATTTGAGATTCATACGAATGCCTCCGAATTTGCTATAGGCAAAGTACTCATGCAAGAAAGCCACCCTATTGCGCTCGAGAGCCAGAAGCTCAATGACACGGAACGCTGCTACACCGTGAAAGAGAAGGAAATGACAGCCATAATTTATTGCCTATGGGTGTAGCGACATTACTTGCTCGGCTCACGGTTCGTGATCTTCACGGACAACGTAGCCATGAGCTACTTCCAAAAGTAAAAGAAGTTAAGCTCCAAGCAAGCACGGTGGCAAGACTTTCTTGCGGAGTTTGATTATAGGCTCAAGTATAAGCTCGGGAAAGCCAACGTCATTGCAGATGCTCTAGGCCACAAAGCAGAGTTGGCAACACTTAGCATGAGCCAGCCAAAATCTGACCTCATTGGACGTATCAAGGAAGGCCTCTAACAAGACTTGTTAGCCAAAGACTTGTTGGGGAAAGCTCTCGAAGGGAAAACGAGGCACTTTTGGCAATAGGAAGGCATCCTCCTCACCAAAGGAGACCGGCTATTTATGTCGAGGTGGCGAATTTTGCGACGAGAGGAGATTAAGGAGTGTCATGACTCAAAATGGGCTGGCCACCCCAGATTAAAGCGCACGACCGCATTCATCCAAGCCTCGTACTTTTGGCCACGCATAAGAAACGATGTAGAGGCTTACGTACAGACGTACCTTGTGTGCCAATAGGATAAGATGGATCACCAACTTCCAACGAGATTGTTAGAGCCTCTACCGACGGCACTAAGGCCATGGGAGAGCGTCACCATGGACTTCATCTCGGCTTTACCCAAGTCCGAGGGGTGCGGAAGCATTATGGTCATAGTTGACCGCTACAGCAAGTATGCGACTTTCATTGCCGTATCAACAGATTACAAAGCGGATGAGGCTGCCCGTCTATTCATCAAGCACATCATCAAGTTGTGGGGAGTTTCGAAGAGCATCGTGAGTGACCGGGATCTGCGCTTCACCGGACGCTTTTGGACGGAGCTCTTTAAGATGTTGGGGACCGACCTCAAGTTCTCAACGAGTTTCCACCTACAAATGGATGGACAAATCGAGCGCATCAATAGCCTACTCGAGATGTATGTTAGGCATTATGTGAGCGCTCACCAACGAAATTGGGCGAAATAACTGGACGTCGCCCAATTCTCCTACAATCTACAACGGAGCGAGGCTACGAGCAAGAGTCTATTCGAGATCATCATGGGATTTCAGCTGATGACTCCCAACGCTATAGCCTCGACCTATGGAGGAAAAAGCCCAACGGCTCACAAGCTTGCCCGCGAGTGGCATGAAGAAACGGATATCACGTGAGCATATATCGACAAAGTCGCGCGGAGGATAAAGAAATTGGCTGATTCGAGGAGACGCCACGTCGAGTACAAGGAAGGCGACCGAGTAATGGTAAAGCTCCTACCCCAATAGTTCAAGGTGTTGAGGAAAGTCCACAAAGGGTTAGTGAAAAGATACAAGGGGCCTTTCAAAGTGGTTCGATGCATGGGCAAGGTCTCCTACCAACTCTAACTTCCACCAAGACTCAAAACCCACCCGGTCTTCCACACAAGCTTGCTCAAGCCATACCATGGAGATGCGGAAGACCTAAACCGAGACGAGTCAAGACGTGTCCCTAACGCTGTTGTCAACGTATTCGACAAGAACATGGAGTACATCCTTACGAATCGAGTAATCCGAAGGTAGGGTATACCGGCTTACTACGAGTACTTGGTGAAGTAGAAGAACCTCCCTGAAAGTGAGGAGACATAGGAACGCGAAAACGACTTATGGTAATTGGTGGAACATGTGCAGCACTACAAGCACGAGAATGTGACGAGGACGTCACGAGCATAGGTGGGGGAGGATTGTCACGAGCCACTCAATTTCCCGCAATCGGAGGATAGTTTGCGAATGCGGGTTCACTTAGAACTCAAAGTGGGATACACTTAAAAGGGGGATGCACTCAGCAATGGACATAGTGTACTTAGTATTTTTCCCACCAAGGCCCAAACCTAGAATTCTCTACATATTACACACCCACTAGAAGTTTTTAGGTTTAACCACTTGGCCCCCTAAATATTTTGCCACTTGTTGTAGAGAACTCTAGAATTAACACTCCCACCCACTATAAAAGGGGTGAGCACCCACCATTTTCCCCACTAACATTTCACCCACCACACATACACCAAGCACACTAACTCACAAAGCTCTCTTGTAAAGCACTCTTGTAACATTTTCAAAGTGTGAATAATATATCCATTTGGCCATTTTCTCCTTGCTTCCCATTTAGCAAGTGTTGGGGTCTTGCTAGTTGGAGAAGCACTCAAGACTTACTTGGCACCTTGCATGCTAAATGTCTCTCAAGTGCCGCACAGGATTCCTGCGCACAAATTCTAAACCCGTGACAAGTAGCTCTAATCCCAATTTCAAACCTTTCAGCAGCAAAGTATAGATCAGCAACTCGAATGCATTGCTGGACAATGACGTCTCCTTACTTATTTTGGATATGACCCTCGTCGTTCATCTTCGCAGCCTCCCTCTTAGTTTCTGACTCTGACTTTAGCACATACATTTCATGTTCTGTTTATATGTGTGTTTTGACATATGGATTTCTTTTTGGATTGCATTACTAATTCTTGATGATTTTAATGATGGATGGTTATATGTGTGCAGTTTCATGAATTGCTGGAGTTGTTACTTTATGAAATTGTTTAAGCTTATATGGAAGTGTTTTAACCATGTTTTGTATTTGAAGATATATTCCTAATTAACGGGAGACTCTATCAAAATTTGTGCTCGCACAAAATGGTAATATCTTTATCTTGCTATTTTTTTATCATGTTATGTTTTAACCATTGTCCCTTTCTATCTTTTTATTTTAATTATGAACGGAGAGATAAATATGATATGTTTTCAATAATTTTATATTGGCTAAAAATTTTTTTGATTAAAAATTTATTTGGCCATACATTTTAGGGAAGCATACATTTAGGGGGAGTAAAATGTTTTGAAAATTTTGTCATCAACAAAAGGGGGAGAATGTTAATATGTATATATTTATTATATTGATTTTGATGACAATAAACTTTATATGTTTTTTATTAAAATGTTGGAGTTTTCATTAAATAAACAATTTCTTAAAAGTCGTATAATTTTTCTAAATATGTTTATGAAATATGGATATTCATTAACTTTAAATCAGAAAATCATTCCCTATGAAATTCTATTAAAATTGTGATTGTGGAAGTAAACGGTGACCCATTAATTTTGAAACAGTTAACCGATAATTTCCAAAGAGGGATAAATCCTTGAGCTCGAACCAGCTAGCAAAAATGAAAAAGGAAAGTGTGTTTTGCAGGTTATTGGAATTAAATCATGAAATGTTTATGTCAAACAGCTTACCGATAATTTTTAGAATAGAATTTTTTGCTAACCTTGAACCATTTAAAGAAAACGGATAACCTTATTTTGTTTTGCAGGTTACTGAAAATAATCGACGAACTGTTAACTTTAAACGGCTAATTGATAATTTTCAGAATGTCACTCCATGCTAACCTTTAACCGTTTAGCAAGAACGGATATAAGAAATTTATTTTGCAGGTCTCTACAAATTAACGGCAAATCGATAGTGGCAAATGATCAACCGATTATTTGAAATTCAGCTCAACTGTCACTTGGACCAGTCAAAATGTTTAACTGATAACTATTAACGGGGATCCGATTTCAGGCAGAAAGTCAATAATGTCTATTTTTCAGCTCCAACTATAAATAAACTCAATCAAATTCAAATAAAGATTGATCACAATGTTATCATTGAGCTTATAACCGAGAATACGACATTCATTGAGCTTTAAATTCATTTTTTTTCATTTTTTCACACTTTGAGCATTGGTGTAATCATATATATTGTGTGAGAGAAAAACATATCTCTAAAATTTGTTTTGAGTGATTGTAAGTATTGGGGTACACTTGGGTAAAGAGATTATGGATAATCTCTTGATATAAAGGTTGATTGACACTTGAAGTTAATTGTAAGTGTTCTTGAATCCTTGAAAGCTTGACTAATGGAATCCTCAAGCCCGGTGAACTTAGAGGCTTGGATGTAGGCAAGATTGGTCGAACCACGTAAAAATATCCGTGTTTGAATCTCTTTTCCCTTATCTTTTTATATTTTGGTTGATTTATTTATTACTGTCTTAAATTCGTTTAAGATTTGCATTAAGTTTTGTTCAAGCATTGCATAATTTTTAGAAACTCAATTCACTCCTCTCTTGGGTTGCTTAGATAGTATTTCATTTCACATTTATCGGTGTAGTCGTCTAAACTTTACCTTTTTTTCTCCAAACATGAGGGCAATGTTTTGATCTGCTTAAAAAAAGAGATAGTTGATATAGCATGCTTTTATGTGTTTGTTTCCTTAAAATGTGTGTGTGTGTGTGTGTGTGTGTGTTTGTTTGTTTCACTTTTCAAAAAAGAATTATTTTTTTTAACTAACTAGCTTTTGTTTAAAGGTGGCATATTAAAGAGTTCTTTTTGTTACTTCTGAAACACGTCATTTTCTCTATTTTTGTTTTCTAATAAAAACTATTTTTGTTCTTTTTGCTTCAAAAAAAATTAAATTTGTGAGTTCTTCTTTTTGATAGCTTTTGGTCATCTATTTTGTTTTATTTGATTATCTAATGAATGTGACTAAATCATTCCAGCACACACATAATATGATACATACTTGTGGGTTATAAGTTGAAATAGTTAATATTTAATACTTTTGGCTTGTTAGAGGTGATGTCTAAGACAGTAGAAAATGTGTATTTTACTATAAAAATAAAATAAAATTTTTCTTAGAAATTGGGCATCTGGTGATTGGTTACTTAAAACAATAAGGTTTGATTAAAAAAATCAATAAAGCATCACTTCGACCTAGTAATGAGGCATCTTGCCTACTCAATAGCAATTGCTTGCATATAATGGTAACATTTTGTGAAAAAAAATAATAATAACAAATAGAAATATCAATAATAAAATCAAATGTGTTCAATTTTGCTCTATCTGAAATCTGAGTAACTAAGTCCGCAGGGGTCTTTCAACATATAGTGCCCTAAGGCCAACTATCTGGAATTACCAGCCCAAAGCTCCCTACATGGGTTGAAGATTTATTGTTTATTTAGTTATTTGTAAATAATTCACTACCTAATCATAGAAACCCTAATGAACCTTGGAACAAATATATTATGCTCTTTCGATGAAACACCATAAGTTTTGTAGCTATTTATGATTGAACACAAAGGAAGATTATTGATATCCAATTTATGTTTTTTGTTTGTAGGGAGTTCACTTATTTAATTGTTTGAAGATGGA
This sequence comes from Citropsis articulata, assembly GCA_030449925.1. Lineage (NCBI taxonomy): Eukaryota > Viridiplantae > Streptophyta > Magnoliopsida > Sapindales > Rutaceae > Citropsis > Citropsis articulata. The sequence continues at coordinate 666,911 of JASUUH010000110.1, read as the reverse complement.
AAGAACATCTATTAGCCTTATACACTAATTTTACTTATTATAGTTAGTGCTTTAAATGCTAGGGACTAACAATAAGCTAGTTAGGGGGTGTGATTAACACTAGAAAGTATATATTTAATAAATGTTAAAATCAACATTTTGCACTTATAGTGCCAATAACACTAACAACTTCATCACATTTACAAATTCGTAACATATTTTATGAATTTTTTTATTTTTTTGTTATTAAATATGATTTTTGTGTTTTTAAGGAAATCCTTCAATCATGATGCTTGGATCGGATGTGAAATTTGAATTCACGAGACTCAAAAAGCCTTTGGAAGAATCGCTAGCCCATTGATCAGGCATTATTTCTGAACAGTGGAGATCACGCCACGTGTTCGAGCTCATGCGCATCTTGTTGTACTAGATTTTACACATCTAACTAGGTAGATTAACAACCTTGAAATGAACTCAACTACTTTGACAAATGAGCAAAAGGAGGGTTTGACTTTGGCTTCAATTGTAGCCATTGATTATGTTCAATCCAATGATTCATAATGGTTGCAAGTTTAGACCTTTAGATTGTACTAATAAAACTCAACTAAAGGTTGTGATTGCAAACTCACCAAAAATACTATATAAATACCCACACTTGATCGCTCAAATTTGCCTATAGAAAGGTAAGAGCTGTCACAAATTAGATGTGCTAGATTTTGGAGAAAGAAAAAAATGAGAGAATTGTGCGGTGAATTTTAAGGATGCGCTTTTTGGGTGTAAATTTAGAGTGAATTTTAAGGGGAAAAAATGCTCTTATCTATCCTTTTGTTGTCAATTTTCTCATAATGTACTTCACCAGTTTATTAAATAAAATGATTGTTTTACTTTTAAATATGAATGGTTAATTTTCTCAGTAAAGATGAAAGTTAAAGCTCAATGATTCAAATCATGTAATTATTTACCCTCTCAAATATGTTTTCAGTTTATTTTATTTATTACATGTTTATAATTTGTATTTCTTTTTATTGGTTACTTTTATATTATGTTAATTTGTAGATCTAAATCCCCTTTGAATATATATGGCATTTTGACATGATATTGATACTCCAATATAGCTTTGGCACATAATGTACTTGATCCCATAATTATTTATATAAACGATTAGCTAAGAATTAAATGACATAATAACTAACTAGCAAAAAAAAAATTCTAAATATAAATATGAAAGAGTATTATGACTATAATTTAAAAATCAAGAGTAGATCTCATAATCTTAACACTTTTTAGACTGTTCTTTATTAATTTTGTTTTCAACAATTAATTTTTATTTAATAATTAACTACTAAATTTTTAAATTCTTTGTGGTTTGATCCAAGACTTATGAGGTTATTTTATAATTAGACACTCTTATAATTAGGGTAATAAACACTTTTGAGCTGTGTAAAGACCAATTCAAGTCAATGATCATAAATGAGTGTCCCTCTCAAATACATTTCAAGCTACACAATAATTTTTCTTGTTATACTACTTATTGGCACTATTGGATCATTGAATTATCAAACTAATAGCAAAAACCCTTTGACAGCTGTTGTCAAATGAAAAGAAGTCCTTTATCTCTTTGACGTAATTGGGCAATGTACATTTGACTATACCTACAAATGTGTTTGAGAAAAATTATGATATGTTCAAGTTAATTTTGACAGCTGCGAGAGGGGGATGGGACCGTCCAATTCAATTTAAATTGCAAGTGGGGAGTCTAACCATTATTTTCTCATGCTTGTCAAATCTAAATTTGAAAATCTCACTGTGAAAATATGGTGACTTGCCTAATTTTTTTTTTTCTCATGACCCCCTTTAATAGAAAAGTATTGAGTACTCTAAGTGGCAAAATCAAAATTTTGTTTTGACGGAGGTCATAATGATTAAATAATAAATTTAAGTTGGTTATGACATAAAATCAATATTGTAAAGTGTTTTACAACATTGTAAGTACATGAAAAAAAAAATTCATTTACAACATTTTAAAGTTGTAAATGGCATGTCCAAATTTTATAAAATACACATGTTCATATTAGAAAAGAAGGATAAATTTTCGTTTAGTCTCTGTATCTTAAATTAAGTGTCTGTTCAGTCTCTTTGTCCTAAAAAATGTCTCAAGAAACTCTTATTGTAAAGTTGTTGCACTTCTACCCTCGCTTTTTCTTTCCTTTTACAATATTGCACTTACAAATAGTCTTGCCTTCTCGAAGGTATTAATGAAAAGAAAAAATATTAATTTATCAAAAAGTAACATAAAAATTTTCATGTTACTATTTTACTTTTAAGATTAATTTTTTAAATTAATTTTTTATGCAATAACCATTAATGAAATTGTTGCAAAAATATTGCTTCAAGTTAGTTGATATAAACTTTTATTTATAAATAAATTATTAGCAAGATTGTTGCACGGGTGTAAAAAATATTAGTTCTTTCATACTAATATTTATTGGTTGATTTATTAATCAATAATTATTGGTTAATTCTTTAATTAAATTTTTATAGGCAAATTAATTAATGTAAAAAATATTATTGCAACACAATTATTACATAAGTAAAGCAAAATAAGGATAAGAATGTAATATAATTAATTACAAGGGTGTTTAAAATATTTTTTAAAATATAGAGATTAAACGGACTTTTAAGTCAAAATATAATAATCAAACAAGCATTTACTTACTTAAAAATATTGAAATTGTAACATTAAGCTTTTTGTTAGGCAAATTGGAGTCCTAATAGGATGATAAAACCTTCCACGAGTTTGAAGCCTCACCCTAAAATTAAATGGAGTGAATTTTAAATAACTTTTAGGAATGGGTCGAGAATAGAGAAAAATAATTCACAAATTCTTAATGAGGAGGGGTTTGATTTTGTACTTTGTATCCCACCCCCACCCTAATCCTTGTTATATATGAATAGTTTTTTAATTTTTGTTCAATAATTTTTGTTTTATCAATGTAGTTAACAAATTTTCTTTTCATTTTTACCTAATATAAATAGTTTATAACTAAAAGATTATAATTTTTATCTAACTTTAAAATATTGTTATGTTTTCTTTTTTCTCTTAAGGTACTGTTCTCTTCAAATATTTTTTAATTTTGATATCATTTCAAAATGTTGTTTCAACTTTTGGAGTTTTTTTTAAATAATTTAAATATTTTATAATATGGTAATGATTTTATGTAAATTTTTAATTTTTTATTTATTAAAATTATTTTTTCATACCTACTGTAAAATAAGTAATAGGAAATGGGATAGGAATAAGGAAATCATTTTCAAAATAAGGATTCTGCATCTCTGCCTCACTAAATTTATTATGAGTGGGAAATGAAATGCAAAATTTTTTATAGGTGGAAAATGACGGTAGGCCTGCCCACACCCACCCCACCCTACTGCAATTCCTAAATGAAAATGATGACATTCTGCACTTTGACTATCACAATCTAAAAGTTCTACTTGCCAAAAATATTAGCCAACAGATTGTCGGGTTAATTGGAAATCCTCGACAGACTCATCGAAATCAAGCAGCCAAGATGGACAAGTAAATACAAACACTGTTTCCAGTCATCAAGAAAGAAGTCCTGCAATAAGTTTGCACAAAGGATGTTCATTTCACCATCAGAAGCGCTTTTACACAGCAAACATGGCAAATAATCAATACATTCAGCCCATCTTTCACGTTCTTCTCTCAGGATTCTTGTTTTTCAACTCCGTCAGGCTCACCTCTTGCCAGAGTACTGCTCGTTGCGTGCAGAACGAGAAAGAAGCGCTTCTAAAGATCAAGGCAAACCTAACAGATCCTTCAGGTCGACTTTTTTCGTGGACTGGAGAAGACTGCTGCCAATGGGAAGGTGTAATTTGTGACAATAGCACAGGAAATGTTGTTCAGCTCAAACTACGCAGCCCGCAGATTCCTGACAGCTTTCAGGACAATGGAACAACTTATCAACTAGTAGGTGAGATCACTCCATCTCTGCTTGAGTTGAAGCACTTAAATTACTTAGACTTGAGCTTAAACAATTTCCGAGGAAGTAGAATTCCAACCTTTCTCGGTTCACTGGAGAAGCTGAGGTATCTCAATCTCTCTGGTGCATCCTTTGCTGGAAATATTCCTCCGAGTTTTGGGAATCTGTCGAGCTTGCAGATTCTTGATCTCAACACATTTTACTATTCATCGCTAGAAAGTGATGACTTGGCGTGGCTCAGTAGGCTTTCCTCTTTGGAATACCTTAATTTGGAAGGTGTGGATCTCAGCAAGACTGGAAGCACTTGGATTCAAGCATCTAATATGCTTCCTTCGCTTTCTGAGTTGCACCTGCCAGCTTGTGGGTTATTCCAATTCCCTCCCCTTCCAGTTGTCAACTTTTCTTCCCTCTTAGTTCTTGATCTCTCCAGCAATGATTTCAATTTATCAACACCCCAGTGGTTGTTCAACATGAGTAAGCTTGCACATCTTGATCTCAGCGCAAACAATCTCCAAGGCAATATTCCAGATGCATTTGCCAATATGACTAGCCTCCGCGAGCTTGATTTGTCTGAGAACTCACTTATGGGTGGTCAGATACCGAAAGATTTGGGAAGTCTCTGCGGTTTGCGGAATCTTGATCTTTCTGGTAATGACTTGGATGGTGAGATAACTGAATTCGTAGATCATTTGTCTAAATGTACCAACAGTAGCTTAGAGTCACTGGATTTGGGGCAAAATAACCTGGGTGGATTTCTTCCCAATTCTCTGGGACAATTGGAAAACCTCAAGATTCTTCAATTATGGGGAAACTTGTTCCGGGGTTCAATCCCCGAGTCTATTGGGAATTTGTCATCCTTGAGAGAACTTTATCTCCACAATAATCAAATGGATGGCACAATTCCAGAAAGTTTGGGAAAATTATCTCATCTTGCTGTCTTAGATATTTCCGGGAATCCATGGAGTGGGGTGGTTACAGAAGTTCATTTTTCGAAGCTCAAGAACTTAAAGGAATTGCATATTGCCAAGTCTTCCTTAGCGCCGCGGCTTACCTTGGTGTTTAATGTGAGTCCCGAATGGGTTCCTCCTTTTAAACTCCGATACATGAGACTAAGATCATGTCAATTGGGACCCAAATTCCCTGCTTGGCTGAGAAACCAGAATGAACTTCATACTTTCATTCTCAGAAATGCTCAAATTTCGGACACCATACCAGAGTGGTTTTGGCAGTTGGATTTATCACTGTATGAACTTGATCTTGGTTATAATCAGATAAGTGGAAGAGTTCCAAACTCCTTGAAGTTTCTACCCCAGTCTACTGTTTATTTAAACTGGAACTTATTTTCCGGTCCTTTTCCACTGTGGTCTTCCAATGTGAGTGCCCTATATTTGAGCAACAATTCCTTTTCAGGACCAATTCCTTCAGATATTGGTGAAAGAATGCCATTGTTGACCGATATGGATGTATCCCAAAACCTCCTTAATGGTACCATCCCTTTATCGATTGGAAGACTAAGTTCTCTTACAACTCTTTCAATCTCCAACAACAATTTGACGGGACATATTCCAGAATTCTGGAACGGTCTGCCATTCTTGTATGCCGTGGACATGTCAAACAACAGCTTATCTGGCGAGATACCAAGTTCCCTGGGTTCTCTACGGTTTCTTAGGTTCTTCATGCTGAGCAGCAATCGTCTATCTGGGGAAATCCCTTCAACCTTGCAGAATTGCACAACCATTCGGACCCTTGATCTTGGAGAAAATAAGCTTTCAGGTAACATTCCAGCATGGCTAGGGAAAAGCACATCTCTGTGGATTTTACGTCTTCGATCAAACTTGTTTTTCGGAGACATTCCCTCACAGCTATGCAATCTTTCCTCTCTTCACATGTTGGACCTTGCACATAATAATTTGTCCAGATCAATTCCCTTGTGTATCGGGAACTTGACTGGTATGGCAACGGATATGGACTCTGAAAGATATGAGGGGAATGTTTTGGTGACAACCAAAGGAACAGAATACTGGTACCAGTCAACTCTGTATCTAGTGAACAGCATTGACCTTGGTTACAACAGCTTATCCGGGGAGATACCTAATCTGACAAATCTTTCAAGACTTGTCATTTTGAACTTGTCCATGAACCACTTGGCAGGGAAAATACCAGACAGCATCGGGAGCTTAGAACGATTGGAAACTCTAGACCTCTCCAAAAATCAACTTTCTGGAGCAATTCCGCCTAGCTTGACTTCTTCAACTTTTCTGGCTCACTTGAACCTGTCGTACAACAATCTTTCTGGTGAAATCCCATCAAACAATCAATTCCAAAGCCTCAACGATCCATCCATTTATGAGGGCAACCCTGCACTTTGTGGATCTCCACTACCCAACAAGTGCAATAAAGACAAGGAAACATCTGATTTCACCGAAGGAGATGATGAAGATGGAGATGACTTCGACAAGTTGTTGTTTTACAGCAGCATAGCAGTGGGATTCATAGTGGGGTTTTGGGGAGTTTGCGGAACTTTAGCGATAAAAAAGTCTTGGCGGCTTTCCTATTTTGGATTTGTTGACAAAATAAAAAATAGGCTAATGTTGCTCGCCTTCCAGAGAGAATAGACCAAATCGATGCTTCGTCTTGCTACACTTATATTTGGTTCTCAATGTTGCCTTTGTATAAAAGAAACATTCCTTGTAATGCAATAAAGCAGCTATTTCAAGTTGGGGCATAGATACTAATCATCTTAATTTCTGAACGAACACAGCAGGAGGATAAAACAAACTCAAGTAATATAAATTTTTTTTGCTATTGAGACTTCATTTGAGCTACAATACACTGGGGCTCAATCGATACAATTGGCTTCTGGACATCCATGTACGCGAGCATCTTATTGCCCTTTATCTTAGGTTCAGAAAGATAGGTTACTCATGTATCAGTAAATCAATAGCTTGTGTGCAGTCACCTTCCTTTATTATTGGTATTTAAGGGAAGATACAGTTTCAAGGTAACTTCCAAAAAGCAAAATTTTAAGTAACCATTTGGTGATGTTTCGGAAAATAAACGTGAAAATGACGGCTTTATTCCATATAGAAGGGATCAGCCCCTCCAGTCATCAAACAGCAGTCTCAAATATTTTTCAACAAATAAATTAGTGTATGACATTCCATTGCTTTCTTTCTTGAATTCCTTCTGTTTCAAAAATTGGCCTCTTATCAGAAGAGGGGAAGAGAGATGACTACAGCATAACAAATTATTGGCAGATGCCAAGAAAATAGAAATTGTGAAAGAACATCAAGAATACTTGTGGCAAGAACAGGATCTAGAAGCAGGACTTGTCTTTCTGAAATATCACTGGGCAGCTTCTCGTAGATAAGCTGATTATATTGAAACCAATAATGCATTATTAAAAGTAATTCAATTTGTTCATATAGGAGCAAAGAGGGAAACCTCTAGAAAATCCTTTCTACAACGAATTATATTGTTACCTGTTTGCCACTGTACCCATCACGGTGAATCAGAATTTTTCCAATTTTTATTCCCTCCAATTTTTATTCCCTTTCACCATGCACGCAATGCATTTTCCATGCTTTCGCTACTTAACATCACAATAGAAAAATGTTAGCCTATATCAGGGAAAAAAAAAAAGAACGACAAGGTAACCCTCTAAAATATAATGTGCAGTAGCAAATTCCTCCATAAAGCTCTGCACCAAGCTTGCAGAATCACATGCTGAAGATCAGACTTTAAGATTCATCAGAGTCATAAGATTGAAATTGTCACCACCACTCTAAATTCAAGTATAAATGCCATCCAACTAATTGAGAAAACAAAACCTCAGTAAGAGATTGAGAGCTCACCTTCAAACAATGGAAACCCCACATAGCTTCTTGCAAACATCAACCCCAGTACACATCGACACTGATGTAAAATAACAGAAATTTTTCAGAGCTATTAATTTTAGGCCAAACTAATGTAAAGATGAAACAAGACAATAGATAATTTGAACTGATAACGAGCAAATATACCAGGTTAATCAACATAAATACTGCATTGTCAGAAGTAGCAATAAACAGGAGGGAGAGAGCGAGAGTTCTAAATTCTAGAAGATCAACACATTGGCAAGCCAATAGTAGAGGCATGCACATTTTCACAAAGTAATGCGTTGAATAGCAGAAATGAGCTAAAGCCTTGCTATTCATTATTCCTAACACGCCTGTTGGAGTGGCTACTTGCTTCTCAGTGAATGGCAAATGGCCAAGGCCATGTGCCACAACCTGAAAGTCTAAATAAAGGAAACAATAACATTTTTCAGCATGTCTGAACCCTGATCTCAACACCAACAAGCACATGCGCGCACATATAGTAGTGAATTTCAGCTGAGGAATGAAGACAGAATTTACCAGCCGAATCAGTCGATCTGAATAAAATACAAAATCATGCTTCGATATTCCCCAGTCTCAAATCAGTGTATGCATACCTCTTATCTGAAACCTCTCCCACATGAGAATAAACTAAGAAAACTGATAAGACCCCTATATAGCTAAAAAGAGTAAGCAGTGAACGAACTCCATATCACACTACAAGGCAAATAGAGAAACTTTGAGATCACAATTATTATCTTAAGTCAGTGATGATGCCCTTTCATAGGCACTGGCTTGGCGTCCAGAAAATATTCTGTGCTAAGCATTAACAAGCAAAGGTACTAATCCATATTTCTGTTTCATTGCAGAATTAAATCCGGAAAGTAAAGTAAAAAAAAAAATCAATAATACAAACACATAAGAAGATATTCCTGGAATGTTGACTGAATCACATACACATTGGGATGTACTTTGCAAGGTCATGCTGACCAAGCTTCAGGGTATGATGAGATCAGCATACTTAGAATATATTATATTAATGCATACTGATTATATTTTAGGAAAAAAAAATCTCTTATCTTTCCCTTTTATTTTCAATTTCCTAGTATTTTACTTCACAAATTTATTAAAATAAGTGAGTATTTTTCTTTTAAACGTGAGTGGCTAATTTTCTGAGATAAGGTGAAAAGTGAAACTCAAAGATTTAGATCATGGAATAAATTACCCTCTAAGTATGCTTTGAGTTTATTTTATTTATTACATGTTTATAATTTATATTCCTTTTTACCAATTATTTTATGTCATGTTAATTTGTATATATAGATCACCTTTGAATCTATATGGTATTTTGATATGATGTTGACACTCCAGCATAGCTCTAGCACACGATGTACTCGATCCCATATTTATCTATACAAATAGTTAGTTAAGCATTAAATGGCGTAATAATTAATTAAAAAAGAAATACAAAATACAAATATGAGAAAGTATTATAATCATAATTTGAAAATTGAGAGTGAATCTCGTAACTTTAATACTTTTTTATATTGCTCATTATTAATTTCATTTTCAACAATTAATTTTTATTTAACTGACTATTAGATTTTTAGATCTTTTTTAGTTCGACCTCGATTTATATTATTAGTAAATACTTTTATACTTAGAAGTAATCCACGTTTTTAAGTCATGTCAAAATTAAAAAAAGATCAATTCAACTCAAAGATCATAAATGAATGTCGCTCACAAATACAATTCCAGCTATACAATAATTTTTCTTGATATAGTTGTACTAGTTATTGCACTTCTGAATCCTTGAATTATCAAACTAGTAGCAAAAACACTTTGAGATCTGTTGTCACATGGAGAGAAATCCTTTCTGTCTCTCACGTAATTGGGCAATGTACATTTGACTATAATAAGAAATATGTTGAGGAAAACTTACGTTAAACTGTTCGAATTAACTTTGACAAGTACGAGAGAGGGATGGAACCGTCCAGTTCAATTTGAATTGCAAGTGGGGAGTCCAACCATTATTTTCTCATCTTATCCCACAAAAAAAAAAAAGACATTACTATCTCATGCTTGCGAAATTTAAATTTAAAAATCTCACTATGAAAATATGGTGATTTACCTAAATTTTTTTCTCATGGCCTCCTTAAAGAGGAAAGTGTTGAGTACTCTTAGTAAGTGGTAAAATTAAGATTTTGTTTTGATGGAGGTCACAATGATTAAATAATAAATTTAAGTCGGTTATGACATAAAATCAATATTGTAAAGCATTTTACAACATTGTAAATATGTTTTTAAAAAAAATTATTTACAACATTGTAAAGTTGTAAATGGCGCGTCCATATTCTATATAGGTATGATAATGGGGCACATATAAATTAGATCTACTCTACTCCAGATTCATAATAAAAATTCAGATTCATAATAAAAATCAAGATTCATATCTACTCCAAATCCATCATGGATCCATATTTTTCACTTCATATTCGAATTCAAAAAAGAAATAAATATTTATATCTGCTCCAAATCCAAAAAAAAAAAATCTAAATCTACCCTATGTCCGTCATAAATTCTAAAACTTAACAATAAAAGAGGAATAACTTTTTAAAATGAAAATTAAAGACTAAAATATATTGATAACAATTAAATTATATAATTTGTCTAAAAAATATAATAAATATTGTAGTTTATGCTTATACACCAAAACACGCAAATAACATAGAAAATAAAATATCTTTCTAAAGTGATTGCAGGAATAAGATCAATCTAATATATTTTACTATCTCCTTCATCATTTTGATATCAACAGCACACCCACCATCATTCCAACAGCATAGATAATGACATATAAATTAAATATGATTTATATTCAATGTTTTATTTTTTTTTACTATGACCATATTTAACTAAATATATGAATAACTATATTCCCTAAAAATTATTTGACCAATATAATAAAATAAATTGCCATGCATTATTACTTGGCTTGCAATTGGAATATTGCATGTACATGCTTTAGGGCTTGGTGACCTTAGCTATTTTTGTCTTATTATTATTTAAATTTACAAAATTAACCTTTAAGTTTTAAGATTTTAAATACATGGTAAATGCCACTAATAAGTCTGATATGATATGAATGACTTTTATTATTATTTATAATTACACAATTGTTAAGATCCGATCTATTGTCAATGTAACACAATTACACAATTGTTAAGAAATTTTTAAAATAAAATAAAATTAAAAGATTGGTGAACATGGATATAAATCTAAATATTAAAATAGATTCAGACATGCTCCAGACCCGTCTTAGATCCACACATTGATATACAAATCCAACCTGTAACGGCCAAATTTCTATTTCTTTTTATTTTTTTAGAGAAATTTTTTTAGATGACATTATTGCCCTTATATGGAGGGGTTATTTATGGGGTTATTTTTTTTAAGAGTTATTTTTTCAAATTTCATAGGGTTTCTTACACTCCCTATAAATTCATATTTTTCTAATTCTATAACCCTAATTCAAAGACGTTCTTTTTCTTCTCTATTGCTCTCTATGCTCTTACCCAAACCCTAGGCTTCAAACTTTGGTTTAGGAGAGAATTGGTACGATTGGTATGTTTATTCTTCTTTTCCCCCCACAATATTGCCAATCATCTTTATCTAGGGTTTATAATGCATGATTTACAATGTGTTTAAGATTTGTTTAGGGTTTTGATTAATTATGAGTTTGGTTAATTAACCCTTGGCATTTAAGCATGTAGGATGATTCTGGACAGTATGAGTATCTCGATTTTAGACTTATATTTGGTGAATGAATTTTCTTATGAAATTTATATATCTGGAAACTAGACATGTAGGGTTTCTGGAATAAATTTTATTTCGTTAAATTTGAGTTCATGTTCAATTTTATATGTATTTTCGAAATAGAAGCCACTGCAATGGAAAACTACGATTCCAGCAGTGCGATCAGGTTCACAAGATTATTTTCACTATCAACCGAACTCGGAAAATTATGAAATTTTATACAGAAGTTAATATGCGTGTCTAATATCTCCAGTTTTAATTTCATAATTTTCAGGTTAGTAATTTAGTTTATAAAATTCTCAGAACCTATTCTGTTCGGTTAAGGCTATGAGAAAACAGTTTCAAGTTGTTGAGAAATAAATAGTTTTAAAATGTTTTTGATTTCGGATCCTCTTGCAAATTTTATATGAGGTACCCATGGATGTCCAGAATAACTTTGTAGAATATTATGTCATTTTGAGTTTTAGATTAAGAGTTAAAATTCTGAGATCAGATCTGTACGGGAATGAATTAGAAAGGCAGATTCTTAGAGCAAGTTATTAATAGTCATGCTTTGTATTTCTTAAGGTGTTGAAGGCTCTTAGAGACTTAGAGGTGTGTAGGTCAAGATTCTCTTATCGAGGTAAGTAACTTCATTCCTAATGTACTGGATAAATATATGATTATTTTGATATTATTGTAAGTATAAATATTTTATTCTAGTTAGAAGATTAAATGATTTTTATAACAAAAAATCAGTTTATGTTAAATGTTTTCAAACCTAAATTCTCTTGCACGAAATATTTTTAAATGCTTTTAAATATGTAAGTTATTTTGTTACATGCCTACATTTTATGATTATGTTTATAAAATATTTAGCAAGCCTAAATTGTTGTTATAGACTTTTATGAATTTGATACGAATGTTTTGTACCCATATATGATTTAAATTATTTATGATTATACGAGGGCCATCTCTTGAAGGCCAAAGCGTCGCAAAGTGCCACATATAGTGCAAAGTGCCACGTATAATTCATTATGTTTTGGCTCATTGTCCGTAGTTATTCTGATTCTGATTCTGATCGTAATATACGATATATATCCATCTCGACCGATCTTGGGTTTACGCTCAATGTGCACACGATATTCGATTACTGTCACGGGACTATAGGTGACACTATGTGACATGAGCTAACGTTATGTTTTCTATGAATGTGATATATGATTTGTTTTTTGAAGTAACTATGCTTTTGATATTCTGAATTACTGCGAATTTATGTTACTTTATCGTGAGATATCGTTTTATGAAATTACGGATTATGATATATATGTTTTTAAATAGAAAGAGGCTTGCAATATTTTGGGTATCGATAGGCCTAGTGTGTTAGGAATGATTTTACTTACCGAGTTGACGGCTCACCCCTTGTCATTACTTTTTGCAGATTAAGTCCCTTTGAGAGGTGTACCTAGCCTTGGAGTTAGAGATTTTCGTTTATGTTTTCTATTGGAATAAGAAGAGGATCAGATTCATGATTCCATATAGTTTATTTTTGATATGAACTTGTGATTTGGAGTTTAAGACTTTTACTTTTTCTTATGTATCTGGAGAAGATTGTTTAGTGTCAGACCCTTGAACTTGTGGTTTTATTTGGATAAAATTTTGAGATATTTCAGTTTGGAATTTATGAATAGAGATTATGATTTGCGAGTAACCTCCTTCTTCATGTGCTCTGCACGTGTTAGATTGGTAAACATGGATATAAATCTAAATATTAAAATAGATTCAGACCTGCTCCAGACCCGTCTTAGATCCACACATCGATATACAAATCCAACCAAAATCCATTTTAGATCGACCAAAAACAAATCTGATTGGATTTGAATTACATGACTCTTGGATGAGATCCGATCTATTGTCATCCCCAATCTAGGATTTCCAATTAACCCAAACAACCTGTTAACTAATATTTTTGGCAAGGAGAACTTTTAAATTGCGATAGTGTAAAGTGCAGACTGTCATCATTCATAGAATCATAGGACTCCAACTTGCTAGTCTAAATTACAAACTCTCATCATTCATAGAATCACAGGACTCTAGTTTGCCTCAAAAGACTAATGTTACAATTGCAAAATACTAGATGAATCTTTATATTTTGATTTAAATACCTATTTAGTCTCTAGATTTTAAAAAATACTTCTAACCCTTGTAATTAAATATATGACATTCTTACACTTGATTTTACTTATATAGTAAAAACCTTGTAATAATATTATTGACATTAATTAATTTATTTATAAAAAATTTAATTAGAAAATTAAACAAAAATTATTTATTAATAAATTAACCAATAAATATCAATATAAAAGAATTAATATTTTTTGTATCCATGCAATAGTCTTGCTAATAATTCTTTTATAGTAAAAGTTAACATCAACTAAGTTGATACAATATCTAATATTCTTGCAACAATTTTATTAATAGCTATTGTATAAAAAATTAATTTAACAAATTAATCTTAAAAGTATAACAATAACATGAAAAGTTTTATGTTATTTTTATTGTTAATTTCATAAATTAACATTTATTCTTCTCATTAATATTCTCAAGAAGGTAAGAATTTTGTAAGCGTATTATTATGAAAAGAAAGAAAAAGCGAGGGTAGGAATGTCTTGAGATACTTTACAATAAGGGTGTCTTGAGATATTTTTTAAAATATAGAGACTAAACATACCCTTAAATTAAGATATAGAGACTAAACGAGAATTTACGCTTCTTTTCTAATATAAATGTTTGTATTTTATAGAATTAGGGATGGCAATAAATCAGATTTGACTCAAGATTCACGTGATCCAAATCCAATTAGATTTAGATCGGATTTTAATATTAATGTGTAGATCTAAGGCAGATCTGGAGCAGGTCTGAACCTATTTTAATATCTAGATTCATATCTATATCCACCTATCTTTTTATTTTATTTTATTTTAAAAATTTCTTAACAATTGTATAATTATAGATGATAATAAATTTCATTCATAGCATATTAGACTTATTAATTGTATTTACCATGTATTTTAAAATCTACTAAAATTAAATAATAATAATACTACTAAAATAATTAAGGTTAACTAGCCCTAAGCATGCACGTGCAATATTCAAATTGCAAGCCAAGTAATAATGCATGGCAATTTATTTTATTATATTGGCCAAATAAGTTTTAAGGAATATAGTTATTTACATATTTCGTTAACATGGTCATAATAAAAAAAATAAAGCATTGAATATAAATCATATTTAATTTATATATAATAACAATAGAAAAATAATTAAGATCAATCAACCCTAAAGCATGCACATGCAATATTCAAATTGCAAGCTATACTACAAGAAAACTGGCAATAGATGACTGCAAAAATCTATCATAAAGGGGGGTGGATGACAGTGAAATTATCTATCGTCTATGTACCTGTCACTCTTTTATGATAGAAAAAAAATATGTCATTAACTTATGATAGCGTTTAAATGTCACATGACAGTCATGGAAAAAAATGAAAAAATTATTTAATTTTTTGGCGGGAAATGTGAATTTTTTTTTAATTTTGAAATTTTGGCGGGAAAATTGATTTCACGCTTGAATTATTAACTGGTAAATTTTAGTAGATAAATTATTTTGTTTGTGACGGGATTTATGATTGAAATTTTCTGTCATAAATTATTTTATTTTTGACATAATTTATGATTAATAATTTATGTCACATGATCTAAATTTATATTTAAAAAAATTATGAATTATTTCATTTAAATTTATGCATTTCTATATATGAAATTTAATCACAAATTCAATATGAACAAAAAAAATTAAATTATACATTCTATTAAGTCCAAAAGCACTTTATATTAATAACATCATCCCAAACACTTGTATCCAACAGTTAACACATCCAAAGTAATTAAAAAGTTAATTCCTACAAATGTTTCAAATTTTACAAGCTAACAAGCCGTCAAATCTTGTAATGCGTAACTCCTCCCACATTCTCGTAAAATTCCAGAGATAAACTCCCATTCTCAACAGATACCAAGCAAAATTCCCAAGTCCAATAGCTTTCTCAACTCGCAATACCTATTGAATATGCCCAAAGACTATCATTATAAAAAATTTACTACTGTAGTAAAACTCCTAAGTTTTAGATGCAATAGAATCATTACAAATTACAAATTCAAATTCAATCTGCATGTACACCACTAATGAATATTGCAACACTGTCATTATAAAGAGTTATCTATTAAAGTAAAACTCTAAATTTATGATGCAACTTAAATTAATTCCTTCCTGCAATAAAATATGGTACCAAAATGATACCCACAAAAAACAGTTCACTTTCCTGCAGGTATGCAAATAAAGAGGAAGCTTTGCTTTGAATAGAAAGCATACAAATTTACTGCAAATGCGCACACAGACCATATATTTACATGATATATCAAATTTCCTTGTTGTGGGTTAGTATATGGTTCCTATTTTGTGATTTCCTGGGCATATATCTAGATCCAAGTTCATTGATAGTGGTAATAGCTTGTCCTGTACAAATTAAATATACGTCTAGAAACAAGAATTTAAATGTGGCTTAGGCTTAGGCACATGTGAATATAACTAAAATAGAAAAAGCCAAAGAAAAAAAACAACAGTTATGAAAGACAACCTAAAATGAAGAAATAATGATGAGAACACTTGATTATAGTTTGAAATTCCTAGACCTGGGATTGTATGACATGAATAAGAATTGTCTTTTTGGGACTTCTTTTAAATGCTTGCACACACCTCTACTCTGTTGGGATGAGAAATGTCTCGTATTTGTCCAGGATGGGGTGACACAAAACTTGGACAAGAAAGAAACAATAATAGATGAACAATATATATACATCGAGAGAGAGAGAGAAAGAACTAAATTACAACTCATATATAATGAACAAAACTACAACTCTAATTCATACCCCTCTAATTAATTAAGTTGAATAAAAGATCAGTGGCAGAGAATTTTGTTCTTGGATTCATTTTCAACAGTTTGCCTTGTATATTATATCCTTAAGCAACTTCCGTTTTTCTAAATACTTGGAACTATTTAAGAACCAATCTAACAAAAATTACTACTGCAAAAGGAAAAATATTAAGCACATAACATAGCGAAAGAATGCTTCTCTCAAAAGCATATACATAAGAATAAATGTCCTTGATATTGAATAGAAAAGGCCGAAGTAAGTTCAGTAAATAAGTTGAAATAACAATATTGTATGTTTAGTTGTAATGTGCTATTTACTACTTTGTCTGAACAAGAAAAAGGTCTATGAAGACTAACCATAAGTTTCAATGAGCCCATGCCTGGCTCTATGCTTATTAATAACGATTGCAACATACTCCAGATTTTTTAAACAGTGGTCACAATTAATAGCTAACAAAGTAGTGAAAGAATACCTCCATAAATAATTCTAGTTGATGCTGCAACTTTAGTATTAAATTGTCTTTAAGTCATTTCCTCAGTTTAGCATGGACCTGTCACATATATTTAAAATATGGTCTGAGAAAAATGATTATAAAAAAATTGACAGAATATCAACTATAAAAGCACAGCAAAGAGCAATTATGTCAGCAAGTTTTGCTGGCAAAAAGTGATAAAGTAATAACTGAAATAGACTGAAAACATCTATTTACTTGTATTCAATATGTAAACACAAAGTAAAACAATGTTTTTGTGCATGTCCCTATCTGAAAAGGTAACGATACAAGCATAATTATCTGTGAATTTGCGTAAGTATTCAGGCAGATGTATAAAGCAGAACATCCACAAGCATGGGAGTTTGAAGATGGATGGAGAAACAAATATAATTCATATCATATCCTGTTAAAAAAAAAAAAAGAGGCTTACAATCAATCCAATAGTATGTATGTTGATAGCAAGCCAATAAGGATATCATATCATTCTTACAAGCACAAAGATCATTGTCATTGAAACGTCAAATTAAAGAAGACATAACTCGAACTTACTTCTTGAGCTTGAGCAAGGTTGCAATCTTCCCAGTACCAATGGCCCAAACTAGCTCATAAGCCAACACAACATTGTCTCGGCTGGATTTTTTTTTTCTACAAGAGAACAAATAATTAATTATTCATGCACTATAGAGTATAATATTACAAAATATATAGTCGTTTGCTGACCATAGATAATCCTATAAGAAAAGCAAACTACAGGACCTTCTGTACCTAAGATCAGAAAAGAAACAAAAATGTGTGTGTGTGCATAACAAAGCACAAAAGCATATTCATGATAAAGCAATAAAATTTTCCCAAACAAGAACTAGACTGTACAGAGCAAAACATCAAATATGCATGTAGAGTTTATAAGCTCCACCTTTAGTAATAACTTGATTAATTATTTTATCCCTTTCCTTTAAAGGAGCAGCTGCATAATTTTTTTTGTTCTGCTCTCTACGAAATGTATCCCTTTACTTTGTTACAGCACATACCTGCAATCATTCCAACCGGAAGGCAACTAGAAATTAATAGTTGCAATGACTTAGACTATAAAATGAGTTAAGAAGAAAATAATATATTATCCCTGTAAAGGCTATCTACTCGAAAAAAAAAATCACATTCTTTTAGATAGATTTAAATGTATTGACGTTATCTATGTTAACTAACATTATCAACTAAACTAATCACCTTTTTTCAGCTCATTTTAAAACAAACAGATATGCATGACATGCTATCAGAGGGACATATGAATATGATTCTTCTTCCAATAACTGCTCAGACTATTAGTTTAAAATTGTAACTGAAAATAAATGAAGAGAACTTAATCCAACAACTCCCAATTTAGGACTCACATCCGAAAACTATTTCTCGATTTTAAGTCATATTCCTAACCTATCACAGAGTGAAACCTATGTAAAGACGAGCATGGACACACACACCCTATATCATTGTTTTTTTTTCTAATCCAAAATTTCAAGCTATTAAATCACAAATAAAAAAACCTTCACTCTCTCTATCTCTATCATCTAATGCAACTTCCACTACTAGAAAAATGGGCTTTAAAGAGAGAGAGAGAAAGAGAAAGAGAGAGAGAGAAGACCCGTTGACCCGGTTTGACCGACCCGACCTGTTTTCTTGACCCGGCCGTAACTTCCGATTCCGGCCACCTCACCGGCCGAGCTTGGTACCGAATTGAAGCTCTTGAGAAGCCGGTCATAACCGTACCAGTCTCGTCGCCAGAAACCGAGTAGAACATCAGCGAACTGAAGCCGAAAACTCGCGGCAAGATCCGGTTTTCGTCGCCGACGATCTAGCCGGAGTTGGGTGACTCTACCACTTGGGAATTAATCCTCAGCCTCCCAGCAACCTTTCCCGACCAAACACGATCACCGGAGACGTCTGATTTGCCGGGAATGACCACCGGAAAAACCCGCAGCTTTGGAGCTTCGATCCGACGCCGTCACGCGTGGGTTGACACCGTCGGCATGGTTGAACTCGAGCGGCTGGAACTAGCCGAGTTGAGCTTCCCATCGCCGTTGAACAAAGTCCGTCACCGTTGACCTTTGGGGGTGTCGGTAGAGTTTAGGACTTAAGAAATTTTTTGCTTTCTTTAGTTTTTGGTGACGCACTATTTTGTAATATATTTTTATTTCAAAATCATTTCACATGCTAAACGCTGCGTTTAGATTTTAAAAAAATAAAATAATACTTTTAATTTTGGTCAAACACAGTCAATATGTAATTTCTATCATAATATTTGTGACTGAGTTAATTTCTATCATACACATATAATAAATTCTTGATAGATCAATATTCTATCACAAGTACATCATTAATCATTTGATAGACTGAAATTCTGTCACGATTCCATCATACTTACATGATAAAATGATTTGCCATAAAGTGATCGTATCTTGGGTTTTATAAGTAATAATGCAATTTATTTTATTATATTGGTCAAATAAGTTTTAAGGAATATAGTTATTTGCATATTTCGTTAAACATGGTCATAATAAAAAAAATAAAGCATTAAATATAAATCATATTTAATTTATATATAATAATAATACAAAACTAATTAAGGTCAATCAGCCCTAAAGCATGCAAATGCAATATTTAAATTGCAAGCCAAGTAATAATGCATGTCAATTTATTATATTATATTGGCCAAATAAGTTTTAAGGAGTATAGTTATTCATATATTTAGTTAAACATGGTCATAATAAAAGAAATAAAGCATTGAATATAAATCATATTTAATTTATATATAATAATAATACAAAAATAATTAAGGTCAATCAACCCTAAAGCATGCACATGCAATATTCAAATTGCAAGCCAACTAATAATGCATGGCAATTTATTTTATTATATTGGCCAAATAAGTTTTAAGGAATATAGTTATTCATATATTTAGTTAAACATGGTCATAATAAAAAAATAAATTATTGAATATAAATCATATTTAATTTATATACAATAATAATACAAAAATAATTAAGGTCAACCAGCCCTAAAGCATGCACATGCAATATTCAAATTGCAAGTCAAGTAATAATACATGGCAATTTATTTTATTATATTGGTTAAATAAATTTTAAGGAATATAGTTATTCACATATTTAGTTAAACATGGTCATAATAAAAAAAATAAAGTATTGAATATAAATCATATTTAATTTATATGTCATTGTCTATATTATTGGAATGATGGAGAGTGTGCCGTTAATATAAGAATGATGAAAGAGATAGTAAAATATTAGATTGATCTTATTGCTATAATCACTTTTGAAGGATATTTTGTTATCTTTGTTATTTGCGTGTTTTGGTGTAAATGTATAAACTACAATATTTATTATATTTTTGAAACAAATTATATAATTTAATTGTTATTAATACATTTTAGTCTTTAATTTTCATTTTAAAAAATTATTGCTCTTTTATTATTAAGTTATGAATACATAATGGATATAGAACAAATTTAGATTTGGGAAATTATTATTTGCATACCCTATATTTGCTCTGTTGTCAAAAATACAACAACACTTTGAGGGTGTATCAATTAATCCACCCTAAGTTGACAAAATGTATCAATCGACTACCAAACCGTTAGTCGTCGTTTGAAAGTTAACGGAATTACAGTGAATTAACGATTTTACCCTTAAAAATTATCACTTGTATACCCTTAAATTCTCTTATTATCAGTTGTACACTCTTAAATTATCACTTGTATACCTTTAAATTCTCTTATTATCACTTGTGTACCCTTAAATTATCACTTGTATTTATGAAAAGACCATATTACCCCTCTAACGTCATTATATTTAAACGGTAACTAACAGTTTGGTGGTCGGCTGATATATTTTATCAACTTAGGGTGGATGATTGATACACCCTCAAAGTATTATAGTATTTTTCATAACGGAGTAAACTAAGGGTATACGAATAATAATTTCCCTTTAGATTTTAATTTTTATTATAAATCTAGATTTAAAGCAGAGTAGATCCAATCCATTTCTGCCTCTTATCCTTGACAGAGTCATGAAAGTCAAGCTGCCATGGACAAATAAATACAAACACTGTTTCAACAAACAACCAATACCTGTCAACAAACATGGCAAACAACCAATACATTCAGCCCGTCCTTCTCGTTCTTCTCTCAGAATTCTTCTTTTTCAACTCCGTCAGGCTCAGCTCTTGCCAGAGTATTGCTCGTTGCGTGCAGAATGAGAAAGAAGCGCTTTTAAAGATCAAAGCAAACCTAACAGATCCCTCAGGTCGACTCTCTTCCTGGACTGGAGAAGACTGCTGCCAATGGGAAGGTGTAATCTGTGACAATAGCACAGGAAAAGTTGTTCAGCTCAAACTACGCAGCCCGCAGATTCCTGACAGTTTTCAGGACAATGGAACAACTTATCAACTAGAAGGTGAGATCACTCCATCTCTGCTTGAGTTGAAGCACTTAAATTACTTAGACTTGAGCTTAAACAATTTCCGAGGAAGTAGAATTCCAAACTTTCTAGGTTCAATAGAGAAGCTGAGGTATCTCAATCTCTCTGGTGCATCCTTTGCTGGAAATATTCCTCCCAGTCTTGGGAATCTGTCGAGCTTGCAAATTCTCGATCTCAACACATTTTACTATTCCTCCATAGAAAGTGAGGACTTGGAGTGGCTCAGTAGGCTTTCCTCTTTACAATACCTTAATTTTGAAGGTGTGGATCTCAGCAAGGCTGGAAGCAGTTGGGTTCAAGCCACTAATATGCTCCCTTCTCTTTCTGAGTTGCACCTCCCGGCTTGTGGGTTATTCGAATTCCCTCCGCTTTCAGTGGTCAACTTTTCTTCCCTCTTAGTTCTTGATCTCTCCAGGAATGATTTCAATTCATCAACACCCCAGTGGTTGTTCAACATGAGTAAGCTTGCACATCTTGATCTCAGCGCAAACAATCTCCAAGGCAATATTCCAGATGCATATGCCAATATGACAAGCCTCCGCGAGCTTGATTTGTCTGAGAACTCACTTATTGGTGGTCAGATACCGAAAGATTTGGGAAGTCTCTGCGGTTTGCGGAATCTTGATCTTTCTGGTAATGACTTGGATGGTGAGATAACTGAATTCGTAGATCGTTTGTCTAAATGTACCAACAGTAGCTTAGAGTCACTGGATTTGGGGCAAAATAACCTGGGTGGATTTCTTCCCAATTCTCTGGGACAATTGGAAAACCTCAAGATTCTTCAACTATGGGGAAACTTGTTCCGGGGTTCAATCCCGGAGTCCATTGGGAACTTGTCATCCTTGAGAGAACTTTATCTCCACAATAACAAAATGGATGGCACAATTCCAGAAAGTTTGGGGAAACTATCTCATCTTGTTGTCTTAGATATTTCCGGGAATCCATGGATTGGGGTGGTGACAGAAGTTCATTTTTCGAAGCTCAAGAACTTAAAGGAATTGCATATTGCCAAGTATTCCTTAGCGCCACGGCTTACCTTGGTGTTTAATGTGAGTACCGAATGGGTTCCTCCTTTTAAACTCAGATACATGAGGCTGAGATCATGTCAATTGGGCCCCAAATTCCCTGCTTGGCTGAGAAACCAGAATGAGCTGCAAACCTCGTACTCAGAAATACTCAAATTTCAGACACCATACCAGAATGGTTTTGGCAGTTGGATTTATCACTGTATGAGCTTGATCTTGGTTATAATCAGATAAGTGGCAGAGTTCCAAATTCCTTGAAGTTTTTTCCTCAGTCTAATGTTTAGTTAAACTGGAACCTATTTTCGGGTTCTTTTCCGCTGTGGTCTTCCAATGTGAGTTCCCTATATTTGAGCAACAATTCTTTTTCGGGACCAATTCCTTCAGATATTGGTGAAAGGATGCCCATGTTGACAGATATGGATATCTCCCACAACCTCCTTAATGGTACCATTCCTTTGTCCATTGGAATACTAAGTTCTCTTACCACCCTTTCAATCTCCAACAACAATTTGACGGAACATATTCCAGAATTTTGGAATGGTTTGCCCTTCTTGTATGCCGTGGACATGTCAAACAACAGCTTATCCGGTGAAATACCAAGTTCCCTGGGTTCAGTTCCCTGGGTTCTCTACGGTGTCTTAGGTTAAGGCCATCTCCAATGGGTAACACCATTTTGGTGTAACACCAACACTAAAAATATACCTTTTTCACACCAAATTACTATTTCATCTCCAACCCATTTACACCAAATTTTACACCAAAAAGAATATTCTTCTTTTTATTCTTTTAATCATCAAGAATTAATTCAATTAACACAATAAATATAATTATTAATGTAGATAATTAAGTAATAATTAATTTTATATGGATTAAAAAAATATAAAAAATAATTAAATTTACATTTAATTAACTAAATTACTACATTATGAAATTAAAAATTATATTAAGATAGAAAAATGCAACAACAATAATAATATTCTAGTTATTCGAATTACTAAATTCATAATTAAACATTACATTAATATAGAAAAATACAATAACAATAATAATACTCTAATTATTTGAATTGCTAAATTCATAATTAAACATTACATTAATATAGAAAAATACAATAACAATAATAATACTCTAGTTATTCGAATTACTAAATTCATCCCATAAATGATCAATTAGTGCATTTCGGAGTGTTAATTTATGTATTTTTAAATAATTATTCTAATTTATGCTAGTAGTAGTAGTAGCTTTTTTAATTTGTGTTAATTTAATTTTGTATTTTTAATTTTGTAATGCTAGTAGTAGTAGTAGCTTTTTTAATTTGTGTTAATTTAATTTTGTATTTTTAATTTTGTAATATGTAATCTAGTAATTAATGTTATTGGCATTTAATTTTGTTAATTATTATTATTAATTTTTTGTTGAATTTTTATTTAAAATATTATTATAATATTAAAAATTAAAATAATAATAATAATAACAAAATAATAATAATAATTTAAAATATTATATAAAATAGGACATATATGTAAATAAGAAAAATAATAAGGATATTTGAGGCTTTTTTACTTGCGAATGAATAGTTTTATATTTGATGCAATCTGTCATCTTAATTTTAATGCAATTATGGTGTCTTGGAATCATTTCTGGCAAAAATAGTGTAAAAGGTGATTTGGTGCAAATTATGGTGTTGCATTGGAGATGGCCTTAATGCTGAGCAACAACCGTCTGTATGGGAAGATCCCTTCAACCTCGCAGAATTGCACAACCATTCGTACTCTTGATCTTGGACACAATAAGCTTTCAGGCAACATTCCAACATGGCTAGGTAAAAGCACATCTCTATGGATTTTATTTTTCGGAGACATTCCCTCACAGGCATGCAGTCTTTCCTCTCTTCACATTTTGGACCTTGCACACAATAATTTGTCCAAATCAATTCCCCCGTGTATCGGACGCTTGACTGGTATGGCATTGGATGTGGACTCTGAAAGATATGAGGGGAATGTTTTGGTGACAACCAAAGGAACAGAATACTGGTATGAGTCAACTCTTTATCTAGTGAACAGCATCGACCTTGGTTACAACAGCTTATCTGGGGAAATACCCGATCTGACAAACCTTTCAGGACTTGTCATTTTGAACTTGTCCACGAACCATTTGACTGGGAAAATACCTGATAGCATCGGGAGCTTAGAACGATTGGAAACTCTGGACCTCTCCAAAAATCGACTTTCTGGAGCAATTCCGCCTAGCACTTCTTCAACTCTTCTGGCTCACTTGAACCTGTCATACAACAATCTTTCTGGTGAAATCCCATCAAAAACTCAATTCCAAAGCCTCAACGATCCATCCATTTATGCGGGCAACCCTGCACTTTGTAGATCTCCACCATCCAACAAGTGCAACAAAGACAAGGAAACATCTGATTTCACCGAAGGAGATGACGAAGATGGAGATGACGAAGACAAGTTGTTGTTTTACAGCAGCATAGCGTTGGGATTTATGGTGGGGTTTTGGGGAGTTTGTGCAACCTTAGCGACGAAAAAGTCTTGGAGGCTTACCTATTTTAGATTTTTTGACAAAGTCAAAGATAGGCTAATCTTGCTCGTCATCCAGAGAGAATAGCCAAGATAGCAGCTCTATCTTGCTACACTTTATTTAGTTCTCAAACTCAATGTTGCTTATATGTCTAAGAAACATTCCTTTTAATGCAATAAAGCAGTGTTGCTTATATGTGAAAGAAACATTCCTTGTAACGCAATAAAGCAGCTATTTCCAGTTGAGTCATAAACAAAAATCATCTTAATTCCTTAACGTACACAACGGAAGGATAAAACAAACACATTTAATATAAATTTTTCCACCATTGAGATTTTACTTGAGCTACTCAGCTACAATGCACTGTCGCTGGACTGATACAAATTGTCTTCGCTACATCCACGTGGATATATTGAACCATAAGAGGTAGTAGACTACATA
This sequence comes from Citropsis articulata, assembly GCA_030449925.1. Taxonomy (NCBI): domain Eukaryota; kingdom Viridiplantae; phylum Streptophyta; class Magnoliopsida; order Sapindales; family Rutaceae; genus Citropsis; species Citropsis articulata. The sequence goes on along the minus strand of JASUUH010000110.1, from coordinate 641,306 downwards.
TAATTCTAATATCCAATGTCGTGTCTATTAGCATTCTCATTTCCATTATTTTCATGGCTTTTTCATTTTGTTGAATATTTGCCATCAGGCAACTCATAAGCAAGGCAGCAAATGGAACATGAAAGCTCAAATTGAAACTTGAAAAGAGACAACATACCATAGCAACTATTGAAGATAACTGCATCCACACAAACAAAAATTAGTGTGAAGAAAAATGAGAACAATCAGCATTTGTATTATATTTTGCAAGGTGTGGGTCTCCCTTCAGACCATTTTTCCCCGCTTTTCTGTTTATTTTTCGTCTTCCAGGAAACAAGCCTCCCTCAGCTTTCAAAATATTGATTTATGTCATTTCTAGGGAAGTCAACCCATTTGATAATAGCTAACAATCTCCACTACTTGACCTTCACCATATCAATCATCAGTGCCAAAGTAACGGTCGCCAAACTCACCCATACCAGGTATCACACGGAATTCTTCATTCAAAGCAACATCAATCTCTGAAGTGACAATTTTCAGTGATGGAAAACGTTTGCAAACACAATGGATTCCCTCTGGAGCCTGAAGTTAAATCATAAGATTAGTACATTACATGAAGGATGTACCATAACCAGTAACGAGAACCACTTACAGAGATGAGATTCAAGAATATAATGTGGGATTCTGGAACTCCTTTCTCTATGAGTAGTTGAATAGCTTGGTTGGCAGAGTTCCCTAAAAGAAAAGCAATCAAGAATGGTTTCAATTATCAGCCTAGGTAAATAATGTCCATCATATAATGATCCACCAAGCAATCGCAGAGGATGCCACTAAAAGTTAGGAAATGTATGTGAGCATCAAATTGTGCTTTATCTCAGGTTCAGAAAGATAGGTGATTCATTTATCAATAAATCAATAGCTTGTGTGCAATCACCTTACTTTACTATTAGTATTTAAGGGAAGATACAGTTTCAAGGTAACTTCCAGAAAGCACAACTTAAACTAACAATTTGGTGATTTTTTCTGCAAATAAATGTGAAAATGACAGCTTTGTTCATTATAGAAGGGATCAGCCCCTCCAGTCATCAAACAGCTACCTCAAATATTTTTCAACGGATAAGTTAGTTCATGACATTCCGTTGTGCTCTTTCTTGAATACCTTCTGTTTTAAAAATGAGCCTCTTACATGTAGAGGGGGGGAAAGTGATGACTACAGCATAACAAATTATTGGCAGATGCCAAGAAAAAAGAAAGTGTGAAAGAACTTCAAGGTTACCTGTGGCAAGAACAGGATCTAGAAGCAGGACATGTCTTTCTGAAATATCATTTGGCAGCTTCTCATAGATAAGCTGATTACATTGATAATGGTTTATTAAAATTAATTCAATTTGTAGGATCAAAGAGGGAAACACTCTCTTTCTAGAAAATCTCTTCTACAACGAAATTATATTATTTACCTGTTTGCCATTGTCCCCATCACGGTGAATCAGAATTTTTCCAATTTTTATTCCTTTGCAACATGCACGCAATGCATTTTCCATGCTTTCACCACTTAACATCACAGTAGAAACATGTTAGTATATATTAAAGCAAAACAAAGAAAGCAACTAAAATAAAATGTGCAGTAGAAAATTCCTCTACAAAGCTCTATGCCAAGCTTCCAGAATCACATGCTGAAGATCAGACTTTAAGATTCATCAGAGTCATAAGATTGATAATGGCACCAGCTCGCTAAATTCAAGTGCACATGCCATCCAACAGACCAAGAAAACAAAACCTCAGTGAGAGGCTGAGAACTCACCTTCGAACAATGGAGACCCCACATAGCTTCTTGCAAAAATCGACCCCAGTATACATCGACCCTGATGTAAAATAACAGAAATTTTCAGAGTTATTAATTTTAGGCCAAATAATGTAAAGACGAAACAAGACAATAGATAATTTGAACTGACAACAAGCAAATATACCGGGTTAATCAAAACAAATACTGCCTGCCCAAGACTAGCAATAAACAAGAGAGAGAGAGATTCTAAATTCTAAAAAATCAACACATCGACAAGCCAATAGTAGAGGCACACCCATTTTCACATAGCTAATGCACTGAATCGCAGAAATGAACTAATGTCTCGCTATTCATTATTCCTAACACACCTGTTGGGGTCACTACTTGCTTCTCAGTGAATGGCAAATGGCCAAGACCATGTTCCACAACCTGAAAAGTCAAAATCAAGGAAACAATAACATTTTTCAGCATGTCTGAAGCCAAAACCCAACACAAACAAGTATGTGCGCTCAAATATAGTAATGAATATCAGCTAAGCAATGGAGACATAAATTACCAGCCGAATTAGTCGATCTGAATAAAACACAAAATCATGCTTCGATATTTCCCGGTCTCGAATCAGTGTATGCATACCTCTTATCTGAAACATGGTTCTCCCACATCAGAATAAACTAAGAAAACTAAGAACCTTATAGAGTTAAAAAGACTAAGCAGTAAATGAACTCCATATCATACTACAAGGCAAATAGGAAACACTGAGATCACAATTATAATCTTAAGTCAGTGCAGATGCCCTTTCATGGGCATTGGCTTGGCATACAGTAAAAATTCTGTGCTGAGCATTAACAAGCAAAGGTATCCAATCTATATTTCTGTATCATTACAGAATTAAACCCAGAAAATAAAGTGAAAGGAAAGTCAATAATACAAACACGTAAGAAGATATACCTGGAATGTTGACTGAATCACATACACATTGGGATATATTTTGCAGAGGTCATGCTGACCAAGCTTTGTGCGGATATGTTGCACAATCAAATCAATGGCAACATGGTTATCACCTCCCCGGGGTATGATTACATCAGCATACTTTTTTGATGGCAGAACAAAATCATCAAAGGCAGGTTTCACAAACTTGGCATACTGAAATTTGGCATAATTCAAACAATCCATATTATCAATTAAAAAATAATAAGTTTAACAAATTAAAATTAAAGAGGCCTACAGATCATATTTCTGACAGCAGCAAGTCTGTGTGGAAATTAGAACCACACAAGAAATATAAGACATAGTGGCTTTGACATATGCATTCCATAATTACCCACAATGAGAACTCTTGTTTAGATGCTTAAACCATCGTTAACAAATATATCCACTCATAAAGATAGGCTTTCGCTTTAGCACAGATAAGCAAGGAAAAAGAAAAAAAGCATTTCGCTTATTGAATTACCAATAGATTCTAACTAAAAAATTAACTAAAATTTTGTTGTATATTAGTTGAAGATATCAAATAAAAAGCCTTACCTGTTCGAGAACAGAATCTAAGTCTCTACCCCTCTCAACTGTGTCACGTCTTATTCTACGAGCAAGTCTCACATCAGCATCTACAACCAATAAATATCAACTGCCAACATATGATATTGAAACGACAGAGCAATTGCACGAGCAAGTAGAGCATGGTAGATTCAAAACAATAACATTCTGATGTGCTATTCTATTTTACTGTAAAAGCCAACTCTCTCTCGATCCAAAAGCTACCATCCCAAAACAAATAAACAACACAAAAACACATGATGCAAATTGAGAACATTAACCTGTCTTAACATAAATGATTTCAAGCAAAATAAAAGGACATCTATTGTGTTATCTTCAGAATTGTCCAATATGATGAATCTATAGCATCAAAAGAACCTAATTATGAGAAATATGAAGTGTACAACACAGTTTTTCCTTTTAAAACAAAACTGAAGTGCACATTACTATAGATTCTATTAGCATACCAAATTTGGGAAGAAGCCTCTTAAATAAGTAACCATTCAAATGAGTATTCATGGCCATTTGACGGCTAAATACACAGTTTGCAACCAGAAACAGATTGGCAAGGCAGCGGAAAATTGATTAACTAATTGCCAATTAGAACTCAAGAGAATAACATAGAAATTTTCCATGAGATCTAGAAATCCCTTGACTTTATAGAAAGATAAAATTTATATTCGCTTTAATTCTATTCCTTAACTATTGCCAAAGATAAACATACCCAAAGAACTATCTATTCGATATTTGATACTAAAACTAAACTTGATGACATGAAGCATCCGTGTTGCCAAAGAAAAATATCCCCAAAAGACTATTCATTACATATTTGATACTAAAATTAAACTAGATGACACAAAGCATCCTCATTAAAAATTGGCAACTATTCAAATCTAGAACAAATTAAACGAGATGACACAAACCATCCTCATTCAACAATTGAAATCTAGAACAGCTAATACATTTAAAACCGACACTAGCAAAAAAGATTCAACAGGATGGGAGAGGTCAAACCTGTGTCAACAAAAATCTTCATATTCATCAGGCTGCGGACACGCTGGTCGTGAAATACCAGAATTCCCTCCAAGATAATAACATCTGAAGCATTGACCTGTCAAAAAAATGAAGAATATAAGGCTTAGTATCTTCTGCCTCGAAAGGTAGAAACATCAGATAGTCACACTGTCTCAACATTTATTAAGTACGCACCAGTCGAAAACTATCTGAACAGCGTCGATGTTTCTTAAAATCATAGATTGGAACTTGGTATGGTTGCCCAGATTTGAGGGTTTTAATGCAATCTAGAAGCTGCTCGGTGTCAAAAGCATCTAGAAGAATAGCAACATAAAAATAAAAAAACGCGGGCAGTATAAATATGTTTTGGCAATGCAAAAAGACTAATAAAACAGTAACAATTAAGCCAAAAAACAGTAAGAGGAAAAAAAATAAAATTAAGAATCCAGTCACAATCATTAATTACCAGGATGGTCAAAGTTGTACTCGTGAACACGTTCAGACTCTTCAGGTGTCAAACCACGATAGAACGAATCCTACAGCATGCACAATAACAATCAAATCAGAATACAAACACATTCGAAGAAAATAGTAAAATGAATTAAAAAAAAAAAAAAAAACAAACCTGATTGACAAGCACTACACGGTGATCATGCAGTTGTTGGATGATCATGTCACAAACAGTGGTCTTACCTGAAGCTGTACCTCCGGAAACTCCTGCACAATTTTTTTTTTTTTTTTGGTTTTAATTCGATATTAGAAGACAACATAAACAATTTTCAAAAGAAGATCACCAAACATGCACAAGATTATGAACCAATAAAGTCTGAGTATCAGTAAAATTGCTTCAAGAATCAACAAAACGCACTTCCAAATCGCTGGAACCAACAAAACGCTCAGAAATCGGTTTCCTTTAAATAAAAATAAAACACGTGCCAAATTAAGACCTAAAATCTACTCACAAAGTCCAAAGAAATGGTTGGTCAAGAACAAAAAAGCTAAAATTTACTCATCAGAAATTGAAATTAGGGGGAAAAAAAAAAAAGAAAAAGTGAAAGAGCGAAAGAGAGTTAGTTACCGATAACAAAAGGCTGTTTGGGGGCGTTGACGTCGGCAGCGGAGGGAGCCGTAGCGGACGATGCTCGAGGGGAGGAAGTGGGGCCGTCGATGCGCAGGCCGGAGAAGTGGGGCCCAGAGGCCTTCTCCATCACGTAGTCAATCGACATCGTTGCCTCAGGCATGGCTCCCAGTCAGCTGCACTCAATATATAAGAAATGCAGATTCGCAGAGGAATTACGAAAAAGTATTAGAAAGCCGTGTAGTAGTGTTGATTCGAATTGCACAGAGACTGACACAGCAGAGGTTGTCACTTAGTGGCTTCTTTCTCACAATATTCGTTTCTTTTTTTTTTTTCTTTTTTTTGTGTTTTCCGAGTCCAGTGGCTTTTATAATTTCGCCTTATTTTCCACTTACTGTCAATTTTTTCAAATTTGTTCATTTAAAAATTCATGTCACCGCTCGATACTAGATCGTTCAGGAGTAATGTGCAGTCGTAGAGATGAGAATCGGAATATGCCGCGATGATGTTCGTTTCGTTATTCGTGTCGTCCTTCTATTGGTGAGAAAAGACAAAAAAGAATTTTTTTTTTTTTAATGAGTCTGTTTAATATATGGCTAGCCACGTAACATCATCAACTTTTCTGATGACTTGAATGACGTAATATTGTTTAAACAAATCTTTCAATGTTGAAACTTAAGCTTTCGTTGAACGTTTACGTTTAATTAATAGAAAAAGTTTATTTTTTATTTTTATCTTTTTCATGTATATTTCCAAACAAGATTTGATTAAAACTCCACTCACCACTTAAATCTTATCCAAAATTTTAGATAAACTTAAAAAATTTTGGCATAATCTAATTTCAACAAGACAACAACTCCATAAAACACTGCCCGTGTGACATTTCCGAAATAGAGAAACAATTTACATCTAATAAGCCATTTTATAGTCAAAGTAGGATTTTGCATCTTTATTCTTGACATGAATTGGTGTAGAAGATTATATAAATAAATGATGGATCAAATGATTCAAGTGATTATTAACATACATCAAAACCTCTTGTGCTCACGCTAGGATGGTAATTTTGCCTAAAAAAACTCATTTGCTATGGGTAATTTTATGGTTAATAGGCAATTTTTGTAGTATAAACCAAAAGCTAAAGGAGGTAGTATGCAGGTTTAGTAAAAGAAAAAAAATATAATACACAAGATATTTGTTCAAATATCCACTAACCTGGTTAATTTTTTAAAAAAAATTTTAGTAGTTTAAGTTTTAATATTTATACAAATATAAGGTAGGAGTAAGATCTAACGCTAAATGTAAAAGTAATATAATATATAAGACAATTATAAGAATCATGTTGGATGGATGCTAAGTAATGAGAGTATGCACTAAAGATATTAATTCTTGGAGCTTGGTGTTCATTGAGATGGATCACGGGTACTATTTTTAGATGCTAGTTTGTGGATTGTGATTCTTTGTTCTTTGGCTTTTTAATATAAAGTATTGATGATGGTTTAACGTACTTGAATTGAAGAACTTGTATTAAATTGATACATTTTATGTACACGTTTGAATGGTAAACTACAATTCATTTCTATGATAAAATGATAATTTTAATTTATCTAAGTGGGAAAACTTTAATTTACTCCTCATTTTCATTTAAAAGACAAGGGCAAATAGGGACCATGCTGATGATTTTTTTTTTTTCATCTTCTTATTAGTAAATGGATATAAATTAATGTTTTCATTTTTTTTGAGGGATAAATTGAAAGTTGCCACTCTAAAAAAAGGGTAAATTAAAGTTTACCCTTATTTTAATGTTGATGCTATTATGTTCTCACTAAAAACTAGAATTAAGAATGTCATGCATATTTTTTAGGGTAATTTTTTAAATTTATAGTTTAAATTATGTAATTCATATTTATAAGTGTAGAAACCCGCAAAAAATCATTAAGTACCGGTATAGGTTTAGAAATTGTTGGAACCTACAGTGGCAAGTGGACTGTCCCAATCCCATATTTCATAGAACAAACCCAATCCTTTATGGGTAATCCAATTTCAGACGAGCCTAACATGCAAGCCTTGGATAGGCTTGGGCTTCTGAATTTTTTTTAATTTTTTATATAATTTAACATTTTATTTTTAAAAAATGACATTGCCTCCCCTAAAAAATCTAAATCTACAAAAATTTAAAACATTTAACATGTAATTTCAAGTGTTCTAACATAACTCTACCCCTAAAATGAAAACCAGACTAACAAGATTCACATCATTAGCAAATTATCATGAGGTGAGTATTTTGTGTAGTAAACTTATGTGGTATTTAAACAACTCTTATCCGAAGATTACTAAGTAAACCTATTTAGCTTCTTGGCTAGCTAAGCGAAGTTGCTTGTGGAAGAGGTAGAGAGAAGAGTGAACAAATAAGCCAAAGAGTAGAGAGTGTGTGTTTACGTAAAAGAGACTTGAAAGCAGGGCTGGGCAAAAGCGGGTTCGGATCAACCCAATCGGGTTTCGGGTTGGTCAGGTTGAACAAAAACTCATCCGAATTAAATCTAAATTTACAACTCAATCCGATTCGATCCGAATTATGGGTCAAAAATTCGGGTTTAATTCAGTTCAGATCGGGTTTGGTTAACAATTGCTAATCAATGATTTAACATATAATTTGTTACACATTATATTTACAACTATTCGTATTTGAACTAAACTCAAAAACCTAAACTCAAAACAAAAATTCAGGTTGTCGTTTGTCGGATTTGGATGGAACTTTGAGGAGGAACTTGATGATGCCATGTGTGGAGGCGTGGAGCAACAGATTAGTGATGCCATGTGTGGAGGCGTGGAGACGACAGATAGCTTGGCGGTAGTAGCAGATTTGGTCGCTGTCTTCACGGAGTAACAGATCCACTAGCAGCTGGCGTCGACTGTGACTATGGCGAGTGTGTGTTGGTTTTCGGCTGTGTGTGTGTGTTTTTACTTGTGTAACTTGTGTTGAGTGTTGACTTGAGGGTGAGGCAGTGACCTATGAGGCAGGAGGGAGGGGAGGGGAGGGGAGGCTGGTGTGTGTGCTGTCAACTGTGTAGTCTGTGGTTGAGGCTTAAGGGTGAGGCCGTGAGGTGTGAGGGAGGGGAGTGAGGTTGCTGTGTGCGGCTGGGTGCACTTAGTGTGTGGTCTATTGGTTTTATGCCTCCATCTCTGTGACGCATGTTGTATACGTGTGTGGCATGTGGGGCTGTGTCGTGTGTGGTCTGTGATGTTGTCACTATCGTGCGCTGGATGCGTGTGTATTGTATACATGCGTCAACATGTGTTTTTCACTTTCAATTTAAAGCCAACCCGTTTGGGTTGTCAGATCACCTGATCCGATCACCATCCAATTGGGTTGGAAACATTTGATCCGATCAGATATTATGGTCAATCCGATCCGATCCAAACCCCATTTTTTTCGGATCGGATCAAGTCGGGTCGGGTTGGGTCGGATCAGTTATTTTGCCCACCCCTACTTTAAAGCTTGCTTATGAGTACTTGGGTTGCTCTTACTTGTTGCTTGCTTCCTTTAAATGCCAAGTATCATACCATATTTATAGATGTACTTGCTTAGTTCTAGAATATTATATGTTTAGAGAGTTCTCAAGCATTGCTTGGCAATGCCTAGAATGATCTAAAGAATCTATGTAAAAGCTATATATGCTCTAGCAAATTCTAGAGACTTTCTAACTAGGAATGGCAAAATTTCGGGTCGGGCTCAGGCTTGGCCAAGCCCTACCCGACCCGATCAAAAGAAATTTGAAATCCAACCCTAAAAAAGTCTGAACACTATTTAGTTAAGGAATCGGGTCAGGCCTAACATGACCCCACCGAAATAGTTAGCCCCACAATTCAATTCCCATTTCCCACCACCATTTTAACCAATTCGGCAATTATTCAACCATTTTAAACACAATTCATTTTTACTTTCCACAACCATTTCAACTAATTCTACAACTATTTCAACCCCACACACAAAACAATTCCAAAATCCAACATGAAAAACACACAATGCAATTAAATTAAAAACACACAATGTAATTCCACAACCATTTTAGGCATACACAATTCAATTCAATAACCCAATATAAAAAATAAAAAATAAAAAACTCATGTTTTATTTATATAAACAAAAACACAATGCAATTAAAATAAAAACACACAATGTAATTCCACAACCATTTTAGCCATACACAATTCAATTCAACAACCCAACATAAAAAATAAAAAATAAAAAATAAAAAAACACATGTCTTATACAAATAAAAACACAATGCAATTAAATTAAAAACACACAATGTGTGATGTTGTGAGGATGTGTTGTCTGTGTGTTAACTTGTGTTAATTTTTTTTTTAAATAGGGTTGAGTCGGGTCGGGTTGGCTTTAAGCCTGACCCCGACCCTAAATTTATTCGAGTCTTAAAATTTTGGCCCTAACCCGACCCTAAACTTGAAAATTCAGACCAAAACTTTAAAAATTAGGATCGAGTCAATCGGGCCAAAAATAGGGTCGGGCTAAATTATCAAGCCTATTTCTAACTATGGACAAGTGCGAAAGGTGCTAAAGATGGAAAGTTCTAAAGGCAAGCCAAGCTAAGATGACTTAAACTTGTAAAGTTAGCCTCTTTGGCCTGAAAACTTGGACAGCCCGCAGCAAAATGCGGACATTTTAAGTTCATAACAAATTACGAGTTTATAATTCCACAACTACAAAAGAGACTAATCCAATATTTGGCCACCTTCTTCCTTATCTTTCAGTTCCTCTTCGATAAAATTTTTTTCTACAGAAACTCCACCTAATGGGAAAAAAAAAATAGTGTGAATATAAGTTGTTTTAGATTTTATTTTTTCCCCGCCACCCTCTACTTCCATCTCGTGAACATTTTCTACTTCTTGCTCCTCAAGGATCGATGGTAAATCATAAGGGTTTGACATAATAATCCTACATAAAATAATAATCATTACTAAATCAACTAATTTAACATAAAATAAAAAATTAACAATCAGCAAAAATTATCTAAATAAATTATTCTAAAAGAACAGAAACACATAAATGATTCACTAACTAGTAACTAAATTAACAGTTAGCAAAACTTTATCAACACAGCTAAGTAAATCAAGTAATCAACACAAAAACCTTTTTTGTAGTTGGGCGCAGCGAAATGTTGGTTGGTGCGTGTGTAAATTTAGATTTTTTTTTTTAGATTTTAAAATTAAAAAAAAATTAATAAGAAGGATAGGCCCACTCATGGGCTTTATTGCTTAAGCCCAGCCCATGATAGGCCTGTAAAAAATTTGGCCTCGATCTAGGCCGTCATATTACATGGCTGGGCCTGCCGGACTTTTTACCGGACCGAGTTTTTAGAGGGAAAAAAATAAAAAATAAAAAACTATGGTAGGCCTACTGCGGGTTTGGTAATCTGATTATTTTTACAGGTCATGTGGAATTGGCAAACCCACACCTTACGTTACCGAATCATCTCTAGTTCACGAAAAATTTTAAAAATATTTGTTGTACTATGTTAACCATACAATAAGTAAATAATATCATAACATGTGCACATTTATTTTGTAAAGTGGTGGTTGTATTCAACTCAATTATACATGTCACGCATGTATTAATTAATTTTAATACAACATATATATTCTAAAATTTCTCCTAGTTCACACTCATCTAACAATTTTAATTATTTGATCGAATGAATTTTACATTCACGAGTCAACTAAAATCAACATTAGACCAAAATTACGGGAAGAGAGTAAGAATTCATTGATTCCAAGGACTCAACAGAGAAGCATGGCCTCTCAAGACTCAATATTACGGGCAGCAAGTTTTTAGCGGTGAGACAAGGCTAAGGCTTCGTTTGGTACAGCTTATTAAATAGAACTTATAGCAGTAGAGCTTATATGAATAGAGTTTATACCAATCGAACTTTTGGACAAAAAGTCATTGAGTGTTTGGTTGTCAATTAAAAAAGTATTTTTTTCACCATTAAACTGTTTGGTTGTATAAAACTAAAAGTACTTTTGTATAATTAAATTACCAAAAAAGATATGTATTCATAATTATATAACATGTAACAAAATGCATCTAAGTTATCAGTTAATAAGAAAAACTTAATTCAATCACTTCTTTAATTTTCAAAATAAAAAATTACATCATTGATATATTCTCCCAAACAAATAATACTATCCAAATTAAATTACATAATTGATACATACTCTCTCAAGTATTGGGTATTTGTAGGGATTGCAAAATTAAAGTGCTGGTTATTTTAAAAAGAGAGAGAGAGAGATAAAGTGAAGTGGCGGCGGCAATATATTTATATAGCGGTAACAATTTTCGTTGGGTAAGTTTTATACAAAGGGTATTATGTAATTAATGAAATATATCAAGGATATTTTTGATAGGTAAATTATCAGGCATATACCCTTAAATGACACTCGTATCAAACGTGTGTGAACACTTTTCATGTATATCACTTGTATACTCTAAGTTGGCAAAACACTGTCACCTATTAGAAATTCATGGTTATTAAGTTAATTATATTAAAGCAAACAAAAGATAAATTTACCCAAAAAATTAACTTAAAATTTTCAATATACAATTTTTTATTTTGTTATTAACAATACACTTTTGATTAAAAAAATATAAATTATTAATGGTACATATTATTAACAATTATTCATAAAAAAAATCCATATTATACCATAAAGTAGATCTTCAAAAATTTAAATTATAATTTCAGTTGGAACTTGGATGAGTAGATCTTCAAAATTTTAGGTTAAATTTTGGAGGAGTAAATTTGGTTGTAAAGTAGTTTTTTTTTTAGCAATTATAAACAATTATCCAATAAATGGGATGACATGTCATTTTTATCAATATGTATCATATGACATGTCATTGTTTACTAGGTAATTGGGATGACATGTCGTTTTTTAAATCAAAGTTTAAAAGACAAGATTACCATTATGATGTCAGCGCTTGCAAACGGCAGTTAACGGAATAATGGACGGTAGAAGTGTTTTGTCAACTTAGGGTATACGAGTGATATACATGAAAAGTGTTCACACATGTTTGATACGGGTGTCAATTATGGGTATATGACTGATAATTTTCCTTTTTGATATTATATATTTTTTGAAAAAACTCTCTAACCTCTACTCCCAAAAGCTCAAATTTTGGGCTTTTACTAGTAGAGGTAAATTATTTTATTTAAGCTAAAAAAACTCTACTAAAAAAATAACCAAACACTATAAAAAATTTTAAAAAGTGCTTATGCGATTAAATAAGCACTTATACCTCTTAAATAAGCCATACCAAACATGCTCTAAGTGATTAGGCGATAATAGAGCTTGGATCGACATAATATTTATTTATTTTAAGTGAGATATTAATTTCTACCCAAAAAAAAAAATACAAAATGAGTTGTTGGTTACTTCATACAATGTCAATTAGTTAAACAAAGACAAAAAACAATTAACGGTAAAAAGTAAAAATCAAATGAATATATAATACTTTGTGTACGTATTTTTTTTTTTTTGGGAATTTGGATCTTTTGTAAAATTCTACTACTTAGGTGCAAAATTAAATTCTCAAATAAATAATGTTGTACAAAAATTATGGCTATATAGTTTCTTTTATCTTCTTTATATATAAATATTTTCTTCACCCTTCACATTACTGTTTTTAGTTTTGAAAAATTATCATTGTACCACATCTCTTTTACCTTATGTCCAGCTAACCACCATAAAATTCTAATAGGTTATTTGCACCATCTTTCTTTTTAAATTTGTATCAATTAGTCATTTTTACACTAACACCGTTAAATAATTTAAATAAAATGATAATTTTACCTCTAAATAAATTAAGATATCATTTTTATTTTATAAAAACATTGAAAATAAAAAATTATAATTATAAAATACTCCTAATTTAATAAAAATAAATCACAAAATTAGAATTTTTATTTTTTAATAAAATTATTTTAATAAAAAATTATAATTATAAAAATAATTATGAAATTTTGGAATTTAATAAAAATTCCCTAAATTATTAAAATTTTGGGATTTATTGTTTAATAAATAAATTCAGTTATTTAATAAAATTTTGCAAGATTATAATTTTTTATAAATAAATTCAGTTATTTTTATTAAAATATTATAAAATTATAATTTTTAATAAAAATATATTCGAATGATCTAATTTCGATTATTATTATTTTTTAATCTTATTTTTTATAATAATATAATTTTTCGTTCTATCTAATAATACAATTTTAAATAATATAATTTTATTGTTTAATTCTTGTTCCAGAAGTTTGGCCCCTCCCATGAATTTTTGTGGTTTTTTTTTTTTTTTGCATTTCGGAGACTAAAAATAGAAAAAATACAATTACACTATAAAACAATCCTTTTATTCTTTCTTTCATATATTGATAGAAATCATGATTTTCCTACCCTCAGAGGGAATGGCCCTTCCCTTTTGGGCTGGTTGTGGACGAGGAGGGATTCGAACCCTCGACACCGTGATTCGTAGCCACGTGCTCTAATCCTCTGAGCTATAGGCCCTACCCCGTCTCCACTAGATAGAAGACTCATCGAATTGCTAGTACTGTAACTAATACGTCCTTTGTTAATATTTTTCCTTTTGGCACTACCAAGACTTTTTGTTATCCTCATGAAAAATATTTTAATAAAAATAATTATTAAAATTTTATAAAATCTAAATTTAATAAAAATTAGGTAAGCACCTCTATTTGAGATTTATTTTTTATTAAATTTAGAGGTATTTTTATAATCATAATTTTTTATTTTTAAATCTTTTATAAAATAAAATGATCTTTTAATTTATTTAGGGGTAAAATTATCATTTTTTAAAATTATTTAACAGTGTTAGTACAAAAGTAGCTAGTTGATACAAATTTAAAAAGAAAAGTGGTGCAAAGAACATATTAAAATTTTGTGGTGGTTGGATGAACATAAGGCAAAAGAAAGGTGGTGCAGTAATAATTTTCCTTAATTTTTATACGATCTAAATGATGAAGTCTCACATTCTTAACTTAAAAAGGCTTTCATTAGTTATTACTCATCCATCATCTAATTCCAATAAATCTTCTTACAAATTTAAATCACCACTCATATTAGTGAAAATGATGTGATAAAGAACAATTTAACTGCCCTATGGGCTTGATCCAGTAACTTATTATTATTATTTTTAATTAATCACTTGAATTGAATCCCAAAAAAGACTAAAAGTTGAATTGTTTTGCCCCAATCCTACTTTCTTTTTAATTAAAATGAGAATGGACAATTTGATACGTAGCATATTGTCATAGCATTGCCATGCATAGGTGTACAAGGAGAGAATATTTGGGATTGAATATATACGTAAATGTTAAATTGAAATTTAGCTCATTTATTTGCAAGTTTAAATTTTTTTGGGACCTCCAAAATAATTCACAATTTTTATTATTATTAGCTCCATCAAATCAAATATTGATCAATTGTCACTGCATAATATAAATAAGCCATATTATAGAGTTAGAATTAATAAGCATAACATTATTGAGTTTAACTGCTGTTTATTAGTTATTTATTTATTAATATGTACAGTACAAAAGTATTAGAAGATCAATGACATAATAAAATAAATATTAAAAGCAATTAAATAAAATTTTTATACTTAAAATAGACACGGTAACAACAAATGTGGGGTTCAAAATATTTCAACGTCCACACAAGGACCACAACTCACAGTCCTCTCCCCCGTCTCACTCGGTCGAAAGAAGTACAGAGAAATTGTTGCTCTTGCTTTAGCCATTTCTACCCAACATCACTCGCAAGCTAAAAATTTTCCTTTCTAATTTTTCTATTCAATTTTCAGGATTTTAATTCCCGACGAAGGATCTGTAGACTTGCATGCATTGCTTCACACTCAAGAATTAACTCCCGTCTAATTAATCACTTGAATTACTTGCACTCTTTCCACGAAGCCTTCATCGGAATTTTGTTTCACAAAATCAAATGCATTATTACATTTAATATATAAAGATTATGGATAATCAAGAGAATTCAACTGAGATTATTAACAAGAATACTGCATCGGATGATGATAATCATTTCGCCATTTCAATCAAATCATTGGTATCATCTCTAGAATCCATGATGACTGATGATAACATATCAATATCTTCCAATTGTTGCATTTTCAGAAACCCAGTAATACTCTCGTGTCACAACGAAAAAGCGTTCGCTCCCAACGGATTTTCCGTCGGCCCATTTCACCACGGCGAAGACCATCTCAAATTGAACGAGAAAATCAAACTCAGGTACTTACAAGGCCTCCTCCGCCGCTCGCCGAACCCGAAAGAAAAGCTGACGGAGCTGCTGGAAGAAATAACCTCCGTGGAGGGGCTGGCCCGCGAGTGCTACGCTGAACCAATCCGATTTGACGAAGAAGAATTCGTAAGGATCTTGGTGGTTGACGGATGCTTCATTATTGAATTGTTCCGTAAGCATTCCAACGAGGTGAGCAAAGAACCTGACGATCCCATCTTCTCAATGGCTTGTTTAATGGAGCTTTTGAATCATGATTTGGTCTTGCTTGAGAATCAAATCCCTTGGTTTGTTCTTGAGCGTTTGTTTGTATTGACATTGAACCAAGAAGTTCCCGGAAACATGGATCTAATTCGACTTGTGCTTCAGTTCTTTCAAGGGTTATTTTCGTCTGACATAATGCAAATAAATTCGGATCAGTACAGGAGCCACAAAATGAAACACATTCTCGACCTCTTACGATATTCGCTAATTCTACCAATACGTTCCGAAAAATACACTGAGAAAAACGCCGGATGGGAGCCCTTCAGCTGTGCTGCCAAGATCAACGAGGCCGGAATCGAGTTCAGTAGAAAAAGAGACCACAGCACAATCCTGGACATAAAATTCTACAATGGGGTTCTTGACATCCCACCATTGGCAATACACGAGACCACGGAGACAATCTTCCGAAACCTCATCAGCTTCGAGCAATGTTACCCGAATTGCGACCCGTTTATCACGTCTTACGCGAAGTTCATGGATAATTTGATCTACACCACGAAGGACGTTGATCTGCTCACGGAGAAGGGCATTCTGAACAACTGGTTGGATCCTGACGACGCGACGTTGTATTTTAACAAGCTGTATAATGATACACACGTGAAGAAGTTTTATTATGATGATCTTTGCAAGCAAGTGAATGGGTATTGCAGAAGCTGGTGGAACAAAACGAGGTATTTTTATATGCATAATTATTTTGGTACGCCCTGGGCTATTGTTTCTCAAATTGCTGCTACTTTCTTGCTGTTGTTTACGTTCTTGCAAACTTATTACACCATTTTTGGTGTGGTGCAAAAACCAATTAGAGGATCAACTTACTCCTGATTTGTTTCAAATTTTAGATAGCTAACGTTTAAAATCATGTGGGTTTTGAAGTTCTCTCTGTTTGAAATACTATCAATTGTAAAAGAAATTAATTAACAACTTTCTTTTTTTATTTTTTACATATTTAGTTAGTTTTATATTTGACACTGATATCTTGTTGATCCTAGTGCTATGATGCTTTTCTAAAGTTATACATTGGAAATTGAAGTTGTATAAAAAGAATTAGTCTCTCATGTCTCATATATAATCTCTCATTTGATCTTGTTTGGATTTCATTTTTGTAAACAGAACAATTAATTAAAGTACAACGGTAGTACATACTATGGGCCAGGTTGGGAATGCTGTAGTTTTTAAAATAATTGTTGTTAGTTCTGCTGTAGAAATAATTAGCTGTAAAGAGAATTAGTTAAGTGTTTGGTAAATTTTATTTTCAGAAGTACTGTGAATTTTGAAAGCAGTTATGAAGGTTTGATAAATTTTACTGTTAAACTACTGAGAGAAAAAAATGACTAAAATATACATAATATAAGATAAAATTTACTTATAAAAATATGTACATATAATATTTTTAATTGTGTATTAAAATAATTTTTACTAAAAATAAAATTTATAATATATTGATTTTACTTTTTTGTTTTTTTTTTATCTTAAAACAATTGATAATTAAATTAATAATATAGTGAAACAAATTTAATAATAATTCAACCAACAAATTGATATTAATAAATTTATATTGATGAATTATAATAAAAATTTATTAAAATATCTATTTTGTTTCCAATTTGAATAAGGATAATTTTTGGTTTAGATAATAATATTAATGATATTTATGAAATTGTATTAAAGGATAAAATTGATTCTGAAAATTAGAACCTAAAAGTTACTCTTTCCCTATTTTTCAAAATTAGCTGTAGAAGGGACTGATTTTGACAAAAGTGATTTTGATATTTTTACCAAACATTAAAATTAACTTTTAAATTTTAAAATTAACTTTTAAATTTTAAAAATCACTTTTAAGCCTCCTAAAAGCAATTTTAAATGGGCCCTATGTGTCTCATAATTAAGTGATTCTTTCGTAACTGGTTAATTTGATTGAAACTTCGAGGGCCTTTTTTTTTTTTTTTTTTTCATTTAATGGTTGAATTGAGTTAATTTTATCGGTTAAATTATTAACTCAATCTGTCTTTTTTCACTTAGTGAAATTTTTCAGCCATTAAGTCAATAAGTTATTAAACCAATTTATTTATCTTCTTTGTTTAATCTAAAAAGTCTAAATAATATCATGAAAATATGTTCTCCAAAATATTCTTGTCTAATTTATTAATTTTCATCCTTACTTAAATCAAATCTACTTATTAGCATTATTACCGATCTCTATAACTTATGATAACAAAATGTTAGAATATTATTATTTTTATCTTTTTATTTTCTTCAAATTAGCACAAATTATCTTTATAATTTTTTATGAATATTTTTCATATACAAACTACAATAGAACTAATACATATTAAAGAGTTGTATTCAATGGAACATAATTTATATTATGATAATATATTATCTTATTTATGTTCTTTAATATGTTTGCTATTTGTAATATTTATAATTTGTAAGGGCACAAATTTAAATATACTGGTTTTCATATATTTTAAATTAAAATAATAACTTGATACCTATTTTTAGCCATTTAGTCATTTAGATTAAAAAAACAATAAACATGTTATTTAATTTTATATATTCAGTTCTATTCATAATTTAAATTAATTCAGGTCTATTATTTAATTTTTTAAAAAACAAAAGGCCACTGCATATATTCGCTTACATGAATTTTCAAAATAAATAAATTTAATACTCTTGCATGAAATTAATTGATTTGAATCTCACGATTAAGAACTAAAGATGTCAAAAGGGAAACTGCTTACAAAATTAATTAACCAAGCCAATTTTATTTCACTCTTCTTTCAATCAAGAAGAAAGAATATTAGATGTAAATACAATTATGACTATAATTTATCCCCTCAAATAACCAAACAAAATAATACCCCCGTACTAGAACCAATAAACTCAAATTTAACATACTCAAAGCATATAAACCAAACCGCTGGCCAATAATGCAACAAGTGGAACAAAGGAAGCGAAGGAATTGAAAGCCGAAGATGAAGCCCCGGAAGTTGAAGCCGGTGATGATGAAGTCGATGCTGGAGTCGAAGGTGCGGTGCCGGAAAAGGTGGTGATCTTGACCTTCATGCCCTGCTCACAGTGGCCTGATGTACCGCAAGCAAAGTAACGTGTCCCAGGCTTGTCCAGTTTTACGGCGTCGTTTCCACTGTTCATCGAGTCTTTTGCTGTTCCCAGGTCGCAGCTCTTGTAGGCACTCTCACTTGGGAGCTCTACCACGCTGTGGAGCCCTGGTGTGTACTTGAAAACTGCACACAACGTGTGTTAACTTGTTTGTGACGGTCGTTTAATTAATGGATCAGATTCTCTTTTGATTTGAACTTAATTGCATGAGACAAGAGTGATAAAGCAAACGTACCTATTTGATCGCCAACCTTGAATGTTTGGCCAGAAGCCCATGAATTGAGGTCAGCTGATTCAACCCAGCCTTGGCTACCACCTACAGTATGTTGTCCTGCTGAGGCCTCTTTAGCTGTCAATGCACCAATGATCAACACTAAGAAAGCTCTTTTGATATTCATTCTCTCCATTGCCTTAATTTCCGTCGATCATTTCACTTTTGACTTGTTGCAACTTCTCTATCTATTTGTACTCATATATATACATATACATATATATATATATATATATAGAAAAAAAGAAAGGCCCTATCTGTCATTTTTCATTAAATTTATATTCTTCCTTGTCTTGTGGTTTTACTATAATCCAGAACATTGATTACTGACGATAGTCTTCGAAAGATGAATCCTGCAGATACCATTTTGCCCCGGAGCAACAATTATTTTATAGTACAGTACTTGACTAATTCTTCCTTATAACAGGGGCATTTTTGTGGAAAACTATGTTCAATATCAGGTTTGCCCGCAAAGCAAAATCTATTTGGTTAAAAGGTCATTGAAGCTTGGCGTTGAAACTAAGCCATCACAGCAATCATTTTCAGTTGAGGGCTAACTTGGAAACTTAATGATTTAGACATTACACAGATCAGATTTAGACTTTCTCCAGATTTGGAGAACAGCTTGCACAAGTAAAGTAAGTATTGGGTGAGCTGTTGTGATCATTATGTACATATGGTTAACTATCAGCTTTACAAGGTATGCATGGTCTCATTAATGTTCCTTTTTTTATTTCTTATACCATCCTAGCAAAATGAACGAAGCCAGTAGGGCTTCAGGATCATAGTATGTAATTTCTTGTAGCTAATTAATTACTGAAACATTTAAAAGATTTTGGTGAAATGATTCATATCATATCATAAAAGTTCAATTTTCTAGTGGATAATGATTAATCATCCATCAAGTAATTAATTAATTAAAGGGTAAAAGGAAAATTCATCGGGCCTAACTCTTTTAAGGACATTAATTGTAATTATTGATTAGAATTGACGTTTAAAGAAAGCTACAACTTGGTTATAAACAATATCCTTGGCATTGAAGCCCATGATGAAATCTGCATGTGCATAGCTTTTGATGAATTGAACACCAAGCTTGTCCCCGTCGTGAAACTTGAAACTGTCGAGTAAATTCTCGACATCTCTAACATCAGCAAGTGCATCGTTGCCTCCATAGCTGACGAAGAGAGGCAGGTCATGGGGAATGTTGGATATATTGTATATGGGTGGTCTGATATCCCCGTAATGCATTAGATTGTAGTCAGGTCTCCCGTAGTTGAACTTTGCAATTACCCCATCTCGAACAGCTGAATCCAGAATTAAGTGTCATTAATATTTAGTGCCCCAAATATTTTGTTACACTATTGCATTCTCACCAACTTTTTTAAGGGCCAAAAAACCAAAAAAAAAAAAAAAATTCGAGACACGTGTGCAGCTACCCGTAAGGTGCTTGATTTTTACCACCAATTATTAGTGCTTACTTTGAGCCAAGTGCACCATGTTTTTGGTTGATGTTGATTGAGGTTCATTTCTCAAGAAGAGATCGACTGTGGAAGAATTGAGACAGCAATTTCTCCCTAGCGAAAGTTCACTAATTAGCCCAAAAATTCAAAATGACAGTAAAACATTTTCCCAATTAACAAATTTAAAATCCCTCTCAAAATGCATTGCAGAATAGTGGCACAAAAATCTTTATTGAGCTAAAAAATATTACCAGTAAGTGACGTTAATAAATCGTAGCAGTTAACCACAGGATTAGTGCAAAGGGTCTTGAGAAAGTCAGCTACGGGTTTCCTATTATCGGCGGAACAAATTATTAAAGAAAATTAATTATTCATTTAGTTCTTGGTAATTTTTTCTTACCCTTTTGGATTGAACTCGGCCAAACCTAACAGTGTAGTAATCTGTCAGAAAAAAAAAGCCAAAACTTAATTAATTAGGAAATGTTGTTATACTTACGTGCTTTGTTGGAATTAATAATCTATAATGAAATTCATTAAACTCAGTTACCTCCCCAACAAAAGATTTGGCAGCAATAACGCCAAGAGCAGTTCTCATGTAGCTCAAATAAGCAATGGGGCTCAACAAGGCAGCTGATTTTAGCTTGTCCACTTGTAATCCTTCTGAGAATGATGCCAATGCTATAAGAGTTCCCTGTTAATTAATAAGTTTGCATATTGCCCAATTATCTGCTTGATCAATTAATTAAAAGAAATTTATGCTAATTATTAATTTATTAAATTTAATTTGCACTCAGCAAACCACTCAGTCTTTGGTTAGGTAGTGGTTCCAGCTCCTACAAAGTATTGCAAGCATAATTTTTTTTTTCAGTTATAGAAAATAATTAAATGAAAATAATTTTTTTTCTTTCAAAAAAGATATTTTTAAAATATTAGAGTAATTTTTTTTTCAAAATATAAATAGAATAAACATTATTCGAATATTAAAGATAAAAAAAAATTACACTCACCAATGAATGGCCCACGTAATGAATCTTCTGCCCAGTTTGTTTGTAAACATGGTCAAAGACAGCTGGTAGATCATATGCCACAAGTTCATCCCATGACCAATTCCAAAATTCCTGTCGGTCACTAATTTTGATTAATAAGGTGCAAATTTAATGTTTCAGGTCGTAAAAAAATAAATAAATAAATAAAATTTAAAGAAAAAAAGAAAACCATTTGACTGGGGTCAAGGGAGGTGTGACGTCGGCTAAATCTGGTCCCTCTAGTGTTAACAATCCATACATCAAACCCATGATCAGCTAAAATCAACGGTAGATTTTGCTCAGGCGGATTAAGCAGCCATGTCAGTCCATCCTGCACACCAACAAACAAAATCAATCTCTCAATCAAACAAATCAAAACTCTTAGCACAAACACAGACGAAATTAGCAGCCAAAATAAATTTATCGGTCGGCTGCCTTAACACTCTGAAGCTGTGGCCTTTGCCCACGTAAGTAAACTGACAAATACAAAAAGAGACGTCCATGCAGCGCATGTGAATGTGATGTAGCCTCGCAGCAAAGCTAACATTGAGATCTTGATTCCGGGGCCCTTTTTTTTGTTTATATAATTGGAGCCTCAAAGGGTGCATGTTTTTTAGCGCCATCAGAAGATTTAGCCAGAAATACTGAAAGAATACAACGAAGTAACTGGGACAAAGAATCACAAGACTTTTGCCTCGGAAATCAAAATATGCCAAACAAAAATCCTTCGCTCATGTCTATCTGTTACTATTAGCCTGGCTCAAAGTTCTCCTGCTTTGCTTCTTCACTTGGTGAATGACAATAGTGATAGCTAACATAGTAACATAGATCATCTTCTTTTTTTTTTTTTTGAAAAAGAAGCTTTGCCTTACCTTCAGTAAGCTGTTTACATTATCCCTTTACTTTACCAAGTGACGGAAAATTTTTTCTCCACTTCTGGACCCACAAGTAATTTTTTGAGTATAGCAAGCATGGAGCAAGCAGGCATGGTGGTTCAATTCCAAAAGGGCATAGGGCATGCTCAAACTTGGACGCTTTGGTCAAACAATACTAGACTTTACTTTAAAAGATGCACTAACCAGGCTGGCCGTATAAAAAGCAACTTATTATCTTTTTCTTTCCTAAAGAACCTTGATTACATGTTGACGCAGAGAGACAAAATGTGAAATTTGATGGCGTAAATCAAGCTACCTTCTATTGAAAAACACCTTTGTTATTGGAGCCTTTGGCTGATTTCAACTGCATGATGCTCATGAGTGAGAGAATTCTACTTGCAACGTTTACTTTAGGACAAAGAAATTATTATTAATAATGAAACTTTCGGCAACATGCGTTGATGGCACATGTTAATTATTTAATGTCATTATTTTGACCAGAATCATTGCAATTTCAAATCACCATAATCTCGCTTGGACTGTTAGACAGGGTACTTGGACTCTGTATTTGTCATGTTGTTAAGCCCAGAATCAGGTTTCACATTCAGTACAGAGTGATCACAGAAGCAGACACCACCCCAGTGCCACCTCGTGCCGCATGAGGCAGCTGACTAAAGACATATTTATTAACGTGTGACTAAGATATTAAGCCAATTAACTTACCACTAAGACCCCATGTTGTATTAACACCGGTGGTCGCTTAGTTTGACCTCCACCGGCAGCACGGCCTTCCGGTATCCTCTGCAAGTTAAGTATGTACCCATCTTTGGTTGTCACCTGAAAACAAACATGCCCCACGTTAATTAAAATCTTTTTCATATACAAAAATTCAGTCAGTCAATTGTATTATAAAACTGTACATTTAAGATCTTTGTGCTCTTACATCAATTTCCTCGCACTTGTAGCCATGTATGATCACAGAGGAAGCGCATATACCAATCTCTTGTGCAGCCGTAGCATCCCCGGCTCGACCCAACCAACCCCGACTCGACCCATATGCTGAACGGGGCTCGAACACCAAAAGGACCAACACACAGAAGATCAAGAACAGGCCACGGAGAGTCATATCTTGCCTTGTTTTGCTTATTGCTTAGCAGCTTGGCTGTGAAGATGTGACAATGAAACTTGTCCTTTATATATGTGATGCTGAGGAGGTAAATAGAGTGGGAAAGCAATTTTTGTTTAGATTATCTTTATTGGCTTATACAACCGATAGCTAAAGCATTTTTAGAATGGGGGTCGCGGGTCCCAGCTTTTGCTTCTGTGTCTTATCGCCAACAAACCAGATATTTGTGTACATACGTATATGCATAACAGATACGTCCGTGCCTATCCATTCCAAATCCATCAGTCATGATTGATACAAAGCTAATATCAAAATGTAAAATGATAATTTCGATTCCCAAAGCTAAACAGATTGCTGTTGATAGAGAAAGAAAAAACTTAATTTGGTTGAGCTTCTAGATTGTGGCGACTGGATAGATATTGGAGCTTACAGGGGAAATGGGGCATTTGCCTTTACGTGTATAAGAATAATAAGTAGAGATTCATTGGGTCCAATCCAATAAACGGCCACAACAGATTTTATATTCAGTTTGTGTTTCAATAACTGATGATGAATTCATTTCATGTGGAATTGCAAGTAAATTTGTGTTACTCTTCATTCTAATAAGTAAAATCGTGTCACTCATTGAACATAATACTTGTGCCATAGCTTGCATAGAAATCTTGGAATGTCTAGAGTTACTTTGAACAACTTATGCAACAGGTCAACTGATGACTGATGTATTTGCGCATTTCCAGATGTAATTCACACAAGGTCAAGCCCCAAGTCAACACTCAATACTGCAATTTGTGCCAAAGGCAAATCCATAGACAGTGTCAGTGACACCGTATGCTGCTTTAGAATCTTTTGCAGTACTCTGAGTCAGTGCTACCAGTTTCAAATGGTCTTGAAATGTGTGGGAAGAGCATCAGAAGCTACTGGCACAGTTAATGGAGTGTCTGATGTATAAAGGAGTAGAGAGATAAAGAAATAATCGGAACAAGGCATGTGCCAAAAGATGCCCACCCACCCATCAATTTCATTACCAGTGTCTTCTGACTTTGCAAGCGCCTATGCCTTTTCAGTTTTCACATTGGTGTCCCATAATCAGATGCAGTGGAGTATATGTTAACTTTTCAAAATTGCTCGGTTTTCCACTCTCTAATCTCTATCTTTATGCCTCCATCACCCACTGTGCAGACAAAGCTACTAATTAACATCTTAAATTGGTGACCGTCACGTGATGCTAGCATGGTTTGTAAATTGCAATTGATGCACTTTGGTCCTTGTTGGCTTTTCTGGAGGGCCAGTGTCCACAATATTTTTGTTCATTTATTGGGCTAAAACAAAGT
The DNA here is from genome assembly GCA_030449925.1 of Citropsis articulata. Lineage (NCBI taxonomy): Eukaryota > Viridiplantae > Streptophyta > Magnoliopsida > Sapindales > Rutaceae > Citropsis > Citropsis articulata. The sequence goes on along the minus strand of JASUUH010000110.1, from coordinate 616,097 downwards.
GGGCAAACGTAAAATCAGGGCATGGTTTATAGGTTTTTGTATAAATTGCAGTGAGAAGGACTGTTAGCCCTCAAGTGGTAGAAGGACACAAAACGCTTTCATGTTTTAAAAAATAAGGGTATTATCATTCATATACCATATAGATATTTTGTTATTAAAAATACTACAATATTTTGAGAGTGTATTAATCATCTACCCTAAATTGATAAAAGCTATCTGCCGACCATCAAACCATTAGCTACCGTTTGAAAGTTAATGGAATTATAGTGAATTGACGATTTTATTCGTGAAAATTATCACTTGCATACCCTTAAATTCTTTTATTATCACTTGTATATCCTTAAATTATTACTTGTATGATATGAAAAGACCAAATTACCCCTCTGGCATTATCCTATTTAAACGGTAAGTAACGATTTGGTGGATGACAGATATATTTTGTCAACTTAAGGTGGACAATTGACACATCCTCAAAGTGTTGTAGTATTTTTGATAATAAAGCATCTATATTATGTACGAATGATAATTTCCCTATATATATATATATATAATTAATAAATTCTGTTATTTTCTAGTCTATTTTAATTGAAAAAAGGGTGATATTGTATATCTTTAAAAAAAAAAAACACTTTCATTTACAAGAAATGATATATAGAATTTTTAAAATCATCTTCTTAATTAAAATTACGGCTGCTATTGCTCTAAAAATAATGGGATTTAAGGGTTATATATCTTTTCTAAAATATTAGAGAGTTTTATATCCTCTTTTTCTAAATATTGGGGGCTAACAGTCCTTTTGCGTAAATTGTATTACAACCGGATATGGAAAGAAACTGGCCGGCTCTTTGCAGCTCAAGATAACTAGCACACAAACTATTCAACTATTTCAATAATGGTAATTCTTTGCAGCGTGAATTAGCAAAGAAAATGTTCCAAATGAATTATAAATCCACACAGCAACAGCAATATACTTATCCAGACAATAATACTGCACTTCCCCAGCAGTAAAATCCTGAAATTCACATTGTTTCAGAATACCATTGGAGAAGAGTCCAACCTAACCTGGCAAAAGCCTATCAGTATTTTACAGCTAACAAGTTTCACTGAACCTAGCACTATCCGGCGAGCTCGAGGTTGACTGGCCACAGCTATAAGTACAACCATATATAGCAGAGAGCCAGAGACAATCCAGTGGCACAAAGTAGTCGTGCATACTGACAATGTTACGGCACTAAATTGACAGCAAAATGAGAAAGCAATAAACCAAAGTCTGAATCATGCACTTGTTTATGAAACTTAGTAAAATTCAATAAATACAGTGGACATGCAGGCTGAAATATTTTATAGCAAACTGAAATTTAAAAGTAGCAAAAACATATGAACACTATGTATACATATAGCCCCGACTTTTTTAAAACATCTGTGTTCGTTACTGGGTCATTTACTGATTCTCCTTGTAAAACTCTTATTATAATACTTACCTACTACATCCTCATGAGGTCCTTTTGATATCAAACATATCCCTGGCTGCATTTTACATATCCTTGGCTGCGAAAATCCCATGAGGGCTAAAAAGTGTAATATAAACTTTACATAACTGTGACGATGAGTAAATTAGAATTCGTCATCTGAGCTCCTTCTCTTCCATCTACATAGTCCTTGTGTTCCAAAATATAGGGTTAACCATTTACAGCTATGGCAGGACTCATCTTCTTCTTCCTGTCAGTAGAATTACGACATGATACAAAGCTTGGAAGGCAACATTGTGCCGATCTCATTGGCTTGTCCTCCATCATAGAATCTCCATTAGGAGTCCTTTCACTATTACACACAGAGTTAGCTCCGGAAACATATGGGGTACCATTTACTGATGGAAGTACATCAAGTATAGTTGTCCTAACTTCTGTCTTCGCATTGGCCATGTTTTGGCTACCTTGGGTGTTTTGTTCATCAACATGTTGGTCTTCTGAACCTTCTTTAGTACTTTGCCGGAACAGTTCAGCTAGTTTCAGTTTCTTTCCTGTTGGGGGTGGCTCAGAAATGGAACCGGGAGTTTTGTCTGGCAGAGAAGTGCTGTTGACTTGAGGAGCCCCTGCTAAGTTGTGATGGACTGGAGTATTGCCACGAGATGGGGTAAAATCTGCATAAATAGTCAAAATAATGAGGAAAGGAAAAAGGAATATCAACACTTCAAAATGAATAATAGATGCTCAGCATTAAGTTTCTTCAACACAGCAAAGTCACTACTGTAAAAAGACTAATTATCAGAAGACAGGAACACTGGCTTCTTCAGTTTATTCATCCATTATTCTGATTTCTGAAAATGAAACAGCGGGCTATGAGCGTACATATTTTCACAGAATAACTATAGAAAGGGCAAAAAACAGAAAAAATGAAAACAAAAACTACAGTAAGCTTACAAGACAAAACAGCTCAGACATTCTTACCTCCATTGACACTGTAAAAATCATCTTCACAGTCAGAGTCTAGCCATGGTTGAGAATCAAAAAAGGTTTCCTCTTTACTACCTGCATAGAAATCAACATGTGTTTCAAATTTAAGCAACAAAAAGGGCTACCACAGACAGGAAGAAAAGAGCTGAGTCAATTAATTAATTGTAAATTGTATTTGATAAGAATGGCTCTAGACATACATTAGTACATTCGCAAAACAAAATACAGCTATTAGATTTATCAAGAAGATTTTTCTCTCAGATTCGTCATTCATTTCTTATGCATTGTGTCAAAATTCTGGTCAGAACATAAACTACTCCTAAAACCCAGAAGCAACCAACCTTGTCATCCAATAGGGTCCTAGGTAGAAAGAGTTAAGTGTCAATCGGAAAACAGTTTATAAGTAGCAAGTTTGAGAATCAGCAGAGCCATAGCAATTTTAGATTGCACTATTTTAGTCCTCATTATGCTCAGATTGAAGTGAACGGACTCACTAATTGGTCAATCTCCATATGTATCCTAGATTCAATCTTCCTTTTTTTTTTTTTTTTAACTTTTGATAACCCAAACTCCCGCACGGTCAGTAGGGTGCCTCAACCCCATGACTCATGAGATAAGAAAGATGGAATTTTAAGCTCACCAAAAGGATCAGATCTGAGACCTCAATGCAACCAAGCACCAGATCCCAAGCCCTCAACCAACTGGGCTGTACCCCTTCGGGGGCACAAATAAGATTCAATTTTGGTGGAGCTATTCCAAAGAATCATCCAAGGAGTTTTAGAGACCACAATATAACTAGCATCTTCATCTATCTTAGGTGTTTCTCTCAAGGTCCGAAATCCTCCACAGGTTTTCACGAAAATCTATCATCTCATTTAGCTGTCACATTCAATACCCCACAGTGTGGTCCATCCATCTCTCAGCCTTCCTCAAGGACAATAACTACCACCTCCAACATGATTTACTATCACCAATGAAACAATAACTAAGTCTCCACGGGGGGTAATATTTCCAAAGGCTAAGACAACACTGACAACACTGCTATCCACATTAAATGCTGGCAGAAGCCAGAAGATAAGTTACAGCACGTTACACATCAAAGTTCTGCAGGCACAGGGCACCTGGATTTGAATAATTTAGAAACTGCAATGCAAGAAAAAGCTTCCTATCAGCTCTGCTCAGTGCTCACCCCTTGTATCATCCGTCCAAATTGTGAAAATCAACAAGTACATTCTAAAATCTGTCTTTTCTCTCCACTACATTTAGTATGGCTTCCTGATAACTGTCAAAAGGCCATCATCTAGCTATGATCCCAACAAGAGTTTATATGGGCGTTGTCTAAACCTTCCATGAAGTTATCATGAAGGAGTAAAACCTTTTCTGCTCTCAAAAGCCTGGAATAATAGTTCGTAGCCAAAAAGCAGAACTATCTTGAATAGTGTTCTTTATGCTATTAGCAATCCAAAAATAAAATAGAATTACAAAAAGGGACATCTGATTATATATTCAAGTATGCTATTAAGTAAATAATAATAACCCTTCAATCTCAATTATAAGCTACCTGATCAGCAGGCATAACAACCTGTCATCAATTCTTTCCTCAAGAAGTGATTAAAAAAAAGGACAGGGTACCTAATGCCAACTGACAAAACCAAATCATACTCTATTGGCAAAAGTAAAATACCCAAAGAAAACTAAAGCAACAAAATGATGAAACGACCAACACAGGCGACAAAAAGATGATTACATAATTAAGCTCAAATAGAAAGCCATGTTGATCGTAGTCAGTGGTACTCACTATACTAGTGAAGGATGTACAAGATCATTTAGTTCATAACAACTTTTATGGATGAAAAGTAACTACTAATTTTAAGAGCAAGAAGAGGAAAAAGAAAAGATTGTATAAACAAAAGTAATTAAGATAACCAAAGAAAAAATAAAATTGACAATTAAACAAAAAGAACCCACAAATAAAAAAAAAAAACAATAATAAATTAAAACTCCATCAATCGCTATAATACAACAAAAAGATAAACAAAACAAAACCACCGAAAGGGCATAATTATTTCATATGCACACCAGTACCATGCAGATAAAAAAATTTTTAAAAAATTATTTGAAAAAAACCATAACAACAATAATTGACATCATCATATATTTTTCTTTTCAAACCCAAAAATAAATTAAAAATAAAGAGATTAATCAGTTGCTATCTACTACACTTATCGATTGACATAAGATAAAAACTTTCCACAACCCAGTTCAGATCATCATCAAAACATCACCGAACAAACATTAAAAACAAAAACAAAAACAAGAACAAGGTGATCATTTGATTGCTTTGACTCCCAATCAATATAACAAAAGAGAAAAGAGAAAAAAACAAGACATTGAAAGTTTGAAAGAATACCAAGGTCTCTAAACGCGTTGACTGTGGCCGCTTGTTTCACGGGGGAAGGTGGAATCGCAAGAGTCTCACTTTTGGACCCGAATGATGATGATAAATCCATTTTCATGGCAGCGGCTGAGTCTGCTGTTCTCTTGTGTGCTGATGATACGCACGAACCCATGTCTCTAAATTCTCTTTATTTAAGTTGACAAAAGGAAAAATAAAACTAATAAGCCAGCGACGCTCTTAGCATCAGAAAATCTTCTACTGTAGAGACAACAGAAGAGAGAGAGAGAGAGAGAGAGAGAGCGAAGTGAATTATACAAAACAAGACCCAGTATCAGTATGGAGTCGTTTTTGGCGTCATGTTAAAAGGAGAGCGCACATTGAAAAATATGGAGAGACAAAAAAAAAAAAAAAAAATCTAACACAGACAAAAAAAAAAAGAAGAAAAAAATCTAACACAGAGTGAGGGCCTTGAAAGCGAAGTTAATGACTTTTAAAATTACTGCAATTGTATAAAATTTCTTTTTATTTGAAAAAATATTGTAACTTCAGTGTTTCTTTATTTATGTTCTCTAAATATAATTATGATAAGTTTACATTGATTTTTAAGACTTAAATGGCAGACAAAAAGCTTTCAAAGGAGTTTGAGTCAAGAAAAATTCTACTATATCAGAAGTACTATATTTAATTAATAGATCTATGATATATGTAATTTGATTAAATATAATCATTAATGACATAATTTTTTTAAAAATAAATACACGCATATCATATGTGTATATATATTATCAATATTAGAGGCATGGGTACATGCCTCTAATATTGATAAAATTAGATGTAATGGACTCTAATTATAATATGTTAGTAATAAAAAATAAATAAATAAACCACATAATTAATTCCCAAAAATAATTATAATATTCTACTATTATAAATTTATAATCGCCAAAACAATGAACCCTGCTAGGAAAGAGATTAGGCCAATAATTTTTTTTTTTTTGGGGTTGGGTTCCGGGGGTAATTCGGGGCAACGAATTTTGTCTACATAATTAGGTAATTAGCTTCTAACTTTACTTAATTAAGTAATTAGCTTCTAATTTTACTTAATTAGGTAATTAGCTTCTAATTTTACTTATATGCAGCATGATTAGGTAGTGATGGCTTGGGATCACATGGGTTGTTATGAAGGACAAATTTGATTAGACAGATAGTCAATAGTTAATATCCCACAATGTACAAAAGTTTGATCAACTGCTAAATTAGATTCAACCATATAATTTAGTTTTTTACAACATATTTCCGGAAAATAAGTCAAATATTTAAGTCAGAAGGTTTAAACTTTAAAGTCTCCAACTTAATCAATGATCTGATGATCACCTCGCTAATCATGCTTTTAGTTTAGGCAATGATGCAAGGTTCTTCTTCAAAATCTTTAATCTTCCTCGTTTCATTTGCCCCAGAAAGATCAAAGTGATGAATTTAATTTTACAATTTTTTGAAATTTATAGGTCACTCACGGCCTTTGGAGTTTGGGGAAAGGCGTGGATCTTGCTGAAAATCGTATGCTTAATCATCTAATTACCTCTTTGTGTGAAGCTAATTAAATATGTTTGTTTTTTTTTTAAATTTCTTAGAAATGATAAATACAAACAAATCCGTCACATCAATGCCCAGTTATTGTATTTAAATAAAGGGCTTATCGGAGCATGATATATTATTATTAGCTATTAAAATTAATCAATGGAGAATCAATTTCACGAAGTATTTCTCTAGCCACACAAGCTTGACCCAATCTTTTTCAAAGTATGAGGTATTAAAATTACCCATGTGTAAATAACGTGGCGTTTTCTTTATCTCTTGATTTGAAGCCGTGTGGAGGTTCGAGAATTGAACATAATAAATGGATATTCCCATTAAATTTTTGGGGGACAAGGCCAAATATTTTACTTTGAACTCATCCTTTCACTTTGAATCTCATTCTTCATCAACTGTCAAATTGGGAGGATAATTCTCATGGTTGTGGTTTGAAATTGGACATAACACAACCAATATATATATATTGAAGTAAAAGAAGCATAAAGTGAGGGCCTTAAAATTTGCATATTGCGACTTTTGCCAACTAGCAAGAATATAATTCTCATACATGTTAATTTTTTTTATGGCCACTTAAGCTTGAGTTTGCCTGATGACTTTAAACAAGAATATATGTGATATCCCAAAAAAAGCAATAATAAATAATAAAGAATCATGCATTTAATTTATAAAATAGTGAAAACTCGAGTCAATTTAAGGGTCTGCTTAAACATCGTAATGATTCTTAAGAGAACAATTCAATTTGTTAGACGTTTCTCAATGTAAAAATTGAAAATAGGTCTAGGAATTAATTTTTAATATTGTTATTCAAATATTTTTTTCTAGGAATTAATTCTTAATATTGTTATTCAAGTTTTTTTATCTCTCTTTTCATGACAAAAAGATATTAAAAAAAAAAAAAGAAGGAAAAACCAAGGCAAGGCAAGCTTTAAGACTCATCGGATAGATGAAATTAACAAAGACGTTAAAAGTCACAGTCACTCTTCAATTTATGGCCTACGAATCTCGTTAAAGACAAAATTCTAAATGTGGTCGATAATTTTGGTTAAGAGTAAGCTTGAAAATAATGGCAATTACCGACATCTAAACGAACATAATTTGTGTCATTATTAAATTAAATAGTAGAAGCTTTAATATTTACCATGAAAGTAATCAGACAATTTACGCCATGCAATAAATAAGTTTTAAGCATAAGTTTTGAATGTCACAATGAAAATGACATCGGTAACTTGAGGGTTTGAAGTGATGTATATTATTGTTTGTTGATTAACTAAATTATTCTATTTTTGGGAACTTTGTTTAGTGTAAAGTCAGAAGAGGAGCTTTCAGTTTCTCTATTCAAGGGTTTGGTATATATCTTTTTTGCAATTTCTTTTTCTATTCACATACTTGTTTTGCTTTTTGGGATTGTTGTCCTTGTAAGAGTTGTTTGGTGATCGTTTCCTTTAGCTGAAAGCAGGGGCGGAGCTAGTGGAAAAATTTTATAGGGGCCAAATTTAAAATTTTAATTTTTATATTATTATAAATGTAAAATTTTAATTCTACAGGGGCCAATATAGATATTTTACATTAATTTTTCACATTTTCTTTAGAAACCCTAAGATTTTTCAAAATCCTACAGGGGCCATGGCCCCCTTTCGCCCTATACTAGCTCCGCCCCTGGCTGAAAGGGTAAAAATAATTAAATTGGCACGACAAAAATTTATTAAAAAGAAAATGGGAAAGCAAAGTTAGTTGGTGTGAATTCGACATTCTTATTTTTAAAGAGAGGTCAGAAATTTCAGGAATTTAAATTCTACTGTCATATGGAGTCACCATTTTATCTTTTATGAGCTGATCCAATGCGAGTGGAGATTAATTTAGATTGTGGTATGGATTTAAAAGTGTCTTCTACAGTTGGAACTTACTCAGGACCATCCCATAGTTTAGACAAAAAAAAAAGAAAAAAGAAAATGTGATTTATTTATGGAAATTTTATCCATGTGAATAATGAAAATTTTATCCTTGTAAGAAGATAGGGAAATGGATTTACATGGCGGTCTAAGAAAAGTACTAGATATTTTTATCAGTCTATTTTATCATTTCTCATAGTTCTTAATTTTATCCTTCACAAAACCACCACCACCACGGAAAACTAAATCACAAATGTAATCGTGATTCATGTCATGGTCCTTTCCAGAAACTATGGCTTTCTGCTTTTGAAAAATTGACCATTTGTTGTCATTACTTGGATCGTGAAAGTGTTTACAAATTATAATTTAGTTTTTTTCTTAAAAAAACACACACACACATATCAATTTCATCTTTTTAACTTTTTACTTTGGACAGAATCTCATGCATATAACCCAACCAAAAGTAGTGGAATCTCTAATAGTTCAGTTATAGTAAGAAAGAGCGAGTTTAGATTTTAACACACACATACGTGTAGAGGGTTGAATTAGTTTGCGAAGTCCGGTAATGTAAGATGTGCGAACCCCGCACAGTTGATCGAAATATATATATAATGTGTGTGTGTATAGCAGTGCTCACATGCAGACATTTGTATGAAATTAAAATATGGAAGGAACTAGAAGATAAGAAAAATATAGATTTTTTTTATTATTATATGAGATCATTGTTTATACTACAACTCATATTACATGAGATTATAATTGATATTTACAAATCAAATTATTACTGAACTAACTTACATAAATGCTCTACCCAGATTTTAATTCTCACTAATATTCAAGGGATGTCTATTTCCTCACACTTGGGTAAGGGAGAAGTTTACATTTACTCAATTACACAATATAATTAAGGAATGAAATATCTTACATTGTGATTGTGGGAGTTCGAACTGCTGTCGTCCAACTTAGAGGACGGCAGCCCTAACCACTCCGCCCTTAGCCGAGTGTGTTAACATGTAGATAGTCATTGTATTGATTTTCATGATAACAAATCTTAAATGTTCTTGATTAAAATGTTGGAGCTTTTTATTAATAAAGACTTTCTGAAAAACTAAAATATTTTTCTAAATGTGTTTATGAAATATGAATAAACTAGAAAAACATTACCAGCGATATTCTATTAAAATGTGTAATTTTGGAAGTAAATGGTGAACTATTTAAAATTAACAGTTAACCGATAAATTCTAGAGAGAATTATTTTTTAACCTTCAACCGATTAGCAAATACGAACAAGGCAAGTTACTAGAATTAATCGGCGAACCATTTATAATAAACAGTTAACCGATAATTTTCAGAATGGAATTTTGTGCTAATTTCTTACTGTTTAACAAAAACAGATAAGCCTTCTTATTTTACAGATTACTGGAAATAACTGGCGAAGCGTTAACACCAAACGGCTAACCGATAAATTTTAAAATGTCATTCCATGCTAATCTTTAATCGTTTAACAAAAACGAATAACAGAAATTTATTTTACAAGTCTCTGGAATTTAACGGTGAAAGGTTAGTGATAAACGGTCAATTGTTTATTTGAAATTTGGCTCAACAGTAACTTTGACCAGTTCAAGTGGTTAACCGTTAACGGCGATCTATTTATGGGCAAACAGCCAGTAACGGCTATTTTTCAGCTTCAACTATAAATAAGTTCATTCAAATTCAAATAAAGGTTGTCCACAACACAATCTTTGAGCTTATAATCGAGATTACGACTTTTATAGAGCTTTAAATATATTCTTGCTTCATTTATTCACACATTGGGCATTGATTTGTAATCTTATATATTGTGTGAGAGAAAATAAAATTTGTAACTTTTTGTCTTGAGTGATTGTAAGTGTTGGGATACACTTGGGTTAAGAGATTGGGGTAATCTCTTGTTGTAAAGGTCTATTGACATTTTAGAAGTCAATTGTAAGCGTTTGAAGCCTTGGAAGTTTTCTTAGTGAAATCCTCAAGCCCAGTGAGCTTGGAGGCGTGGACATAGGTGAGGTTAGCCGAATCACATAAAAATTCATCTGTTTGAATCTCTCTTCTCTTATCTTTTTATATTGTGATTGAGTTATTTGTTATTGTTTTTAATTCATTTTAGATTTGCATTGAATTTTGTTTTAAAAATGAATATTTGTTTTGAAACCCAATTCACCCCCCTCTTGGGTTGCATTACTAGAATTTCATTTAGTATTAAAGTCTTGCTCTCTTGTTAGGACTTAACAGTATAGAGTAAAATATCAATGGTAACCTAAAATGACTCAACCTTTAGGGAAGGACAGTCCACAACTAGACAATTGTTCTTTGACGGTAATGATTACTCTTATGAAAAACTAGGATGAGAATTTATCTGCAAGACTTCGATTATAAAATTTGGGAAGTTGTGTGTGCTGGTCCATTCATGCCTTTGACTAAGAACGAAGTAGAAGAAGATATTCCAAAACCATTACGGGAATAAAATGAATTGGAAAAGAGAAAAATTTCTCTAAATTCTAAAGTTATGAATGCCTTATTTTGTTCACTTGACAAGAAAGAGTTTCATATAGTAACTAGTTATGAAAGTGCTCATGAAAATTGGAAGAAACTTGAAGTTGTTTATGAAGGCACAAATTAAGTTAAAAAGCCTAAAATTAATAGATACACTCATCAATATGAACTATTCAAAATGGAACAAAATGAAAGTGTGTATTCTATACATACATGATTCACAGACATAGTAAACACTCTAGGAGCCCTAAGAAAAACTTTTTCAAATAGTGAGAAAGTAAAAAAAATCATTAAGTCACTTCCAAAAGAATAGAGACCTAAGAGGACTACTATTGAAGAATCTAAGAATTTAAATACTTTACCTATTGATGATTTAATTGGCTCTCCCATTTCATATGAAGAAGACTTGATAGCAAAGAAATAGCAAGAGCAGAAGAAGAAAAGCATTGCTCTCAAAACTTCAAAATGTGAGAGTGATGAAGAAAGTGAGACGGATGATGAGAAGATGGCTATGTTGACTAGTGATTGATACTGAAAAGTGACATTTAATAAAGATAAAATTATTAGTTTTTCACTTATTGTATCAATTAATGCGCTCATTATTTCTAAATTATTTTAATACTCCCCAAATATATTTTATATTAAATTAATTCGCAATATGTTAATTTTCATCTTGTAAATATTTTTTCAGGAGTAAAGATGGAATTGGAATTGAAAGTGGGAACAAAGAAGAACTACTGGAGTACAATTGAGGAGATGTAATAATAATAATAATAATAAATAAATAAATAAAATAGAAAGAACAAAAAAAACAAAACAAGCAACCAAATTTGGTTGCTCGTGATGGTCATCTTGACCATCACACATATCTAAATACTTATATATTAAAATAATAAATAAAATAATAAATAAAATAATAAATAAATAATAAAATAAAGAAAAGAGAAGGTAATAAAAGGCAAGCGAGGGGCGAAGCCGAAGGAGGAGAGAATTCGTTGAGTGCGAAAGTAAAGAGAGGGATAGAGTGCTGAGGAATTGTGTTTTTCTTTCTTTTTCTCTTTTGTTCTGTAATCAATTTTTTTTGTAACATATTTCCAAAGTTCATCAAATAAAAAGAGTGTTTTATTTTCTTTCAACATGAGTAGCTAATTTTACCAAGCTGAGGTGAAGGGTGATGCTCAAAGTTTCAATTTATGAAATTAATTACTTTTCTCAAGTGAGTTTTAAGTTTATTTTATTCTTTTTTTGGTTATTTTTATGTCATGTTAATTTTAAAGTTTTCTTGGATTTGTATGGTATTTTGACACAATGTCGACACATTAATATAATTGTGGCACATTAGGTACTTTATTCCATATTTATCCACACACATAGAATTAAATGACATAATAAATAACTGGTAAAAGTGAGGCGAAATATAAAATATGAGAAAGTAAGAAAATTATAATTTGAATACTGAGAGTGGATCATGTATTTAAGATATTTTTAAATTGCTTCAAATAATTTCTTTTCCCGCAATTAAATTTCTTATTTTTAAATTGACTACTTAATTTTAAATTCTCGTGGTTCGACTGACATGGGTTATATTATAACTAGACACTTTTATGCTTGAGAGTAATACACTTTTAAGTTGTGTCAAGTTTTTGGCACCGTTGCCGGCGAATTTACTAAATTTGGTATCAATTTATCTTTACTTTAATTTTGTTTTATTTTATTATTTTTTTGGTTTTGTCGTTTACTATCTTACCGTCATTTTATTTTATTCCTTTTTTGTAAAACTTCAGTCAGCACCCCTCTTCTCTTGAAATCTTAACATTATCCATAAAATTTGTGAGAAACTTCACTTTAGCCCAGAAACTTCTCAAATCAGTCCTCAAACTAAATTCCTTTCTTTAAATTTCTGCAATTTACTTTTCGCATTTATTTTAATGGTCGGTTCCACCGCCTAACTGTTATTTAAATTTTGTTAATTTATTCATGTTTGTTTCTATGGTTGGTTCTACCGCCTAACATTTTAATTTCAGTTTATTTATTCTTGTACATTAATTTATTTAATTTTATGTTCTATTATATGGCTAGTTTTAAAATACCGCCTAACTTGTTTTCTTTAATTTCTTTATTTTATGGCTGGTTCTAAACTACCGCCTAATATTTTGTTAATTTTTTCCTTTAATTACTTTGTTTTTATGGCTGGTTTCACCGCCTAATTTATTTTATTTTAGTTTGTTTATTTATTTATTTTCGCATTTTTGCTTATTTAATTTTCAGTTTATTTTTTCTTTCTGCAACTTTCATTTAGCATTTTATGCGTCGTCATTAGTTTAGCACACATCATTAGCATTGCATGCGTCGTTGGTCTCGTACAAATAGTGGCAGATTAATTAGGAGATCACCTTCACCACCTTTAGATATGGCTAATGTAGGACCTGAAAATTTTTCAGAGCATGAAGATAACCAAGCCTTACAAAATCTTCATGAACAACCTAGGACCCTTAGAGATTTCATGCATCTTACAAGAACATGATCACCATCATGCATAGTCTTTCCTCTTGATGCATCACGTTTTAATTTCAAACTTGGTATCATTAAACTTCTGCCTACTTTTCATGGTTTTGAGTCTGAAAATCCATATTCGCATTTAAGAGAATTTGAGGAAGTCTGTAACACCTGCACTGATAAAAATTATAGCATGAACATAATCAGACTTAAGTTTGTTCCTTTCTCACTAAAGGATAAAGCTAAAACTTGGCTACAAAATCTTAGGTTAGGATCAATAAGAACTTGGGATGAAATGCAAGCACAATTTTTTTAAAAATTCTTCCCACCCCACAGAACAAATTCTTTTAAAAGACAAATCACCACTTTCACTCAAAAACCAGGAGAAACCCTCTATCAAAGTTGGGATAGGTATAAAGAGTTACTTAACATTTGCCCACACCACGGTTTTGAAACATGGAGGTTAGTGTCTTATTTCTACGAAGGATTAACATCCCAAAGTAGACAAGTCGTTGAAATGATGTGTAATGGTGAGTTTAGGAATAAAAGTCCTGAAGATGCATTAGATTATCTTGACTACATAGCAAATAATGCACAACACTGGGATACAGTTGGGTCTTATGAGTCATCAAATAAACCTCAGTCATCTCCATCTGGTGGAGGTATGCACAACCTTAGGGAAGACTATGACCTTCAAGCCAAATTTGCATCCTTAGCTAGAAAAGTCGAAGTACTAGAGTCAAAAAAGAATGATCATGTAAAGTCTGTTCAAAGTATTTCATGTTATGTTTGTGCCTCTACTGACCATTCTATGCAGGATTGTCCAACATTGCCAGCTTTGAGAGAAAGTTTGCACGAACAAGTAAATGTCGTTGACAATTTCAAAAGGCCAAATCTCAATCCATATTCCCAAACTTACAACTCTGGTTGGAGAAACCACCCAAATTTCAGTTGGAGAAATGACAATCATGCACAACCTTCACAACCAGTTCCTCCATGTCAAAATTTCCAAAACCCCCAGAGTTACCCACCATATGTCCCGCCACCAAGAAAAACTTTGGAAGACACATTGCATTCGTTTATTGAAAAACAAGAGTCAATCAATAACCAAACGATGCAAACCTTGACCAATTTGACAGAAACCATCTTCAAACTTACATCTGCTCTGACCTTGCATGAAAAAGGAAAGTTTCCTGCTCAACCTGAACCAAACCCTAAGAGTCAACAACATCCTCAAATAGGGAGTTCGGGAAACCAAAATATGAGTCAAGTCAAATCGGTTATAACCCTTCGTGGTGGAAAAGTTGTTGAAAAACATATCCTTGACCCTCGTGAAACTAGTAAAGATTCAATTTCAGAAAATCAAGAAGAGTCCGTCGAACCTTTAACCCACGAAGAAATAACCAACTCTCCTCCTGTACCCACATTTCCTCAAGCACTAATCAAGCCAAAGAAATCAAACCACAGTTCAGAAATTTATGAGGTTTTTAAACAATTAAAGGTTAACATTCCTCTTTTGGATGTCATTAAACAGGTGCCCTCTTATGCTAAATTTCTGAAAGATCTGTGCACAGTGAAAAGGAAACATAAGGTGTAAAAGAGAGCTTTTCTAGCAGAACAGGTAAGTTCCATTCTCTCAACCAATAATGCTTTGAAATATAAGGATCCTGGTTGTCCAACTATTACTTGCATTATTGGGGATCATAAAATTGGACATGCTCTACTTGATCTTGGTGCCAGTGTTAATTTGCTTCCTTATTCAGTGTACCAACAACTCAATCTCGGTGAGTTAAAACCAACTTCTACCATTCTTTTACTTGCTGATAGATCGGTTAAGGTTCCAAAAGGAATAATTGAAGATGTATTAGTTCGAGTCGATAAATTCATCTACCCTGTGGATTTTATTGTTTTGGAAATGGAACCAATTGCTAATGAATGCAAACAAATTCCTGTTATATTGGGTCGACCATTTTTAGCTACTGCTAACGCTTTGATTAATTGCAGGAATGGAGTAATGAACTTATCTTTTGGCAATATGACATTGGAACTCAATGTGATCAACATGTGCAAACAACCTCACCACCAAGAAGATGATGATAATGAGAATGAGGAGATTGATCTTATCGAGCCAATTATTGAGGAACACGTTTAGGATGAAAATTTCTCTAATTCTATGGATATTTGTTTTGCTGGTTCTTTTGAATCAAGTAAAGAATTAAATTATGATGCTGCTAACATATGCTCTACACTTGATTCTATACAGGTACCTACTAGTGATGATGACCAAGCAAGTTTTGAAGATATGACACAACCTGAAGAACCAAATGAAGAGGAAGCACCAGAGCTCGAATTAAAGCCTTTACCAGAAGAATTGAAGTATGCTTATCTTAGAGAGCAGAGGACATATCCGGTGGTAATTTCTTCCCAACTTACGCATGATCAAGAAGGTAAGTTGCTTTCTGTACTTAAAAAGCATAAAACTGCATTTGGTTGAACCTTAAAAGACATAAAAGGTATTAATCCTTTAATATGCACACACCGAATACACCTAGAGGAAAATGCTAAAACAACTTGTCAACCACAAAGAAGATTAAATCCTCATATGAAAGAAGTGGTAAAGAATGAGGTCCTGAAACTACTTGATGTAGGAATTATCTATCCTATCTCTGATAGTAAATGGGTAAGTCCAACACAAGTAGTACCAAAGAAATCTGGAATAACCGTTGTAAAAAATGAAAATGGTGAACCAATTCCAACACGCATTCCATCTAGTTGGCGCATGTGCATTGATTACAGAAAATTAAATGATGCCACTAGAAAAGATCATTTTCCACTTCCATTTCTAGACCAAATTCTCGAAAGAGTAGCTGGACATCCCTACTACTGCTTTCTTGATGGCTATTCTGGCTATTATCAAATCCCTATAGCTTTAGAAGACCAGGAAAAGACCACATTCACATGTCCATTTGGAACATTTGCATTTAGAAGAATGCCCTTTGGACTTTGTAATGCTCCTGCAACATTTCAAAGGTGCATGCTAAGCATTTTTAGTGACATGGTTGAAAATTGTCTAGAGGTTTTTATGGATGACTTAACAGTATTTGGTAATTCTTTTGATACGTGTCTTGATAATCTGGAAAAGGTTTTGGAAAGGTGTAAAGAAAAAGGATTAGTTTTAAATTGGGAAAAATGCAATTTCATGGCCATTTCTGGAATTGTCTTGGGTCATATTGTGTCGTCAAAAGGAATTGAAGTTGACAAAGCCAAAGTTGAAGTCATTTCAAAATTACCCTCACCAAAGACAATTAGAGAAGTCCGTTCTTTTTTAGGACATGCAGGATTTTATAGGAGGTTTATAAAAGACTTCAGTGTCAGATCTAGACCACTTTGTAACCTCCTAATAAAAGACACACCTTTTGAATGGACAAATGATTGTCAACAAGCCTTTAAAAAATAACTAGTCTTTTGACATCAGCCCCAATAATGCAACCCCCTGATTGGTCTTTGCCTTTTGAGTTAATGTGTGATGCTAGTGATTATGCCGTTGGTGTTGTTCTAGGACAGAGGAATGAAGGTAAACCCTTTGTTATTTATTACACCACAACCGAAAAAGAACTACTTGCTGTAATATTTACATTGGATAAATTTCGTTCGTATTTAATTGGTTCATCTACTATTGTTTATTCTGATCATGCTGTTGTGAGATATTTAATGACAAAACAGGATGCCAAACCAAGGTTGATACGATGGATTTTGCTACTTCAAGAATTCAATTTGACAATCAAAGACAAAAAGGGCGCTGAGAATGTTGTTGCAGATCATCTTTCAAGACTTACAAACGAGTCTTCAATTGAAACAACACCCATCAATGATTCTTTCCCTGATGAATTTTTGTTTTCTATAAACAAAATGCCTTGGTATGCTAATATTGTCAATTATCTTGTAACAGGTGAAATGCCATGTGACTGGAGTTCCCAGGATAGGAGGAAATTCTTAACAGAAGTGAAAAGTTTTTACTGGGATGATCCATACTTGTTCAAGTACTGCTCTGATCAAATTTTTCGAAGATGCATACCAGATGACGAGGTAAGTAGGGTCATTCAATTTTGCCATTCTGAAGCATGTGGTGGCCATTTTTCTTCAAAAAAGACAGCTGCAAAAATATTGCAGTGTGAATTTTATTGGCCTACATTATTCAAAGATTCATATGCATTTTGTAAAGTATGTAAGAATTGTCAATTGGTGGGGTCCATTTCAAAACGAAACATGATGTCTTTAAACCCCATTCTTGTCATTGAAATATTTAATTATTGGGGAATTGATTTTATGGGCCCTTTTCCATCATTATTTGGATTTGTGTACATTTTGGTTGCTGTTGATTATGTTTCAAAATGGATCGAGGCAATTCCTTGTCGACACAATGATCACAAAATTGTGATCCGCTTTCTAAAAGAAAATATTTTTAGTCGATTTGGAATACCTCGAGCCATTATCAGTGATGGGGGAAAACATTTTTGTAATAAGCCATTTGAGTCATTAATGAAGAAATATAGAATTACACATAAAGTTGCCACCCCTTATCACCCTCAAACAAGTGGTCAAGTTAAATTAGCAAATAGGGAGATAAAACAAATTTTAGAAAAGACAGTTAATCCAAACCGTAAAAATTGGTCTCTTCGATTAACTGATGCACTTTGGGCATATCGTACTGCTTTTAAAACATCTTTAGGAATGTCACCCTATCGACTTGTTTATGGAAAATCTTGCCACTTACCAGTTGAACTTCAACATAAGTCATTTTGGGCCATTAAAGCTTTTAATTTAAATCTTGATGATGCTGGCAATGTGCGTAAATTGCAATTGAATGAACTTGAGGAATTAAGGAATGATGCATATGAGATTTCTAGAATTATTAAGGCAAGAACCAAATTTTTTCATGACAAAAGAATTTTTCGAAAAACATTTGAAATTGATCAAAAAGTCTTACTTTATAATTCTCGTTTTCATTTATTTGCAGGAAAGTTAAAATCAAAGTGGAATGGCCCGTTTGTTGTAAAAAATGTGTATCCATATGGGGCCGTAGAAATTGAGAATCCAAATGATGGTGTCACATTTAAAGTTAATGGTCAAAGACTGAAACCATATCTAGAACACCAACCACGTGAAGCAGACACCGAAGTTAATTTGAGTGACCCACCAAACCTCGATTGAGCCTTTTTGTTTTAACTTTTTATGAATTGATTTTATTGCTTTATCGTTTGAATTATTCGATTTTTTTTTCTTTCTCTTCTTTTCTTTTCCCTATGTCTTGAATGGAGTGCACTGCATTGTTTTAATTATGTGCTGTTTGACGAAAGTGTTTTATCTCACCAAATTTTTAAACTTATCATGAATACCTCCACGAGAAATTTCCTCCTCGATCATCTTAAAACACTTTTCCATGTAAAATTTCACTTGAGGAAATCGATCCGATTTTATAAATTACATCCTATCTGGGATCTACAACCGCCAGAGTTAGTATTCCACGTTAAAGATCTAGAAAGACAACTCACAGAAATAGAGGATGGTTTTTATGATCTGAAATTGGAACTAGAGGTAAATCAATAAAAAGACGAAGGTGAGTTATATTTCTTGTGTGTTTTTACTTTATTTTATTGTACTTTTTAACTTTTGATTTGATTTTGCAGATTTGTTCTTTTTTTGTTTTAATTCACTCTCCCTTATAAATGACGGATAATTGTACTCCGTGAATTTTTAAAGTCGGTATTCTCAGTTTCCCACAATAACTGAACCCTAAAGTCAAGCATGGAAGAAATACAACATAAATTGCATCAGCGTTTTCCTTCTCTCCCTCAAAATGCTCTCAAGAATATTTACAAAGCTCGTTGTGAACGACTGCGCTTGTTAATGATTAATGGGATTCCTGCTGATATTCGCTGGTTAATTGAAGCAAAGGTCCGACTTGCAGGTGAGTTTTCTGATCCATTTGTTTCTTACATGCCTGGTTTTGGTAAAAGTACGTTTGCGAAAAAAACGAAGAGCTAAGCGACTTGGCTCTAAATGTCCTAACTGTGTAAGACTTGCTTGCAACAAACCTCGTTGTAAAACTTTAGGAATGGTTTCTATAAATCGTGAAGATAAAATCAAATTCATTAAGGATGGCATGAGTAAAGAATCGTTGGATGATCTCTTACGATCTCTTGAGACGCATCTGAGCGGATTTGTCCAACGTGAAATTCACAGTTTATGGAAGTTGTTCCAAAAAGAAAGTGCACAGTTTAGTCTTGGGAATCTGAATCTAAAAGACCTTGTTTGCCAGTTTATAAGAAAACTGGATGGGAAGCCTATCCTCGACCCATAGAGGGCGTTCAAGCCGTTACTGGACGTAAAACCAGAGGAAGATGTGAGCCACAATCACAACTACCAGTAAATATCATTTTATTTTATCTTATCTTTTGCATTATTATTCTTGTTTTTTTTTGTGTGATTTCAAATCTAATCACTGTTTGCTTTTTCGTTTCACTGTTTGCCTTTGAATAATTGAACCAAAAGCTTCACGCGTCGTTTGATAAACACACCACCCTATTTACAGATGTATATCATTATGTCTGTGACCAAGATCCTTAAATAAGAGCTTTTTTTTAAGCATTCACAAATTGTTTTTTTTTAGAATTGTTTTAATGGCAGGAACTTCAAGCAGACAGCTTAAGAACATTTGTGTGCTTTCTGGATTTCGCTATGGAAAGTATAAGGAGTTCGTTCATGCAGCCATAGAGCTTGGTCGTGCTATAGCAGAGAGAAAACTACATCTTGTACATGGAGGAGGTGACCGAGGGTTATCAAAGCTTGTCTCTGAAGCTGCTTTTATTCGAGGAAGCCAAGTGCTAGGCATCATTCCAAAAGCCTTAAAACCTTTAGGATGCCTATCAGACTCACCAACTGGAGAAGAGTTAGTTATCTCAGGTATGCAAGAAAGAATATCTGAAATGTTAAAGCATGCTGACGCTTTTATTTTCTTGCCAGGAGATCTTACAACATTAGAGGCGCTAATTACATTTGCTTCTTGGGCCCAATTGAATATCCATCAAAAACTCATCGGTTTGTTAAATGTTAATAACTTTTATGATGGCTTAATAACATTTCTTAATCATGCAATTAAAAATTATTTCATTCCTTCCTCAGCGAGAAAACTCTTTATTTGTGCTCCCACTGCTAATGAGTTACTTGATCTTTTGCAAGCTTACAAACCAGAGCCAGATCCCATGACTTTGGCGTTGGATTGGGCAATTGATGACGATGGCAGTAACTCTCATAAAAAGTGTAAATTAGATTTAACTCTCCGTTTGTAAATATTTTCCAGCAGTGACCAGGTGATATCTTCTAAACTCTACTCATTTATTCTAAGACATTGGGGACAATGTCTCTTTCAGGTTGGGGGGAGGGTATAGTTGACAATTGTGGAATGTCTCAATCCTGGTGTTGTTTTTACTAATTTTTGTTGTAAAAACTAACTTTGGATAAAAATTTGAGTCGAAGATGGCAGAATGTAGAACGTAGTGTCTCTAGAAACGCATCTTCATTTTAGAGTGTTTTATTTAAAAAAAAAAAACTTTTTATCTTAATCATCTCCCTTAAGTTTCTGCAATCAATCCCATTTTTTTTTGTGTGTTCTTTAATTAAAAAAAAAAAGTTTTATTTTTCGGTGTAATCTTTTAACATTAGATAACATGATGATTTTCAAATTTTGGTATTTGTATTATCTTTGGCCTTGAGTTATATTACACTATGTTTTCCCCTTTGCATGTTGAAACGTAAATTGAAAATTTTGACGAGTGAAATTGATTAAGTCATTTGGAGGAATGTACGTATCACAAAAAATTCAAGCAAGTTTTAGAGCCTATTATCCTTGGAGAGTAACCCTATTTGCCTATATAACTTTACAATTTATTGTACAAGATCTCTATAATTTCAAAAAAAAAAAATTGTGCAATTGCGTCTAAAAGCCCATTGAACTAGTGGATATGAAAGATTATTTAGAACCCTAAAAGATGACAGAAGGCCATCTTTAATCCGTTTGAGCCTTTCCAGCCAACCCTATTATAAAATATCCATAGTTAACCCCTTTGAGCCTTTAAAAAAAATATATATATATATAAGAGGATATGTATAAATAAACAAATAAAAAAAAAAGAAGAGAAAAAAAAATTTCTTTCAAAAAAAAAAAAGCACCTTGTAATCTATAAAGAAAATCCCCTATTTTTCAAACATATATTTTTGTTTTCCTATTACTTTTTTTTTTTAGCCATAACCCAAACCTACGTTACGTCCTAATAAAAGTTCTTCTTGATTTTAGGAAACTATAGTCTGAAGTAAAAGCTAGTGATGTGGACTGAAAGATGTGGTGATGCATTAAAAAAATATTTTTGCCATTAATTCCTTGGGGTTTGAGATCATTTTATTTCTAAGCTGTGGGCATTATTTTTTTTTTCATCCTGGTGAGAGCGTGTGATATTATTTTATTATCCTCTCGAATTTATTTTTCTTTTCCTAGAGTGACAGTTTAATTTGGGGTAGATTTTCTTTTGAGAGAGTCACTCTTAATCGTGAGGTTTTGGGGTTTGATGTATCATTCTTAAAAGTAGTTTGATTACTGTAGCTCTGATAATTGATCATTTTACATGATTTTACGTAATTGATTTATGTGGGTGTGATTTTCTTTAGGCTGAAGATAATGCTTATATTTTTATTTGATTGTTGTTACTAATCTGATGAAAGAAGTGAACACAATGTTTCTAATTAAAAAAAAAAAAGATTTTCAATTTGGTTTTGAAATTTCTCTAAATTTTTATCGCTTAAATTGCTAGGGCCTAGCAATAAGCTAGTTGGGGGGTGTGATTGATATTAAAAAGTGACATTTGATAAGGATAAAATTATTAGTGTTTCACTTATTGTATCAATTAATGAGCTCATTATTTCTAAATTATTTTAATACTCCCCAAATATATTTTATATTAAATTAATTCGCAATATGTTAATTTTCATCTTGTAAATATTTTTTCAGGAGTAAAGATGGAATTGGAATTGAAAGCGGGAACAAAGAAGAATTTCTGGAGCACAATTGAAGAGGTGTAATAATAATAATAATAAATAAATAAATAAATAAATAATAAAAAAATAAAAAAAGAACAAAAAAAACAAAAAAAACAAAACAAGCAACCAAATTTGGTTGCTCGTGATGGTCATCCTGACCATCACACATATCTAAATACTTATATATTAAAATAATAAATAAAATAATAAATAAATAATAAAATAAAGAAAAGAGAAGGTAATTGTTGCCTATAAAAGGCAAGCGAGGGGCGAAGCCGAAGGAGGAGAGAATTCGTTGAGTGCGAAAGTAAAGAGAGGGATAGAGTGCTGAGGAATTGTGTTTTTCTTTCTTTTTCTCTTTTGTTCTGTAATCAATCTTTTTTGTAACATATTTCCAAAGTTCATCAAATAAAAAGAGTGTTTTATTTTCTTTCAACATGAGTAGCTAATTTTACCAAGCTGAGGTGAAGGGTGATGCTCAAAGTTTCAATTTATGAAATTAATTACTTTTCTCAAGTGAGTTTTAAGTTTATTTTATTCTTTTCTAGTTATTTTTATGTCATGTTAATTTTAAAGTTTTCTTGGATTTGTATGGTATTTTGACACAATGTCGACACATTAATATAATTGTGGCACATTAGGTACTTTATTCCATATTTATCCACACATATAGAATTAAATGATATAATAAATAACTGGTAAAAGTGAGGCGAAATATAAAATATGAGAAAGTAAGAAAATTATAATTTGAATACTGAGAGTGCATCCTGTAGCCTTAGCATATTTTTAAATTCGTTTCAAATAATTTCTTTTCCCCACAATTAATTTTCTTAGTTTTAAATTCCCTGTGGTTCGACCCCGGACTCACCGGGTTATATTATAACTAGACACTCTTATGCTTGAGAGTAATACACTTTTAAGTTGTGTCAACTAGGAGTTTCAGAAAATTCTGCAAGAAAACTAGTGAGCGAAGAAAGTTTAGAAACTTTAAGAACTAAAAGGAGAAGAATGAGTCAATCACTTGCTATAAATCCAAAAGCCTGGACACATACGGTCTGAATGTTCTCTTTTCAACAAGTTCAATAAGAAAGCAATGATAGCTATATGGGATGATAGTGGTGAGGAAACTAGTGATGACAAAAAACATCAAGAGATGATAAATTTAGCTCTCATGGTAATTGGGGAAGAATCATTGGATGAACTTGATGAGGTAAGTGATCATCCTACATATGATGAATTACATGAAGTTTTTAAAGAATTACATGATGAGTAGATGAAAATTGGTAAAAAAAATGCATGTCTTAAAAAAAATGTTAAAATTTACAAATGAAAAAGATGTCATGCAAAAATGCAATGTTTCTTTGAATGAGAAGATAAAAGAACTTGAATTAGAGAATAAAATGTTGCACAATAGAATTACATCTTTTAAAGGGAAACAAAGTACTTCATGCGAGCACGAAAAATCACATGTTGATGAATTGTTAAAAGAGAATGAAGTGCTTAAGAAGAAGAATAATGAACTAAATAAAATTGTGATAAAATTCACAAACGGGCAAAAGATGTTAGATAACATGCTCAATTTAAAAAAATGTGTGTTTAACAAAGGAGGCATTGGCTATAAGCCAAATTTGAAACAAAAGTATTATAAAAATTATTTTGTGAAGAATAGCTCTATTAATAATCAAGTTGTATGTTATTATTGTAATCAAAATGATCATACGAAAAATAGATGTTCAATAAAAAGAAATGCATATTATAGTATGAAATATGTTTGGGTTCCAAAAGGAACTATTAGTAACACTCAAGGACCCAAAAATTATTTTGTGAAGAGTACCTCTATTAATAATTAAGTTGTACGTCATTATTATAATCAAAATAGTCATATGAAAAATAGACGTCCGGTAAAAAGAAATACATATTATAGTATGAAATATATTTGGGTTCTAAAATGAACTATTACTAACACTTAAGGACCCAAAAAGTTTTGGGTACTTAAAACTTGAAAACGTTTTCTGCAGGGGTGAAAGAAAAAAAAATAAATGGCACTTGGACAGTGGATGTTCAATACACATGATAGGAAATTACTCTTGATTTTTAAGTTTTACCAACAGTGGAAACGTATCATTTGGAGATAACTCAAAAGTTAAAATCATTGGTATCGGAAATATCGGTAATGTATCATGTACTCGTATTGAGAATGCATATGATGGTAAGATATTGTTTGTAGGAGATAGATGTGTTAATATTTATACCATTGATATAAATTGTGCATCTACACATGATAAATGTTTTTCAGCATTGCGTGAAGATGGTTGGCTATGGCATAGAAGACTAGGTCATGCAAGCATGGATTTGATTTCAAAAATTTCAAAAAATGATTTGGTAAAAGGTCTTCTAAAAATCGATTTTCAAAAATATAAAATTTGTGAAGCTTGCCAATTTGGAAAACAAATCAAAACTTCTTTTAAAAACAAGAATTATATCTCTACTTCAAAACCACTTCAATTACTTCATATAGATTTGTTTGGACTTTTTAAATATGCTAGTTTAAGTGGCAAGTATTATGCATTTGTGATTGTGGATGATTATTCTAGATACATATGGGTATTGTTCATAGCCAATGAGGATGATGCCTTTAAAGCATTTAGAGTTTTCTGTAAAAATGTTCAAAATGAAAAAGATATTATAGTTCTTGCGTTAGAAGTGATCATGGTGGAGAACTTAAAAATCATGTATTTGAGAGAAAGAATAGGTCAATTCAAGAAATGGGTAGGACCATATTGAATGAAAACTCTTTGCCTAAGCATTTTTAGGCTGAGGGCGTCAACACTGCTTGCTATATTTAAATCATGTGTTGATTAGACCTAACCTCAATAAAACTCCATATGAGTTTTGGAAATATAGAAAACCCAACATTGGTTATTTTAAAGTTTTTGGTTGCAAATGTTTTATTTTGAACAAAAAAGATAATCTTGGTAAATTTTATCCATAATCTGATGTTGGCATCTTTCTTAGGTATTCAAACTCAAGCAAAGCTTATAGAGTTTATAACAAAAGAATTCAAGTTGTGGAAGAATCTATGCATGTTACTTTTGATGAATCTAATCCCTCCTCTGCGAAGAAAGTTGCTGTTAATAATAATGCAGAGGAAGAACTACAAGAAGAGTCATTAAATGATAATAAAAAAGATGCACCACATAGAAATCAAGGTGAGCAATATGAAAAAACAAATGTAGAATAAAATGAAGGTACTTCTCAAACACTCCCCAAGGAATGGAGGCATGTTTATTCTCACCCTAAAGATGCAATTTTAGGAGATCCCTCATGTGACATAACAACTAGATCATCATTTAGAAATATTTGTGAGTATGCTGCATTCATATATCAAATTGAACCAAAATCCTTAGAGGATGCAGAAAATAATGAATCTTGGATTATGGCAATACAAGAGGAGTTAAATCAATTTAAGAGAAATAATGTGTGGGAATTAGTCCCTAAACCAGATCATCAATCCATTATAGGCACTAAATAAGTTTTTAGAAATAAAATAGATAAATTGATGTGTTTGTAAGAAGTAAAGATAAACTAGTGGCTCAAGGTTATAACCAAGAAAAGGGAATTAATTTTGATGAAACATTTGCACCCGTAACTAGACTAGAATCTATTAGAATGCTCTTAGCATTTGCATGTCATAAAAATTTCATTTTATTTCAAATGGATGTCAAAAGTGCTTTCTTAAAAAGTTATATTATAGAAGAAGTGTACGTGAAACAACCCCCTGAATTTTCAAATGAAAAATTTTCAAATCATGTTTATAAGTTATCAAAAGCATTGTATGGATTAAAACAAGCACCTAGAGCATGGTATGATAGACTTAAGAATTTTTTATTAGATAATTATTTTTCGATGGGAAAAGTAGATACTGTTCTCCTTATTAAGCATAAGAATTAAGATATACTGTTATTCAAATTTATGTTGATGATATTATCTTTGGTTTTACTAATGAGTCTTTATGCAAGGAGTTTTCATCTTGTATGAGTAAAGAATTTGAAATGAGTTTGATGGGAGAGTTGAAGTACTTCCTTAGACTACAAATAAAACAAAATGATGAAAGAATTTTCATAAATCAAGCCAAGTATGTGAAATATTAACTCAAGAGATTTGGAATTGATGACTCAAAGACCAAAATTACTCCAATGCAAAGAAGTTAATATCAAAATGTATCAAGGTATGATCGGCTCTTTACTTTACTTAACTGCAAGTAGACCCGACATCATGTTTAATGTATGCTTGTGTGCAAGATTTCAATCATGTCCCAAGGAATCTCATTTGCTTGCTGTAAAAAAAATTTTCCGTTATTTGAGTAGAACTATAAACCTTGGCCTTTGGTATTCTAAAGGAACTCAAATAGATTTAACATATTATTTGGATGCGGATTTTATCGGCTACAAAGTTGATAAAAAAAGCACTAGTGAAACTTGTCATCTACTAGGTCACTCACTTGTCTCATGGTTTAGTAAGAAATAAAATTCTGTTGCACTTTCAACTATCAAGGCTGAATATTTCACCGTAGGGAATTGTTGTGCACAAGCTCTTTGGATGAAACAAACACTTTGAGACTATAACATTGTTCTTGAACAAATC
The DNA here is from genome assembly GCA_030449925.1 of Citropsis articulata. Taxonomy (NCBI): domain Eukaryota; kingdom Viridiplantae; phylum Streptophyta; class Magnoliopsida; order Sapindales; family Rutaceae; genus Citropsis; species Citropsis articulata. Next base: position 589,005 of record JASUUH010000110.1, on the reverse strand, counting down.
CCTATTAAGTGTAATAACACTAAAGCTACCAATCTTTCAAAGAATCCTATTAAGCACTCTAGAACCAAGCACATAGAAATTAAACATCATTTCTTGAGAGATCATGTTCAAAAGGGAGATATTGCATTATAGTTTATTTCTACGGGAAAACAACTTATCGATATTTTTACAAAACCTCTTTGTGAAGATCAATTTTCAAAAATTCGGTATGAACTATGAAATTTTCGCATTAACATCTTTACTGATGATATAGAGTCTATTAAAATTGATTGATTGTTGTTTTGATGAGTTTATGATAATTACGAAATGCTTGAGAATGATTTATAGCTGATGTGGTTGTTTCATTAGTGTTTGGATGCATATTTGAATTGATTGTTTTGAATACATGTGAGTTCATAAATCATGCATTAAACTGGTCCTTAAAATATTTTAGATCAATGGAATGACCTCGGAATGTATTAATTATTGGCCAAATATTAAAATAAATGTACGAAATAACAGATGAAATAAATGGATAACCGTTTCTCAACAAACGGTGCACCGTTTAAATCCAGAGACTAGGATATAATGATTGTCAATTACTCCTCTACTATTTTGTCTCAAATAGTAAACCGTTTAAAAACATAAAGCTCATTACACTTTACTCCTTCACCATTAATGCTTACCCTTTACCCGTTCTCATTTATGTGCTCTCTGGAAATTAGTCCCTCACCGTTTACAAAAAACGGGTTGCCGTTTGCGTGCGATATAAAACTGTTCCAAAGGTTTCTTTTTCCTCTTCACTTGCCCTTTTGTTGTTTTCGTCATTAACGCACAACGAAGCTTTTTCCATTTTCATTTCTCCATTTTCATTTGTTAACTTGTAAATGTTTATTTTATTGATTTTGATGATAACAAACATTTTGATAAATTTGTTGGAGTTTTCATAATATCAAATAATTTCTTAAAAGCAAGAATTTTTCTATGAGTATTTACAAGTTTTTAAGAAACTGGAAAATCTCTGCAAAATGTGCAATTCTGGAAATAATCGGTGAACCGTTAATATTAACGGTTAACCGATAATATGCAGAGACAGGCTATTGTCTTAAGCCTTAACCGTTAAGGTTCTTTTTGTTTTTAAAGGCTACTGGAAATAACCGGTGAACCGTTAACAAATAACGGCTAACCGTTAATTTCCAGAGAGACATAATTTGTTAAGCCTTAACCGTTTAGTGTTAAAGGTTAAGCTTTTGTTTTTAAAGGATACTGGAAATAACCGGCGAACCGTTAACAAATAACGGCTAACCGTTAATTTCCAGAGAGACATAATTTGTTAAGCCTTAACCGTTTAGTGTTAAAGGTTAAGCTTTTGTTTTTAAAGGATACTGGAAATAACCGGCGAACCGTTAACTAATAACGGCTAACCGTTAATTTCCAGAGAGACATACTTTCTTAAGCCTTAACCGTTTAGCAAGAACGGATAGATGTTTTTCAGTTGTGCAGGTCTCTGGATATTAACGGCGAAAGGGTAACTACTAACGGTCAACCGTTTATTTGAAATCCAGCATAACGGTAACTTTGACCAGCACAAACGGCTAACCGTTAACGGTTAACGGCGATCCGTTTTCTGAAGAATTAGGCTATAACGGCTAGTTTTCGGCTCCAACTATAAATAAGCTCATTTAAATCATTTCAAAGGTTGATCACAACACTACCATTGAGCTTATACACGTTTATACAATCTTCATAGAGCCTTAAACATTTTCTTGTTTCATTTTATTCACACATCAAGCTTTCATTTGTAATCTTAAAGATTGTGTGAGAGAAAAATTACTTGTAATCTTTTGTTTGAGTGATTGTAAGTGTTGGGATACACTTGGGTTAAGAGATTGGGAATAATCTCTTGTTGTAAAGGTTTATTGACACCTTGGAAGTCAATTGTAAGCATTTGAGGCCTTGGTGGCTTGCTTAGTGGAATCCTCAAGCCCGGTGTGCTTGGAGGCGTGGACGTAGGCGGGGATAGCCGAACCACGTAAAAATCATTGTGTTTGATCTCTCTTTCCCTATCTCTTTACTTTTATTGCAAATTAATTTGTTAATTTCGAATTTGATTGTTTAAGTTTTACTTCATTATATTTTTAGTTGCTTAATTTTTAAAATTCCAATTCACCCCCCCTCTTGGGTTGCCTTGTTAGTTTTTCAATTGGTATCAGAGCTTGGTTCTCTTGTTAAGACTTAACCGTCTAGAGTAAAAGATCCATGGCAACTCAAAGTGACTCAACCTTTAGGGAAGGACAATCCACAACTAGACCACCATTCTTTGATGGAAATGACTACCCATATTGGAAAACTAGGATGAGAATTTACTTGCAAGCCCTAGATTACGAAATTTGGGAAGTTGTATGTGATGGTCCTTTTATGCCTTTGACCAAAAATGAAATTGGGGAAGACATTCCAAAACCTTCACGGGAATGGAATGAATTGGAAAAGAGAAAAGCTTCTCTAAATTCCAAAGCCATGAATGCCTTATTTTGTGCTTTAGACAAGAAAGAATTTCATAGAGTGTCTAGTTGTGAAAGTGCTTATGAAATTTGGCACAAACTTGAAGTTGTCTATGAAGGCACTAATCAAGTGAAAGAGTCTAAAATTAGTAGGTACACTCGACAATATGAATTGTTTCAAATGGAACAAAATGAGAGTGTATATTCTATGTACACTAGATTTACGGACATAGTGAACACTCTAGGAGCCCTAGGAAAAACATTCTCAAATAGTGAGAAAGTTAAGAAAATTATTAGATCACTTCCTAAGGAATGGAGACCAAAAAGGACTGCCATTGAGGAAGCTAAAGATTTAAATGTCTTACCTATTGATGATCTAATCGGTTCACTTATTTCTTATGAGGAAGATTTGGCAAAAAGGAATTGAGGAGAAGAAGAGTATTGCTCTAAAGGCTACAAAGTATGAGAGTAATGGAGAGAGTGAACGGATGATGAGGAGTTGGCGATGCTAGCAAGAAGATTCAGAAAATTCTTCAAGAAAACCGGTGAACGAAGGAAGTTTAGAGACTTCAAAAATCAAAAGGAGAAAAAGGAAGCAATCAAATGCTATGAGTGCAAGAAACCCGGCCATATAAGATCCGAATGCCCTCTTCTCAACAAATTCAAGAAGAAAGCAATGATGGCCACGTGGGACGATAGCGATGAAGAAACAAGTGATGATGAAGAGCATCAAGAAATGACAAATCTAGCTCTTATGGCAATTGGGGATGAATCAAATGATGAATTAGATGAGGTAAGTGATCTTCCTACTTATGATGAGTTACATGATGCTTTTAGAGAATTGCATCATGAATTGATGAAAATGGGTAAAAAGAATGTTTGCCTTAAAAAGAAGATGGTAGAGCTTCAAAATGAAAATGATTCATTTAGTGCTAAGATTACATGTCTTGAATTAGAAAATAAGACATTGCATGATAAGATTGAGTTATTTGAAAATTCTAGTACTTCACATGAGCATTTAGAATCACATGTAAATGAATTGAAAAATGAAAATGAATTTCTTAAAAAGAAGAGCAATGATCTAAATGAAATTGTGCTAAAATTTACAAATGGTCAAAAGATGTTGGATAACTTGCTTAATTCACAAAAGTGTGTGTTTGATAAAGGAGGACTTGGCTATAAGCCAAATTTGAAACAAAAATATTACAAGAACTACTTTGTGAAAAGCACATCTCCTAATAATCAAGTTGTTTGCCATTATTGTAATCAAGATGGCCATATGAAAAATAGATGCATAGTAAAAAGAAATGCATATTATGGTATGAAATGTATTTGGGTTCCAAAAGGAACCATTGCTAACACTCAAGGACCCAAAAAGGTTTGGGTACCTAAAACTTGAGATCTTTTCTGCAGGGCTTAAAGAAGAAGAAGAATAAATGGTTCTTGGATAGTGGATGTTCAAGACACATGACTGGAAACTATGCATGGTTTTCAAGTTTTACAAAACTCAAAAACGGTGGAGATTTTTCCTTTGGAGATAATTCAAAAGGGAGGATTCTTGGAATCGGAAATGTCGGTAAAGTTTCATCAACCTTGATTGAAAATGTATGTTTGGTTGAAAATCTGAAACACAACTTGATTAGTATTAGTCAATTGTGTGACAAAGGTTATAAAGCAGTGTTTGATAAGTCAAGATGTACTATTGAAGATGCATGTGATGGAAAGATCTTGTTTATTGGAAATAGATGTGGTAATGTTTATACCATTGACATAGATGTTGCATCCATTCATGACAAATGTTTTTCAGCATTATATGATGATAGTTGGTTATGGCATAGAAGACTAGGTCATGCAAATATGGATTTGATTTCAAAAATTTCGAAAAATGATTTAGTTAAAGGACTTCCAAAATCAATTTTCAAAAGGATAAAATTTGTGAAGCTTGTCAATTTGGAAAACAAATCAAAACCTCTTTCAAAAACAAAATCATATTTCTACTTCAAAACCTCTTCAACTACTTCACATGGATTTGTTTGGACCATCTAGATATGCTAGCCTAAATGGCAAGTATTATGCTTTTGTAATTGTGGATGATTATTCTAGATTCACATGGGTATTGTTCTTAGCTAATAAGGATGATGCCTTTGATGCTTTTAAAATCTTTTGTAAAAAGGTTCAAAATGAAAAGGGTTATTCTATTTCTTGCATTAGAAGTGATCATGGTAGAGAATTTGAAAATTATGCATTTGAATCTTTTTGCAATGACTTAGGCATAGAGCATCAATTTTCATCACCTAGAACTCCACAACAAAATGGAGTTGTTGAGAGAAAGAATAGATCTATTCAAGAAATGGCTAGGACCATGTTGAATGAAAATGGTTTACCTAAGTATTTTTGGGCCGAAGCCGTCAACACCGCTTGTTATGTTTTAAATCGGATGTTGATTAGATCTATTCTTGATAAGACTCTATGAGCTTTGGAAAATAGAAACCCAATATTGGATATTTCAAAGTCTTTGGTTGTAAATGTTTTATTTTGAACACAAAAGACAATCTTGGTAAATTTGATTCAAAATCCGATATTGGTATTTTTCTTGGGTATTCAAGTTCTAGCAAAGCTTATAGAGTTTATAATAAAAGAACCTTGGTTGTAGAAGAGTCTATGCATGTTTCTTTTGATGAGTCTAACCCCTCCTCTGCGGAGAAAGGAATTGTTAATGATGATGCAGATGGAGAGTTACAAGAAGAATCATCAAAGGATAATCAAGAGAATGCACTACAAGAAAATCAAGAGGATGATCAAGAAGAGCAAAGAAATATGGAGCAACAAGAAGGTTCTACTCAAACACTCCCCAAGGAGTGGAGGTATGTTTCTTCTCACCCTTCGGATGCCATTTTAGGAGATCCTTCTAAAGGTGTTTCTACTAGATCATCACTTAGGAATACATGTGAGCATGCTGCATTTATTTCTCAAATTGAACCAAAATCCTTTGCGGATGCGGAAAATGATGAATCTTGGATTATGGCAATGCAAGAGGAGTTGAGTCAATTTGAGAGAAATAATGTGTGGGAATTAGTTCCTAAACCGGAACATCAATCCATCATAGGTACTAAATGGGTATTTAGGAATAAGATGGATGAATCCGGTGTGGTTGTAAGGAATAAAGCTAGATTAGTGGCTCAAGGATACAACCAAGAAGAAGGAATTGATTTTGATGAAACATTTGCACCCGTAGCTAGATTAGAATCCATTAGAATGTTGTTAGCATATGCATGTTATAAAGATTTTGTTTTATTTCAAATGGATGTTAAAAGTGCTTTTCTAAATGGTTATATTATGGAGGAAGTTTATGTAAAACAACCTCCCGGTTTTGAAAATGAAAAATTTCCAAATCATGTGTATAAGTTGTCTAAAGCTTTGTATGGTTTAAAACAAGCACCTAGAGCTTGGTATGATAGGCTTAGAAATTTCTTGTTGGATAACGGTTTTTCAATGGGTAAAGCGGATACCTTAAGAATAAAAATCAAGATATACTTCTTGTTCAAATTTATGTTGATGATATTATTTTTGGTTCTACTAATGAGTCCTTGTGCAAGGATTTTTCATCTTGTATGAGTAAGGAATTTGAGATGAGCATGATGGGAGAATTGAAGTATTTCCTTGGACTTCAAATCAAGCAAAACAATGAGGGAATCTTCATCAATCAAGCTAAGTATGTAAAAGATTTGCTCAAAAGGTTTGGAATTGATGAGTCAAATACTAAGAGCACTCCAATGAGCACAACAATCAAGCTTGACAAAGATGAAAAAGGTAAAGAAGTTGACATTAAAAAATATCGAGGTATGATTGGCTCTTTACTTTACTTAACCGCAAGTAGACCCGATATCATGTTTAGTGTATGTTTGTGTGCAAGATTTCAATCATGTCCCAAGGAATCCCATTTGCTTGCTGTTAAAAGAATTTTTCGTTATTTGAGTGGAACCATAGATCTTGGTCTTTGGTATCCTAGAGGAACTCATATAGATTTAACATGTTTTTCGGATGCGGATTTTGGGGGCTATAAAGTTGATAGGAAAAGCACTAGTGGAACTTGCCATATACTAGGTCACTCACTTGTTTCATGGTTTAGTAAGAAACAAAATTCTGTGGCACTTTCAACTACCGAGGCTGAATATATAGCTGCAGGGAGTTGTTGTGCACAAGCACTTTGGATGAAACAAACACTTAGAGATTATGGCATTGATAAAATTCCTATTAAGTGTGATAATACAAGTGCTATAAATCTTTCAAAGAATCCCATTCAGCACTCTAGAACCAAGCATATAGAAATTAGGCATCATTTCTTAAGGGATCATGTTCAAAAGGGTGATATTGCATTGGAGTTTATTTCTACGGACAAACAACTTGCCGATATTTTACAAAACCCTTTGTGAAGAACAATTTTCAAAAATTCGACATGAACTTGGGATGATGAAATTTTCACATTAGCATTTCTAGATATGCTATTGAGTCTATTCAATAACTTGTTTTATGATATGATGCTTAAATATTCTTGAAATGCTTGAGTATGATGTACTAGTAATGTGTATGTATGTTTTGCTTGGATTAATTGTTTTAAAAACATATTTGTTCATAAATTTTGCATTAAAATGGCCTTTAGAGCATTTTTAGATCAAAGTCATGATCTTAATGTGTTATCTATGATGGCCGGATATTGAATCAAAATTGCGAAACATCAAATGAAATAAACGGATAACCGTTTGTCTTATAAACGGCTCACCGTTTATTTCCAGTAACTAGGATTTCTTTGATTGCTCGTTACCCCCTCACCGTTTGGTGTTAACGGTAAACCGTTTAAAAACAGAGAGTAACGTGAAGGTTACCCTCTCACCGTTTACGATTAACGGTAAACCGTTTAAAATCAGTGAGCTCCCTTACCTTGCCGCTTCACCGTTTACCCTTAAGCGTTAACCTTTTACTTATTCCAAGCTCACTGGAAATTAACCCCTCACCGTTTATATAAAACGGCTCGCCGTTTGCTTAAAATATATAAACTGGTCACGGGTTTTTCCTCTTCGTCTTCTTAGCCTCTCACCGTTTTCGCCATTTTCTCGAAGCCGAAGCTTTTCATCTTCTTCTTTCTTCTATTTTTCTCCATTTTCGACCCAAATCACTCCCATAGAACTCTTCCAAATCATCTTTAGAGTAATTCTACCGATTCAAATCTCCGAATCTAGCCCAAAATCAAAAATTCCCAAATCAAAACCCTAAGGGCAGTCGACTGGTTTTTGCTCGATTTGATCCATCTTGTCGCTTTTTCTTGCCAAATTGAACCTCAATCTTTCTTCCTCCACTCTCTCTGAACTCCATAAACACTTCATTTACTCTCAAATCAATCCTCCGAACGCATTCTCCTCTCCATCAATGGCTGAATCATCTCAGAGACCTCGGAGAAGGAAACATGCACCTAGTGTCAACCCCATTCTACCACGGGAAGCCTCTGAATTTGAAAGGCTTCATTTCCCTACACCTACATTGCTCAGACGCTTTGAGACCCGATTTATGGGTCGTCAGGTTATTGATTCTTATTTTGCGGATGTAGATGATTTTAAGGATTTGATTGTATGTAATAGGATTGTGACTAACATGCTTAGACCCTGGGAATCCGTTTTATTCCTTGATGATAAAGTTTATCCGAATCTAGTTCGAGTGTTTTATTCTAATATGAAATTGTCTGCCACTCGTCTAGATAGAATTGTTACTGTTGTTGGCGGTGTTCCTATTGATTTTGATGTAGAGTTTTGAACACTGTCATACTTGGTATTCGGATGAGGGTCATTCTTTTATACTTCTAAAAATCCTATCTTTTGCTGAGTTTGTCCACCATGAGGGAGTCCGTAACATCTGTCGTCGTAGGGATTTGAGTGATGACATTTGTAGTCTTCCTTTTCGCTCTCAGCTACTCCCTTTTCAGGTCCGTATTCTCCATTCCATTCTTCAGCACATTGTTACTCCTAGGAAAGGTCACACGGATGAGGTAACTCGTTTAGATGTCGGGTTACTAGATAGTCTTCTTAGTGGGCGGGAAGTTAACCTTGGTTATATCATTGTGCGCCACATGTTGACCACTCCAGGTGTTTCTCACCGTTTGCTTCCTATGGTAGTCTGACACAGATTTATGGCACTTCAAAGTGCCAATTAGGGATGCGGTGTACAAGGAGCCCAAAAGGATTGGTAGGGATGCTATGAGCAGTATTGGGTTCACTAGGAGGAACGGGCAGTGGCTCAAGACCTCTAACGCCAAGAATCGGGACACCTTGATTGCTCCTGAGGATGATCGGATGCTTAACGACATCTACACTCCCGATCAGCTTCCTGACTTCAGACTTGGAGCTCAGCCTCCACCTTCTCGTCGTCGGGATGTTCCTCCACCATCAGTCCCTTCTGATTCTACAGCACATGAGATGGATACGGATATCCCTTCTGCTCCCGAGCCTCCTCCAGTTTCTGAGCAGCCTTCAGCCTCTCAGCCATCTCATACTCCAGCTCAGCCTCCTTTGTCTGATATTCTGCAGCAGTTAGTTGCTGATGTACGCCAGATTTCCGAGCGTCAGCAGCTGATTCTTGATCGTATGGACGCTATTACTCTCGATCAGCAGCAGATACGGTCTCAGGTTCAGACATTTCAGGAGCAGAGCATTGATCATCAGTATGAGATCATTGCTGCACAGCGACAGATTCTGGGGTACTTTGGATATGACCCTGGTAGCACATCTGCAGCAGCCCCCTCTTCACGCCCTACTACGGCACCTCCATCTTCAGCACCTTCTTCCTCGGCTCCCACTTCTACACGACGAGCAGCTTCGCGACCTTCATCTTTGCGACCCTCCTCTACGCGACCTCCCACGTCGCGGCGAGCATCTTAGTTTTCTATTTTCTTTGAAGTTTCGCACATACATTTCATATTTTGATTATATCATGATATTGTGGTTATTTTTTTTTACATGTAATGTTATTGTTGATATTGTGGATTGATAGTTGATATGGATGTTTTCTCTATATATTTTCTGGTTGAATGATTTGAAACAATTTGGAGATATTATGTGTTTGGAGATGTTGTGTGATTGGAGTTGTTGTGTGATTTGTGTAACTTTGGAGCTGTTGGGTTGTGCATTGCTTGCCTTGATATATTTGGGAGCGTTTGTCCTCATGGTTGTATTTTGAGATTTTGCCATTTTTCAAGGGAAACTCTGCCGAAATTTTTGCTATTCTATTTCTCTCATACTTCTTTTTCTTACGTTTTGTTTTTGATGATGAAGGGGGAGAGATTTTGCAGATTTCGCACTTGTTTTTGGGCAGTTTTTGTACTTGTTTTTGTTATAACAAAGAGAGTTCTTAAACTTGTCTTTGCAAACCTGCTATAATGCCAAAATTGTTTTGAGTCATATTGGTAGGGGGAGCATATAGTAAGGGGGAGCAAAAGCAAAGTTTGTCATCATCAAAAAGGGGGAGATTGTTAACTTGTAAATGTTTATTTTATTGATTTTGATGATAACAAACATTTTGATAAATTTGTTGGAGTTTTCATAATATCAAATAATTTCTTAAAAGCAAGAATTTTTCTATGAGTATTTACAAGTTTTTAAGAAACTGGAAAATCTCTGCAAAATGTGCAATTCTGGAAATAATCGGTGAACCGTTAATATTAACGGTTAACCGATAATATGCAGAGACAGGCTATTGTCTTAAGCCTTAACCGTTAAGGTTCTTTTTGTTTTTAAAGGCTACTGGAAATAACCGGCGAACCGTTAACTAATAACGGCTAACCGTTAATTTCCAGAGAGACATAATTTGTTAATCCTTAACCGTTTAGTGTTAAAGGTTAAGCTTTTTGTTTTTAAAGGATACTGGAAATAACCGGCGAACCGTTAACAAATAACGGCTAACCGTTAATTTCCAGAGAGACATAATTTGTTAAGCCTTAACCGTTTAGTGTTAAAGGTTAAGCTTTTGTTTTTAAAGGATACTGGAAATAACCGGCGAACCGTTAACTAATAACGGCTAACCGTTAATTTCCAGAGAGACATACTTAAGCCTTAACCGTTTAGCAAGAACGGATAGGAGTTTCTGATTGTGCAGGTCTCTGGATATTAACGGCGAAAGGGTAACTACTAACGGTCAACCGTTTATTTGAAATCCAGCATAACGGTAACTTTGACCAGCACAAACGGCTAACCGTTAACGGTTAACGGCGATCCGTTTACTGAAGAATTAGGCTATAACGGCTAGTTTTCGGCTCCAACTATAAATAAGCTCATTTAAATCATTTCAAAGGTTGATCACAACACTACCATTGAGCTTATACACGTTTATACAATCTTCATAGAGCCTTAAACATTTTCTTGCTTCATTTCATTCACACATCAAGCTTTCATTTGTAATCTTAAAGATTGTGTGAGAGAAAAATTACTTGTAATCTTTTGTTTGAGTGATTGTAAGTGTTGGGATACACTTGGGTTAAGAGATTGGGAATAATCTCTTGTTGTAAAGGTTTATTGACACCTTGGAAGTCAATTGTAAGCATTTGAGGCCTTGGTGGCTTGCTTAGTGGAATCCTCAAGCCCGGTGTGCTTGGAGGCGTGGACGTAGGCGGGGATAGCCGAACCACGTAAAAATCATTGTGTTTGATCTCTCTTTCCCTATCTCTTTACTTTTATTGCAAATTAATTTGTTAATTTCGAATTTGATTGTTTAAGTTTTACTTCATTATATTTTTAGTTGCTTAATTTTTAAAATTCCAATTCACCCCCCCTCTTGGGTTGCCTTGTTAGTTTTTCATCATTTCTCCATTTTCATTTCTCCATTCCCTTTCCAAATCACTCCGATAGAACCATTTCTAATCCTCATTAGACAAGTTTTACCTACTCAAGTCTTTAAATCAAGCCTTAAATTCAAATTTCCCAAATCAATAGCCGAGCTTACTTCTTCAATTTCGATCAGATTTTTGCCCTTCCTCGACCAAATTAAGGCTTGAAATCACTTCTTATCATCACTTTTAATCTTTTAATCAGTTCTATTTCCTTCTCTTTCATCATTTTCAAAATTTCCTCACTCTCTCCAGTTCATCCATGGCTGAAACACCATGTCAAACTCAGAGGAGAAAAAGGGCTCCAACTAGAAACCCTATACCACCATGAGAAACTTCTGAATTCGAACAAATTCATCTTCCCATAGCATCACTACTCAAGTGCTTCGAGGATTGCTTTATGGGTCGAAAGGTATTAGACTCTTACTTTATTGATATAGAAGATTCTAAAGAGTTAATTATTTACAGTAGAAGTGCTAGAACTATGCTTCGACATAGGAGTCTGCCATTAATTTTGATGATCAAGTTTATCCTAATCTAGTGCGTGTTTTCTAGTCCAACATGAAACTCTCCACAACCTGACTAGATAAGATAGTTATTCAAATTGGTGGGGTACCTATTGATTTTGATGATGAGGACCTTAATAGCTTTCTTGGTATACCAAATGAGGGTCATGAAATCTATACCTTTAGGAAATCTCTTTTTTTTGTCGACTTTGTTCATAATGATGGTGTTCGTAATATTTGTCAGCGCAGTGACCTTGGTGATGACGTTTGTGCTCTATTTTTTCGGTCTCAAATGTTACCTCTCTTCATTCTATTTTATAGGATATCATTACCCCGAGGAAAGGTCATTCAAATGAGGTCACGAGATGGATGCTGGGTCATTGGATAGTCTCATTGTAGGGTGACCCATTAACCTTGGATATGTCATTGTGTGACACATGTTAACCACCCCTACGATTAACCACCACTTGCTCCCTTATAGTATTATCATCACTAAACTACTGCGCCACTTCTACGTGCCTCTTCAGGATGCCGTGTATACTGAGACAAAACAGATTAGTCCGGAAGCCATGACTAATATTACCTTCTCTAGGAAGAACGAAAAATGCTCAAGACCTCTATTTCTAAGAACCTGAACACCTTGATTACTCCAGAAGATGATCGGATGCTTAATGATGTTTATCCTCCCGATCATCTTCCCAATTTTAGATTAGAAGCTCACCTTCCACCTCCTCGTCGACGATCTGTCCCCTAGCCTCCAGCTAATTCTGATACTAAGGAGCGTGAAATAGATATTGATCTTCCCTCCGTTTCTGAGCCTCCTCTAGTTCCCGAGTTACCTTTCGCTTTTGAGCAGCCTCCAGCTCCCGTACAGCCACTAGTTCAGATACTTTGCAGTAGTTGGCTGATGATGTTTGTAGGCTTTCTAAGTGGCAGCCACTGATTCTAAAGAAATTGGACAATCTCTCTCGAGACCAGCAGTAGCTCCAGTCTAGATTTCAGCAGTATTAGATTATTGTCGCATAACGCCACCTTCTTGGCTATTTCGGATACAACCCTGGCAGTATCTCGTCGCAGCCTCCTTCATAGTTTCTTATTTTCTTATTCGCACATACATTTCATATTATGTCTCTATGTATGTTTTGATATCTCTATTGTTTTGATTGGATTACATTACTTCTTATTGATGCTTTTGATGATGGATAATTATATATGTGTAGATTGATGCTTTGATGGAGTTGTTGGTATATGAAAACTTGCTTATCATAGTTGGAAGTGTTTTAATCATGTTTTTTATTTGAGGATTTGTTTATTTATAAGGGGAGACTCTGTTGAAATTTTTGCTCGCCTAACATAGGTAATATCTTTATCTTACAACTTACGCTTCCATTATATTTTTCTGTCTTTTCTTTTTTATGATGAAAGGGGAGATAATGAAATAATTTGATCATATTGATATTTTCAAATAGTTTTTGAATAATTTGTTTTCAAAAGAAAACATTTCATATTGGCTAAAAATTTGTTTTTTGATTAAAAATTTAATTGGTCACACTGATACATTTAAGGGGAGCATATATTTAGGGGGAGTAAAATGTTGAAAGAACTTTGTCATCATCAAAAGGGGGAGAATGTTAACATGTATATGTTCATTACATTGATTTTGATGATAACAAAACTTAAATTTTCTTGATTAAAATGTTGGAGCCTTTGATTAATAAACACTTCTTTAAAAGTCGAAATATTTTTCTAAATGTATTTATGAAATATGAATAAACCTGAAAAACATTCCTAGCGAAATTTTGTTAAAATGTATAACTCTGGAAGTAAACAGTGAACTGTTTAAAATTAATGGTTAACTGATAAATTCTAGAGAATGTTATTTTTTAGCCTTCAACTAGTTAGCAAAAACGAACAAGACAAGTTACTGGAATTAATCGGTGAATCGTTTATAACAAACGGTTAACCAATAATTTTTAGAATGGAATTTTGTGCTAATCTTTTACCATTTAATAGAAACGGATAAGCTTTTTTATTTTGCAGGTTACTAGAAATAACCTGTGAGCCATTAATGCCAAATAGCTAACTGATAAATTTCAGAATGTCATTCCATGCTAATATTTAGCTGTTTAATAAAAACGAATAGTAGAAATTTTTTTTACAGATCTTTGGAATTTAACTGTGAAAGATTAGTGACAAAAGGTCAACTGTTTATTTGAAATTTGGCTCAACGGTAAGTTTGAGCAGTTCAAATAGTTAACTGTTAATGGATAACGGCGATCCGTTTACGGGCAGATAGTCAGTAACGGTTATTTTTCAACTCCAACTATAAATAAGCTCATTTAAATTCAAATAAATGTTGTTCATAACACAATCTTTGAGCTTATAATCGAGATTACATTCTTGCTTCATTTATTAACATATTAAGTATTGATTTGTAATCTTAGATATTGGGTGAGAGAAAACAAAATTTGTAATTTTTTATCTTGAGTGATTTGTAAGTGTTGGAATATATTTGGGTTAAGAGATTGGAGATAATCTCTTGGTGTAAAGGTTCATTAACACCTTAGAAGTCAATTGTAAGTGTTTGAATCCCTGGAAGCTTGCTTAGTAAAATCCTCGAGCTTGGAGGCGTGGACGTAGGCGAGATTGGCCGAACCATATAAAAATTCCTATGTTTGAATCTCTCTTCCCTTATCTTTTTATATTGTGATTGATTTATTTGTTATTGTTTTTAATTCGTTTTAGATTTGCATTGAATTTTGTTTTAAAATTGAATATTTGTTTTGAAATCCAATTCACCCCCTCTTAGGTTGCACTACTAGAATTTCAGAGTGGCTAGAAAAATATAGATTCTAATGCACAACTTTTCAATTTTTAATGTACTTGAGCTCGTACTTTTTTTTTGTTAATCTTTCAGTTCTATGCACATGAATTTTTCATGCAGACATCTACACCTATGCATAACTATGTGTCTATGTCCATATATATTTATTAAATGAAGACTTGGTTCGATTCGTTTAATTCGTTTAGTAAAATTAATAAATAAATTGAATCGAATCTGGATTCATTTATTATTCTGTTATTCTATAATGAACCTATAGTGAAATGAATTGAATATAAATTTGTTTTGCAAAAATTATTATAATTAGTAAACTAAAATTAAGCAAAGTAAAATATAAAAAGATTACAAATTTAACATTCTATAAAATACAAACTTATTATCATTTATGATTACTATATTAGCCTTCAAAGTTTAAAAGTTTTTCATACATATTTTGGATAAATAAGTAATTTAATTAAACAAATTTAAAATGAATGCATCGTATTCGAGTCATTTATGATATATTTATTGAATGAATCCTAAATGAATAAATGAATTAATGTCTTGAAACCTAAATTCGATTAGTTTAATTATCGAATCGAATTGAATTCACCCACCCAAACATATTTAATTGGCATAGAATCGAAATGTATAAACGAATTCTGACCTAAATTGCCATCACTAATCATAAATTACTAATTTTAGTTTTTAATTTTACAATGCAGCTTAGATGTTAATACTTATGTCTGGTAAAGTCAGCATCTAAGTTTGGATAAAGTATACTCTCATGTAAATGGAGAATGTTATTGGGACTCGAACTCAAGACTTTACTAATTGAGATTATATCTTAAAATATTATTTATATATTCAATTAAGATAAAGTTGGATGGCAATAATGCGGGAGAAGAATTCACGGTGAGTGAATATAGCACGTTTGTTGGGGTGGGCCAAATTTTCCATGAAAATCCAAAGAAAAATGTGGAAGAATTTTTGAATTGACCCCTACTTTTTCTTAATGCCAATTGCCAAAGAAACAAAAAGTTAATTCAATAAATGCATCATCAACAATTCTCATTAACCAAAGAACAAAACAATTGTTGTGGCTTGACGTTTCACGTACCTACCGCTTGGCGCGTCGTTTTCTCGAATATTTATCAATATCTTAGAGTGTACGCATTTGGATACTTGGCATCGTATGCCACATAATTAATTAATTAATTAATTTAAATCAATCAATCAACTTTCTGAATAGCGAGAGAATTTCAATTCTTTTATTTTTTGCATGCAAGATGTGCCACCCACGTGGGCTCACTTTCTGTCGTATGCTCTACCAAAATTTTCAAGATTAGATAATGTTTCAGCGGTTTCATTATTTTTGTTTTCGTTGAGTAAAATTGTGCTAAAATATTAGTTGTTTAACGAAATAACGCAACTGCCAAATCAGCATTTGCTAGTGCGGATCTTTGGCCCCCATGATCCATCACCCATGTACCATCAATCTGCCGTTGACAAGTACATCAAAGCCCATCAGGATGGCCCATGATTATCTGTCTCGTGACTTATTTGAAGATTTTATAAATTCAATCGCCGAACGGTCAAAGACCCTGAGCCTCCATCTGAAAGTCCAAGTCCAACAGCCACGCTAGACTGTTGGCCCAGTGGCAAATTTAAGTTAAATTTGATATTTTTAAATAAGAGAACAAGCCCCACCATTAAAAAATAAACATCAGTAATTTTTTATCAGTTATAAACAGTTAATAAATATAAAATTTAATTTTTATTAAACATAAAAGCTAATAAAAATTTAAAAAAAATTCTTAAATATAGAAAGTATGAAATAAAGATCATGATACTGTCAAAAATGTAGGCTTTATTATTTATAGGAGAGGTAGAATTCCACAGTCAAAAAGAAAAAAAAGATAAATAGAATTTGGAGCAGCAAATGTTGAAGAGTTTGGCATCGTCAAGGAAGAAGAAGAAATATATTAACTAATAGCCAATTTTAGCTATAAATAGAGGGGCTCAACCCCTCATTTTCAATTATCACATTCTTCATTTCTCAATCAGTTTTGTGAGTGAGAAAAAGGTAAGAGTTGTGTGAGAGATTAAGAGTTCTAAAACTCTTGTGTAATTAATGAGTAGAGATTGATGAGTTTTAATACAAATTTTTGAAAAGGTGGGATTACTTGAACCTACCAATTTCATTTCTATACCGTCTTTTTAATAAAGAATCTTATTATATAAATCATTTTTAAAAAATTACTCAATTAGTCCCATACTCTCTTTCTCTTCTCAATTTTACAAGTTCTCATCAATTCATTCATATATATTCTTTTAGCTATAAATTATTGATATTTTTAAATAAGAGAACAAACCCCACCATTTAAAAATGAATATTAGCAAATTTTTATCAGTGGTAAACAGCTAATAAATATAAAATTTAATTTTTATTAAACATAAAAGCTAACAAAAATCCAAAAAAAAATTTTAAATATAGAAAGTATGAAATAGTGATCATGATATTGTTAGAGATGTGGGCTTTATTCTTTCTAGAAGAGGTAGAATTCCACAATAAAAAAGAAAGAAGAAGATAAATAGCATTTGGAAGCCGCAAATGTTGCAAAGTTTGGCACCATCAAGGAAGAAGAAGAAAGAAGAAATTTGAAGAAGAAAAATGGAGGCACACAGTTTTGACAAAGAAAAAAAAATATTAAACTAATAGCCACTTCTGGCTATAAGTAGAGGGGTTTACCCCCTCATTTCAATTATCTCATTCTTCAATTCTCAATCCATTTTGTGAGTGAGAAGAAATTAAGAGTTGTGTGTGATATTAATAGTTCTAAAACTCTTATGTAATTATTGAGTGAAAGATTGGTGAGTTCTATTACAAATTTTTTGAAAGTATGGGACTACTTGAACTGGCCAATTTAATTTCTATACCCTCTTTTTAATAAAGAATCTTATTATATAAGCAATTTTAAAAAAAAATACTCAATTAGTCTTATATTCTCTTTCTCTTCTCAATGTCACAAGTTCTTATCAATACATTCAGATATATTCTTTTAGCTACGAATTATTGATATATTTAAATAAGAGAACAAACCCTACCATTTAAAAATGCATATTAGCAAAATTTTTATCAGTCATAGACAGTTAATAAATATAAAATTTAATTTTTATTAAACATAAAAACTAATAAAAATTTAAAAAAAATTCTTAAATATAGAAAGTATGAAATAGAGATCATGATATTGACAAAGATGTGGGCTTTATTCTTTCTAGAAGAGGTGAAATTGCACAGTAAAAAAGCAGAAAGAACATAAATAGCATTTGGAAGCAGCAAATGTTGAAGGGTTTGGCACCGTCAACGAAGAAAAAGAAAGAAGAAATATAAAAAAGAAAAATGGAGGCACGCAATTTTGACAAAGAAAAAAATTGAACTAATAGCCAATTTTGGCTATAAATAGAGGGTTCACCCCATCATTTCAATTATCCCATTCTTCGGTTATCAATCCATTTTGTGAGTGAGAAAAAATTAAGAGTTGTGTGAGAGATTAAGAGCTCTAATACTCCTGTGTAATTAGTGAGTGAGAGATTGATGAGTTCTAATACAAATATTTTGAAAAGATTGGACTACTTGAACCTACCAATTTAATTTCTATACTCTCTTTTTAATAAAAAATCTTATTATATAAATAATTTTAAAAAAATTACTCAATTAGTCCTATATTCTCTTTCTCTTCTTAATTTCACAAGTTCTTATCAATTTATTCAGATATATTCTTTTGACTATAAATTATTGGTATTTTTAAATAAGAGAACAACCCCACCATTTAAAAATGACTATTAGCAAATTTTTATCAGTCGTAGACAGTTAATAAATATAAAATTTAATTTTTATTAAACATAAAAGCTAACAGAAATCCAAAAAATTTCTTAAATATTGAAAGTATGAAATAGAGATCATGATATTGACAAAGATGTGGGTTTTATTCTTTCTAGAAAAGGTGAAATTCCACAGTAAAAAAGCAAGAAGAAGATAAATAGCATTTGGAAGCAGCAAATATTGAAGGGTTTGGCACCATCAACGAAGAAAAAGAAAGAAGAAATTTGAAGAAGAAAAATGGAGGCACACAGTTTTGACAAAGAAAAAAATATTAAACTAATAGCCAATTTTGACTATAAATAGAGGGTTCACCCCCTCATTTCAATTATCCCATTCTTTGGTTATCAATCCATTTTGTGAGTGAGACAAAATTAAGAGTTGTGTGAGAGATTAAGAGCTCTAATATTCTTGTGTAATTAGTGCGTGAGAGATTGGTGAGTTCTAATACAAATATTTTGAAACGATGGGACTACTTGAGCCTATCAATTTAATTTTTATACTCTCTTTTTAATAAAGAATCTTACTATATAAATAATTTTAAAAAAAATTACTCAATTAGCCTATATTCTCTTTCTTTTCTTAATTTTACAAGTTCTTATCAATTCATTTAGATATATCTTTTAGCTACAAATTATTGATATTTTTAAATAAGAGAACAAACCCCACCTTTTAAAAATGAACATCAGCAAATTTTTATCAGTCATAAACAGTTAATAAATATAAATTTTTATTTTTATTAAACATAAAAGCTAATAAAAATCAAGAAAAGTTTTCTCTATATAGAAATATGAAATATATATCATGATATTGTCAAAGATGTAGGCTTTATTCTTTCTAGAAGAGGTGAAATTCCACAATCAAAAAGAAAGAAGAAGATAAATAGCATTTGGAAGCAGTAAATATTGAAAGGTTTGGCACCGTCAAAGAAGAAGAAGAAAGAGGTACACAGTTTTGATAAAGAAAAAAAATTAAACTAATAGCCAATTTTGGCTATAAATGGAGGGGCTCACCCCCTCATTTCAATTATCCCATTTTTTAGTTCTCAATCCATTTTGTGAGTGAGAAATAAATTAAGAGTTGTGTGAGAGATTAAGAGTTCTAATACTCTTGTATAATTAGTGAGTGAGAGATTGAGTGTATTGGGGTTCTCAGAAGTGAGCCAAAATATTACAATACTTATAATCCTCATATCACTAATGAAATATTTTCAGTCTACATTCGCTCATGAAGGTATGCTAAAAGCATAACAACGTAATTTCTCTACTGTTCTCTTTATGCTTATTCTTTATTTTCTTTCAATTTCATTTTAGTTGTGACCTTGCTTTACCCATCAATTTCCTAACAGTGGTATTAGAGTTACTAGTTGTATTTTTTGGAGTCGAAGTACTTCTAATATAAAATTACTATTTACATATACGATACTGTTTACGTATATGATACTATTCATGTATACAGTATTGTTCATGTATATAGTTGCTATTCACGTGAAACAGAGTGAGCCGATCCTAGCAAAGTTAATTTATAGTTAAAAACGATGGCGTCAAAATAAGAAATTGAGAAGTTCAATGAGAATAACTTTTTATTGTGGAAAATGAAAATGAAAGTTGTATTGAGGAAAAATAATTGCTTGGCAGCAATTGGAGAAATGCCCGTGGAGATAACTGATGACAAGTAGAACGAGATAGACGGTAATGTCATTACTGATCTACACATGACACTTGCAGATGGACTATTATCCACTGTGGCATAGAAAAAGACAACTAAGGAAATATGAGATACTCTCATAAAGCTATACGAGGTCAAATCACTACACAACAAGATCATCTTAAAAAGGAGACTTTATACTATTCAAGTGCCAAAATGTAGATAAGTGACCGATCATATCAATACCTTGAAAACTCTATGTGCATAACTCATAATGTTAGGTTATAAAATAGAGGAAAATAAAGGTGCGAAGCTTCTACTTCAAAGTCTACCAGATTTATATGATCAACTCATTATCAATTTGATGAACAACAACCAAGCGGATAATCTAGTTTTCGACATTATTGCAGCCTCCATATTAAAGAAGGAGAGTAGGCAGAAAAACAAGAAAGACAAACAGGCAAGTTCGCAGCAAGTAAAGGTGCTCTCGATGACGAGAGAGAGATCAGCAGAACGTGGCCAGAGTGGGAGTCACAATCATAGTTAATCAAAATAAAAAAGTAAGAAGAATGTCAAATGCAACAATTGTGACAAAAAAAGGCATGTCAAGAAAGAGCGTTGGAACTACCAAAAGAGAAGAAATGGTAAAGAACATGAGTCATCAAATGCTCAGGGGTGTGTAGCAAGTACTTCAGATGATGACTGTTGTGCAAATTTTATTAAACTTACAAGCGCACGAACCTATTGTAGAATAGATTAATGGTGACGAGTGTCGATTCCACGAGAAGGTTGATTTTAATTATGTGTAGAATTAATTTTCTTAAATGGGTGGTTGGATTTATGATAGAAGGAATTTAGACTATCCTAATATTTAAATTGGAATGACAGGAATAAATTAAATTGGAAACTATTGAGATAAAGCACTTGGGTATCTGGATCTGCATCAGCATCAACATGCTCTATGGGCTAAATATTCCTTATTAATGCCAATTAAATCATGAGAGGGGTTTCCATACCTTATGAACCACACTCAAATAAATATGGTGCTAAGGGTTTATTGTGCCAAATAATAATAACCTTGTACTAAGGTACCGGTAATACCAGGGTGGTATCTAGACAAGATTATTACTATTTATCGATGAAAAGTCAAAATATCCACAAATATTAGAGGGGAAGAGAAAATAAATTTACCAAATTAAGCCCATGGAACATGTTGAAACTTCACCTTCAACCCAAGCTTGAAAGAAATTAGCTACTCATATTTGAACTAAGGGTAAAATAGAAATTTATTAAAATATGTAGTAAATACAAGATGGAGTAGGAATTACAGAAAACTAAGCTCAAAAATAGATTCAGGGGTATTAAATTAGGGGGGAGAGCCCTTTTTTCTTAGATACATTGAGTAAATCATGGTCATCGAATTAAAAACAGTTCAGATGCTTAGAATTGCGTCACGTCATCAGTCAACAGTACATGGTTTAAACAGTATGCGGTTTGACCACGGTTTGCACAGTAACGCTATTTAAATAGTAGCGGCTTGAATAATAAATAATCTCATGTATGTGCATGTACCGTACACACGATTTTTTGTCCATTAATACGCTGCCACGTCACCAATCAATAGTACATAAGAATTTTAGCCTAATAGGATCGTGGCCCATCATCGATTAATGCCACGTCATCGGATCGTATATGTGAACAGTACCATGAACAGTGCCGAGCGTATGAACAGTGACATTTTTCCTTTTATACTCCTCCTAAGGTTTTCGACCGTTTTGAGTTCAAAAGTGATGTCCGTTTTGCTATCTGATCACTCGTTCATTGTGAAACAATCATGATGCCCCTAAAACAAATAAAATACTTAATTATAATATAACACACATAATTAAATAACAAGATAATTATATACATAAAAGTAGAGATGTTAGTGAGAATTAAAATGTAAAATGACAATCTTCTCCTTGATAAATATACACTTTCTAACACTCAACAATGACAAGATTCTTTACAGTGAAACAATAACTGTTTCAAAAGCCAGAAAATAGTTATCTAACGTCTAGGTGATAGACTTAGGAGCTATCTGGCACATGACCTCTTAGAGAGAATTGCTCCACACATATAAACCTATCTCAGAAGGATCTGTATCTATAGATGATGATCATGCTTTGGAGACTGCTGGTATTGGTACTATCAAAATAAAAATGTTTAATGGTACAGTTCGCACAATTTAAGAGGTACAACATCTCAGTCTTGATAAAGAATCTATTGTCTATAGGACAAATAGATAGTTATGGGTGCAAAACTCATGTGGAAAATAGGATCATGAAGATTGACAGAGGCGCGCTTGTATTGATGAAGATAGAAAAGATTAGTACTAATCTATTCATGCTTTAAAGGAAAACACTACAGAAAGCTGATATGTATGTCGCATTATATAGAGAAGAATCAACGATGATGTGGCATCTCAAACTTAGGCACATTTTAGAACAAGGTTTAAAGATTCTCTCTGAGCGAAAATTGCTTCTAGGGCTCAAATCGTTAAACTTACCGTTTTACAAACATTGTGTTACAAGTAAGCAACATAGATTGAAGTTCAATAAATCTGTTGACCAAAGTAAATGCATTCTAGACTTGATTCATTCTGACGTTTGGGAATCACTAGACATATCCATGGGAGGTGTAAAGTACATGGTGACTTTGGCTGATGATTATTCCAAGAGATATTGGGTGTATCCAATCAAGAAAAAATCAGATGTATTTCTATTGTTCAAGGAAAGATTAAAAGAGAAATTTAAGAGTTGTGTGAGAGATTAAGAGTTCTAATACTCTTGTATAATTAGTGAGTGAGAGATTAAGTGTATTGGGGATTTGAGAAGTGAGCTAAAATATTACAATATTTGTAATCCTCATATCACTATTGAAATATTTTCCTTTTGTTTTCGCTCGTGGACGTAAGCTAAAAGCCGAACCACGTAATTTCTCTAGTGTCCTCTTTGTGTTTGTTCTTTATTTTTTTCTAATTTTATATTAGCTATGACTCTGCTTCACCCATCAATTTCCTAACAGATATACTAAAAAAAACAGAAAACTGAATTAAAAAAAGTAAAATTGAGTATGTAGTTTTTGTAGAATTCAAAAAACAAATTATAAAATAGATAATTCAAATTTTACTTTATAGTTATAAAACTAAGAACATGTTAAACAATTTCTCAGTGAATCCGAAACCAAATTACAAAATTAATTTTAAAACAAACTTGATTCGACCACAATTAACTCACCTTATCCTAGATCTAAACTCGTTATGGGATACTATTCTTATTCAACCACTATCCATTGTCACAGCCTCTCTCTATGTCATAATTCTTCAAGCAAAATTGATTGTTGCTGCTACTGTGTCTATACTCTGTTTCGATTGGTGGCAAATCGACTGCTACTGCTATGCTGAGGATCGTTGCTGCTGCTTCTACTAGTGGTGGAGCTACTACTATGCAATAAGACTCCATGGCAAGTGCAACCAAGACTAATAAGGTTAAAGCCAAAGAATTCAATAAGAAGATGAAGAGAAAATGTGGGCAATGGTCAAAACTGATTTTAAAGATTAGGCTGAACTAAAGCCCACTACTTGGGGTTGATGTGAATTTTTACTTCAAATTTTTTTTAATTACTTTTATATGTACTTTTGTTTTGTTTGGCCATTGCAATGATGGTTAGTTAGCTATAAAACAATGAATGAAATATTTCATGTTTTAAGGAGCCCTTAAGTTACAACTCATGTAACTTACACTCACGCACATGTGTGTAAGTGTAAGTTACATGAGTTGTAACTTAGTGTTTACCCATGTTTTATATCAATTAAACTTGGAATATTTCTTGTCTTATATTAATCAAACTTATTTGTTGGATTTTGAAAAAAATCTATTAGTTAAATTATTACTTTTTAGTTATAAATATGGCTTAAATGTTTAGTAAAAAATGTTTTTGAAAATAATATGGCTTAAATATTTAGTAAAAAATGTTTTTGAAAATAATATTACAACACATACTTATTGTTTTTAGTCTTGTCAATTATGATTACCAAACACATATTATTATTTTTAATTTTAAAATACAAAATATAAAAAATAATAGCAGACTCATACTTAAATTCAAAATGCAGCAACTGTAAAACACTATTTTTATTCTCATTTTTATTTTTAGAAAATACTAATTCAGAAACAATACTGAACAAGTCCTTAGTTTTTTTTTAAATGGGTGTAGAGAGGAATTTAGTGTATTCAAATAGCTCCATGCTTTTGAGAATTAGTTTTATACTTAAAATAATTTCATGTGTATTTTTACATATAATATAAAATTTTAAAATTATCCTTATTCAATTAAGAAATAAAATCATTAAATTTAAAGAGATTGTTATTCTCTTAGGTGATGTTTGATTGGCAAAAGTAGGGATGGCAATTTAGCCCGACCCTATTTTTGGCCCGACTGACCCGACCCTAATTTTTAGGGCTTTTGGCCCGAATTTTAGGGTTTAGGGTCGGGTTAGGGTCAAATTTTTTAGGCCCGAACAAATTTCGGGTCGGGTCGGGCTTAACGTCGACCCGACCCGATTAAAAAAAAAAAAAGCCAACACACGCACACATCGCAAATTCACAATTCACACACGCACACAACAGTAGAACACATATATGCAAAATGTTTTTCATTTAAGCTTATAATTGAATCTACAATTTTAGCTAAATATATTCATGTTAATTAATTAATTATGTAGTTGCTGTAAATATTATATTGTACTACATATAACTGATATATGGCGATATATAGGGTTTTTTTAATTATTATGTTATAATTGTAAATTAAGTTTAATTAGATGGTAAGTTTATAATTTCTTAAATATTAATTAATTTTAATTTTTTTCATTTAAGCTTATAAATTTATTTATAATTTGGGCTCATTATATTCATAATGATTATGTAGTTACTATAAATATTATATTTTAACCAAATATAGCTTTATATAAGATTGTAAATATTAATTATTATGTTGTAATTGTAAATTAAGTTTAATCATATTTTGAGTTTATATTAAATATGAGTTTAGGGTCGGATTGGGCCCGACCCTATGTTGGCCCGATTCGGGTCGGGTCGGGCCTGACCCTAACTATACAGTGTTAGGGCTTTTTAAGGGTCGGGTCTCGAATTTTTTTTGATCGGGTCGGGTCGGGTTTTGCCAAGCCCGAGCCCGACCCAACATTTTGCCAACCCTAGGCAAAAGAGGAGGGTGGAAAGGAGATGAATTCATATTCTTTTATAACCTCCTTTGTTTGTTGGTCCAAGTTGACTAGAAATCAGTTTCTAAAGTAATTTAAATCTACAAAACTTAGGAGTTTTAATTCTGCACCAATGGGTAAGGATTTTAAATTCCTAACCAATTTTAAGACAAAAGTTCTAATATTATCCTTTAAATAAGTTAAAACATCATATTAAATAGTTTAATAGAAATAATATATATATCTATTATTTAATTAATTTAAAAATATTAATATTGACGAACAGCAATAGTCATTGCCGAACCACTGCCAATTTTATTTAGATTTTGAACATTTTGATGTAATTTTAGGGACGAAAAGCTCTATTTCTGCAATGATCCGACAATGACGGTGCGGCCACGGTGCAACATCGGTGCAGCGTCTCTCCTATAGTTTTTCCAGTGCGTTAAATTGATTATTTTGATTAAATAATAATTTATTTAGAAAATAATTTAAATTATTTAATTAGTTATACAACATTACTTAAATTGATTTTTAATTATGTTAATTACTTATAAGTACAATATTCAACTTATTTTATCTATTATTTGTTTAATTTTTAAATTTAATTATTCATAGTTTAATCTTTTAAATTATGTTTATAACAAATGTTGAAAGTTTAGTACGCAAGGTGAAGGGTGAATTAGTTTAAGAAAAAAAAATTATAATATTCTTTACTTTTAAAATTTTATGTTAAACCAAATAATCAAATTTAATTTCACTCCCTCCTCATCATTTTTCTTATCCCCTCCTCCCCACTCTATTCCTCACCTCTCCTCTGTTCTCATTTCTTTAAATCAAACATCGCTTTATCTGATCATTTTTACATAACTAATAATAATTATTCTAAAAGCTTCAACATTATTAAACTATACCAAAGTGTTGAGATTTAAATTCTTACCTTGAGTATAATTAAAAAAAAAATTACCAAAGTCCAACATTAACAAAATTTACTTTCTTTATAAAAATAAATTAAAAAATAAATCGTGAAAATAGGATTAGGCGCATTCTGTTCTGGGGGACGGCTATGGTACAGGGACTAAAAGTCCCTGTACCATAAAGGGGGTCAATTTATTGACCCCTTGTTGTTTGGCTGCCATCTGGCATCCAAACAACTTTTTGAACTAGTAGCAACCGGTTTTCCTTTGCCAATTTAAATAAATTTAAATAAAATAATTGATTAAATAAATAATATATAAAAAATAATAATAATTATAAGTAGAAAAAGATAAGTAAAGTAAAAATACAAAAAAACTTTTTAAGTCTATAAATATTTTGAAAAATAAAATAAAAAGATTGTTAACAAAAAGACAAAAATTTAATTTAATTTTTTGAAATATGTCTCATATTTAACATTAGATGTTTCATGTTTAATGTTCAATGTTTCATGTTGTTATTTTCCGAATACCCCAAAATTTTTCGTTTTTGCCCCCGTTTCATGTTTACGTTCATGTTTCAGGTTTAATGTTCAAAGTTTCATGTCTTACGTTTATTATTCACTGTTACAGAGGTTTCATATTTTTTGTTTATTGTTGCATGTTTTAAGTACGCTGTTTCACGTTTCATGTTTAATGTTTCATGTTGTTATTTTCCGAATACCCCAAAATTTTTCTTTTTTGCCCCCGTTTCATGTTTACGTTCATGTTTCAGGTTTAATGTTCAAAATTTCATGTCTTACGTTTATTATTCACTGTTACGGAGGTTTCATATTTTTTGTTTATTGTTGCATGTTTTAAGTACGTTGTTTCACGTTTCATGTTTAATTTTTCATGTTGTTATTTTCCGAATACCCCAAAATTTTTCTTTTTTGCCCCCGTTTCATGTTTACGTTCATGTTTCAGGTTTAATGTTCAAAGTTTCATGTCTTACGTTTATTATTCACTGTTACGGAGGTTTCATATTTTTTGTTTATTGTTGCATGGTTTAAGTACGCTGTTTCACGTTTCATGTTGTTATTTTCCGAATACCCCAAAATTTTTCTTTTTTACCCCCGTTTCATGTTTACGTTCATGTTTCAGGTTTAATGTTCAAAGTTTCATGTCTAACGTTTATTATTCACTGTTACGGAGGTTTCATATTTTTTGTTTATTGTTGCATGTTTTAATTACGCTGTTTCACGTTTCATGTTTAATGTTTCATGTTGTTATTTTCTGAATACCCCAAAATTTTTCTTTTTTGCCCCCGTTTCATGTTTACGTTCATGTTTCAGGTTTAATGTTCAAAGTTTCATGTCTTACGTTTATTATTCACTGTTACGGAGGTTTCATATTTTTTGTTTATTGTTGCATGTTTTAATTACGCTGTTTCACGTTTCATGTTTAATGTTTCATGTTGTTATTTTCCGAATACCCCAAAATTTTTCTTTTTTGCCCCCGTTTCATGTTTACGTTCATGTTTCAGGTTTAATGTTCAAAGTTTTATGTCTTACGTTTATTATTAACTGTTACGGAGGTTTCATATTTTTTGTTTATTGTTGCATGTTTTAAGTACGCTGTTTCACGTTTCATGTTTAATGTTTCATGTTGTTATTTTCCGAATACCCCAAAATTTTTCTTTTTTGCCCCCGTTTTATGTTTACGTTCCACGTTTTATGTTTGCTGTTCTACGTTTCATGTTTGACGTTGTAAGCTCACTGTTACGGAGATACTCATATTTTATGTTCGCTGTTGCATATTTTAAGTAAGTTGTTTTATGTTTGTTGTTCAATGTTTCATGTTCAATGTTTCACTGTAGTAGGTACTGTAGCAAACGGCTAACCCACATCTTGATAACGGCTAGCCGACATCTTGATAACGGCTAGCCGACATCAAGCAGAATCAGTGCTTAGTCTCTGGACACAAACGGCTAACCGATTCTCAAGATAACGGCTAACCGATTCTCAAGATAACTAGCCGCATTGCATCGAGATTAGCACGGACACTAACGGCTAACCATATCATATGATTAATAAATTACATCGCACATTATTAAAGTAATTAAGCATCTGACACATGCTGACATGGACGGTATGCAATACATTTTAAAATTTTTTAAACCTTATATCGTCTGATTGAGTTGATTAGGTTGTAAGTTCAAAGTTTCATATTTTACGTTTAATATTTACTGTTACAGAGATATCATATTTTATGTTTCATTGTTGCATGTTTGATCCATATATGGCAATTAAATAAAGTTTAAATCACGATTGATTATTTGTAGGAGTTGCGAAGCCAATGATGTCGGTTCACCGACAACTAAGATAACGACTAACCGTTTTATATTTGTATTATGAATAAAGGTAACCAACAAAATATTGCAATTCTAGGCTGAATTTACTTTTTAGTATTCTAGATCTTTCGTTTGGTTAGAGTACTATCAAAACCTCTTAGTGTGTTATCTTTAATTTTTATCTCTAAAATATAGCACTCGCTTCTTATTAAAGAAAAGTATGATTAATATATAAATATTCGGTTTGCGATTGTTAATTATTATATCAATAATCTTGATTGTTTCAATTTGTTTTAATTATTATTGAAATTCTAGTTAAGCAATGTATGCCTTCAATTTATTGATTAAGGCTTGAAAAAGTACTAAACATAATAATGGCTTTCAGCTAAGTTGTAGTGAAAATTGAAAATTTTCACATTTGAGTGAAATTTGTGAATTATTAAAGTGAAGAAATGAGTGTGCGAAAGCAATATATGACTTAACTATTTTTTTTTTATATATAATATATGACTTAACTATTAAGTTTGATAAAAGAAAAGGCAAAAAATGAGTAAAATACTAATAATTGCAATAAGTGGTCTCGCAAATAAATTCAAGAAAATTCTTATATTTTGCCGACGCTTTTTATAGCCAAAATCTCCACTATAAATAACTTTGAAACCATTTTTTATTCTATTAATTCCCATACAAATTTATAGCCAAATTTCCCCATCCCGCTAAATCAATTTAATCAATTTATTTTTATTTTATTTTAAGTAATTATAGGAAACACAATTTAATGAAAATAATCAAATTAACTATTCCTATGTCAAACATAATATTTTCTACATATCATCCTAAAAATCCACCAAAATCTAGTACATTATTTTCTAGTGTATCATCCAACCTTATTACAAGTATCACCTCAGGAAAAAAGTGGATTGATATATTGCATTAATTTACAGCAAATAAAAAGAGGAAGAAAGGTAAGCAGTTATAAAGTAAAAACTCAACACAGCTTATTAACAATGTATTTATTTTTTAGCAATATAACATTTATTTTTTTTGACATTTTTCAAATAAGTATCTTGTGAAATAAACATCCATGCAAATGAAATAAACTAAGCTTTATTAAAATATATAACAGGATAAATAAAGAATTAAAACATATGGTTTCATTCAAAAGTCATCAATTGTGATCACCATATCAATTGCAATCATTTTACAATTGACGGGTAATAACACAACAAATTTCCAGATCCCGCGTGGTCAATACTTATAATTGTTGTATAAAATTGAGCATGTTTTGTCACTTGCTCGTATTCAAAGAAAGCAATGTAAATGAAGAAAGAAATTTTTATAAAATATGACAATGAGCATAAAATGTAATCATACGTAACGATGAATATTAAGCGTAAAGCGTGAAATTTTGACTTACTGACGTGAACGTGAGCGTAAACGTGAAGCAGGGACAAAAAAAAATTTTAAGATTTTTAGAAATTAATTATATGAAACATTAAACATTAAATATGAAACTTAAAATTTAAAATATGAGACAAATTTCATAAAAAATAAATTAAATTTTTGTCTTTTTGTTAACATTCATTTTATTTTTTTTAAAAAAATATTTATAATAAAAAATTATTTTTTATTTTTATTTTAATTATATTTTTTTACTTATTATTATTATTATTTTTAAAATATTATTTATTTAATCAATTATTTTAATCAATTATTTATTTAATCAAAATCACTGTATCATAACCGTGTCCTCTGTTCTGCCGCGTGATCCTGTGTTACTTTTTCACTTTCTGTTGTCAGAACCGCGGAAGTTTTGTCAGGTACTTAGATGAGTAGAGTTTGGTGAGCGCGGGTCTCGGTAGTAATTATAAAAACGAAAACAAAAATCTCAAAAAATAATATTTAGCTTCCAACCAAAAAAAAAAAATAGAATCTTCTTGTCTCTCCGATTTCTCTTCTCCGACAAAAGAGTCCAAACCCGTACGCATCTGAATCGGGTCGCGTCGTGTCGTAAATCCAATCCAAAAAAAAAAAAAAATGGGCGTGACGGCAAAAATAGCACCGTCAATGTTGTCGTCGGACTTCGCCAACTTAGCATCCGAGG
Organism: Citropsis articulata; assembly: GCA_030449925.1. Taxonomy (NCBI): domain Eukaryota; kingdom Viridiplantae; phylum Streptophyta; class Magnoliopsida; order Sapindales; family Rutaceae; genus Citropsis; species Citropsis articulata. Next base: position 558,189 of record JASUUH010000110.1, on the reverse strand, counting down.
CCGAGCGCATGCTCAACTGTGGGGCCGATTGGCTTCACATGGACATCATGGTATGCGACCTTAACATTACGCTGTAAGAATTAATCGCTATTATGACGTAATAATTTGATTAGCTTATTATATTTTTAGTTTTTTTTACGCCCTGTTTGGCAAATCCTTTTTATATATAAATTCAAATTCCAGATTGATAACAGATACGAGTAATGAAATGAACAACAACAAGATCATTATTTTTATTTTCTTTATCTAATTTACTGTTTGACTTGCGTTGACTGCATCGAACATTGCTATTGTGAAATTTTCTTCTAATTAACGTGTTGTTCTTATTGTTTGTGTGCAGGATGGGTAGGTTTGATGCACATTCTCTCCATCGAATTAATATTGTAACCATTCGATTCGGAATTGTTGTTCCTTTTATACTTTGACAGATTCTATTTCTGTACTTCTGTTTAAGAGTTCCGATCATGGACTGTTTATTTACCCTTCTTTAAAAATTTTAGAAAATTAAGGTCTAGTGTCATCAAAATAATAAAAATGCTACAATATTTTGGATTTTGATAGTTTTATTTGGTGTAAAACAAGGAAATAGAGTTTCTGCGTTGTTATTAAACAGGACGAGGACAGTTGTATGTTGAAGCCTTGAAGGTGATCCTTATAATTTGTATGTGGGATGCCGCTGATGCTATAAACGAGTGGGAATTGAAAATAATGTCATGCAAAATTTAACTACACTGAATGACATTGTATACCTACTAGTTCTGTTGTCATTCTTAGGCCATAGTTATTTGTTAGTAAATTCAAGGAGTTGGGTTTACGAAATATTTGATACTTTGTTTGAATGTTTATTTATAAACAAAAGAAAGAATCGTGGTTGTCAATGAGGATATTGATACTTGAAAGGTAGAGCAGCTAAGACCGGATTCTCTGTTCGGTGATTCTGAGAGTAAGAAACTGTTAAATTCTATGAGTTTTGCGTTTTAATCTGGACGGTTTATGTCCTTCAATATTCACATGACCTTTCCTTTGCTGCTTGTGATAGTTGGATCAGTGCTGAGAAAGTATTGTACATTGTTTTTTTTTTTTTTTGTTATTCTTATTTTTTACTTTTTAAATGCTTGCCTTCTTTGTTTTGTAGGCACTTTGTTCCAAATCTAACTATTGGTGCTCCAGTGATTGAAAGTTTGAGAAAGCATACAAAGTAACATCTTTTGACTATCATTTCAAAATTTTTAGTTTTTGTGGGTGTGGCATGTTTAGAATCGTTACTAGATAAATATCATCGTTAATCTGTTACAGGGCATATCTTGATTGTCACCTAATGGTAACAAATCCTCTTGATTATGTTGAACCTCTGGGTAAAGCAGGTGCTTCAGGTTTTACCTTTCATGTGGAGATATCCAGAGGTCAGCTATGATGTTGCCTTCTTTTCTCTTTTTGTTTCTATTCTTATTGTCTTCTACATTTTTCTCAATCTCTTATCATCTCCTTCTTATCTTCTTATGAAGAAGTATCCTGGTTCATTTTGCAGATAACTGGCAAGAACTTGTCCAAAGAATTAAGTCTAAGGGCATGAGGCCTGGTGTGGCATTGAAGCCTGGTACACCTGTGGAAGAAGTTTATCCCCTGGTATTAATTCTTTCCTCCTTCGATTTTGAGTTTTTGAAACAGACTACTCAAAAGACAATAATCTGAATTAGCAATATGAAATTCAATTAAGTTTAGTTTTTTCTAGCTTATCATTCAGTAAACTGGTGGAATTGTCTTTTAAAAGAATCCAAACATTAAGAGTTTTGACCTTGTTATAATTTCAAAAAATTTATAGGTTGAAGGTGCAAATCCTGTGGAAATGGTTCTTGTAATGACTGTAGAACCTGGATTTGGTGGTCAAAAGTTCATGCTGGAAATGATGGATAAGGTGCCATTACTTTCATCTTCCCTTCTTTCTCTTTGTTATTATGGTCGTTAGTACTGATATGATTAGTATTTTGTCTTCTTGCTTGTGTTAACCTTTCCTAATTTCTTTATTCTGGTGGATGATTCAGGTGCGTACATTGAGAAAGAGGTATCCATCTCTTGATATAGAGGTGAGTCCATCTCTTATTTCATTCTGTAACTTTCTTGGAAGAAGCTCCATGGTAGATCAATTCATTGAATTTGATGTAAATGTTAATACGTCTATTGATTTAATCATGTTTGTTTTCATATTAATCTTGATCATTTTTTATCCATTGCTAGAAGCAATCACGTAAGAGAATTACAAGAAATCAATATTGATGCTGCACCTTTCAAAACTACTTGTCTGTGTCAATGATAGGACTTAGGGCTAAATGAGGGCTGACTTTTATTGATTATATTAAGAGAAAACAAACAATCTTGACCTACAATTCGAGAGTTAGGTCAATCTCTCCCAAAACTCTTAATGATTCCTAATACCAGACAAAACTCAACATAAACCCTAAATGACTCCATAATCTCTTATTTATAGCTGAACCCTAATTAATAATAAAATTAGTAAATTGCCCCTGCCCCTAAAATTACTAAACAGCCCCTGCCTCTTTATATTTGTCCGTAACATAAGTTTTCATAGGTCTAACATTACTCCCCTCCCAAAAAGACACCTAGTCCTCAAGGTGGAATCCAGGAAACTGCTGTTGTGTTCTTATCTGCAATCATCTGTGCCAACTCCATTGACTCCCCTAACCCTCTCGGCCTTAGCAAGTGTAGCGAGGCTCGAATTTCTGGCTTCAGTCCATTCATAAAATTCCCTTCTAATAGCGCCTCTGGAATTCCCCATAGACGCCCTGATAGTAACTCAAACTTCTCCCTATACTCCATAACCGGTCTCTCCTGGATCAGAGCAAAATATTGTTCATGCAAATCTCCCTCTTGAGTCACTCGAAACCTCTTCAACAACTGATTCTTAAATTCACCCCACGGCCTCAATGGTTGTTGTTATTCTCGCCATTGAAACCACACAAGGGCATTTCCCTCCAAGCATAACGCCGCCGCCATCAGTTTTTCCCTTTTTGAGAGTTCATTGATGGCGAAATAGCGCTCTACCCTATACACCCATCCATAGACATCATCACCTTCGAAAATAGGCCTTTTCAGTTTCCTTACCCTAGAATCTGCCCCACCCAATTTTGTGCCATTGGAGGTCTCCAACCTCCCGAATCTATTCCAGTTTGTGCAAATCCCGAAGATCCAGCCCAAAATTCTCCTTGCCCAGCCCCATATTGGGCTGAAATCTCTTGCTCAGCTGCATTCCGGTCATAACCGCTCCCTTTTTCGCCGGTTACCCCTCCTCCTAGCCATCCGCTCCTAAATCCGACCTGTCCAGACCCAAAACCGCCCTGTCCAAGCCCAAATCCAGCCTGACTCGGTCCATAGCAACCCTGTCCAGCCTGCCTTGACCGAAAATGACCTTGCTCAAGCCATGCATCACCCACAAATGCTGTTGAGTCGCGAAGCCCAACCAAACCGACTCTTGCGTGCCCCACTCTGGTGCCGAAACACTGATTCCCAACCCCAAACCGCCTCCTCCAGCCGCGTAACCCTTAGATCCACTATCCCTAGCCGCAACCCATCCTTCTTCACCACACCCTATGCCATAAAAGGCTCCCCTAAGCCATAAGTCCCCTGGGCTGACCTCCCCGACACCAAATCCGCTGTGAACTATTGCTCCTGGCTGTGTGAGACTGATGGTTTTTGGCCCTCCGCCCTCTGTGTCGTAGCCGAGCACGGGTTCCATGTCGCCAAATCCTTCCCCCGCCACACCGCCTTGGCCTGTTGATACTACAGGTGGTGGGTTGAGGTGGAGTTCTATCAATTTCAGTAACATGGCTGCCAGGGATGCAAATTTTTGCTGAACATTATTAAATTGCTCGTCAATAGTGGCCTTGAGCGATTCAATCTCCGTTTCCAATTTTTCTTCAAGCGCGTCCATTTTCTTTGCTATCATTGTCTCAGGATTTTTGCTCTGATACCACTTTGATAGGACTTGGGGCTAAATAAGGGCTGACTTTTATTGATTATATTAAAAGAAAACAAACAATCTTGACCTACAATTCGAGAGGTAGGTCAATATCTCCCAAAACCCCTAATGATTCCTAATACCAGACAAAACTCAATATAAACCCTAAATGACTCCATAATTTCTTATTTTTAGCTGAACCCTAATTAATAATAAAATTATTAAATTGCCCCTGCCCCTAAAATTACTAAACAGCCCCTGCCTCTTTATATTTGCCCGTAACATAAGTTTTCATGGGTCTAACAGTCAAAATCCCCATTTTCTGTTGTTTTGATCTTCACTTTCCATCTAGGTGCTCTTTGGGAAGGAATAGCTGGTATGGGATTGGGAGAAGTCTGTACTAAGGTTAAGAAATGAAAAAGTAAACGAAGTGGTCTTTTTCTCTTTCACACAAACCCAAAACCTGCATATACAAGTTCAATTTTTTGAGGTTTAGAATGATCGTATGTTTTTTCGGAATACGTGAGAGTGGAACATTTATATGAATATATTTTTTTCTGTTTGGTTTTCAGGTTGATGGTGGTTTAGGACCTTCAACTATTGCCGAGGCAGCCTCTGCAGGCGCGAACTGCATTGTTGCCGGAAGTTCAGTGTTTGGGGCTCCTGAGCCAGTCCATGTTATATCACTCATGAGGAAGAGTGTTGAAGATGCCCAGAAAAACAGTTGATGTTTTTGCGGACAAGATAACACCATGGCTCTACTCCGTTCGATGTATGTTTACAATTTGTGTACCTTGTCACTTGTCAAAATTTTTCTTTTTCTTTTTCTTTTTTCAAATAAGAAACAAGAAAATTTGTTACTAATCAGTAAACTGTATGTATAAGATACTATCATATACATATAATATTCTTTTGGAAGATAGTGCATGCATACTTACATTTGCAATTAAAAAGATTGTTAATAGATTTGGGACACAATACACTTAAGAAATGCATCCCTGATGTCACAGGTCGCTCAAATTTGACATACTCATCCCGTGAGTCCGTGGCACTGAGCTGAGAACTTAGGCGCAATTAGCCAAATGCACAGCACTATAGAATCTAGTCAAAAGTCAGAATGCCAGCAAATGCCTAGCACCTGGGAAATTTTTTTGTAAAAAAACTATCTCTAGTTGTTTGCTTGGTGGATTAAATCCGTGTTTTAATAAAGTGCAGTGTAAAATGCTTAGTAAAACTTAATGAAAAGAGATCATGATATATCCATCTATATATCTTTCGAATCACTCACCTTAACAGCTAATGCTACTTGACACATTACTTCATCATTAAGTAACATCTTTCCTTTGTAGGCAAGTTATGGGGGTTGCTTTGTTTCTGAGTTCGAATAGATCCAAGTCCAAGTGGCTTTTAAACTCACGAGATGGCTTCAGTTGTAGTAGCACACGAGTGCACACTATTATATAATTTATAATCTTCGATTAAAGATAAAAGTCCTTTTATGTCCCAGATGCTTGTTGGGTGGTCATCACGTGTTCTCACGTGCAATTAATTCTCAAGTCTCAGTTCTCTCAATAAGGTCCTTTTTCCTCGGTCTATTGGTGTTGGTACTTGGATCATAAAAGCACTTATTCCTCTTGTTTTCAAGAAAAGTACTTTTTCTTCTTCTTTGTGCTTGCAGTCGTGGAATGTTAGTGTGTGTCACTCAAATCTCCATATTCTGAAGACACTCGCGTGCTTAAAATTCATGCATTCAGTACTAATTACTTGGGGATTAAACACAAGCCACATTAAACACTCTTCTTATAGTACTTGAGATTAATTAATTACTTTCAAACGTTTATGTTATTCAAAGACTCAAACCATATACAACGGGTTGTACATGATTATGGAATTGAAGCTTATACTTTAATAAAATTTAATTTCTCCATATGCAAAAAAAAAAAAAAATTTATATACATACATACATATACACACACACACACACACACACATATATATATATGAGCTTTTAAAGTTAATTTTAAAGCTTCTTAGCTCATTACCTATACATATGTATATGGTAAAATCTCGTTTATTTCCTATATTATGACATTAATACTCATTTAATCCTTATATTTTTTAAAATATCTCAAAACATCCCTACTATTAAATTATTGATATTATGCCATTACTTTTTGTTCATTTTGACGTGTTTTTACAATATTACCCTCTTATAATAATATTTCTTTTTTTTTACTTTAATAAATAAAATTACCAATTTAATAGAAATAAAAAATATATAATAATTTTTGTGGAACACTCTGCAGAGGAGCTAACATATTAATTTTTTATTAATATCCAAAAAAAATGATAGTTTAATATTTTTTTTACAATATTAACTTGTTTGGACATACGTGAGCTTCCACAAAAATTAATATATATTATTTATTTTATTTTATTTTTTGAATTAATTTAATTTTTTTCTTTTATTATTGTCCAACAAAAAAGAAGCATTATTTCAGAGGATAATAGTATAAAAGCAAGTCAAAAGGGATAAAAAATAATGGCATGGATGTCAATAGTTTAACGACAGGGGTGTGTTGAGGTATTTTTAAAAATACAAGAACTAAATAAATACTAACTTTATAATATAGGGATTAAACAAGTTTTTGCTCTCTCTCAATACATATAGAGTCATTCTTTAGGGTAGATGTTTATACTTTATTTACAGTATTATAAAATACAAAATTAATTCTTCTTAGTTACGTTGCAGTGAATTGAATATTGACTCTATTAAATTATATAATTTAATAATAAATTAAATATTAATTTTATTAAATTATATGATTTAATAACATGTCTGAATGAAAAAAAAAATAAAGACACTTGTACTTGAGTCTCTCTCTCTCTCTCTCTATATATATATATATAAAGAAAAAATCTATGCTTTTTGTTCTTTCGGGTTGTCATCGGAAGAGAGGAAATTCTATTGAATAATAGAGATACCTAGTGGCCTATGGTATGGTGTGATGATTTACCATAGTGGGTACATTTAACTTTTGAAAAGTTGGTGCTTACTTGTCAACTTAGGAATTTCATGGCCAAATTGACCTATCAATCGCTAGTCTCGCTTTACTGCCTCAGCTTTAACATGCATGCACGTCTCCTCAATATCGATCATCAATATTCATCAACCTCTAATAACGTCTTTCAAAACCCACATCATTCCTATCCTCGTTGCTTTACAAAACTTGTCTCCATTTCATTTTCAATCTTCAGAAATGCATGCACGAGTATTCTATATCATTATCATTCATATATGCAATTTAGAGTTTTATTTTCATCCTTCGAGGTCCATGCATAGAAAGGCTACCTCTTTACAAATTTTCTTTTTAATGCCCATGTTGCAAACAACCGTAATTCACGTGGCCTGTTTTAAAATTCTTCTTTAAATGAAAGTATTTTGGTCATCAGTGACGTGATATACGTGAAGAATAGCCAGAAGGATCATCAATTCAGTGAACAAGAAGCGAAAGCAAATGTTCTCATGCATTTTGTCTGAGAGAGTCTGAATTACCCTTGATATACATACGGATGTCATAATTTTATTGACAAATTCTTATCATGTCTATTACCTTTTTCTCCCTCTCTTCTATTATAATTGGTATTCCTCAAAGTTTTACTGGATTAGGTTCAAGATTTTTCTACCTCTACCTAAGATTTTTCTTTAACTTGTTCGATGCACCAATTGACATGCACTTGTGCCACGAATTACAAGAATGTATGCACATGCATATAATCAGCAGTTGTACTTTGATGCATCTACAATTTAATTAAGTTCATTTGTTCATATATATATGTATCCATGAGCGACGTGACAAATCTTAAAATACTTCACATTTCCCTTTTATCTAGATAAGGCAGAAACTAGAGCATTGTCTTATCTTATTTGGACATGTATGGATGGATCTATCTGCACAATTTGGCTTATAAAAAAGCAGTTTCAAAAACCCGAGAAAGCTAATTATGAAAGTAGTTAAACTCAGGGTACTGATGGTGGTTATTCTGGATTCACCGGCCATTGAATTTTTTTTCTTTTGTAAAATTTTTGAAACAACTGCCACATCCCCGGCTTTTAGCTAATGGTATGAAGGCCAATGTTAGTTATAATTGCTTAACCCCAAACAGCTGGAGTCAGTGAAAAAGCAAAGAAGAAAAATTCAATTCCTTTGCCATCCCCAAGAATTCTGTCCCTCTACAGCTTTGCTAAATACTCTTATTTTAACCCCTTTTTTTTGTGTATGGATCCAAAATATTCACTCTTAACTTATAAAATCTCTTTTGTTTTTAACCCACCTGCTTTGTTGAATTGAGTGACAATGGCAACAACTCTCATCACTCATCAGCTCTACTTTAGAACTGCTTCTGCTGCTTTGTTCTTATTCATTTGTTCACTTGTGTCTCATTCACTTGGACAGAACAACAACTTCCCTAACTGCGATACAAATTCATCTGCAGATGCTTCAGGTTATCGATGCAGTGGCTCACAGTATCAGTGTGGCACATTTGCAATTCTCCGGACAAATTCTTACTACTCGTCTCTTTTCAATCTCAGCTTTTACTTGGGATTAAACCGCTTTGTGATTGCTCGAGCCAATGGATTCTCTGCTGACACAGAGTTCCTTCCCAAAGATCAGCCTCTGTTGATCCCTATTGATTGTAAATGCAATAATAATGGTGGCTTCTTTCAAGCTGATTTAACCAAAACTACTATCAAAGGGGAGAGTTTTTATAGCATTGCTCAATCACTTGAGGGCTTGACAACTTGTAGAGCTATTAAAGAAAAGAACCCAAGTGTGTCTCCTTGGGATCTTGATGATAAAGCTCGGTTGCAAGTTCCCTTAAGATGTGCCTGTCCATCTTCATCCGAGAATCTGCCGGAGACAAGAATCCTTGTTTCTTATCCAATAGGCGAGGGCGATACTGTATCTGGCTTGGCTGCTAAGTTTAACACAACCCCAGAAGCTATAATTGCTGCTAATAACAAATCTTTGGAGGGTTTTAAGCCTGAGGATTTACTAGCTTTTACTTCTATTCTGATTCCTCTTAATGGTGAGCCCGTTCTTGCTTCTCTTGCAAAACCCCGCGAGCCTAATTTGCATTTTCCTGAAACAAATTACAGCATCCCGGATATTACTTCACCTAAGAAAAAGTCCAAGATGTTGAAAGTGGGAGCTTATATCGCTCTCAGTGGAGCTGTTGTTGGAGGCTGCATTGCTATTGCTGCAGCTGTTATTGTGATCCTATTGAAAAAGAAGAAGCAGCAGAGTCCCATGACTAGCCATAAGGATCATAGAGATGTGGAGCTGCAACAGCTTAGTGCAAGCGTAAGAACAACAAGTGACAAGAAGGTGTCATTTGAAGGATCTCAGAGCACCATTGAAGGCCAAATCGTTGACACTGCAGAGCAGCATAAGCTGCTATTAGAATCCTATTCTATTGAGGATCTGAGAAGGGCAACTGAAAACTTCAATTCTAGTAATCTTATTGAGGGGGCTGTGTATCATGGCAGGCTCAATGGGAAAAACTTGGCAATCAAGCGAACAGAGCATGAAGTTATCACGAAACTTGAGATGCAGCTTGTGCAACATGCAACTCATCATCACCCCAACATAGTCAGGCTTCTGGGGACTTGTTTAACAGATGGCCCTCACTCATTTCTAGTCTTTGATTATGCGAAAAACGGGTCATTAAAGGATTGGCTTCATGGTGGATTAGCAATGAAGAACCAATTCATTGCCTCTTGCTATTGTTTCTTGACATGGAGCCAGAGGTTAAGAACCTGTCTTGATGTAGCCATGGCGCTGCAATACATGCACCATGTCATGAACCCCAGTTATGTTCATAGGAACATAAAGAGCAGGAACATTTTCTTAGATGAAGAATTTAATGCCAGAGTTGGCAATTTTGGAATGGCAAGTTGTGTTAATGATGACACCGAGAGTCCACAATTTTATTCAACAAATCCTGCTTCTTGGAGCATGGGGTACTTGGCTCCAGAGTACATTCATGAGCGGGTGATTGCTCCAAGCATTGACATTTTTGCCTATGGGATTGTCTTGCTCGAGGTGTTATCAGGGCAAACGCCAATAAACAGGCCAATGAAGAAAGATGAAGGCAGTGTCTGGCTTTCAGAGAAAATCAAGTCCATATTGCAAGCAGAGACATCAGATGAGCTTAGAGAATGGATGGATAGCGCATTGGGTGAGAATTACTCATTTGATGCTGCTGTCACAGTGGCCAATCTTGCAAGAGCTTGCGTTGAGGAAGATCCGGAAATGAGACCAAGTGCTGGAGAAATTGTTGAGAAGTTGTCAAGACTAGTGGAAGAGTTGCCACAAGGGGAACATATTTCAATTTGTGAGAGCTCTTCAAAACCTCTAGTAAAAGCATATGCTACAAAGTAATCAATCAACAGCAAATCAATAAAGCAGTAAATGCAGTTCTAGTTCTACTATTAAATAATTGTGTTTTTGAGAAGTGCTTTTTTGATAAGGGTGGTGGGATCCCGTATATATGTAATTAGCAAAGTATTATTGGACATGATGAAGGCAGGAATGTAATGATACCAGGTTCTAGAGTTTCTTTATCACATTCCTGCTCCGGTAATCTGACTGCAGCAGTAAATTTAAAAAGAATTATAAAATAACAATTTATTGATCAGAAATATGTTCTCGCCTCATTATTGAGAGGTTGAAGATTTAAGACTTTCCGTGTGCTGCGAGTGTAAATTTTTTTTCTTCTTTAGGAATTGATTTCAAATTGAGCTTTTGATGCATCAAAGCAGATTTAATTAAAAAAAAAAATCGATGTAATATAATTTATACATCAATTTATAATGTATTTTGTAATATAATACTAAAGAAATACTGTAGCAGTTAAAGATAGGCCATTAGAAAGAAAACAGAAGTACTTTAAAATGCTTAGAATAAAAGACTTCTGAGCTCTATATATACATACATGCTGCCATAAGACATCAGAGCCCAAGTTACAGAAAAATATTGTTTTTTATAGTCAAAGGGCTTCCCTACAGGCATGTGCAGGTGCTCTTCCTGGCATACTTTCAGTGGCCATTAAATTAAAAAAGCCAGATATTTTAGGGCACATTTGAAGTTAATTAAACACTAATGTCGAGCTTTGTCGATTTCTGTCGATTGGTTTTGATTTTGAACTCTTCAATGTCATGATAATTAGCACTTTTTTTTTCGTGGGAAATGGTTAATTAGTATTAATTTTAAGAGACGTACTGAAAGGTTCAAGTTTGATAGGCCAAAGCCTCCCCTTGAAATTTGAGTCATTTTCCACTATGTCATTATTTTAACAAACCATGCACTTTCAAAATTTCAATGACTCGTGTATAGATAAATTTGGATACTAAGGTAATTATAAATGATTAATTTAAGTTTGTGAAGTTAAACGAATTGACTAGGTAGGACAATTTTTTAAAGCTTTTTGTTTTCGTTTTTCAAGGTTTTGACCTCTACCATCAAATCAAAAACATAGTTTTTACTTACAGAAATTACTTTAAAAATACACGTCAAAAGTTTGTAATAAACACGCTCTTAGATTGAACTTTGTAATAATTAATCGCTTATTGTTACGCATGAGATCAGATTAAGATATTGTGAAAAGCACTAAAAAAAATGGTTAAATGGTTATCTGGAAAATATAACATCTTATAATATATGATCCATTTTTAAATCTTTTATATTATAATTAACTATACCCCACAAATTAAACTCCTAGATATCAAAAATATTTTTAATAATTTTATTTATTTGAGGTTAATATTAAATATTTGATTGAATTATTTGTTGTGAATTGACTGGTTTGAATAGGGCATCAATGTGGCTGTATATATTATTAAAGCAGCCGCAGCCAGCAGCAGCCCACCTCCTTTAATTTTGACAATTAATTTGTGGAAGTCACAAAAAGGCGGAACCTGCCTCGCTAACAAACTTTGACAAAATATTTTAATTTTTTATGGAGTAAATTGGAGTCGATCCAATACTTTCGGACCGCACTTTTACACATCGCAACACGCTTGGCATATCGAGTAATTAATATGTCACGCTACGTTTTATGCTTTATTTATATAGTAGATGGTGAATTTTAATAATTTTATAAAATTATTTATCTATTTAACAAATGAAGGTTATATGGTATTTGGGATATTAGTTGAGAAGTGTAATATTAAATTATTACCAAAATATTCTTTAAATCAGCTTTTACTATTTATTTGAAGAGTCATAATAATAAAAAAAGTTTTAAAATTGAGAAGAGAAAAATACTGTCTGATTTGAAGAATTTAATTCGAATAGTTTTTAGAAGTCTTTAATTTTGTATTATATTATTTTTTTTCATTTCATTATTCTTGAAGAACGAGAAGTGTTATAATTACAATTATTCTTAGTAGAAAAAAAGTTTGATTAAAATAATTAAAAAAAAAATTTTTAAAGAGTTTTTTTCGAAGATGACTTATTGCTCTATGTGGCAAATAAAAGAGTGACTAATTCAAAAAAAATGTTAGTAACTAAACTCTCACTCCAATCCTATATGTAAATATGGTCAACAGGCTAGGCGGTAGCACAGCACGACACAAGCACATTTCAGTAAGACACGCAGTATGGTACGACACACACGTGGGCTAGGTTGGGCTTAGAATTTTAGGCACGTGGGAGATAAGTCAAAGTACGGCACGTGAAAAATCACTTAATAGGCACGTTTTATTGGTAGGCTAACACGTTGCCCGTGGCCCATCGATAACATGTGGACCAAAGTATATCAACGTAAAATTTTTTAATGAGAAATAAACATAAAATGTTATGATTTACAAATATTTTGAAATTAAAATTTTTAATATATTTTATTAGATAGGCTTTTAAAAATTAATTTAAGTCTTAGTTTTAAAAAATTCTAATTGTTTTATGTTTATAATTTATTAAATTAATAAATGAAATTTGAATAATTTGTTTGAATATTTTAATATTTTGGCCGATTGAGTTAATAGATTTGAATTAATCATTGCTGTAATCTAAGGAATTAAATTTATGTATTGTTGTATTATAATTGCCTATTGTGAAATTAAATATATAGTTGTAAAACTATGATAAACTGATAATGAAATGTTAATTGTTCCCTTAATAAAAATTATAATTGTTGTTGTTGTTGTCGTTGTTGTTCACTTGTTCTTATTATAAGTGTATGGGCTGATGGACTTGAAAAAACATGTTAGGCATATGGTTTGAAAAAGTACAGGTATGTGGGCTTAAAAAAAAAGAAAAAAAAAGGTTGGTAGGCCTTTTTTAGGCACAGCCCGAGCACAGAACACGTGGATTCATGCTATGGGCCATGCTGGGCCTTAACAAAAAAAAAAATGGGCACGGCACGGCACTACCCGCTCACTTGATAGGTCATGCCATGCCAGCCTGTAGGCCCTAATGGGCATTGTTGGCATGACTCATTGGCCATCTTTACCTATAACAAGTTTCAAACTTCATCATTGATGGTCCAATAATTTTTATAGTCAAGCCTTGTGTTTGCTTTTCTTTTTGAAATTATGCTAGATCACACAATTCTCTTAACTAAAGCACGTGATCTTTATTCCTTTCGTGATGAATTGGCTTTCTATGACTAGTCTAAATAGATGGTAATTCTACTTCAAATAAATTATTACTCAGATTACAACTCATATTACATGAGACTATTATTGATATATCATAATCAGATAATGATTAGAACTAGTTTTATATTAAATATTATATAGCATTGTCTAAATTATAACTTTTTTTAATATTCGAAAGATGTATTACTCCACTCACATATCGAAAAAAGAGAAGACCATTAACATGTTACAAAGAAAACTAGAAGCAAGATAACACAAGGAATGATAAAGAAGCCCAATAATTCTAGAAAAAATGAAGACTAGATAATGCAATAATCTAAGATGATGACCAACATTTTGAGGTAATTAAAATTACGCTTGACATCAGGATGTTCAACATAACATTCTTATTAGGAATGGCAAAATACTCTATGGGTTTGGGGCTCCATGAGGCTCCACTCAAAATGGGTGAATTTTGAATTATTTTTTAGGAATAAGGTGGGGAATGAGGGAAAAATAATTACCAAATTCTTAATGGGGTGGGGTATGATTTTGTACCCCCACCCTCACCCCTATCCCCATTTTATATAAATATTTTTTCTATTTTTTATTTAATAATTTTTATTTTATCCATTACAATGTTAGTTAATAAATTTTCTTTTTATTTTTACTTGATATAAATGGGCTACAACTAAAAGAAAAACCTTAAAATATAATTTTTATTCAATCCTAAAACATTATTATGTTTTTTTCTCTCTCTTAATATACTGCTCTCGTTAAACATTTTTTAATTTTGATATTATTTGAAGATATTGTTTCAAATATTTGGAGATTTTTTTAAATAATATAAATACTTTATAATATGATAATAATTTTATTTAAGTCTTTAATTTTTAATTTATTGATATCATATATTTACATTTACTATAAAATAAATAAATGGAAAATGAGGTGAAGATGAGAAAATCATTCTCTATGTGGGGATATCCCATCGTCACCCCAAATTATTCTCCACGTGGAGATTCCTCATCTCCACTTTACTAAATTTATTAGAAAATAGGGTAGGGAATAAAAGTAAAATTTTTAATAAGGTGGGGAATGGAGTAAGCCTCCCCACCCCCACCTCACCCCACTCCACCTCATTGCCATCCCTAATTCCTATCCACGAGAGAGAAATTTTACTAATTCAACAATTACCTAAAACAATAATAAGACATCAGTATTTATTATAAAATTAACCTAGCTCCCTAAATTAATTAAAAAAATGAATTATAATCGCACTATGATTAAAGAAATCCTAAGAACATACTTAATTTAACCATAATTAAAAAGAAAAATATAAAAAAGACCTCAAACGAACAAAATTGTAAAATTTTGCTTACATCAATGGATCACCACCATTCACACGATTATGATATTCTAAATTCATCAAAAATATGATAATCAATATACAAATGTACAAAACGATCTATGGTGATCACGACATCATGATCCTAAACTCATCAAAATTTAGGACTCCATCACCATTGAGATCAAAATAAGCAATCATCGACTTACATTCATCATCACTTTTGAACTGCCCTAGTCTACTAAGCATCCTCTTTAAACTCATAGGCGTAATACACCCACAGCCATCCATCTCATACATCTTAAAAGCCTCCTTCAAGTCATTGACTTTCTCTTCCTCACCACCGCCTTCAACTAACCTAACAAAGTCATCAAACCCTAGCAGCCCATCTCCATCTGCGTCCAAGAACTCAACCGCTGCCTCCGCCTCAGCCAATAAGAGCTCCCCTCCAATCGCTTCAACACACTGCTGTAGTTCCGAAGGAGATATTTTTCTATCTCCATTGCTGTCAAAGTGATTGAATACACGCTCGTATTGTTGGTACTTCTCCTTCATTTCCCGGTAAGAAATATAATGCAGCTTGGTTGGTGATGAACCAGCCAGCGTGCTTGTGCGTAGATATAGATACAGATTCAGATATCAAATGCAAGAGCTACCGAAGAACTTGAAAACCCTAAGGATTTGGCAAGGAGCTTATCTTTATATACGGAGACCAGTCGGTGACGGAAGCCTGAGGAGGAAAGGTAGAAGTTTCCAATCGAGAAACCCACGCGTGGCGTGAGTTGACCGGTTAGCTTGTGACTTGGGGTCCCGCAATTTGTACAGTGAAGAAGGAAGACCGTTGACTTTTATTTTTTAATAAAAGAAAATTTTAACTGGTCATGCCATACCGTGATGCATTGGGAAATTAATGTTGCGGTGATGGTAATTTGTGAAAGGAATCATACCATATCAAAGTGCGAATTAATTGACATTATTGCGAGCTTGCTTTCTTTTTTATAAAGACCTTTTGGACGGGACAGCAATACCGACTTGATGTCCTAGAAGATTTTCCACAACCGTCAAAACTTCCATAGCCACCAAATACCCAAAAATAAAAAATACAAAAATAAAAAAAAGGAACAAGGACTTGATGAACGAGGTGGGAATTAATAGGGAGAGCTTTTTAATTTCTTTTCATATCCATTCTTTGTTGACTGCTTTTCATTGTTGAAAGAGGTGTAAGAAATTGAGGTGTACTAGAAATATGGTAAGGGAAGACGATTGGGAAGTTTACAAAAATAATTTAAAAATTTTTATAATTTTTACAATTGGTCTTCTAAATTTTTTATTATCAACATTAGATAAATATAAGATTTTTTTTCTCTAAGCTACCATTGTTTACAAACCAAAAGCAACTTTCCTTCTCTATTTTTATCAAACCAAACGCAGTCTTGTACTCTTGAATCATCACCGGCGACGGCAACGGCAAACGATGATGGAGAACGATAACTCCGATCAAATCCAGCCTAATCCATCTGGATCCAACACTAATCCAACACCAATCTACATCACCAAGTGGTAAGAGGTATTTTGTCAACTTGCAAGAGTTTCAGTGTGATTGTATTTTGGTGCGACAGGTTGAGTGAGTTGCACCGAACTGTGTCTATACTTGTCGTACAAAACCAAGATGTAGATTCACTCACGCTTGTCGCACGATTTTAGTGTAACAGGCTCACTCGAATTTGCCTATTCGTGCGACAGGCATGTGTGTCGCACGATTTCAGTGCGACAGGCAGCCTATCGCACCAAGGGGCACATTGCAACTCATTGTTGGTGCGATAGGTTGCCTGTCGCACAAATTTAGTGCGACAGATGCCTGTCACACCAACATACAATTTTTTTTTAATATTATATATAAAATTTTATTCTCTTTATTAGTTTTGTTAAATATGAACCTGAATTAAGAGTTTCTGGAAGAAACGACGTAGTCGGTTGTGTGCTTGGTTAACAAACGACAAGGTATCAAACAGATTATGCTGCTCATACGACCTCAGCCTCATGTCATACAAAAGAATAAGTAATGGACGTGGCTTGCACGAGCAATTACAGATTCACAGTTACATCAAACGGCAACTCCAAATGTTGTTTCATTCAAAAGGCTGGGTTTGTTGTAACAAACCCAGAACATGAGCTGGCGAGTAGCGCTACTTTCTGGATTCTTCCAGAGCTGTATAAAAGGTCTCTGAGGCTAAGCTGAGGGTTATGTTGCTCCTTGTAATACTCTCTATAAGGCTTGTAATCTGTAAAGCATCAATAAAATGGTTATGGCTTCTGTTTCTCAAGAGGATGTAGGCTACTTAGCCGAACCTCTATAATCCTACTTGTGTTCAGTTTGCTCCATCATTCTTCTTTTAATTTCTTACGAATCTTCCTTTACTTTGTTTCTGTTTCAAATCAAATACATTCGTTTAATATACAAGATCAGTGTGTGGAGTTTCTTGGGGATAGAATTAGAAACTATCTTCCCTAATTCTCAACAAGTTTCATAGTGCGTACTTAAATTTTTTTAATAATTTTATACTTAATGGATTTAATTGTGCTTCAATTATGTTATGATGGTTGGTGGGAGACGTTAGTGAATGACCGTATGGAGTATGTGAATGCTAAAAATACAGCTTTTTTAGTTTGAAAAAATTGTCTGTTTGATTAGTTTTTAGCAAGAGTATATGAGGTCTTATAAATAAATGCTAATGAATATAATATCACTATGAAGACAACTTTGAGGACCAGTAACACATTCTATCGTACATGCTCACTGCCTATGGACATATTTAATGATGAAATAGTGAAGGTTGTGTTGTATATGGCACCCAATGTGGCAAACTATGGATACATTCCTATATTTGTTACCACAACTCCTTAAGTTCCGAGCGAAGATCTTGAGTCACTCATTGAAACAGAAACTTTCTTTAGAGCAAACATGTATGGCCTCGATATTGAAAAGGAGGCGTTGCCCAGAGGCACCTCAGTCAAGACCTACACGCTCTCCCTACTAACATCCAAGTAGAAAATATACAATGACATGATAGTAGAAAAATTTTGGTTGCCAACATCAGTATACACTCCATAGTCATCCGGGGCCTGTGCATTCGGCATGATGAACATATTAAACAACTGTCAAATTAAAAGCTAAACGAACACAATTGTTAAATTTAAATTTGCTCACCGTATACGAGCGTCCAGTCGGAGAATCCTTGTATGAACGTTTAGAGAGTGAATCAATAAATCCCAATACGATTTCTTTAAATTCTTTAAATTATGACTTAAGTTCTGTTAGCCTAAAGGGCTACACATTATGTAATTTTGATGATAACAAACATGTGTTTAAATGAGTTAATAAATATTGTATTTCACAAGTTCACTAGTTTTTTAAGGATAATATTTATGCAAGTGAATCAAGTGAAATCAAGCTCAAGACACTCAACGGACAACGGCGAAATCAAGAATGAAGTTAAAGCTTGACGGAAAAATTATTGCGACAATTTCTTGTAAAGCCGGTATGATTTAATTGATGCATGATTTAGCATTTGAGAAGCTCAAGTTTTGTTTAATAAATTATTACATTTTATAAACCAAAATGTTTTATATTTAAGATAAAAGTATTTTGTGAATTTGAGTAATTTGGATTAAAATAAAAATGTTTCACAATCTTTGATTTTAATAAATATTATTTTGAATTTGAATTTAAACTTATTTGCAAAGATTTGAAATGTTTTGGGCCATAATGTAACTTATAAAAGATTGAAGGTTTAAGTGAAAGGTTTTGAGAACTTTTACATTTATGTTGATTATGTTAAAACTTAAAAAGACTTTTATGAAAAGTATTATTACATGTTGGACCATTGCATAATTTCATAAAGTTTTGGGAATGACAAGTATTATTTATAAATTCGGATTTGGACTTATTTGCAAAGGTTTAAAACAATTTGTGCCATACTATAATTTATGAAAGTTGGAGGACCCAAATGTAATTCAAATATTTTGATGTCCAAAATTGGACCTATTTGAAAAGTTTTGTGACTTTCTGAGCCATAGTATAATTACATAAAGTATTGGGACAAAACTATAATTTCGTGAACAGTGTTACTGTAGCAAATTCAAAAATAACGGTAACATCCTTTATTCATTCAATTCTTGATTAAATCAAGCTGACTAATAGCTTAAGTATTGGAATTTATACCTCTTGGTAGTTTTGAACTTTAGTATAAAAGCTCAATTAAACGTTTAAAAACTCTAGAAAGCCAAAATAAGTTTATAAAACATATATTGAGCTTCCATTTCGTGAATCATCATTTACTGAATTATTATTGTGCTATTATTTGTAAATCTACTCTTAAAGAGAGTTTCTTGTTGTAATTTCTTTTCTACTCAATTTGTGAGTGTACAAGTGTGAGAAACACTTGGGGTGAAGAGATTAGGGAGATAATCTCTTGATTGTAAAGGTCCATTGATACCTTGGAAGTCAATTGTAAACATTTGAAGCCTTGGGAGGCTTGGATAGTGAAATCATCAAGCCCGGTGTGCTTGGAGGCGTGGACGTAGGCGGGGATAGCCGAACCGCGTAAAAATCCTTGAGTTTGCTTTCTCCTCTCTTACTCATTTATTATTATGATTGTTTGAATTTATTGTTTTTAATTTGATTAAGGCATTAGATTAAATTGGTGTGCGGTTTGCTTAGCATAATTTTTAAAATCTCAATTCACCCCCCCTCTTGGGTTGCACAACTTGTATTTCAAGTTCATAAATGTTATGAACAATCTTATCCATTCGTTGTCTCATATAATCATTATACTGCTTTTGCTTTGTCCTCGACTATTACAAAAAAAAAATTCTTTATAATAACATATTATTATAATGATTTATATATGAGGAAAAGAAATTGTTTATAATCTCAAAATCATGTGTGTCATCAGACTTGGCTGTCTACTCCTAACGGTCATCTACAGGCATCTCATCCGCAGATGTGTCGTGACACTGCTCTGGTGTTGGGCTCGGCATGTCGTCATGCTCTTTTGATTGCCTTGTAACAAGTGGCGGCAGATTAATTGAAGGTTGGTGTTGTAGAAAGTAACATTTAAAATAAGTAAATGAAAAGTTAAAATTTCAATTAAATAAATAATAATACTTATTGGATATCGACCTTATGAACCCAGTTTGGAATACGTGGCATATAATCTTTCACAATCAGCCAATATTTTTTGTGACACTCCTTTGCATCCGGCTCAAGGGTTTGTAAAACGTTCCTTTGCCATGAATTCAACCCAAAATTTTAAGTAAGTGTACAGAACTCAAATTTAGTAATGTCAAAAATAGTATTATATGCCTACCAATACATATTACTTACAAGATAAGATTCGTCATTCAAGAACGAATAAAGCTTAGCAAAGTTTATTTTAGAAGAAGTCATGGGCTTCCATTGCACGATGGGGGGAATCTTCTTCTTCATTTTCACGACCCATGCTGACGGCAGACCTCGGATCGCTTCGTAAATCCAACTTGCAACAACTAAAGTGAAAAGGTTATTAAAACTACCATTAAATATTTAATGTTACAAAACTACCTAATAAAAAAAAAAAAAAACAACGCACCTGAACCCCGGACGTTAAGCCGAAACATTCTACTTTTCAATTTTATGATTTGGCTTTTACAACCGAGTCGTCTTAAATTTCTTGTCTTTCTCGTTCATTGCATTGTCAAGACTGTCGTATATTGTTTCCCATGACAAACATCCCCATGGACGACTTCAGATTATATCATCTACTATGTTAAAGCAATGAGAAATTGATTTGACAGTGTCATTTTCTTCCATTTAGAATTCTGTCCACAAAATAAAAGAGCGCGATCTTTAATGCATCAATGTCATCCATAGCCTTGAAGTCCAACTCCTCAAATAATAAATCGAACTGCTTAAGATTGATGTTGCGAAACAAACTATCAAAATACGTATTCGATGGCTTATGCTTTTGTTACAGCATAGCAGGCGTGTCGCTCACGCTGCCCCTACCTATAAGCACTCATGACAAGCGCCCGACACGCGCATTGTCGCACGATCGCCATCACTCCGCTTTTTCACCCCCACGCAACCATGCAATCAACATCACAAACCCTTCAATCTTCACTCACCGTCACCATCACAATAAGAAAACTACAACATAGAAAAAGAATTAAAATAGAAATCTAGGGTTTTTGACCTAACCTTTGATTTCAGCTCTTGACCGAAAATTTGGTGATGTTGGTTGCCGAGAATGGACTCCGAGAAGCCGCCGACGATGAGTGAATACCTTGGAGAGAAATCTTGGGGGGTGGGGGTGGGGGGGGGGGGAGAGGGAGGGAGGAAGCTTAGTGGAATGTTTTTGGCACTTGAGAGGGTTTTTGGCTAATGTTGATAGGAAAAAAATTTGGAGGTCCAATTGTGAAAATAGCAAAAACTTTTAAGTTATTTTTGAAAATTTCCCAAGAAGATTCGTTCATGGATTTAGAAAACAAAAAAGTAAATTAAAAATTTGTAAAAGCATCTGAGATTCTACTTAGTTCTAATTAACATTTGATTAAGAACTTTTTTTTTTCCAGATTATCTTTCAATTGAATGATAACAACAATAACCTTTTGTAAAAGCTGTACATATAAATTAAATTTATAATTTTATTGATATGACAAGAATTCTTTTTCCCAAAGATTAAATAGACAAAAACAGAGGGCTAAGAAATCTTATTTGAAAGTAGATGCTTTATTACTTTAATTATTACTTAACTCCACAATTTATAAGATAGAGCATACTACTAATACTTGATAATTAATCAACTTATCAAATAAACTATAATGCCATTGGACCCCCTAGCCCAATGTTGAGAATTCACATGCACAGCATGAGTTCAAATTTTAAAGGGACAACTTCTCTTATAGAGGACGTGTATATTTCTCGCATGAGTTCAAATCACCGCAGCAATTTTTTTTTTTTAAAAGAAAAGATTTTTCTCCAATAATTGTGGGAATAGATTTCTAGTTATATTGCTCGGCATCCTTTCGGTGAGGTTATGTATATTGGAAAAAAAAACCACATAACAATTAAAAAATAACCATGCAAATCAGAAGGCAATGCGGAATTGTACGATAAACATACAAAAATTAATATTTCATTTTGGGCTGCCCAAACCAGCCCGTCTAGCTCAGTCGGTAGAGCGCAAGGCTCTTAACCTTGTGGTCGTGTGTTCGAGCCCCACGGTGGGCGCAGTTATTTTTTTATTGCGGGATCTCAAGGATGCCATTGCTAAATGTTCAGTCCAAGATGATGTAAAGGCTGGCATTCCATGGGACTCGTCTCGACCGAAAGGTAAGAGTAATGAGAGCCTTAACTGGTCAAGAGCATGCTTGATGTCTTGGTTTCTGAATTGTTCAGGATTTCTATTATAAAAGGTCTATCAGCTGCGAATATGTTGGTAACTTGCGTAGGGGACGATCAAACACAAGCAAGGAACTTGGTTTTCAAGCAAAATGAGGCCATGGTTTAAGAACCCTAGCAAACAGGACATGGACATGCATGAGCATGCATGTATGCTTTTTCATTCTGCCTAAAGAGAATCAGTCATGACTCTGTTATTCAATTCCTTGGGGTAAAGTGAAAAAGAAAAGAAAGAAGAAGAAGAAAAAGAAGATTCCCATGACAATATCCATTTCTTCTATAGCTAGTATTTGCCAGTCATTGGCTAGCAAGAGATTATGTGACAAGCTTACTGGTCCACCAACTGCATCAATCTTTTTGGACAAAAGATAACTCTCTTATAACTCAGGACTTCAATGGCTTCACCATTGTCCGAAAATTGACAAGTAGATGCATATTACTCAAGTCACAAGACAATATACCAGGCTGTGGGAATCTTGAGGGTCATACATCTCTTTTCTTTTTTTTCTTTTTTTTTGTTGGTATGGTAAATCATCCAGTATCCGGAGACACATCTCACATCTTTTCTCTTAACCTCTTTTGCAAGCAAGATATGTTAGTTGTACAGGTCCAGTTTTCTTTTTAATATGTAGAGAAGTAAGGTCACTTGTATATTTAATCAAAGTTAATTTATGCTTCACATTCACCAATAACTTGAGCAATCTGGTTCTTCCATGCCACATTGAATTTACGGAAAAAGAAAAGAAACTAGATTTGGTAGGTTAATAGTATCTTTTTGATAAGGGAAAAAAAAAAAAAGAACTATAAAATACATTTATTTCATACCTGGACTTGGCCAACTTGTATCACAAACTAAGCAAAAACAGATTCTTGGCTTATGCAAGATTCAACTAAATTAAATTTGGTTTACACAGCATTCAGCAATTTGATCATTTAAAAGGAGGACTGGAAAACAAAGTCTGAAGGATAGCCAGAATCAAAAGGATAGTGCCAACAACTTGAGAAACAACAGCCCAAGGGGAGGCGCAATACCTGTGCGTGTATGCATATCTCAAACGAGAACTCCAATGCCTGCAGTACAGGTTCACTTCCCGGCAAACAGGAAGATAATAAAAATTTTTGACACGAGCATCGTAGTACAGCTTTTTGAAAAACTGAGTTACATCCCCGATATTCAGCCAGTTATCGATAAGGTGATACTCGAAGAGTAACTGTACATCTTTATTGGTGTCAATGAGACTATCCATGAGCTTGGCATAAGAAGTGACTATTGGTTCATAATTCGGACAGCATTGCTCAAAGCTGATGAGGTTCCTGAAAAGAGTTTCTGTTGTTTCCTGGATAAGCAAAGGTGGGATTTCAAGGACACCATTACTTCTGAATTTTATATCGAGGATACTAGCTGATTTTACTCTCTGTAACTTGATTCCGGACTCCTGCATCGTCATGGCAGAAGGGCAAATATCCCATTCCCTTTCTCCATTACTGCGTCTGGATCCGTTTTCCAAAGGCAAAACCAATGAATCCCGCAGTAGGTCAAGAATATGGTTGATGTTACGGCCTTCGAATTGCCCTGGCTTTGTTTCAGGTTTTCTAGATGAGAAGATGTTAGCGAAGTAGTCAAGAGTAAGTGTAATCAAAGACCGTCGTTCAGAATCAGAAGCCATTGTCAAGCTGAACAAACGCTCAAGAACTAGCCAAGGAATTTGGTTTTCAAGCAAAATGAGATCATGGTTTAAATATTCTAGAAAACAAGACATGGCAAATATAGGATCATCAGGCTCTTTTGGTAAAATACCAGAGTCTTTGCGGAATAGCTCAATAATGAAGCAACCATCAAGCAATAAAACTTCTATAAATTCTTGATCATCCAAGTCAATCGAACCTGCATAGCACTGTCGAGCAGGATCTTTGAGAGAAGCGATGGCATCGACGAGCTCCCTCCATTTGAGATGTGGATCCGGTGATCTTCGGAGGAGGCCTTGCATGTACTTCCATTTGATTCTTTGTGTAAGTTTGAGTTGTTCATCTTTACAGTGAAAAGGGCCAAATGAAAATGCATTAGGGATGTATGCGCTCTCATTATGCCTGAGGAGAATTTTCGGGGTCTTGAAGATGCTAACATTACTTGCCATGGCGAGCTTTTCTGCCATCATATCATCAAAGGAGGATTCCAATAGTTTTACATCAACCACGATCTGATCCCTTTCTGCCATAGCAGTGTTCTTCTACTTCCGCCTGGGTTCAACAAGAATCAGAGTGAGAACTTGAAAAGCTGAACATTCATACTTCAAGTATATTAAAAATGCTAATGAAACAGTACTCATTTAAATTGCACATACTTACAATTTACAAATTTGATTCCTGTTCTGATTTATGAATCAAATCTTCATGAGTCCCCACTCTATTCTTGAGCAACCTGCACAATGTACTTTTTTTTTTTTTTTTTCTAATTAAACAAGTTTGAGGGCGTTAGCAAGAAAATGCAATGAAACCTTGACCATGCATGAAGTACTGAAGCAAAAAATGATCTTTATATGCGTGTTAAAGGATACAAAAGAAGAAGGAGAAGGGATTTATTTATTGTTGCAGGTATGCAATGCCTTTCGCTGATTAAAGATTTTAAAGACAAATCAAAAGCGCATATGAAGAATATGTGGGATTTTGTATCGAACAAGTTTACTAAAGTCGGTAAAGTTCGCATGTATAATGTGAAATCATCATTTGGAGGCAATCATATAACGTCAGCTAACAGAAATTTTAAAATATAATACAATCGACTAATACACGTATAATAATTGTAATTAAATTTAATATAACCTAACTTGCATGATAATTTATTAAAATAACTATACACATTTCATAATATGATCTACTTATTATATAACTGATATGATATCTTTAACATATTCTAAAATTTCTCGTGAACTAGAGATGAAAAGTGAAAAAGCATTATTAAAAATACTAGTCCTGGAGAATTTATACTTTGCTTTGGCTAGTAAAAAGATATTGAAAACGCCATTTTTCTTCTTTTATTTTATTTTTCTCCCTTTTTCCAGAATTTGGGGATTCAAATACTTGACACATTGAGGCATTGATAGGTTTTGCCATCGAAAGTCGGAAGTCCATCGAGACTTGGTCGAAAATTGTAACCCCTTGGAGGAATATTTAATTATCTACAACCACCATCCATATTTGTGGAAAAAGAATTATATCGAGTTCTAATATGGATTTGAACTTGTAGTCTACTTTGTCCAGAGAACAAGTCTGCTATTGAATTAAGGATTTACAGGCTCAGTTTGCCATATTTTTCAATTAGAATTTATTTAGGTAGTACTTTATTAATAAAATTTTTGTCTCAAAAAAATTAGTTATTTATCTGTTGATGAAAAATTTTATAAAAAATTATAAAATTATTTTGATAAATAAATTTTTTAAAGTTATATTATTAAAAGGAATAAATAAGATGGTGAAATAAATGAATTATGTTTTAGATAATTTAACATTTTTAAAAATTTTCTAACCATTATTTTCAAAAACCCATAAAAGATTTATAATTAGAACTTTTGCTAATAATGGTAAAATAATTTATTTAATCATTTGTTGAAAATGTTAAAAATGCAACCAAACAACATAAAAAATTATTTTAAAAAATTTTAAATTAAATAAACATTTTTAGTCATTAGATTACTGATACCAAACATGTAATTGTGGCGTTCTAACTTCTAAGACAAGGAAAAATATAAAGTAAGATATGTATTAATAATTAAAAAATGCCTGATGTGTAATAACTTTTTGGTCTCTGTCAACATAAAATGGGTGAACTAATTTTTTTTTAATCGATTCTTAAAAGTAGGAACGAAATATTAATTTCCATTAATTGTTATAAAATTAAAGCGCACTAATGATGGTAATGGGCTTTCTTTCATTTGAGATGCTTTTGTGACCTCTGGATGGGATTCTAAAGGTCACGGTTTTGCTGCAAATGATGGCAGCAAAAAGTTAAACAAAAATAAAGCAAAGGTCATTGGATTCAATCCCGCAGCTCCAATCCGTTTCCAAAATAATATTATAATAAAAAATCTCAGATCAGATGACATTCCCCATTACTGAAACCGGGTTCCAGCTGGCTTGCAGCGGTGATTTGATACTCAATTTTTTGTTTTTTAACGATCCAATCATTAGATTTCAACTTCAACCTAACAGTAAGAGTGGCATTATGAGTTAGGATTTGTTTATTTTATTTTATTTAATTCAATGTGAATTAAATGAGTTTAAATTTAAAAAAATTGATTCGTTTAATAAATAAATGAATTTTGATTCGATTCGCTAATTAAACGAATCGAATATGAGTTTGAAGATATTAATTCGTTTAGGATTCGTTTAATAAACGGATCATAAATGAATCAAATGCAAGTCGATTTATTTAAATTCATTTATTATTCGTTTAATTAAATTATTTTTTTGTCCTTAAATTTATTTGAAAATTTTTTAAAATTTGAAGGTTAATATTGTAATTTGAATGATCGTATATTTAATCCTAGAGTATGGTTTGGGTTATTTGTATTTTGTTGTAGGATATTAAATTTGTGTTTTTTTTAATTTTATTTTGCTTAATTTTGTTTATTAATTATATTTTTCTAAACGAATTGTACATGAATCTTGATTCAATTCAATTTATTTATTAATTCTATTAAATAAATTAAACGAATCGAACCGAATATTTATTTAATAAATGAATTAAATCCAAGAAATTTTAATTCGTTTAATAGAAAAATTCAATAATCGAACCGAATATTTATTTAATAAATGAATTAAATCCAAGAAATTTTAATTCGTTTAATAGAAAAATTCAATCATTCGCTTGTATTCGAACGGCAAGGATCTTGGTTACTAATGTTGCACCCCTCTCTTTCATAAAAGAAATAAGAAAAGGTTAGGTTTCAAGATTTTGGCATATAAGTCCATTAAATTATTTTATGATCTTTATATGGGTCAATGGTAATTTGGTAAGATGAATATATGTAGATATTAAAATATGGATGGATTATTTTAACTTGCTAAATACTTTCCACACCCATTTATCTAAAATATCAACTACAAAAAATTTCCATTTTTTATTATAATTTTTTTAAAGATAAAATACCCATTTAAATGTTTTACTATTTAAGATAGTATTACTTATAATGATAAATAATTATTTTAATTAGATAAATCAAACTTGACTTTTATTTTTATATACTTGTTCAACATCAAATAACCTTATAAATCTCATCTCTTTCATAATTTTTATTTAAGATTTTTTTTTCTAAATCACACAAAATTTTTAAGACCTTAATCCACTTAATCCTCCATAAAATTAAGTTAGTATGGTGCCAACTAAAAATTTCAGCAGAATATATAATAGTTTATGTAAATAAACTTACCTTTTATCGTTGATTATGCATTTGATCGATAGTCATTTTTATAATTTATGGTGTCTGCGTTTCTATATTTACATGATTAATTTGTGAATATTCACATGAAAAATGAAAATATTCTGGTGGTGATTGATGAATTTGTAAATCAAAACTTTTTTTTTGGCAATTTTTTTCATCTCTAAAGAGATAAACTTCAAAACAAATGTTGACCTTCCATCAATGTTATGATCCTTATTTTTTTCTTATACTAGAAAGATTAGTTAATGAAGAACAAGAAGATGGAGGGTAAAAAAAAAGGGAAATTTTATGGATCTAACCACTTAAAAAATAATAATACTATTTGGTGGGTGTGTAGAGGAAATTAAAATCTATAGACATTTTTTAGTAGAACATCCCTTTAGAATTCTTATCATAAATCTAAAAGCTCGTGTAGAAAGCTTCTGTTTGCTCTCAATTACATCACTCAAATAAGCCATGCACTATGATTGGAATGCAAATTTTGATGACTGGATTTTCCAGTAGCTCGCCAATTATTTAGAATATAGAAAGTAAACTGCAAATATTACCAATATCAGTTTTTGGAAGGATTAACTAGATTAGTGAAATGGCAGTTCTATATGTCGACAAAAGAGCACTAAGGGTATGCTTTGTGTGCAAAATAAGATATAATAGGATGGGATGAAGTAGGATATGATTATATTTAATACTATCTCATATTTGGTGATTGAATAAAATTACGATTACAATAATGCTGTTTTGTTTAGTGTAACATAGGATAGACAAGGTTTTATGTAAAATTTGACGATATTAAAATGAAAAATAAATATTAAACAAATGTTTGGATAGTAATTTAAATTTCATTATAGAGTTTATAAACAATATTTTCAAAATAATAAATTTATATATTTAAATTTAAAATTATGTAAAATTACTTATTTCTTATCACATATATGGAGCTGAGATAATATTTGGAAAAATGTTATCTCAATTATTTACTTACTATGAAAAAAAATAAATTGTATAACATTTATTCTATTACTTATATTTAAAATATAAAGAATCTATAATAACTTAAATTAATAGATTAGGTGGACTCATCTTTCAAAAGGAAAAATTAAGATTAACTAATTTTTGGGGTTTCCAACATAGTCCTTTTATCTCATGTTGTTAGCATAAGATATAGTCTAAAAACTTATTTGAAGGTCTCCTTAGAGCAAAAAAATATTATTATCATATGATAATTTAGTTGGTACAAGCTGTATTATTCTTAGTTCACTTATTCATGCCACACACTATATTGGGATTAACTTTTAGTAAAATAAGCCTATTTCACCATCTTTAACCACATTCAGCATGCCCTAATTGTTTAGATCTTGTTATAGAAAGCAAGATATACATCTTTTCTTATTTTGTAGTTTTTTTAAAAAAAAGTATAAACGCAATAGATTTCTTTTAAGAGAATGCAAGCATTATTTTTATGAGATTTTTTGTTTAAGAATTAATCTAATTATGTGCTTAGAAGACTCTCTATGTTTTTTTTGTTGTTGATATTTTAGAAGAATTATATGTTTGATAATGAATAAATTAAGATTTCAGTAGAACATAATGAGTGAGAGAAAATATTCTATTAGAATTTTAAAATTATCATATTTTAATTGGGACTTATTATGTAAAACTATTGAAAATTATAGTTTTTAATATTACAAAAAACAATAGAAACTACTAAAGAAAATGCCAAATGAATTTTTTAGAATTCTAAAATTATTATATTTTAATTAGGGCTTATTGCGTAAAATTTTTAAAACTTATAATTTTTGTTATTTACCGAAAACAATGGGGATTGTTTTCATAGTTTGATTTGTACCTAGATTGAAGTGCAAATAAGATTTGTACCTTGATTGAAGGGGTTTGGCTACAATGCCGGGCATTGTAGCCCCGGCATGCACCATGCCGGGCTCTCAAAAAGAGAGCCCCACTGTCTTTGGCTGCCATTTGGCAGCCAAAGACTTGGTGCACCGGGTTAACAAACCGGTTGCACCAAATTTTAAAAAGAGAAATAAAAAAAATACAATAAAAAAATAAAAAAATTATATAAAATATAAAAAAATAATAAATTATAATATAATTAATAGCAAAAAAAATAAAGAAATAAGTAAAGAAATGAAAAAAATAGCATTTCATGTTTAACGTTAGTTATTACATGTTGGACGTTACTATTTCATGTTTGACGTTACATGTTGCATGTTTTGAATAAGTCCAAAATAAAGAATATTCTCGAATATTCTCTTCCGTTTCATGTTTGACGTCCAAGTTGCAAACTTTACGTGATCAGTTTCATATTTACCGTTACAGGTTGCAAGTTGTATGTTTAAGGTCTGTGGTTGCAAGTCTGACGTAGTGATTACATGTTTGACGTTACATGTTGCATGTTTTGAATAAATCCAAAATAAAGAATATTCTCGAATATTCTCTTCCGTTTCATGTTTGACGTCCAAGTTGCAAACTTTACGTGATCAGTTTCATATTTACCGTTACAGGTTGCAAGTTGTATGTTTAAGGTCTGTGGTTGCAAGTCTGACGTAGTGATTACATGTTTGACGTTACATGTTGCATGTTTTGAATAAATCCAAAATAAAGAATATTCTCGAATATTCTCTTCCGTTTCATGTTTGACGTCCAAGTTGCAAACTTTACGTGATCAGTTTCATATTTACCGCTACATGTTGCAAGTTGTATGTTTAAGGTCTGTGGTTGCAAGTCTGACGTAGTGATTACATGTTTGACGTTACATGTTGCATGTTTTGAATAAATCCAAAATAAAGAATATTCTCGAATATTCTCTTCCGTTTCATGTTTGACGTCCAAGTTGTAAATTTTACGTGATCAGTTGCATATTCACCGTGAAAGGTTGGAAGTAAAAGTGATGACCGGCTATTTGATAATAGTTTTTTTTTTAATTGTCAATTTCTCCCTAATAAAATCAATGTATATCACTATCGTTCGAAAACCTATAATTTTTTTTTAAAGCATTTCACATCCAATTTTCTATTGATGGTTTAATTATGTCACAAGTGGAGAGTGGGTGCATGACCTGTAATGTAGTCATTAATATTCTGGAGTCAAATTAGAGTCATTTTAAAAGTAATAACGAAAACAACAAAAAATGTTAATTATTGTACATCCGGTTATCCGGATTCAATAACTAGAGAACCGGTAGGCTCCAGCAAAGACCAATAGTGTTGACCGGATTTTCGGTGTCATAACCGGCTACCCGGTTCAATCCAGAATTGAACAATCCCGCATCCGGTTATCCGGATTCAATAACCGGATAACCGGTTTTAATCTAGCAAAGAAAAATTTCACATCTGAATTTCCGGTGTCATAACCGGCTACTCGGTTCAATCCAGAATTGAACAATCCTGCATCCGTTTATCCGAATTCAATAACCGGATAACCGGTTTTAATCCAGCAAAGAAAAATTTCACATCCGGATTTCCGGTGTCATAACCGGCTACCCGGTTCAATCCAGAATTGAACAATCCCGCATCCGGTTATCCGGATTCAATAACCGGATAACCGATTTGAATCCAGCAAAGAACAATCCCGCATCCGGTTAGCCGGAGTTTTTAACCGGATGACCGAATTCGTCCAGCAACCTTACAAAACCAATCCGGTATTCCGGATTTCTTGACCGGAATAAATGAGCGCGTTCCGGATTTTAAAATTTGGATGTTTGGTTGGTTAGGTTTGCAATAAATATGAGATATGAAAACTCACCTTCTAACCATTAATGAGGGCTTATTCTAAGGGTTTAATCCTCGTTTATGCCAAGCCTTCTTCACAACAAACACACTCACCCCAAACGCGCAGTCCTGCAATGTCACTAGTTTGCCACTGTCCATGAGTCCAGTTTGTTTCCAACAAAGGTATGTGCTGTAATTTTAGTAGTTCATTTGTGATTCATCCATGCATGGGTTCATAATTAACGTCAGTTGTTGCATGTCGAACGTCAAGGTTGCATGTTTGACGTTATATGTTGCATGTCTTGAATAAATCCAAAATAAAGAATATTCTCGAATATTCTTGCCCGTTTCATGTTTGACGTTAACATTGTGAAATTTACGTGATCAGTTGCATATTTCATGTGAAGTACTGCAAGTTTCATGATTAACGTCAGTTGTTGCATGTCGGACGTCACAATTGCATATTTGACGTTAGATGTTGCATGTATGGAATAAAGCCAAAATAAAGAATATTCTCGACCGTTTCATATTTGGCGTTGAAGTTGTGAAATTTACGTAATAAGTTACACATTTATCGTGAAGTGTTGCTAGTTTTATGTTTAACGTTAGTTGTTTCATGTCGGAGGTTACGGTTGCATGCTTGACGTCAAATGTCAGATGTCTTGAATCAAGTAAAAATTTTAAAAATTTCCCGCCCGTTTCATTCACACACACCTTTCCTAAAATTTTAAAATTTAAAATACCGGCTCACCATTACCTGAATGTCGGTTCATCGTGTTTATCCAGTAACTTTGCAATTGCTATTAGCTAACCTTTGAGGGATAAAAAGAAAAAATGGTAGAAAGAAAAAGGCAACATCACTATGATAATAGTTGTAGGAAAAATAAAGCGAAAATCTACCCAAGGTAAATCGATATGCTAAACATCCAAAATTGACGACGTAGAATTTCAAAATCACCAATAACACCCCCCAAACCTAAAGATTGCAACAAATTGATGGCACATTTGAGGGTTTAGAACCTAGTATATCTTAAATCATTTTGGATTAAATTATATCACACTTTTTTCATTTTTTTTTAATTGTGTGAAAACAAACTACAGTACACTCATTTCAAAAGAAATTTGTTAATGAAAAACAAAAAAATGAAAATCAACAGCACTCATTTATAAGAGTAGGCTATAAAAATAAAAAAAAAGTTATTATAAGCATAATTCCCAAAAAATAAAAGCATCTAATTGAGTTACAGACTAATTACAATTTCATTCGTATTTGTAAACCAAAAGGTTGCTGCAACATCAAAAAGTTTCCAGTAAAACACTTATGCTAGATAATTTATAGAACCAAGCAATATCACGTTGAATTCTCCCCTGCAAATAATTAAAAATTTCAAGTTAATCGATAAAATAAAAATAGCGAAGCAACAACAAATCACAAGAAGAAGCAACAGCAAATTACACTAAAATATAGCAGGAAAAAAGCACCAAAACAGCAAATATAACCAAGAAACAACAATAAAAAATGCCCAAAAACAGTAGAAAAAGATGCCCAAAATAGCAATAAAAATTACGCTAAAACAACAGTTAAAATGCCTAAAAACAACATAAATAAATCCAAAACAAAAGTGAAAAACTTGCCTAGAAACAATAGACAAAAGCCCAAAACAGCTGAATGAACAAACAATACAATTAAACCATTCCAATTTAGTTGATAGTGCAAAACACATATGACTCAATAGTCACAACTAAAGTAAATAAATATACAATCAAAACTGGATAAAATTCACCATACCAGATTCGGGTATATGCCAAGAGGAACAGCAGACCCGCCAATTGTGTGCTCAAGTATCAGAGCCAGCCAATCTACCACCTAACACTGCCAAAATACGGAAAAACAAAAAATTTAACAGTTGGAGTTATCTGTCCTCAACAAACCATTTTTTGGCATGAATTTCCTACAATTCATAACAAATTCTAAAGCAAAGACCTCTAAGTTTTTAACCCTAAATGGCTGTAAAACCCAAATTCATTTTATCTTCTTATTGCATTTTCTCATCCACGAAACATAGATGAGAGCTCCCATCAACACACCCAATCGAGCAATGACCATCATGTAACATTTAGATGCAACCCAAGATCGCAAAAGGTAATTTTCCATAATTAACTAACCAAAGGAAATATAAGATCAATTGGATCACCTCATAAATCAATTCATTTCCAAAGAATGAGAGAGAACATCCATGAACAAATACGACCCAACAAACTAAGAATTTGCAACTTTATAGATCAAAATATGCACTAAATACCTTCCAATCATCCATCTTTATATAGATTGCAACTTCATCTTTTCTACCAACAGCAAGGCTAGCAAACCATACTAAAAGGCAGTAAAAGAAAAGAAATAATAATACAAGTTCGTGGCGTGCGAAAGTCAAGGTGCCAGCTAGCTGGTTTCTTTGTAGTGGTTGACCACTGGGTTGTGGTAAAGTTTCTGCCTTTCATGTGAATAGCCGCTTACCATAAGCGGCTAGTTGCTTCGATGGCAGAAACACTGCCACAACCCATCGGTTTGCTGGAACGACGAAACCGGCTAGCCATTTCCCCTATTCATCATCTTCTCCCTTCGTTTCTTCATCTTCTCTCTTTAAAATTGAAACCCATACCTCTCTCTCACTTCAACCCAACATTTTATTATGCTTTTCTTGCCAATTTCATGCTTCCAAGCCATTAATCATATCTTCAACATCAATTTCTCATCATCTAAATATCTTTTTTCACTCAAAATTACCAAACTTCTAATTGTTTCAAATATCTCTAAAATTTTAATATAACGCATAAATCTCTAATTATTTCACACAACATTTACAGTACATCACAAAAACCACAAAGGTCAAAATTACCTCCTCACCTTGCCGTTAACTCGAAAATGAAAAAGAAAGAGAGCAAACTGTGTTCAACTTCAACAGCTCAAGATGACAGCAACCGCTTGATGGATTCCACTTGTTATTTGCTTGAACGAGATGGTGTCTTCGATCTAGCGTGATTACTAAACAAATCGAAGAGAGAAATTAGAGAGAAATTTGTGATTTCAAAGAGAGGTGCGAGAGATTGGGAATGGCCTGGCTGAAACCGTGAGAGAGCAAAATTTAGTTTTGCAACATTTGGGAACCGGTTTAACAGGTTACCCATTTTTTCTCTTTTTTTATTTCTTTTCAATATCAGCCGTTGGATTCATTTTACTTGAATCCAACGGTTACGTTTACAAGCCGGCACAATGCCGGGGCTTCAATGCCCGGCATTGTAGCTTTAGCCTGATTGAAGTGAAATTTCAAATTACGCCCTCCTTGGATTTACCTACCAAAAACAAAAAAAAAACAAAAAACCAAAAAAAAATAAAATCGGCAGGTTGAGGAGCTACTGGAACTTTTGTTTGGATTTGGAAATCTAAATAAAACAGATAATTGTCTACAAGGCTAAATTTGTGTTATTAGACTTTTTTTGGGGTGTCAGTAGAAACATCGTTTATGGATTAAATAAATTCCGGGGCACAACCTCTTTGTCCTTAATGAAGCCCACCACCCTCGAATGCCACACGTGGCAGAACGTAAGACGCGTAGAAATCCTAGGGGTTGCCAACGAATTCCACGCGTCGGGCATTTAGTCGTCAACTCCCCCCGTCTCGTGGAGTTCAACGGGCCTCTCCCATAATCACCGACCACGTGGCACGCGACAATTAAACAATGGCAATATCGTAAATCGAAAGTCCTAGCCCTACTCTTGTGACTGCCGTTGCGCGTGTCCCTTTCTCTAAAACCCCTTCTTTGTAACCCACTAAAGCCCTCTTGCATTTCATAGCTCGCCAGCTTCTCAACTTTCCAAAAGCAAAAATATCTTTCGAGCGCCGACACGCCATGGCCGGACTGAGCCGACTGAGAGTAGCCGCCGTCCCGCAGCTGCGCCAGCTAGCCAGAAGCCGGGCCTACGGATCGGCGGCTGCGGCTCAGCTGCAGTACGACTACGACGAGGAGTGCGATCTTCACGGACAAGCGAGCGAGCCGATGCTGCGGCTCGACTCGGCTGGGTCGCCGCCGGGGAGAGGGGTGCAGTGGGTGTTAATTGGTGACCCGGGTGTGAAGAAACACGTGTACGCCGAGAATCTGTCGAAGCTTCTAGAAGTTCCTCATATTTCAATGGGAAGTCTTGTTAGACAAGAGCTTAGCCCTCGATCTGCTCTCTATAAACAGGTTAATTTTCTTTTGTATTTTTACTTCCAAAACAAAGTAAAGGGGCCTTCGCTTTATGTTTTAGCTACGTCAATTTGTTATTAATTATTTCAGGGAAATTTTATTTATGATTATATTCTCCTAAACATGTAAAATGATGGAAACTGATGAAGGTTGGGGAGTAAGCTTCCTGTAAAAGAAAATTAGAAATGAGTTGAAGTGAATGTCAGATACATTCCATGGTTGATGATCATTTTATTTTTTTGATATGATTTATTTACGCTGAATTTCCTTGGTTAATGATAATCGATATTCGTTCTTTGTAGACAGACAGACAGTTTGGTGACCCTGTTGTCAGTGAAATGAAATTATATCAATAGGGTCAGTTCAATGAGTGACATTGAAGTTTTATCAATGGTGTTAGTTCAATGCAAAACTAAAGCATATCCCATGATTTTCGTTTTCCTTTTTCTTTTTTTACCTAATTGAAGTTGTTATGATTGCTTGCTTGTCTCGGGAAATTTTTGTTTCCCCTAGTATGTCTTGTTAGTAAGACATGCCTTTTTTTTTTTTTTCCAACTAATTAGAGTGTGAAATATTTTATTTTTCCAATTATCATGATGGGATATATATATATATTCCAATTATCGAGATGGGATATTTTATTTTTTGTTCCTTATTTTTCTCCTTTTGTTGGTCTTTGCCACTTTAGATCGCGAATGCAGTAAATGAAGGAAAGCTGGTGCCGGAAGATGTAATTTTTGCATTGTTGTCAAAGAGGCTGGAAGAAGGATACTACAAGGGAGAAAGTGGGTTCATTCTGGATGGAATTCCTCGGACAAGGATTCAAGCTGTAAGTCTGGAGTACTGTTATACCATAGCTTTAGCATTTCTTTTCTCCTTTTTTTTATGGGTGCTGTGTAATTATTGGTTCTGTCATTCTTAATAAGCCAGTAGACGGTTTGTTGTGTCTTATGTGTCCTTGCAATGCTGGATGGCTTTGCAGGAAATTCTTGATCAAATTGTGGATGTTGATCTAGTCGTCAATTTTAAGAGCACTGAGGACCAATTGGTTAAAAGGAATCTAGAAAGTGAAGCCTTTTCACCTCATAAAGAATTTCTTAGCTTGGGCGGTGCCAGGTTTTCTGCTGCTGATGCAGCCAGTGCCTGGAAGGAGAAGTTCCGCATCTATGCAGAGCAGGTGCGTGATGCTACCCTCTTTTATTTATTTCTTTTAATTTTTTAATCAAAGCTTAGAAGAATATACTTTTGTGTATACAGAGTAAAACCTTATAAAATAATTATTTTCATACATGTGAGACTGTGGATTGTCTATAAGTTTGGTGATGGCTATTTTAGCTTAGTATATGATCTTATTAACGAAGTGCTCATTTATGATGCTGAGTAAAACCAGTATGGCTCCTAATTCGAAATTTTTATTAATCAGATAAATTTAACCATTTCAGGGTAAGTCATTGGAAGATTATTACAGTAAACAAAGGAAACTTCTTAACTTTCAAGTGGCAGCTGCACCTGGAGAAACCTGGCGAGGATTGTTATCTGCATTACATCTCCAGCATATGAATGCTGTTAGTTCTTCTCAGAAGTTGACAGCATGAAATAGTTTCCATCTGATTCAGAGACTGCACTATTCGTATTCTGGCGTGATAGTAAATATGTATACGTGAGTTACAGAGCGAATTAAAATTTTGATTTGGTTGTTTTGAAGTTTTGTCATTTTGCGGTTGAAGGATGCTCAGTTTGTATTGTAATTTTGTTTCAGACTTGAAAAATGGAGAAAACTGCTGGCATATGTGAATACTATTATACCAAGAATGCATTTTCCTTTCGTTTTTGGTGCCACTACTACCTTTTGCCTTATATGAATCCATCTACGATTCTTATATACTCAGTTAAGCAATTGGTCTTGCTTTGAATGTCACTAAATCATCGAGCAGCTCTTTAGCTTTTGACTTTGGCAGTTTGGCAACTGAATGCAAGAATATTTGTGGCCTTGTGGGTGAAATGTCTGAAGGAAATTTACCGAACTTCAAAATATGAAAAGCAAGCACCCATATACGCATTTTGGTGTTCTCATTTTTCATGGGAAGTTTACACATTCTCGGAGGCTCAGCACGAAAAATAAATTTTCCTTTAAATTTTCTGGATTGAAAAATGAAAACTGTAATACCTACATGCTACCTCAGGATCCCTTCAGAGACCATCAAAACCAAAATTATCATACCATTCGTAGGGGTTCTCCGATTATGAGGGATACAGCTTTAAATCATTCTCAGAATGCTAAGGTAATGCAAACTTCTTTTTACAGAAAACAGAAAACAGAAAAATCCACAAAACCAAAATTGGACTACAGATTTACATACAATATGAGTTATTCATATGTACTAGAGAATCTATATTATATATATTCACTGTTCATCCAAATGTCTCGAAGGAGTTCATATCTGACAGCACTTTGATTGTTATTTCCCTTGAAAATCCGGCTGGGTCTTGTAGGAACAGGGGAAGACCGAGAACTGCTAATAAAGATTGAAGCCAAAGGAGAATTCAGTTCATCCAGCTCATCGTCACTTGTGTAGGATTTTCTAAGCACTGAGGATCCACTTCTTCTCAGCTGAGAATTACTTCCAAAATCTCCAATGGAACTGGCAACAGAATCAGCTGAAGGTGGTGTATAGAGTGGTGGAGCTGCAATGCATGGGAAGTTTGTGATAGATTCCTCACCAGCTTCAAGATCCTGAATCAAGTAAAGCCAGAAGATTAGTTCCAACCTTCACAAAGGCTAACACAGATTTATCAAGCGGATTCTTTGAGGCAACAAATGCAACTGAGATGCACTCCAAAGTCAGAATTTTGGTCTGGTCTACCAAAATTCATTGCCAAAGTAAACCATCACAACATTTATCTCTGCATATATTTCATCATGTCACAGGGAATAATCAACCTCCAGCATATTACAGATGAGATGAGCAATTGAAAAAGCAAAATGTTGTAAGATTCATTTAGAATGGACTGACCTCAGAGTCAAGGGCTTCAAGAACAACACGTGGGATTGGGTCTGGACAAAACTCATCCGGGACAAAATTGTCAAGAACCCTCTTTATCAATGGCGCACCAAAGGTGGGGCATACCTTCAAAAAGATGAAATACAGCTATGTGAACAAGGATAGCAAAGTACCAATGATACACAACTAAGGCTAAAAGGAACCGGGTGCTAACCTCTTTTCTGATGCTTCTACTTAACAGCAGGTCCTTTGGAAGCATCATGAGATCACTCAATGCATTGAGAAGATGGAAAGACTTGAATGATGAATCTTGCCTCTCATCATCAGCATCATGTTCATTTTCATTGTCAAGTGAGTCATCATCATCCATACCAAAAAGGTCACTCAGCCATCTAGACCAGTTGCCAATCTGGGATCCACAGTACCAAAGGAAAGAAATTATGATTAATGTTTCTAAATTTTGTATTAGTTTAAATGTACATAGATAACGTTAAACCCTACCCTCTCTCCTACAATTAGGGGTGGGCAAATTCGGGTTCGGGTCGGGTTCAGGTCAACCCGATCGGGTTTCGGGTTGTTCGGGTTAGAGAAAAATCAACCCGAATTGACCCGAATTGTTGACCCGACCCGAACTCAATTCGGGTCGGGTCAACAATTCGGGTCAATTCGGGTCAAATTCGGTTAATGCTATTTTGAGCTATTTTTTTCCTATTTTTAAAGTTTTTAGGGTGGTTTTAAGATATTTTTCTTAATTGTAGTCCTTTTTACTAATTTTCAACCAAAAAAAAGAAAAGAAAATGTTATGAAATCAAATGAATAAAGTTAAAACTCTATAATAGGATTATAATTATAAAATATATAATTATAATGCACATAATCACACAACACGTTATAATTATAAAATATATATAACATAATACTTAATTTCAATATTTAATCTACCTAATATCTTAATTTATTCATAAAAAAAATCAATTGTTAATTGTTGTTAACAATTATCAATTAACATTATTTCAATTATTAATAACTAAAAAATATTTGTTATTTATTAACAATAAATAAAAATTTATTCATAACAAATCATAAATACACCAATTTTCTTGATTTTATTACTAATATTTATAAATACATAATTACAACAATCAAATAATAACTAATTACATAATAACCAATTAAGCATATATAATCATATAGTATATATATTCCATGAAAGTTATAACTTATTAAGCTTGAAAGTTGAAGTTTTAAAATTACGTTTGGATGGGGAGAAAAAAAAAATTTTTTTTTTTTTGGTGACCCAATCGGGTATTCGGGTCGGGTCGGGTCAAACCCGACCCGAACACAACCCGATCGGGTTTCAACACCGACCCGACCCAAACCCGAATTTTTTCGGGTCGGGTCGGGTAAAATGCCCACCCCTACCTACAACCCCAAGAAAAATCACAATTGCATTATTGGACAATATAGGCATAAGAGTCAAACAACATTGCAGAGAAATAACAAAGAGAGGTCGCATGGAAATGATATCTTGACAAACAAGTCAGAAAACCCCAACCTGTGCACCATGATGTTTGACAATCTGGCATTAAATTTAGGCCAAAAACAAAAATTTGTGTCACTTACCGCATTTTTCAGCTGTGCACCAGCCCCAAAACTTGATTTACCAGCTGGAATAGGGAGCACCTTGGAATCGCTAATGGGATCAGAAACAGGATCAGTTGGGATCTCATCAGCAGATTCACGAAGAATGGCATTGAACATAGCAACATCTAATCTAGCCACACATTGCTCCATTATCTAGTTACAGCATAGAAGAGAATTCTAATGTTAAATTTTTTAAAACTAAAAATCCTCAGCTCAAAAACATGATATGATAAACTTAGCAGCTCATAAACACCAGAAATTGTGGAAAGGTAAGAATCAATTTAAACAAAAGTTTGCCAGGACCCATGAGACAGCAAAGGGTGAAATTTTTAAGCTCACTAGAAGAATCAAAACTGAGACCTCGATAAAATCAAGCATCAGATCCCAAGCCCTGAGCCTACAGGGCTGCCCCCTTGGGGGTCTAGAAATAGGATGATCAAACGATAGTTGCATTACTCCGTTATTTTAATATGTACAGAAAGATTGCATGTAAAAAATTTTAGAAAACAGAAAATCCTTAGTTGAAAATATAACCAGATCACTTAGCAGTTAATCAACAGTCTGAACATTGGAAATATTGTTAAAAGATGCTAATCAGTTTGAACTAAAGTTAGCTACATTAATTTATGCAAAATGCCTAATCTATGGTTGAGCAATTTGGGATCTTGTTTAAAGTGGCACACAAGTGATTTTTCTCAATGAAGAAAAAATAACATAGTTTTTTTTTTCTTTTTTTTTTTTAAATTGTAAGAGTATGTACCATATAGGCTCTCGATTAGGGAAGGGAATGGATACCATCCACTGCAGGTTTGTCATTACCAAACCCGCACCTGCAAAAAATTTAAATTACCAAACCAGTCGTAACCCGCTGCAAGTTTGTATTTTCTTTGAAAAAAACCCACTCACTGCGGGTTTTAACAACCACCAAACCCACCCGCAACCTACGACATGTTTTTTGTGGGTTCTCACATTTAATCTCACAAATATTAAACAAAATACTTTAAACAGGACATAAAACTTTGAATTATACGATTCAATCCATAAATTCATAACAGCAGCTTAAAAATCCGCATAAAATACTCAGTTCTAGATTTTATTAATGTAAATAAGAAATTAAAGAAATTGAAGTTTCAATATTAAAATAAATAAAAATATATATCAATCTAACACAAAATGTTTTTGCTGGAGGCAAATCATCATCAATAAGATCAATGCTCCATCTTTTTAATCAATATTAACGAGTAAATTTTGGACAACTACCGTTAACAATTAATTAAACAAATAAAAACCCAACTTTAGAAAGCAATCATTAGGTTCAAATCATTAAAGCAAAACAAGCAAAATTAATCAAACTAATATAAAATATTAGTAATATTAAACTTAAAAATTATAAAATCTCTACTTATTATATATATATCTACACACATACGCACACACACACACACATTCATATGGAAGGAGCAGGGCATACGACTTTAGTGAGTTAGGTTAGATTTAGAAATGAGGAAGACTAAGCCATGCTAATAACTTTAGATTACATATATTTATGATTAAATTTTTTTAATGTAATTTCTATTATTAAAATTCAAAACATAAATAATTAAAAAAGATGCGGGTAGGCGGAACCCACCCGCAACCCGCAGTAAGTTTAAATTTGAAATACCCAACCTGCACACCCCACAAAATTACTCGCAAGGGGCGGCTTTCTACCAGTTTGTGGGTAATTTTGCCATCCTTACTCTCGGTAAACTCAATCATTAGGATTATCAGATCAGTCAACCTAGTTTTATATTTTAGTTGGTAATATGTAACCACTTTTATTGCTAAAAAACTTTCCATACCATTTTAGCACCTATAGATAACAGTTACAAAACTTCAGAAAGAACTAAAAAGGAAATGTCAATAGAATAAGAGTCACTTCTTACTAAGGGAGAGTTAGAATCTTCTAAAGCTTCAAAATTGACTTTTATCGAATTCAAAGATAACTGTAATGGTAAATTGTCGGTATGTCAAAACAAAAAACACCACGACCACTAAAAGAACACCAATGACAAGTTATGCAATCTAATGTATCATTCACCTCTCATCATTGAAAGGAAATAAATGGTAAGAATTAAACAGATTATAAATTTACCAATCTAGCCAACAACGACAGGCAGCCACATTCATGCCCCCCAGCTTGAACAGGACAAAGTCTTTCACAGGCGTCCTTGAAAGCCTTCTTCCAATGGTCTAGTGAAAAGTTTATTTGCTCTTGATCACCTGAACTAGAAGTCCTTTCTAAGTTTTTCATTGAGCAAGAACCAATGTCTC
The DNA here is from genome assembly GCA_030449925.1 of Citropsis articulata. NCBI lineage: Eukaryota > Viridiplantae > Streptophyta > Magnoliopsida > Sapindales > Rutaceae > Citropsis > Citropsis articulata. Next base: position 515,418 of record JASUUH010000110.1, on the reverse strand, counting down.
TATCCATCACTCTTTCAGCAGCAGACTGCATGTGTGGTGTCAGAGTCTGGATAAAAGCAGGAACCAGAATCAGCTGAGAACTATAAAACCACTTGTAGAGGTGCTATTTGTTGTATTACACTTAAATTCGAAAAATGAGGGAAAAGAATTAAGATACAACCTGCCACCAGATTGATTCAACGATTCGGGAGAAGATCCAAGCTTCAACCTTTTCCAGTGCAGATGGCAATGTATGTGGGTCCTCCCACTCATCAAAACTACCGCGTATAACATTTCTATTATCCTTTTTTCTGGAAGCAGATTCCTTCCATTTTAGTGGAGATGTTATATTGTTATTTCCCCTTTGACTGCTGTTCCTTTCTAGAGATTGTCCAGCAGCAACTGGTTGCTCTAGTCTCCCAGTAGCTTGACTTATAATTGCTCTCAACACAATAGAATTAGACAACCAAAATGTTAACCTGTAATCAAAGTGCCAAGACTATTGAACGAGCTCTTAACAAAGTCCCAGAAATTTCTCAAACAGCAGATGAACACATACAGCAGAAGCAGTAGCATGAATAAAAGGAGCTTAACCCAAAAACCTAACACATTAAGTTGGATCTTTGTCAGATGTTGCATTTATGTGGAGTATAAAGCAGCCATCCGTGGAGTTATCTTACAGCTTGTATAATCAATGTCTCATTTAGTAAACTTACAGACCTGAAAGAATGTTTTTAAGGTGACCAAAAAGAGGAATGAAAATATTTGAGGAAATTTTCAACTTCACATGCAATCAAGTCTAAGGAGCATCACTCTAGTCTCTAAAGCGAGCAAAGAAATGCATAATGTGATTTTACCTACCTGGGAACATCATTTCCACAAGCTTTTGCAACCAAAACTAATCCTGACACAGCATTTCTTGCTGCCCTAGCTCTCCTTGATTGGGAATCTTCTTTGCAAGCATGAAGATACAGCCTAGAAAGACGGCGAGCTGGAGCATGGACCTTACTTATAGAACTTCCATGCTCAGCTACTACTGAGTAAAGAGAAGCCTCGATAGCAGCAGCTTCTCTCAACTCTGTCTCAAGCATCTTTATTTTGTGTTCCAACTGCTGGATTTTGCTCTCTGCAACGGCACTTCTAGTATCCCTTGGGTAAACCTTATAATCTTTTCTTTCTGGGCTCCCGAAGCTTCCTGCGCGATTCGGTGCATCTCCCAATACACCATTTTCCTTCACTTCTTTCTGATTACCATTGCTCCGAGCTATGTCTGATGATGACCTAACAGACCTAACATTCTTTAATCTGTCACTTTTTAATAGATTTCTCTCCGTTCCAAAATTTACCGGATCCTCCCTGATTGGGGAAGGTGAATCAGTTCCCAGTGAGACTTGATTTCTGGTAGCATTTCGTGAACAAAAATTAAATGGTTCATCTCCAGCAGAATGCCTTCCCTTCTCAAAGATCTCTCTTTCCAGCCCGTTGTCTTCCTGTTCCATTCTATACTTCACAAAATCATTGCAATAATCATCCAAGTATGCACCCTCCTCCGTGGAAACTTTTCCCATTCTCCAAGTTTTTCTATTTGCATCATTCTCCCCATTGACTTGAGAATCACTAGAGTTTGAAGAGCCAATCTCCTGGATTAGAGGGTGTTTGTCATTCAAAGATGCTAATTTTGCTGAAAAATTATTAGATGCAACTTCCTCACAGTTTTGTTCGGCATTAACACTAATAGCAGATTTTCCAGTAGGAAGCTTTCTTTGAACTTCGGCCAAATTTTCATGATCATTGCCCCTCAGACAAGGGCTGTCCTCTTCTTTACCATTTTCATTACTGATGAATGATGAGGAAGATTGAACAGCATGGGCTATCCCTTTTTTTGAGATAAATGGACTAGAATTAGGAGAGTTGAACACCGGAGCATGACAATTTAAATGGCCCTCAAGTTCAGAAGATAAATCTATTGACGACGAACGAGATGAACCCCCTTTCAGATGTTCGTGTGGTGATATCTGTGCCTTCATATTTGATTTATCTGGGTGCGATTTTGATGCTAGGGCCTGCTCCTTTTTAGAACCTTCTGCACTATCTGACAATGTGACTGATCTAATCTGCAATTTAGAGCAAATCATTAAGCTTCCAGAACAGTGAAATTAATATGTCAATCCAGGATAATATTTGTCTGAACATAAGGCCATAACAAGGTCAAAGTTCAGAAATACGTTCATATTATGGGTGCCACCAAGGAAAACAACTATGAAAATGTGTATTGCACCTAAAATAATAGCTAATATTAGTTACTGCAGGGAGAAAAAATTTGCACAGAACAGGAGCAGAAGTGGTATAAGCAGGTTAATATAAATCAAATTAGTTCAGTTCTAACAGGATCAAAAGGAGGAACTAATGTTAACAATAACAGAAAAGAAGAAGGAAGGTATTAAGGACCTCTTCATTTTGAGGAAAACCATTATTCATCTCAACTGTTGAAGAAACAGTTGGAGAAGAACGTGAGGAGACATCCTCATCAGTGAAAGAAGCAATCTCAGCTTCCTCAGCGTACTCTTCGTTCATCAGCGCTGAGACAGATTCACCACCATTCTTATCCAATGAGGCCTCTCTTGAAAAGCCTTCCCTCAAGGAGGAGCTCATACGACTCACGGACTTTTCAGCAGGCTGGATTTTAATGAACAGCACCGGTTGAGCTGTGTTCCTTAAGCTCCTCTTGCTGTTCATAGGAGCGTTAACACTTAAGGTCTCTTTAACAATGCCATAATCTGCTAAGTCTATGGTAGCAGTGGCCAACAACTGGGTCTTATCCCTTCGAGGCTCATACAAGTTGAACTCCAAACAGTTCTTCAGGAATGTATCAGCATCCTTGTTTTTAACATTCATATCCCTTAGCAGAGTGCCACGAAGCCTAAAAGACTCGTTGAACTCAATTTTGCCCTCACCAATAACTGACCCCAGTGACGGGCCAACCGTTTTAGTAGACCCAGAATTCCGATCACCATTTTGCCACTGAATCATCACAGACCGCAGGGATCTCAGCGATTGTGATGGTGGCCATGGCTTAATATCCTGAATGTGGATTTGATAATCAACATGAATCGAGGCTTCTTTCCTGTTCTTTGCACTTAGACCTAGAACCATTGTTGGACAAACACACACCTATTCCACCTCTTACACGCTGCCAGAATTCTTTACACTACTTCAATTGTAAGGGCTCAAATTCCTAAAATCCACACAGAAAAGGAAGAACCATGTAATTCAGAAGATTAACAGCAGAATTTAAAATATGCATTATGAGGGGAAAAAAAATGCAGAACTTCCAGATGAACCTGAATGAAACCCAGAACTTCAAATGTTAAAATGTTCATTTATTTAGAACTCAAAACAGGAAAATTTTCACCCAAGTGAGGTTTAAATTTAATACGATTAGTTTCCTTAGCTGAATTGAGCTTTCAATTCTTTCATCAAACCCCTAATATAAAGAAACTCAAAATCAGTTTTAAGCTTACGAATTAAGGCAACACTGTGCAGTCATCAAATGATCCACATTACACCACACCTAATAAGTGGAAAAGGGAATAAATGTACAAATCCTAAGCAAGCTTAAAAGTAAAACAAAAGAAAGAAAACAAGAGATATATATTTTTTTTTAAAAAATGAATGAGCCAAAAAAGTAAAAAAATAAAAAAATAAAAATAAAGCCAGCAAGAAGTGAAATCAAAGTACATTAAGCTCATTTAATGCAATACACCTTGAACTAAACAGCAAAAACTGAACCGGCAAATACTGAGCTTTAAGGGGGGGAAAAAAAAGCTAGCGAATCCAATTAAAATAAAATCGAAATGATTTCTCATTTACTTAAAAATTTTGTCCAAAGCTATTATTTTCTTTACTGCTCACCATCAACTTAAAGCCAGATCCACAGAAGATAAAAGTTGATATAATCAGAGCCGTCCATTTTTTTTAGCTCAAAGTAGCAAAAGACATAACAGATTCATTGCAATGCAGCAAAAAAATTACCAGACGAAAGTACACAAATGACAAAACATAAACTCTTAAGACATCACATGCACCTGTGCAGACTGTAATGGAAGCTGCAAAAATTGGAGAAATGTAAGAGAATAAACTGTGTCGTTTTGGAAGTAATAAAAAATAAACCATCTGAGTTTTGTTCTGAGGTTGAGCGCAGAGAGCAGAGGGAGAGAGAGAGACTGTGAGTGACTGAGAGAATCAGAACCGAGAATGTCTATTAAAATAAGAAAAAATAGAAAAAATATTTAAATAAAAAAAATAAAGATGACGACACGAGGGACTCTCTCATTGATAAAATAATTAAACGAGCGCGGTGACTCATATCAGAAGACAGAAACGGCACCGTTTTTTTAGCCTCGGTTTGTTTTCGTTCGGTGCTTGTTTGGAGTTTGCTGACAGTGATGCCTTGGCCAAAATGGTTCCGCTGAGAAAAAGGAAATGTAATAACACACGCTCTACTTAATAGTGTGTGTCTATCACGCTCCATTCATTATTTTATTAGAATGTACATTGCCTAAAATTGCCGATTCCCATTGATTTGTTTCCGAAATGGTGTTTTTTAATCTATTTTATGTAATATGAATGATTTATTTAAATGAATATGAAAATATATTTTGTAGCTTGTGTTGAAATTAATATTTGCAAAACAAATGGTATGGTGATTTATCCGATATAAAATCATGTCTTATAATATAATATTGTGAAATAATATTTATTTTAAACTTTAAATAATTTTTTTATATATATTACCATTATAGTATGTTTACTACAATTAGTACTAAAAAGAGTACAGAACGGCGTTAAATATTATCTCACTTAGGAGTAAGGAGTTGTTATTTCACTTTATGATTGACAGTAAATGTTCATTATCCATGAATTTTCTTTAATGCAACATTGTCAAAGTTTGAATTTAAATAATTAAGATTGGTAAAAAACGTAAAAGTGTGATAGGTATCTATAATTTCATTAAGAACTGAAGATAAATTGTATATAAGGTTAAAGTCACATAGTTTAATTGATTATCTTATTTAATTTTTAAGTTGACAAAAAATATTCTTTTTAATACTAATTGTAGTAAATATATCATTTTTGTTTATGACATATTTATATAATAAGTATAGTAAGTGAGACCCACATAAAATTTAATCATATATATATATATATATATATATATATATATATATATATATATATATATAATATTAAAAATAAAAAAAATATCATGAAAATTTGGAAATTGAAGAACCCCGTATGGGTGTCCGTCACTTTTTATTTAAAGAAAATAGAAATAAAAGTGGTTTATTTAATGTTTATTCGATTAAATATAGCCACAAATTCAGAAAACAGCCCAGTCAACCCACGCTTTGCATTTTCCTATTCTTTGTAAAACATAAAATGATTGTGGGAAAACGGTAACGAAAGCACCCTTTGATATTTTTTAATTTATAAATGAGAGGTGAGGATTTTAATGCGCGTGGAGGTTACCCTGTCGAGGTGTTCGCGCGTCGTTTTCAGGTTCTGTGGTAGGCGTTATTCACCGACATTGTGCTGTTAAACACGATGCCCGCGAAAGTGGAGCTCACTGCTCACAATACCATCAGCGGGGACTCTCTGTTTTGGGCTTATCTTGTCATGGGCCGTAGGTTGTCCAAAATAGCCCATTATTTACTCTTTTTTAAGTCACTAAAACATGCTGAAAATTAATTTTAAAAATCAGTTGAGAATACTTTTAACCAAAAAATAAAGTTAATTAGGAATCCAGATCTAACAGCTTAAGGTAGATTATCCATCAAAATCATGAAATTAGGCACAACTATTAAACTACTTAAAAACAAATATGATCTTAATTAAACTCAAAGCAAATAAAAACAAAACCAATAAAGAAGGAAAAGACTGACAGGATAGGAGAGAGGGAAGGTTGAAATGTCTTCGTCCAAATGACCAAATCAAATCTGATCACTGACCCTTGTTGGCGAATTAAAAATTATAATATTATAATCTAAAGAAAGACTTCTTAATATTTTTAGAAATGATTTAATAGATTTTTGTCGATTTATTTTTCGGGTAGGACTTCATTTGACTGCAATCCCTTGCCTTGGTTTTAAAGCTTCAGAATATGGGAAGCCACCTGACAATTCTGAACAACAGCCATTAACGAACAAAAGAATAATCTTTTCATAAGTCATAACCAACGCAACGCCACCAGAAACTTAAGTCGAGCAGGCAACTTTACTTCAAAGAGTAACAAGAACCACTCTGGCTCTGCTCTTGGTGGGTTTCATCTCATGATACAGATAAGGAACTTGTTAATGCAACTACATCCTAGTTACCCCACATCAACCTTTCTTTCATGATTGTATCCTTCAATGGAACCAACTGCACGTGTCACGGATTATGGAAATAGGACATTCAATTTCAGATGCACTGTAGGCAACCATACCATGAGTGTTAATGCATCAATAACAACTATTAACCATGTACAAGGTCAACCAAATCAAAGCTGGCATTTACAACTATACATGAAATGGGGAAATACTGACAAAACATAGGCCTCTATTCGAAACTAACGCAATGCTGCACAAGCTCAGGCCACATCACCTCAATCCCAAATATACCACTATGATGTAGAATCTGATTTCTGATCGGCATCAGCTGTGGCCTGGACTTGAGCAGCATATTGTAAGTTCCAAAGGACATCCTCAAATGAGGGACGGGATGATGGCTCAGGATATATGCATTTGTTTGTGATAGATACCACGATAGATAATGACTCTTGGGAGCAAGTGGTTAACACAACTGGATCTACAATTCGTCTTCGACCATCCTGGCTGCCAAAGGATGCCTGTGAATTGGGAATCGATTCTCAGAAATGAATCATCTCAAGCAAGATAAGACATTCTTTATATACGTTATCCAAAGAAACAATAAATGGAGTGAAGCCTTTGCTTTAATATTCCATGATAACACAAAATAACTAAATGAAAGCTTTAGCATACCATTTCATTTAGCAGAAAAGCCTCTCCTTTTCCAGTTACAATAGGCCCAACAAGTGATTCAAGAAGTATAAACCCAAAGTTGTAAACATCATCCTCTAGTTTGGTCCTTTGGCTGCCATAACAGTACAACACAGTTAACCACATATCAATAACTATTACCACATTCTCTGCTAAGGTTCTACAAAAAAATAAGAATCCATACCTTGCTTTTGGACCTTCTCCTTTTGCCTACAGATGACAAAAGTTAATACAATGTCAGAATAAAAATAAGAAACTATGATATTATTGCTAGGCCAATAAGTTGATATGCATGACTATGAAGTATTACCTCCAGCTTTTCATTTTCTTCCATAATTATAGACATCCCATAGTCACTCAGCTTTGCAATCCGATGCTCATCAAGCAGTATATTATTTGTTCTTAATTGATTGCTAAAAGAACCAGAAATTACACCGGAATGCAGAAAATGTACAGCCTTGGCAACACCGATGAGAATTGCCAATCTATCCGACCACTTAAGAACATTCTCAGGACAATTTTCTGCAAAATGTTACCATGTCAGAGGTTGACAACCGTTGATATATGAAGTTACAGTTAGTTAAGGTCATAGACTCCATCATCAATTTATCATGCACGGGCAATTACCTTAAAAGCCTATTCAGTAAGCCTGCTACTACGAGTCCCTAACCCCAGGATAGAAAAGAAAACTAAAGCACCCATTTCATATATTCAATTCTGTGCTTTTCGTTTTCTAATTTTTTATCATTACACATTTTTGGAATATCTAAAGCTATCTTATCAGAAACTTGAAAGCTGTCCGTTCCATCTTTCCAATGACATCAATTAATACAACTAATTAAAAGCATTATATTTCTAGTTGTCAACTAGTGCGTGCTCTCGTTACATCCTCTCGTTATGGTCTTCATTCATATGAATTCTAGGAACCATGTAGAAGACACGTCTGAGGCATCCAAAAGAACCCTTAAATCTATGGCTGTCTCTATGGCTTTACATCTATATACTCATCAATCCTCATAGTGCTACACTGACCTGACAGGTGTGCACGATAGCTCCCATTAGGGAGATATTCATATACAAGGAAGACCTTGCTGGTGTTGGAATCGTCATGACTGCCACTCTCAATGCAGTGACCCAAAAGGCTTACTAAGTGTGGATGTTGAAGCTTTGAAAGAAAATCCAGCCGAACTTTAAGGTTTTGAATTGAATATTTCTTTAGAAATGTCAGAGACCGGATGGCGACATAGGTTCCATTTTCCAATCTTCCCTTGTAAAGCTGCAAACAAGGAAAAGATGAATTAAAAGGTATCAGGCAATTATCATACACAATGAGTTCACAGAAGTACTGCCGTGTATATTGGTATCAGAAAGGTGGGAGACCATGTGTACTCGACATGTGTAGTTTCTTTGAAAAGTGATGAAGGATCTGTGCGAAAAAGTGTTGCAGACCTAAATGGTGCTCTCTTGCAAGCATATCATATGCTACTCATAATTGCAATCTCATGATCGAAAACTAGGTTTAATATAAAGAATTACCTGTTTGAACGAATGGTTAATCAATCTAATCTCCCAAGTTGAGATTGAGAAAAGTACGATTATATCATCTAATTCTCAAATTTTATAGTAGTTACTAGAAAGTACCTTTCCCCTAGAGCCTTCACCCATAAATGACAATGAATCAAAGTTATTTGTGGCTTCCTTCAGATCTTCCAAGGAAAACATCCTGTATGCTGGAGAACCTTGGGCCCCAAGCTTCACTGCTTGAGAAATTAACCCTAAACAGAGTAAAAGGCAACACCCCCACTGTTTACACACTCATGCATATCTTCTATTAATAGCTCGTATGAAATTGATGCTGTCAGATCTATGGAGCTGAGACAATTAAAACAATAACAAAATAATCAGACCAATGTACAACTTACTGGCATTTGCGAGGACCTCAGAGGAAACCCCAGTGGGAGCATTATCCTGAACAATCTTTGGTCTCGTATTTTGTTCTTGTCTCCCTTTTGTGCAGCATCTTTTACAGTAAATGATAACCCCAAATGCCGACAGCACTAGTACAAGAACTGCTCCAAATGCAATAGCAGCTATCAGTCCTATTTCTCTTCCTCTGGATGATTTACTTCCACTGGCTTCTTTACAAAAAGCCTCTTTGTGCTGACTTGGGGAGTCATAGGACAAGCAATTGCCACCAAATTTAACAACCCTCTTATCTGAAATACTGTCTAAGCAAGAAGGAAGCTCACCTATTAACTTGTTATTAGAAATATCAACAAAACCAAGTTTGCTGCCGCAACTAAGATCGTTCGGAAGTGTCCCACTCAGCATGTTAGATGCTAAATGCAAATAACTGATGTTTGGCAAAGAGAACAAAACAGAGGGGGGTATTCCACTCAGATCATTGAATGATAAATCGAGATGTTGAAGCTGCGCCAATTCACCAAATTGCTGGGGGATCTCACCCGAGAACAGGTTCCTGCTAAGGAGAACCGTAACCAACCCTTTTGGCATAAGGGGAAGGCCAGAATCCAGCTTATTCTCTCTTAAATCCAACACATGCAGGCTAGTTAAGGCACTCATATCAGGTAATTTACCAGAAAGCTCATTGTTGGACATGGCAATATCAGTTAGTGTAGCAATTCTGCAAACTGAGGAAGGAAACCGACCCTTCAATTGATTACTCTTCAAGCTTAGTACAGTGAGGTTCGATAACGAATCCCACCAATCAGGAACATTATCATCAAAAAAGTTCGCATCCATCGTCAAAGTTTGAAGCCTAACCAACCTCGATATCCCAGGTGGAATAGCGCCAAACAGAAAATTCGAGCTCATATCCAAAAGTTCAAGTGAAGATAGCCGATGAATTTTATCCGGAAGTGGGCCCCATATCCCCAGTGAAACTAAGCTAAGAGCCCTTAAAGTCGTTAACCTTGTCAATGTAGTAACAAAAGAATCAATAGAGAAACTTTCGGACAGAGTTTGATTGGGAATGGGATGTCCATTGTACGCAATATTCTCCTTAACAGGCTTATCTCCCATAACTTTTATCCCGGTGACAGAATTGTCCTGACAAGTAATGCTCATGTGTGCAGTTGAAGTAAGATTACAAAGGTCTCCTTCATAATTTTCCCAAATATCTAGTGGTGAAGGGTACTCTAAATGCTTTCTTAACTGCAGCAGAACTCGAGTTTGAGAGGTTTGCAGCTCATGGGTACCAGGGAGAAACAAAACCCAAGAATAAAACACCAGCAAAAACTTGTAGAGATATCCCATTGAACAAAATCTTATAGAAACCCTAGAAATTAAGCTTGGACAGTGAATTTGAAGAGGAGCAGAAACAGACCCAGAAAAGATATGTATCTAGAATCGTAAAAAATATTAACTCCACAAGTGAATTTACCTCGAAAAAAAAATAGTTGGATTAATAGATTTAGAGAAGCCCAAGAAGAAGATTGAATAGAGTAAAACCTGAAAATCCTGCCTTTGAATTTTGGATGCTAATGCAAAATAATACCAATGAAAAGTTTCAGTCTTTAACTGTTCATTCGTTAAACAAATTAAAGAATGGTCCATACAGAAGTAACCAAAAGCTGAACTCCAAGCAAATGTTCCCAGTGAGTGCAAGAATCAGCAGGACACACGTTTCACAAAACAAATGCTTAATGGCGAGCGAATATCTCACACGAAGTAAAAACCAACAAAACGGTAACACGAAACAACTGAACAAGCAAAGCTCATGATCCAAGGAAAGCCTAGACACAACTTCCTAGCAAGACTTGGGAGACAGAGCTAGCATTAGCATTGGTGTTGTTTTATTGTTATGAAGTTGGTGGGTAAAGGGTGATATTATTGTTATGAAATTAACGTGCCTTTGACTTAACAAGATGAGGGGCCACATTATTATTAATAATGGGGATGGAAGAGAGAGACCGTAGAAGAGAAGACGCAGAAGAAAAAGAACCCGACAAGGGATATTAAGAGGAGTGGTGGTGGCATTAATGGGAAAGGAGCAGGACAACGACAAGTGAGGTGCTGGATTTTGTAATGTCAATTGTGTAGCAAGTAGCAACTACAGCAGGGAAGGAGGGAGAGAGAGAGAGAGGGAAGAATGGAAGATTGTTGTCGCTGCTGCGTTTTTGCTCTTGTTTTTGTTTGTATTCGTGTGATGTGACAAAGCTGAAATTGTCCAAGGATTCTGCCGCTAATTGCAGTTATGCCATCACATAACATAGGTTCTCCTTTCCCTCTCCATCTTCGAACTTTGAATGAGTTTTGGTATCTTATGACCAAAATAGGCATGGATTTTTTTTGGTTACGTCTAGCTTCACCAATGGACAAATATTATAAAATCTTACAAACTGATGTAAATAGTCAAGGATGGATAGGAATATTATTATAAAAATAGATTAAAATAAAAGTAAGAAATAACAATGTATATAGGTGAAAAATTTATTGAAACTGGAAGTAGAAAATCAAGTATAAGATTAGAAATTTCAGGAATAATAAAATTTTTAAATTTATTTTATTAGTTTTCAGCTAAGGATTGAGACTCAGTGTTGAGTTAAATTTTTATTGAGTCCTGAATTAATGATTAAAAATATTTTTATTTTTTTATTTATCTTATCTAACAATTATTGATTCAGTAACAAAAACTCAGCTCAGTATTAAATATTGATCCTTCAACTAAATACATGTTTTGAACATTTCATTTTAATGAGAGTTAGTTATCACCAATAATAATAGTAATAAAAAAAAAAAATTTCAAAGATAGGTTGGCGCAAAACAGTGTAATATAAGTAATAATTTGTTGGGTGGACATTTTCATATTTGAATTCAAAAATTTTGAGCTAATCTTGACATGTGGACAAATTCAAACAAAATCCTAATTATTTTCAATTTTCTTCAATCTTAGATCATTTTTTAAGAGTATCTATTTTCGACCGTATCGAACAATCTAGTTAAAATACATACCTCTAATAATTTTTACCTTTTTCATCAATGAATACATTATAATTGACTATTATATTTTCTTAAAGAAAAGTTAAGACAAACATAAATTTAGTGATTTCAAGGGGAGTTAAAACAATTTAGTAATTTACCTTTTGTGACGAAGAAGGATCGAGGAAAATTCATAATTAGGATCCAAAAATGGCTTTATGTCCAGAAGCATATGCCGTTTTCAAGTACATGCACGTCTTTTCTCTTTCAGATCTACGAAATTGTAGCCATCTGATACTTGGAGGGGTACTTTTGTCATCTAAATGACAAAATCCATAACGGTCAAGTCTAATAAAAGAAAAGGTGTTTGGCTCATTGGAAAATGGATTACTGCTAAACGCTGAAGGCCCAAGTAACGGGGCGTTCTGCCGTTTGGAGCAGGAACGGATACGTCTTTGATGCGAATCTTTGATGCGGTACGGTAGCTGACGACGGATCGAAAGAGTCGTAATTCATCGCCATTAATAGATAAAGCGATTCTTTGTCGTTGATCCAGGTGTTGAAATATTCGTATCAGCACTAGATCATGGTCCGTTTTGGACAGCCTGTTCCTGAATGCAAGGCCAGCCCCCACGTTGTTTGCGAACCTTTTTTTGTTCTGGGACGTAGGAATCCAAGAAATTTAAGGGGCGATACCGCCACTATCACCACTCGCACCACTATGTTGTGAACCACAGCCTCCTGCGAAACCTCGACTACTAATCGTAATTAGACTGATTACTTTAGAGATTGGTGATGGATTATGAGCACGCGCCTTCAAGGGCAAGTGGAGCTGTAAAAGTTTAGGCCTAAAATAATAGCAACATTGGACATTGCTCTTTGTGCTATGCTATAAAGCGAAGACAAAGAGGCATGTTTGTTGGAAGTGTTTTTATTTTTATTTCTATTTTCATTTTTTTTAATTTGGATTTTGGAATCTTTACTTGGTCAATCCAAATTCATGAAACCAATGCAAATCCTCCGTGTAAAAAGAAAAAGATAGGAGCAGCTCTGGAACCCCCATTTTGATAAGATATAATTCTCTTTGTCGCTGCATCGAATATGAGGTTTATGGTGATTTTTTTTTTTTTTTCAGTTTCAACAAGTGAAGAATTGGTCACGTAGACACATTGATTCTTACTACATGATTGTATTTATGATTTGTTCATCATTGGAAGGAGATAACTTTATCAAAGGTGAAAATAGAATCAATGACTAATTCAAGACTTTTTAAATGGTATTTGAATATGACATATGTTTACTTATAAATTATGAATAATTTACACATATCCACATCTTGTAATTATGGGGGTTTAGGAACTTTTTGGCATCATTAGCCCATTGATTGTTTTGTTTCACAAATGATTAGTGGTACCCACTTGCATAATCATTCATTAATCACAGGCATAAACCGGACAAAAGTGCATCAGTTGCATTAGATTTCAGAAGTGAGAAGGAAAAAGGACAATTTGCACACCTAGTTTCTCTCGCTCACAATAGTGAAACAGAAAAAAAAAATTAATTAGTTAATTAATAATCGACTAGCCTTGCTATCTTTCGACTTCCAACACACCCTATTTTGTATTACGCTCAACATGTGCCCTTTTGTTTCGGGTACCAAAAATGACGACAAACAAGCAATTCTAAAGGCAATTGGATTCGTAAAGCAATAAGCCATTACAACTCACAAAAGAAACGAACTATGTACTTCACTTGATTTGCCATTTTCTCTTTTGACCCCCACTTTTTGTTCATCTTCTTCTTCTTTCCTTGGGTCAAAACAATCCAATAATTCAAAGGGTCTCAGGCAATTCAGGATAACCAAATGGAATCACTGCAGCTCCTTTAGAAACTTCAAGATGATTAGAAGCGTGTACTGTTTGCATATACACTCATTGGCTTCTATGAATAATTCTTCTATTTTAATACAACGAGAAGAAAGTATATGCAACTTTTCCCAGTGTTTCTCACCTATAATGTACTTTTTGCAAGATTTCTAAAGTACTCAACTAAGAAGCTCATCCCAAGTTGAAGAACAGTCCGCTTTTCAAAATAAAATCAGTCAGTGAAACTAATTAGACTATGAAACTAGTACCAGTTGAAGTAAAAACTTCATGTCAACTTGAGCCCACCTTGAGTAATCAATTCCAAGTTTGTAAGAAAGTTCAGATTAGTGATACAAGTTTCAGTGCTAAAACTTTTAATAATTTGAAGGAAACCCAACAAAGAAACTTACATCTTAAATGGGATACAATGATTTCAAATCTGGCGCTTTTAACAGCAAACCACTGCAATCTAACTAATCATTCAGAAAAGCAGAAAGATAATACATTCAGCAACTAAAAACCAGTTTTTATATCCAATTGAGCTAAAACAGCCATCAAACAAGAAAATAAAACTTGTCGTACTAAGAATCTGGAAATACAACTTCCTATTTGTAGAATGTTTATCCTTACTTTGGTCTCTTGTTAACTCTTAAGAATTTTTCTGGACAAATAATTACGAGATTATTCGTCATGGCGAATGACAAAGCCATCTCCGGGGTAACCTAACAAAGTTCATAAATCAGAGAACAAAACAGAAATTATGAAACTAGATAATGCAATCAGTTCTGCGTCAAATTATGTGGAAGGCAGAAGCCATTCTCATACAAAAACACACGGAGCTGTAAGTAGTTTTTACCACATAACTTAAATTTCAAGCACTAATTGACATCGGGTCAAGTTTCTTGACCAAAAGCATACTTCAGCCGAAAGAATTAATAACAATTTATTCTTCAAAACAAACGGCATTGTGATTAAAATGTCAAAAACCATTCACAAAATGAATGATACTAAACAGTCTACAGAAGAATTGCAAAATAGTTCCTTAGTGAAGGTGTGAGCACTTCCTGTTTCTTCTTTTCCACTTTTCTCCATTAAACAACTAGATATTGAAATATTTCCTGCACATCAAGCTTGTTTGAAAAGAGAAAATTTATATTCGCAAAGAAACATAAAGTATGAAAGAATAGAGTCCTGGATTAAAGATAGGCGCTTCGATTAAAAATTTTCTAGAAACAAAAATAAATGACAAGTTTTCAGCAAGTGCCTGCAAAACAACAGTGGAAACCACATCATAAAACAAAATTGCCAATGCTACAGGAAGAACAAACAAATTAGTGAACAAACTATTGCAAGAAGATAACAGTGATAATGTTCATACTATACATAATCCTTTCCAAAATATGTTCACTGAGAAGCACAAGCTGAGTTATCAACTTACAAACTCAAGCAACTAACTGTAAAAACACGATTTATAATAACAATAATAATAATAATAGCAATAATACTACTGTAGAAAGAACAAAATGATTGAAACAAAACACTGGTAAGGTTTGTAACATTCTGTCAATGCTGAAAAAAGTATATTAACTGTTGACTCAGAATCATAAGCAGCTGAGTAATCAATTTATCAATTCACTCAAAAGTAAATAGAAATTTGATGACAATGTTGCAAAGCTTTCAAGTTAGAACAACTGGAAAGTTTAATGTCATCTTCCCAAAACACATACTTCAAAAGCTCTGCCAAAGTCATGTCAATTGTAAATGTCTGAGTCAGTACAAAGGCCAGACATCTCTTCCCAGATTGAAATCAATGTGAGTCGTTAAAATACCAATATGAGTACAGATACAAGTTGCTATGTTGACCAATGCCTAACTATCATGGTATTATCCCAAAGTAGTTCCTTATGTTTGGGAAAGTTCAGCATCCACTCCACCACCCACAGCCTGTACTCCCAGCCCACCCCGGTATGCCGTCATCACTTCAGGTTCATACATATAAGAAGTGACAAACCTTCTCTCGAAGACTTCTTTGGTCACATATAGAGCCAAAGATACATTTACATTCTTCTTTAACAAATTTTTTGACATTAACACTTGGAGGACAGACCACCTTGGCAAGACTTTCTTCTCCAAGCTACCAATCAACAAATTAGGGTGCCTAGCAATATTTGAAGGCTCCAATCCTATCTTATTCACAAAGAAATCCATCAATTTCCTAATCTTCTTTGCTGAGGCCATCATGAATAGTGGTTGTCTTTTAAATGCCATACGAAATTCATCTTCAGACCACCCAAAACTAATCAGAATCTCTTTTTTGCTTTGCCAGGTTGCTTTGCTAGACATTGCCATGGACCTAACAGCCAGAATGAACGACTTACTAGAGGGTTCAAAACCCATTTCCTTGATCACATCAACCACATTTTTAAACAAATCAGCACGCAAAACAAGCGATGGTGGTTGCAACATAATTAGTCTAGCAATATGAGGTTCAGGCACGCCATGTGCCCTTAGAGTGTTCATATTTGGCACCACCCGCTTCTGAATATCAGAACTAGCAACACGGATAGATTGTTTCAAAGCATACACAAGGTTCCCATTGGCTTGAAAAACCCCTTTAAGGAAATCAAATGTGGGTATAATGTGGTTCTCCAAACTACTGGTCAACAACTCCGGATACGGACATAGAATCTTAGGCAAGTCAGGACCTGAAATACCCAGTGATTCTAAGTATTCAATCTTGGGTTTGAGGACCTTCTGTGGATCATACCAGAGCATACGAGGGTATTTAGAGATTAAACTAGCGACTTGGGGTTTGGTAAATCCACGAGATGTTAACAGTTGAATCAATGAATTTGGTTTCTCTGTGTCCTGAATCTTAACCAGCTTGGAAACTGAGATTGCTTTTTCTAAAGACAACCCACATGAGTATGTGAGAAAAGAGACTGTTGATGAATGTTTGTCACTGGGTTTTGAGAAGGGGTTAACAGATGGTATTATTGTCTTTAGATTTCGGACATAACTGATTTTTAAATGTATGCTTCTCGGTTTTTCTGTAAGGGTTTTGCATATCAAACTAAACATTGCTTCTGAAGACAGAAGAAAAAAAATTTTTTTTTTTTAAAATGTTTTGAGTAACGGGAACTCACCAGATTTCAGAAGCTGAGTTCAGCCCGGTAACGTTTTGAAGTTCCAATAACTTCCTCTTTCGGTGTCGATGTTTTTGCCCTTTTTATTTTATTTTTTTTCCCTAAAAAGCAGAGCAATAGGGCGAGGAATGGAATGGGGTTCCAATTACGGTGCGTATATTGACGACATGTACTTCATAACATGTAGTTTATGAAGTTCTGAATTAGAATCAGAACGTGGAATCCATCCGAATTTAAGGGGGGAATTAATCTCTGATTTTTAAGTTGACCATTTTAATTTTTATAAAATTAAAAATATTTATTTTATCCTAGCTCAAAAAATTATTATAAATGATTAATATATTATTATGATTAATTAATATAATTATCCTAATTAATTAATATATTTTGAATTTTTTTATTATTACCATTGTCGTTGTTATTAATGATAAAATAATAATAATAATTTTTTTATTATTACCATTGTCGTTGTTATTAATTAATATATTCATGTTCTTATTATTTTTATTATTATTACTACTATTATTGATATAAATATTTATAATCAATTAATGTATTAATATATTATTAATAGTAATTAATAATAATAATAATTTTTTAATAAAAAATTACAATAATTAAAATATAAAAAAATAATTTTGACAATAGTTTATTAAATATTTTTTAGTTGTTTGTCAGAATTTAATTTATTTTGATTTCGATTCAAAGACAAAGTAAACACATTATAGTAATTTATCTCGTTTCGATTTTTATTCTTGTAATTATAATTTAAGTAAACAACTTATTTTGGTTCTGATTCTCCATTTTCACTCTAATCCATTCTGATTCCTACTCATTCTTATTCTAACTCATTCTACTTTCTGCTTAGTAAATGCACAATTAATTTCTTTTTTTTTTAAGACAATTGGAATCTGAATTGAAATTGTAAGAAAAACTGCTTAAATACATGCATTTTCCTTCTTATTTCTTTTTAATAATTTTTTTAATCCTTCAATGCCATTGTTCACTTGTAAAAATACTATCATAATTTTGTAAAATAATCAGTCACAAAAAAGAAACCCTCTTATTTAAAAGAAATTACGGTACTCTCCATAGCAAGTTCAATAAATCTTGGGGGTCTTTGGTGTCCTCTTAATATTCTGTTTCAAAAGACATAACTATTAGAAAAATTTAGAAAACAAAAGTGCTCCTTTTTAAATTTGATGGACTGAATTGGTTCGCTTAATTTGTTATGTTAAGAATTAAGTAAAATGTTTGGATGATTGAAAAATGTAAATGGAGGGGGAGAAACAAACAAGGAATTGAACCCAAAAGAAGGGGTAAAAAAAAAATAAAAAAGTAGAGAGAGAGAGAGAGAGAGGAAATATACAGTTAATTCTATTAATAATTTGATAATTACATCAATATTGAGAATCATATGATTGTATTGTGGCGATAACATAAACACCATATGGTCCAGAATTGGATCGGGAACCTTGTACGCACATAGAAGCTGAAACAAACAGCGATTATGGTTTCTTTTTGTATGAAGACAAATCCCAAGCATGCCCATTTCAACATACGATACCACATTCATCCAAGTTCATTCTGAGTTTAGAATAGTCAGATTTTCTTAATAAAACCAGTCAAATTAAAAACTCCTGACGTCAACTTGAGCCAACCTTAAGAGTAGTCAGTTTTCCAAGATTGCAAGAAATTTCAGAAAAGAAACTTGCATCTCCGATATGGGGTACAATGAGTTCACAATGTGACGCTCGTAACAAAAGTACTGCAATTTAACTTAGAATTCAGGAAAGGGGGAAAAATTTGTACTTGCTGAAACCAATCTATGATGTTTCACCACTGATCCTACCGTCAGCATCTTGACACTGGTAAGATTTTCTCCAGAAAGCAGTTACAAGATCATCTGGCTTGCCGACAGACACGCGACTGCACCTGCAGGGTTACCTAACAAGTTCATTGATTGGCCACACTCGAAGAATCGTTAACAATAGCAGAGTATATTAAATATTCTTTTAGGGTGAGAACAAACCACACTGGAAATTGAATTGAAAATATTCGATATATTTTTTTTAAAGATTCCAAAGAGCATAAATACAAATCATTCCACCACCCAACTTCAGCAACCATAGCCGAAATTAAAGGTCCATATCACTTATCACTCCTAATTGCTTGGCCATAATGGAACAGGAACTTGGCTAAGTGGCCTTGCATGCTTGCGTGCATTCGTGACTTCATGCGCGACCTCGTGCATGACATTGCCCTTGCATGCAAAAGTAACTTCACGCATGATATTTCGGGTTCCTCTTGATAAATCAAACCGCAAGACAAAACCACTGAAACTGATAATGCATTGAATTCTGAAACTAATAATGCACTACACAGAAGCCATTCTCGTACAAAGCCATACATAGTTGCAACTAGTTTTCACGGCATAACTCAAACTTTTCAAGCACTAATTGAAACCTGGGTCAACTTCGTGGACCAAAAACATATTTTAACTAAAAGAATTTATAACAATGTATTCTGTAAAACCAACAGCATTGTGATTAAAATATCAAAACCTATTCACAAAACGAATGCGACCGAAAGGTCTGAAACAATGCAGATCAAGTGACTGCAAAATAACTGTGAAGACACCATTCTGCAGGACACAAAAATTTATGAATCCTGTAGAAAGAACAAATTAATGAACAATAAATTGACACATAACACTGATAAATTTCAAAATACGACTGAGAAGTGTAAGTGCAGTTATCAATTTATCAACGCAAGCAAAACTAATGAGAAAGGGTCAGAATTTCTTGGAATCGTCATAAAGCTTCAAAGTTACCATCATCTTCACAAAACACAAACCTTCAAATGATCTGTCCAAGTCATGTCAACTGTAAATGTCTGATTCAGTTTGTGAACCAAAATCACATTTCAGACTGTCTTGATAGTGGTGGTGGTGATGGTAGTAGTTGGGTAGTCGACTGTGTTGATACCGTGTCCACTTTGTGAACCAAAATCACATTTTTATAGCCATATTAATGACAACTAGATATTAAATATCTCCTGCACGTCTTTTTCATTCAAACTTGTTCACAATATTATTCATAGAAAAGCAACATAGAGATATAAAAAGACCTGGGTTAAAGATAGGTGAATATGTAAAGAATTTGAGAAACAAAAAGAGAAGGGCAAGATACTAAATTTGCATACAAAGCTCAACCAAAAGTCTTTCTGCAATCAACAATAAAGCTGCTGTGAAAACACAATTATCCAACACAGAAAAAACTATCAATACTGTTGGAAAAGTTAAACTGATGAACAAATAATTGATACACATGTAAGCTTCTTAACATACAGTTAATGCCTAAAACAAACTTAGTATTGACTGAGAGACATAAGCTGGGTTATCATTATTTCAATTAACTCAAAATTAATCAGAAAATTAATTGGAAATATCTTGACAATGTTATAGTGCTTTTAAGTTAAAACGACTAGAAAGGTTCAAGTCAGCTTCTCAAAACACAGACCTCCAAAGGATCTGCCCAAGTCATGTCAGCAGTAAAGTTTGTTCGTACAACGGCCAGACATCCAATACAAGCACATAAGCTAGTTGTTATGCCAACAAGTGCCTAAATGTCATATTCTCATCTCCATGTAGTTCCTCATGTTCTGGAAAGTTCAGGGTCCCCTTCATCTGAATAGTTCTTACAATCTGCAACTACAGCCTGAACTCTCAGCCCATCCCGGTATGCCATCATCACCTCAGGGTGATCCATATAAGATGTGACAAACCTTCTCTCAAAGACTGGTTTTGTCGCAATTAGAGCCTGAATAAAATCTATGTCCTTCTTTAACAAATTTTTTGATATTAAAACTTGGAGAACAGACCACCTTGGCAAGACTCTCTTCTTCAAGCTAATCAACAACAAATTAGGGCATCTAACAATATCCAAAGGCTTCAATCCTATCTCATTCACAAAGAAATCCATCAACTCCATAATCTTCTTAGTCGAGCCAAGCATGAGCATTGGTTGTCGTTTAAACGCCAAATAAAACTCATCTTCAGACCAATTAAAGCTCATCAGCACATCCTTTTTCTTTTCCCAGTTTGCTTTGCTCAACACTGACATCGACCTAACAGCCAGAATAAACATATAACTCATTGGTTCAATACCAATTTTCTTTATCACATCCATCATAGTTTTAAACAAATCATGTCTCTTAATAAGCGATGATGGATTGATCATAATTAGTTTGGCAATAAGATGTTCGGGAACACCATGCGCCCTTAAAGTGTTTACATTTGGTGCCAACCGCTTCTCAATACTGCATTTAATAATACGGCTGGATTGCTTCACGGCATGGACAAGGTTCACATTGGTCTGAACAAGCCCTTTAAGGAACTCAAATATGGGTATAATATTGCTCTTCAAACTAACCACCAAGAGCTGTTTATTTGAACAAAGAAACTTAGGCAAGTCAGCACCTGAAATACCCACTGATTCAAAGTAGTCAATCTTAGGTTTAAGGTTCTTCTCAGGATCAGCAAGAAGTAAAGTAGGGTTCTTGGAGATTAAAGTAGCAATTTGGGATTTGTCGAACCCATAAGAAGTTAATAACTGAAGAACTGAGTTTGGTTTCACTGTGCTGTAAATCTTAATCACCTTATCGGCGGAAATAGCTTTTTCTAAAGACAACCCGCATGAATTTGTGAGAAAGGAGACTGCTAAAGATAGTTGGCTTGTGGGTTTTGAGATAGAGCTCAGAGAAGACTGTGTCTGGATATAACGCACATAATTGATACTTAAATCTACGCTTCTCTGTTTATCTGTAAGGGTTTTGCATATCAATCGAAACATTGCTTCTGAAAAACAAAAAATAAATTATTGTTTTGGGCAACTGAGACTCACCAGCTTGTTTGACCCTTGAGAAGACGGGTTCAGTCCCAGTTTAACGTTATTTGCTGATCTCACGCACAAGCCCTGCTCGCGCTTTCTTGTTAGTGTTATTTGTCGGGCAAAAGCAAAACTGATTTAATTAAAATGTGTGTCGTTGAAAAAGCTACGGAATATACACACACACACGCGCACATATATGTAATGGTAGACGAATTGGTGTAATTAAATAAGGGTCGGTAGAAAAGCCAGAGCCTAGCCCACGCCTGCAGGATTTAGGCTCGGCCCATATTGTGAGGCCTAGCAAGGGTTTAAATTTCTTAAGTTCGTTGTAAATGGGTCTAGTTTATGAAGAAAGTTCAAGCCAAGTCTGGACTTTAAATTAAAAAATTAAAATGAAATGAAATAATAAAAAAGAAAAATAAAATGCGAATTGCAAAAGTGAAAACAAATTTAATAAGCTTCAAAATTAAATAATATTAAAGAACTTTTTACTTGAGAATAATTAAAGGATAAGGAAGAAAATGGCTTACAAATATTAGATTAGTTTATTTTCAATATTAGCATTTGTGGTTTATTATAAAATTGTGTTATGAGTATTTGTGTGGATTATTAGTGTATTATAATTGGATAATCCTATTTAATTTATTTATTTTTATTACTTTTAGCTTTATTAAAAAATTATTTAGAAAATTTGTTGAAACCCAAGCCTACCCCAGACTTAGCTTGTCTAAATTTGGAGGGGCTTATAAAGAGACTAGGATCGTTGCCAATAACATGGGCTTGGGTCTGAACTTGAAAAACTTACAAATTCTCATTCCTGAATTAAATACTTTATATATAGTATTTAATTATAAGAATTCATCTACTATTAAATTGTATAAGATCAATGGTTCAAAATTTGTATTAAAATTTTATGTAAAAAATTTAAATTCAAATAATCTTTTCCTGAAACCTATCACCTAATGTATTAAAATATATGTTGTTTTGTATTTTAATGGCATTTTTACTTTGTTAAAATAAGGTGTCTTGTTTATATAATCATTCTAAGGAGTTGGTGCTCGCATTTTTTAAAATACAAATTTAAGGTTTTCCATTGATGTCTATGGGTGCCACACTTCCGAAGTACCAAATTACGCCGCGAGTCCATAAGGAAACTATTTCGGGGGGATAACATCCAACTCATTCTGAGGGAATAACACCCAAGGTAAAATTCTCGAGGAGTTTATGTGAATGAAAATAAAGGGAAAGCTTATTCCAATCTCGTATTCCATGTTTTAAGAAAATTACGCCCAAAGTCATAAGAGTAAAGAAGCACATAGGCACAAAATAAATAATGTAGGTACAAAATAAGTATATTTATTTCCTTACGATCAAATTCACATCCACGTGCATAATAATGAGAGGTGACATATGCCAATAGGAAGAGAGCCCAAGGCAAAACCCTAAATCCATGTCACCCATCGTCTATAAATAGGGACCATCTCAATAAGAAAAGGAATCATTGGTCTCCAAGTATACTGCTCTTTCTCAAAGAGAGAAAAACTTAATTTTATTCATTCATTCTTCTTCCCCTAAATCTTAATCAAACGCTGACTTGGTCATTGAAGTACCTTTTTTAGGTACCCGCTTTGTTAGATTCAAGATCAACAAGTATCACAAGTTTTCCACAAATTAAAAATACATGTGAAGGTAAATTATTGTCCCTTCAATGTGAAATACCTTTACAATGTTCTAAACTGTTAAAAAATTATTCACACCATTGTAAGAGTATGTGACACCACTTTTATCATGACTCAACTCAGATCTGATAAAATATTGTCCGCTTTGGGCCTTAATAAGGATCGTACGGTTTTACTCCTAGGGCGCCCATACACTCCAAAAAGCATCTTGTCAAGTAGGGTGTGGATTACCTCTTATAAACTAAGCATCACTCTTGTGCTTTATCGATATGAGATTCACCTAGAGTGTTACACACACACCCCATCAGACTTAGAGTTATCGTTGAGGTTTGCCCCACTATTACTCAAGAGGACACGTGGAGCCGTTTTGTATTAGTTTATTTCTATTATTATGGGTGTCAATATTAAGTGAACACAATAAATAATATACTGATAAGTATTGAAATCGTCTCTATAACGATTGATGTTATCAAACTTGCTACATCAATCTCAATGGTGTTGTTTTGTTTTAAATTAAAATAAGACAAATTATGAAACTAATGAATGAATAAAACTAAGAATGCAATAAGTAAAATACAGTAAAGAAAATTCTCACGTCAATTGCAAGGATGCAATCAATGGAAAATGAGCAGTTGAGTGAATAAACTCACTTAATGACATTGACTTTTTTTTTTAATTACAGAACTGTTATTACAACATCTACTACAACACTAAGTAGATCTCTCATGCATCCTCAGCTGTCACCTATTAGATATCTTATACCTAATGTAACATAACAGTGACCAATTGTTACGCCAACATTAAATATAATATTAAACATTTTAGGTTCTATTTACCCTAAAAGGTGAATCCCTATGTCTATTTCTTTACTAATTTTAGATCAAGCATGACCCTATTCAAATTGAGATTTACTCAACTTGAGAAATCCTATCTAAAACTAAGTATTATCTTAATTTGATTCACTAAATTAGACCTTTTTTAAACTCTTCCATAGTTAGTATCATCAAATGGGTGGTCAGCCAAACTAGGAAATTATAATAAATATAATTAAAATAAAATGTTATAGTAAACACAGAGCAACACACATATGTCAATCAAGCATCTATTAAGATCGTTTATTACTTAACTACAATCAAATTCAGCTCATCACTTGCAATAGAACAGTGAATAAAGCTGTTATAGTCATTCAATACATTCCCATAGTTAAATACAAAAAGTAGAAGAAGTACTGAAGTTTGCTTGGTCATATTGATAACTTCTTTGTTTCCTCATTGAATCCTCTGTTATAGCCTTCAATTTCTCTCTAAATTTCTATTTTCTTGTTGTTTCTGCTCTTGCTCTGTATTCTTCTTGGGTGATAGCTCTCTCTTTTTCTTTTTATGCGTGCTCCTTTTATAACTTGGGATTAGGGCAACAAAAAGTGTGTGGTGCGTATCTTCTATTTTTTAAAACTTTAGATCGCAATTTTTTAGTTATTGCCCGTGAAATCCAGTCTGTCATGACTCTAGGATTGCTACAACAACGGCTATAGCATCTGCACTGCTTTAATCTTGTTTTAATTCCTCTGTAACCCAGGTCTTTTATTTATCTCTTTAAGTCTGTTGCAGTAGCATTCCATTCATAAATTTTGAGCTTTTGGTCACTTACAATTATGCACATAATCTAAGCATAAAATTGATCTAAAGCAAACTCAATTTATTAAAAATAAACTAAAATGGATGTTCATGTCAAATGTAACTAAAATAAAATAAAAAAATATCATTTACTCTTTAAGTAATCTTGATTTAAGTCTAAAAGTATCATAATAACTCTTATTTTATAGGGCTATCACTTTAATATCATTTGTCATGACCCAACTTAGAACTGACAAGATATTGTCTACTTTAGGCCTTACGAAGGTGGTCTGCAATTTCTAATGTTATGGGTGTCAATGTACAAGCGTACACAATAAGTAATATACTGATGAGTATTCAAATCGACTCCACATGGATTGATGTTATCAGATTTGCTACAATAATTTTAACAATGTAGTTTTGTTCTAAATTAAAATAAGACAATTTATGAAACTAATAAACTAATTAAAATAAAAATGTAATAAAAATGCAATAAAAAAATTCTCACATCAAATACAAGGATGTAATCAATAGGAATGAAGTAGTTGAATAAATGAACTCACTTAATGACATTGACTATTTTATCATTTACAATACCGTTGCTACAACATTTACTACAGTACTGAGCAGAATCCATCATGCATCCTCAGCTATCGGTTGTTGGATATCTTCTAGCTAATGTAACCTAACAGTAACAATTGTTATGCTTACATTAAATATAACGTTAAACGTTATAGGTTCCACTTACCCTACAAGGTGAATCCTTATGTCTAATTTATTACTAATTTTAGATCAGGCATGACCCTATTCAAATTGAGATTAACTCAACTTAAGAAACTCAATCTAAAACCAAGTATTGTCTTAATGAGATCTACTAAGTCAGACTTTTTTTAGGTTCTTTCTTAGTTAGTGTTCCTAAATAGGTGGTCAACCGGAATAGGAAATCATGATAAATACAATTAAGACAAAATGCTATAGCAAACACAGAGTAACACGTATATGTCAGTCAAACATTCATTAAGATCGTTTATCACTCAACCACAATCAAATTTAGTTCATGATTTGTGATAAAACAGTAAATAAAATAGTTTCAACCATTAAATACATCTTTATAAATAAATAGAAAACAAGAAGATAATAAGAAAAACTAATTGCGGATTGATCTCTACGATTTCTCCTCTATTATAGTCTCTAATCTATCTTTTGATTTTTGTTTTCTTGTTGTTCTTTGTGGGTTATCCCTTTAAGTAACGGCTCTCTCCCTTTCCTTTGCTAGCGTGCTCCTTTTATAACTCAAAATTAGGGTAATCGAAAGTATATGGCGTGTATCCTTCATTTTGGGAATTTCTAGATTGCAATCTTTTAGTTGATGCATGCAAAATCTAGTTTGCCATTGCTCTAAGATTGCTACAGCAACGGTGCTACAACAATGGTTTCATCATCTTCATTATTTCTTACTTGTTTCAATTCTTCTGTAGCCAAGTTCTTTTATTGTCTCTACATGTTTATTACAGCAACATTCATTTCTTAAAACTTGAGCTTTCTATTACCTATAATTATGAATATAATCTAAGCACAAATTATTCTAAAAACTACTTAATTTATTAAAAATAAACAAAAATAGATGTTCATGCAAAATATAGATAAAATGCAATAAAAGCACATCATTTACTCTCTAAGTATTATTGATTTAAGTCTAAAAGTGTCATGATAACTCTAATTTCATAGAGTTATCACAAAGCCCTCACGGTTTTGTTTCTAGGATGTCCATACACCTTAAAACACGTCTTGCTAATTAAGATGCGGATCACCCTTTATAAACCTAGTAATTTTCTTGTATTTTGTTGATGTGGGATTCGCCTAGGATGTTACACATACCTCCCTTTAGAGACTCAGTGTTCTCGCTGAAGTTTGCCTCACCATTGCTTAAGAGGACACACAGAGCCACTCTAATACCATCTGTCATGATCCAACCCAAATCTAGTAAGATATTATCCAAGGCCCACACAGTTTTATTTCTAGGGCGTCCATACACCCCAAAATGAATCTTGACAATTAGGATATGGATCACACCTTATAAACTCAGTATCTCTTCCATACTTTTCCGATGTAGAATTCGCCTAGAGTATTACAACTTTGAAGCTTAAATTCACATGAAAATTCATGCAGATGCATGCACTGACGAAAGACTTTGTGTGTGTGCGCGTGTGTGTAAATAATTTTCCAATAAGGGATCACTTACATTATTAAAGGGATAAGCTAGTCAAGAAAAAAGTTAGTGATGTTTCTAAAGTCCATTACCGGGAGCTTGTCTTGAGAACCCGTTTGGTAAAATTTGAATTTTTTCTTCACTCAAATTCTTATGTTTGTCATTCTTTCATGAATAAAAAGAAACTCCAAACACTCAAATACATTATAGGACAAAAAGACATTTCCTTTTTTTAAGGGTTGGGCCCCATGATATCCTATGGCTTCGAGACTGCATTGGCTCAATTGATTAATAATTTTGTAGTATTTGATTTTAATAGCTACTAGCTATACCATCCCCACGAATGGCACCAATCTGTTGACAAAGATTTTAGATCAACTAGAGAAATAAATAGATGGAGCGATATAATAAAGGAGATTCAAAAAATTTACGTGGTTCAACACTTAACATATGTGCATAAATATAGAAAGAACAATTTTACTATTGTTTGCTAATCACAATGAAACTTTTTGTTTAGCTTTTTACTCAAATCTCTCTTTTGCATTAAAAACTCTCTATTTCATTATATCAGAGATATATTATCGTTGCACTCCAACTATTGATCCAACTACTTAGATCTACTAGGTGGTATGTGCATCACAATTGCATCATAGCAAGTCCTTATTTATAATACACTTTAGATAACCCAAATCCCTATAACTCCTCGTTCTAATAATTTTTATCATTTAATTGGAGTTTTACCTTATATTAATATTTATCTCCAACACTTATCTCCTTGTCAAACTCACACTTGTGGAGCTTCTAAATTCTTCTATTTTAATAAGCATGATTGAAATTTTATTGGACCCGAATAAAACTTCCAATTTTTGATCTTCCATATTTCTTGTTACAACAGGTGCAATACTCACAACAATATTTGATTAAGACTGGTCTGAATAACTTTTTCTTTTTTCTTTTTTAATTTAGAATCCATAAACATCAAATTGTAGTATCCATGATGATGGCATTAACACCGTGAGGTTAAAAAGTTGGAATTTGGACCCGTCTGCATGGAATTGCATTAACACCATGGGCTAAAAAGTTTGGAAATTTAGACCGTCTGCGTAAAAGCTCAAAGAAACAGCAAGCATTGTTGCATTGTATGACGAGAAAAACCCCATCTGCTTTTCGAATTGAAGATCCTTGCCCGAGCAGACTTCGCCATATCTAATCTTAAGCAATACAGCTTATTTGTCTATCAACAAGTTTAGACGAAGAGTTGTAAACATTACACAATAACATAATTGGCTAGAATCCTCAAAGCCATTACAGCGCGTGTGCTGCCACAGTTACAATTCATAGTCAAGACAATTCCGGATACTTTCACTATCATCACCGTTCATCCCCAGCTGCACAACTGCATTTCATACAAATCCGCTCATCTTCACTCCCATGGCCACCTTCATAGCTCAATTTCAAGTTTGACTCATCAATCCCTTTGCCCGTTATCGAAATTCGATTAATTGATTCTACTGCTCAGGAAAACTCTTGAGAATCATCAGTGTTTCTTGATATGCCTAGAAAAATCTGCTGCCTCAAAATTTTCCATAATACAGCAAGTATCTCTCAATGCCAACCCCTGCAGCTTTCTTGACTTGCAAGTATATTGTAAATACGTGGAATGCAATGGAATTCCCATTTCTTCCCGAATTGCCTGTCGTCAAGAACTGTCTGTACTGCCTTCGACCACGGCTCTGAATCATCACCGTAATCCCATCCCGGGTAATTCAAAAGGACATTCTTGCACGTAAACCACCACGTCACGCTGTAAGCATCAAACTTCCTCGGCAGGGTCACACTGGTTTTTGGCTTTGAAATATCCCTGGCAGCCACACAATTGTTTTCTTTTGACCAGAAGCTTTGCCATTCGCTGAGGTGTCATTCTGTTTGAAGGCTTTGAGTTGGCCAATGAAGTAACATCATTCACCCCAGACAATGCACCGGTAGCAGCCACATTTGCTGTTTCCTTTTCATCAGAAGCAACATTTTTTAACAAATGCTTGAGAAGATCTTGCAGCGTGTCCATCTTTTCACATTTTTGTCTACGGTAGTGATGGACAATTTGCCTCATTTGTCTGCCCTGATCGATCCGTACGACCGGGATCTTGAACAAGCTTATCAAGTTTCAGTGAGCTGAGAATTTCAATCGAGACTCGACAGATTTTTTTTCCACCATCCCGCAAAACCTCCTTCAAAGGCATTTATACAGAGCAGATGACCAAAGCCACCACTATGGGAGTATGAACCTCCAACAACAAATGATTATGAACAGAATTGCTATAAATGGTCAGTCAACTAGAGCAATATCATTCTTTGCAATATTTGAGCTTCATTTGGTTTCGTAATCGTTAAGTGATGAAGTCTTGCTGGTGTTTGGCTCTATTTGAATTTTTAGTTGGGTAAAGTGCATTCCATATGTGGTCAGAAATCAACCAGAGCAATCTTGCATTTGTTTTGGGATGTACAGGAGATATTAAAATTTGGCCGCATCAAATATAACAAGGCAGTTCAAGAAGAAGACGAGCTTACCACCGGAGAAGCTTGTGATTGCTAATGTCGGAAGGCAAGATGTTGAGAAGCACCTTGAAGAACATTTCTCAAACTTGATGTAATCCTCAAGTATAGTTCAAACATTAGAAACCTTGCTTGATACAGTAGTTTTCTGGGTGTAATACTAGTACTTTTAACCGTAATCTTTTGTAAGTATGTTGGTAAATATTTGACTTTTTGTATGGCCTTAACAATTTTAAGTTTTGCTCTTAGCTGCAGCCTATAGAATCTGACAGTTGCTGCTCCTTGTTGGCTTTTACCATCATGCTCACAAGCATGTAATGAGCACCATGACCTGCTTGTTGCTGCTTATATTCATTCAGTACCATGCTCATACTCAACAGCCAAATAAAAAAGCGCTGGTAATTAGTAATTATTGCCAAAAGCACTTTGTTAGCTTTCAAATTCAAAAAATTTAATTAATGTACGAACAACTAAAAGATAAACTGGTTAGCTTCTCAACACACAATTGAAAAGCTTCCAAATTATATAATCGAATGGGAAGCACAAGCATATAACTCACCAAAAATTTATCAGAAAATGAGGCAGAAATTTCATTAAATCCTTAAAGCGATTTCAATCAAATGGAAGAGTTGCTGTCAGCTAAGAAGGCTTGCTGCTCCGACTTCATTCTTCATCAATGTAAGCAGCTATTTTTTTCTCCAAAAAAAAAAAATTCATGAAACTTTATTCCAGAATTTCAAAATATAGTTTTAGTGCCAAAAATTTTGAGCAATTTGAAGGAAACCCAAAAGGAACTTGCATTTTACCATACAGGTGTTTTAAACAATGAACACTCTGCCTCGCTAGCCCTTCAAATGAGAGAATGGTTTGCAAAGAAATAAAATCCATTCTTATATCTTCTCAAAAAAAAAAAAAAAATCCACTCTTATATCCTACAGAATTAGTGCAGGCAGCAAAGCAAAATAATTTAAGGCTTTATACTACACAGTCTCTATGTCCGTACTTCCTACTTTGATGATCCTTCTTTGAGCATATTTTCATCTGAAGAATTTTCAAGATAGGAAATTACAAGCTCAGCTGCTTTGCACCCGGAGGCTATTGATTTTCCCACGGACAATCCACCTCTGTGGTTACCTAACAAGTTCATTCATAACGTAAGAAATAAGAAATGATGAAACTGATAATGGATTAGCTCAGCATCTGATTTTGCCAGGGAGAGAAGCCACTCTCATATAGTAATGATGAAACTGACAAACACGTACATCTGCAAAGCAGTTTTTAAGGACAAAGTAATGTGAAGAACCCAATTATAGTGTATTGCTGATGACACCATATTTCATTAGCAACATGACAAAGTCCCACTGCAGAATTATTTCAATTCTCGTAACCTTTTTGACAAAAGTAGAAACCTTTAGCCAAAACCTAGAAGGTTGACAAATTATGCAACTTTTAAATTCAAAACACTAATCAACTTTCAGATTTTGTCTCTGAATTAGAATCATTGAATTCTAATAAAGTGGATTATTAAAAGATCTCATTAAGAATTTACATCTTTCAATTGATAAGTTATTACCTGCATAAAAGAATCCAGGAAGATTTTTCTCCATCTTTTCAATTGCTTCTAAAACCGAGTCATAGTCATGCCCATACAAGGGAAACGCCTTACTCCAGAAGAAGTGACTGCCATAAAACATACTTCGAGCCATAAGAGAACGTAAAGATATCTATATTAACAGTAATCTATTTCTCTTCATTGGTTGATCTCCAATCTATCATCAGAAAAGAAGGGTATGCTATGTGCGAGCGTGTGTGTGTGTGTATTCTTCACATACTTCACAAACGTGGGTTCCCCTTCCACTCCCAGCAACTGCCTCAGGTCAGAAGTAACAATCTGCTTCAATTCATCCCTAAAACAATAATTTGTTCAAGAAAAAAAATTAGATAACCACAAAGTGCCCGACAAAAACGACAAGAACAATGTATAAATTAGCAGAGAATATACATCAATCACAGAGAAATGAGGGACAAATATGCAGTTGTAAGTAGAAAATTATAAGCATTGAAGTTTCTCGTACGTTGAAGCTTTTGCCAATTCCTTGTTGCGACATCCTCCAACAAAGGTTGTATAGAGATACAAATCTTTAGGTGCTCGATCAGGAAACATCATAGAGGAAAATAGTGTTCCTGTACAGCGAGTTATAAGAAGATCATTAGGAAAAGGATGAGTTATATATTGAACACAGCCAAAAACAATGCATTACCAAGAGTTTTTAAACCATTTTGCTGCTCCTTAGAAGGTACAAGAACTCCAAATCCTTGAAGAGGCTTCCTGACATTCTCTTTCTTAAAGGTGGTGATGATGACTGATAGCGGCATGTAAATTACCTGAATAATGAATGGAAAAACATTATGGTTGCTCAAAATTCTCAAAATTTCACAGTTTTTTTTTTCTTTCATACTAGCTATTTCTTCATCAGTGAAGGCATTAGTTCACATCAATCAACATCTGCACAGAAACCTCCTTCAATCCCCACCACTGAATTTTTGTAAGTTGAAAAACCAAATGGCTTCATTTAATGACCATGTCCACGTTCGTCAAAAGCTCAGAAAAGCATAAGTCCCAGATGAAGATCCTCTAACAAAATGCATTTAGTTTAAAGATTTGCACTTTGAAAGGCAAGGCTATTCCAGAGCAACGACCAAATGAAATTTGAAAGAGAAAATGCCGAGGAAACTATCACCGGTTTTGTTTTACATGTTTCTCAAAAAAGCTTTCATGGATATCATGCATGTAGCTATTGTGAAATCATGATACAAATATTTTCTTAACTAAATTAAGAAAAAAATTTCTGAAAACTCCAAAACTATAGATAAGCAATTGTACAGATGTTAAAATGAACTGTTAGAAAAATACCTCAGGAACAAAGTCCAGCGGAAAAAGATTTCCTCCCTTCGTAATCTTCATTTCTTTAACATTGCAGAGTGGAGCCTATCAGAAGAAATTTCCAATTAGTTAATAATAATGTTCTTTTAGAAAAGCAAATAAAGTGTAGAACAAGTAGGTAAGCATATGTGCACGCATGCGTCTGTGTGTGCGTGTGTGTGCGTGTGTGTGCGTGTGTGTCAGAAAGAGAAAGAGAGAGAGAGAGAGAGAACAAGATGCCATACAATGTTTTAAGTAACAAGTGCAACAGATAGCACACAAGAAAGTATTTAAAACCACAATTAGTTGTCAAATTTGTCTATTGCCCATACTTTAGGAGGCAGCAAAATGGAAGAAGCGTTGACAGAGCTCTAAGGTATAGATCTCTGTTGACAAACATTGCTTACTTTCAGTATGTGAACTAATAATACAGCAGGTGAACTAGTATATTTTATCACCCTTCATTTTGTTTATTGATCATGTTTTGATTCTCACTAGTCAGTTCAGCTGTATCAAGTAGCTAGCTTATATGCTTTCAGCAGCAAGCATTTCAGAGAGCGTATAACTCATTCCCATTAGGCGTGTGCATGTTGGGATTCTCTTGCTGAGCAGATGCAAATTGACACCATTATACAGGTATGAAGTTAAGTTTCATAGAGCAGGAATAAGTATCCAAACAATTGTCTTAAATAAAAGAAATACCAACCGTCATGATTACAGCATCAAAAGGTAAGCCTTGTGATTGCTTGTCTTGGTTAAAACTAGAGAGTGACCAATTCTCTAATGCTGATTTCCCATCATGACTATAAGATAATGACAGAACCTTTGATTTCAGACAAAGCTCATCCTTGCCAAGTGCTTTGCACAATGCATCAGTGAGTGTCTGCAAGAGTGAACAAAAAACAAGAAAGTGAAAAAAATAATATTAAGAGAGTAATAAAGATCAATGAGACTATCAGTATACAGGACACATCTGATTCAAGATAGGTTTGCTAGAATGTAAAGGGAGAAAGAGAATTCTGATTAGAGCTGACAAATGCAAAATGATAGCCATCGAGTGAATAGATGTGATCAGCATAGATGCCTACATAAATTTGAATTAGAAAATGAACAGGTTCAGGCTAACAATAAGAAGAATTAAGAAACCACTATTTCCGTCAAATAATACATTAAATAAAAAATTTAGAAGTGCCCTTGATTGCGAATCTTGGTAAAATAAGTAATCTTTATTCTCTGGGTTACGCTTTTCATAATTCAAGCCTACATTTCATTTGAAACTGTTGGCTGGAACTACCAAAAGAGATATTTTAAATTTTACAACTCTCCGAGCCTTTTCAAATACCTCAAGAAGCACAGGGCAATAACCCTTCCAATTACCTTAGAAGCACAGGGCAGCAACAGACAGCAGAGCCCAAAATAAAAACCAGAGGACAAACAATCAGTGGTTTCCACATCAAAGCACACATATCAGTAACAAGATAATCTAGATATGACATCCATAATTCATTAAAATGTGAGTTAAAGCAAGTAGGAGGAAAGGAAAACTTTCCCACCCACTATTTAACAGACAGGTATATAGATAAGATACTTTCCTTCATGACCAAAAGTGTGGAAGGGTATAATGTCGGCGCAGATGAGGCAATTTATAGCGCATGTTTAATTCAGGAAAATGGAAACTATACAAGAACAAGAATGATCAACGATCAATTAAAGGATGTTGAATCATCAGCGATTACAGAACTGAAGTTCATGAATACCCTATCAGCACTTGTATATGAAAAGCATGCAATATGCCACATACGATATGTAAACTAGATTGTCTCCTTTCTGGAAGAGAATTTACAGAGAAAAACCTGCATTCCACCCAAAAAAGAAAATGAACCCCGCTGACGACGTTTCTTTTCTGAAGAACCCTTTGCTTCTGCGCTTTTTTCCTTCCTGGCAGAAAACTTCGATTTAATTGCTCCAGCTATGACTGAACCATACCTGAAAAGATTTTCATTCAGCTACCTTTATTCATGTCCAAAGGACATTAGTTCATAAAATACACTGTAAAATTGTACATATTTAACTGTTTGGCAGACTGCTATTAACGTATATTTAAGCATTTCTAAGAATAATGACAAATTCTCTAGCCCTCATAGTTCTTTAACATTATGACATGGCAAAATTTTCACATAAAGCATAAATAAGAAATGAGACCATCCATATACAAAAAGTTTGGCACCAATCTGCAACTTTGATAAATATGGATCGTGGATTCACATCCACAAACAGATATAATTGCAGCAAGTTCATGAGATGGTAATCAAGGTCACATGAATCATTGAGGCTGCACTTCACGAATTTTGTTAGTTCAGAAATACATATCTATTTTGCAGATTGCTTCTCTTCAATGTATGATTCATAAAGTGCACCCAATAAATGCATGCATTGCGAACAAATGTTCAGGAGTGGCATGAAAGTTGTATGAAGTGTACCTTTTCTCTAGATTCCAAAGCTCTGGGAATGAATGGCGCATCTGTTTTAAAGTATGGCAAGGTAATCAACAAAACTACTGAAGAAATGAAATCAATCAGTGCTAGGAACTCCCTGTCATCACTGATAAAATATGCCCTTGGACATCACTGACAAAATATGTCCTAGATCATAAGGGCAGCTCATTAAAACAAAAAGTTGATACATCACAAATACACCGGGAGTTAATTCACAATTTTAATTAGGTCACACTAAGAAAGATGTATACTAATGAAAAGGTTTAGCCCAATCGTCCTTGCTGTTATAGCAATTGGACAATACAATGCACAAACTTTCCAAACAAACTGTAGTATACAAATTGATGGCCACCATTATATCACCTATAACAACATCTAGTCATTTATCTCATTGAATCGTGCATTTTCACTCTTCCACTGCTTCTATCCCGTATACATTTGTATAGCATAGTTTGTAACTTTATATGGAGTTTTAATATGTCAATGTCATTCTGTGTAAACAGGGGGCAAAAGAAATGGAGGAAAGAATAGCACACTTCCGATGTATCTGGCATGAGACTTTACAGGTAGCAAGGGATCAGATACGTTACTCACAACAAGAGATTCAGGATCCGCAGCATTCGTGCCCGCAACAAAAGGGTCAATGAGGAAATCAACAACCTGAAATTCAAAAAGACTAATAAGCAGTGATATAAAACTACAATTGATTGCTATGACAATTCTATAAAAATTAAAATAACAAGTATTTTTCAAGCATGCAAATCATTAGCACAATACCTCTGTCCCAAAATGACGCTGGAAGAACCCACCCACACTGCAGATTAAAAAAAGGGGGAAGCCTGAATATTAAGAAGCTTACTCTTTAAAAACATAAAAAGAAAAGACATAAGAGTCGAACAGTAATTTTGAGTGATCAGAAAAGTTTATGACCTTTCTTTTGCATCCTCGGCAGACACTTTCGCAGAGTCACTTTTCTTCCACAAAAAGGGCTCAAGAATGATCTGAAACTGCAATCACAGCAATGCACTCCATTGGAGAATTTCTATATTATTGAATGAGCCTCAAATACATCCTGATAAACAAACCTTTGATTGAGCAGAAAGAAAGTTACTCGTTATAAGAGCAATGGGATTGGTCGGGATCTGGCATTAAAATTCAGCAAAGGTTATGGTTATAAAACAGCTACATACATAAAGAAAACAAAGTTCTAATGAGAAATTGCTTTCCCCATGCCTCAATGTTACAATATGTAAACTTAAACTACAGCATAAATGAAGCAATCAGGACATACCAGAAATGGCACCCCATTTCTCACAACATACCGTTTGTACTGTGAAATTGGCTGTAAAGATGGACACAAAAGCCAAGTTAGCAGAGAGATACTTCATTTATCATCAACCATAAAGTCCGGAATTTCAACCATGGGCCAGAAAAACATACATTCCACAATTAAAAAGCGAAGAAGTCTAAATGATTTTATAGAAGTTAGTACAGAGAGAGTTTCAAGATGAAGTCCCTCTTTACTGCCAAGAAAAGACAAATACTGTAGATTCACTCTCTCATAAATTTGAAATGACGCAGGAACTCTTACAAATTGTTGTTTTTCTCGAATTCCAAGATCATCAAGCAAACCTTTGACTTCCATCTCGCTCTCAGTCTGCACACAATTAAAAAAATTAAAAAAAATTCATAAAACTTGCATGAACATCAGTATACATAAGCATCCTCCCAGTCAGCAAACAAGAACAGTGTCACAGGCATTTGCAAAAAGTAATAATTTATACTTGTCACTACTCTCCCAACAGTCAGACTCTGATAAACATTTTGGTATGTTAAAAGCAAATCTACCATTGTGTTCGCCCCCTCCTCCCAAATTAGACCATCTTTCGAGATACTCCTCAACTTCCCTCCAGCTCTTTCATCAGCTTCAAATACCATGACATTTACACCATTTGATTTTAACTTGTAAGCGGCTGCAAGCCCGCTGCAACATCATGTTCCATTGTCAATCTCAAATATTAGATGCAAATGGATGTACATACAATCAGAAATCTGAAACAGGTAACCCTTACTTGTCTGCATTTTAGTTAAATTACTTCCTAACTACATCTAAGCATTGTCCTTGCTTCCACAAGTTTGAAAATTGTAACCACTTTGAATTCATCTTACTCAATCACTCAATAAGGAAGTGCCAAAATGTATAATGTGGGTCCCTTACGTTGACTAGAGTTTCATGTCTTGCAATGTTGTAATCCAAAATATGTCTATGTCTAACTCAATTCTCCAACAATGGAAGTGGGTTCATTTGTAGCATATAGATGGTACAGATTCCATGCTCCTATAACACGTTAATATATATATATATATATATATAGATATATATATTCCCACTTCTACATTTTGTTCAAATATCATACAGACTAAGCTGATTTTACAATTGGTCAGAAATGAAAATTACATTGATAAATTCATTTGTAAAATCAGGAAAAAATTATCAAAAATATATCCTAAAATTTGTCAAAAACCCCCATGTTCCACCTGATTAGCAAACAAAAATATAGGACAGGTCACTGATATTAAACCTCATATACCAATTAAACAAACAATATACACTTCTTGTTATCTAATTAAATATGCAATTCTTGTTTTCTGATTATCACTTTTGGGTTGGGGGGGGGGGGGGGGAGGAACTTGTAAAATGGGTGACCTATGTAGCCGTTATCCAATCTAAAAACTAAATTGACTGAACTTTTTAAGTATAAGCAGTTAAGCACCGCATGTCTAACCTGAATTAATTGACTTAAACAAAGAAAAAAAATTGATAACACGTTAAAATAAAACTAATAAATAACAAATTTTTAGCATACCTAACACCAGCACCAACAACAGCCACTCGTTTGGCAGAGCCTGAAAAATCCACACGCCATTTATTTGTCATCTCAATGAATAATAATAACAATATAATTCAATTTTCAAATTAGCTATGATATTTTCATTTTTATTTAGAGAGTATGAGGAGAGACGTTGGTTGTCTTCTCCGGGAGCTGACGCCATTGTGTCGTCAAAATCGGAGCCCTCAGAAATGAGAAATCAGTGGGCG
This sequence comes from Citropsis articulata, assembly GCA_030449925.1. Classification (NCBI taxonomy): domain Eukaryota; kingdom Viridiplantae; phylum Streptophyta; class Magnoliopsida; order Sapindales; family Rutaceae; genus Citropsis; species Citropsis articulata. Next base: position 476,965 of record JASUUH010000110.1, on the reverse strand, counting down.
CTGCTACTAGTCAAAAACTGTTGACTCTGAACAGGTGCAGCACACAGATGGAGAAAATGGTATTACTGAGCAACTGATTTTGCAATTTATAGTTTTTTTTTGGGCCTATAGCCCATTTTCTTCATATCATAATGGACAGTGAAATAAAAGGTAGGCCAAGTAAAACTTTTCAGAACCAAAAATACTTCTGGAAAAAGGGATCAAAACCAAGGAATAATGATTGGAAAATTTTCTTTGTTTGGCATGTCTACATCCAAATAAAGCATTTGTTGCTTTTGTTAAGGACAAGTTAGTACGTTTTGCTTAATTTTATCCAAAGAATTTTTCACCAGTAGAGCTTATGGCACTTAAGACTCAGCTTCAAACTTATATAATGGATATGCGTTCCAATACTGAGTTTGCAGGATTGAAGGGAATCAGTGACCTTGCTAAAAGAATGGTTGAGACAAAGAAAGATAAGGTTTATCCGTTAATATATTTGTTGGTCACATTAGCATTAGTTCTTCTAGTTTCTACCGCCACAGTAGAGAGAACATTTTCAGCAATGAAATTTGTGAAGAATGAACTTCGGAATCGGATGGGAGATGAATGGATGAATGATAATTTGATTTTTTTTTTATGTAGAAAAAAATGTATTTAATAGTATTGACAATAATTCTATTGCACAATATTTTCAAAATATGAAATCGCGTCGAGAACAAGTGTAAATAGGTTACTAAAAATTTTATATATTTAAGTTTCAATTTTTATATTTTGTTGTTATTTAATTTAGCCCCGGTAAATTATTTTTCTAAATCTGACACTGGGGGCAAGTATGGTGTTGAGTTCAAGGGAGATGGTGCAAAAGAAGAAGAGGAAGAGAGTGAAGGTTATTGTTTGGTTGTTTGAACAAATTTTTGTGCTTGTACTAGCACATGCTCGAGTTATAATGCTATATGTTAATTATACTACTTATATCATGGCTGCTGCTGCGGAATAGAAACATTAGAATAATAGAAACATTATAATGCTGAATGTTAAATTTCCTATATTTATCAATGGCTGCTGGTGTTGCTATTGCGTTTGATTATTATATGTTCTGTTGCATGCAACAAATATTAGTGTTTCGGATACGCAGCCAGTTTCCTATTTGTTTGCATTTAAGAGCTGACTCATAATAAATTTACAAATGTCTAGCTGTATTTTGCTACTATCACATTCAAGATTGATATTTTGTGGATGTTTCATAAAGTTGATCCGTGGAGCTTGAGAAGTACATTGAAGATTTTTCTTTTGTTGTTTAAAATTTTGTTGTTCTTTAATTTTGGATGCAGGAAGTGAGGCAAAGGAGGAAGGTGTTGCACTACTGATTCAGAGCCTTCTAGCAAGCTTTCCCCCTTGATTGATCTAAGATTCATTTTGATTATAAAGATAGGTTTTTAATGCCTAAGCCAACAATTACGTTTTGACGTTCGGCCGGCGACGTTGACAGCCACTCCATGCCTATAATTTAGGCATGCGGCTTTAAAAGTACAGTACGATTAGAGATGAAGTAAAACACAACACGCGAAAAGGTACATAATAAGCACGCTTAATTGGTGGGCTAGTACGCGGCCCACGGGCAATCAATAGCACATGACCCAAAATATATCAAAGTAAATTTTTCTAATAAAAAGTAAATATAAAATGTTATGAAATTAAAGTAAAATATCTTGAAATTAAATTTTTAATATATTTTTTAGCATAAACTTTTAAAAATTAATTTAAATCTAAGTTTGAATAAATATTCTAATTTTTATGTTTATAATTTACTAAATGAATAAGTAAATATCATGATTTTAATAAATAAAATCATAATTTTATTTATGATATTTATTAAATGAATAATTTTATTTATAATATTTAATTTTATTTATGATATTTATTTATGATATTTATTTAATTAATTTTTTATGTTTATAATTTATTAAATGAATAAGTAAATATCATGATTTTAATAAATAAAATTATAAATATCATAAATTTATAAATGATAAATAAAAAATTTTACAACTTTAATAATAAAAAATTATTAATATGAAATATTTTTCATATTAATATTAAATCATAACTTAGTTAATGTCTAATAGAAATATGTTCATTTGTGAATGAAATATTTTTCATATTTATACAAAAAAATATTATGAACGAACTATATTTATGACAAATTAAAAATGATATCTCGTATTTATGAGTTATAACTTATTGTAATTGTTATTTGAGAATTGTATTTTTAATTTTAATTAATCATTATTATGAATTTATGATCTATGGAATTAAATTTATGTATTGTTGTGTTATGAAGATTGGTTATTTTGAAATTAAATATATAGTTGTGAAATTGTCATAAACTGATAATAAAATGTTAATTGCTCTTTTAATAAAAATTAATATGATTATGCATTTATTATTATTATTTAAAAAAAGCACAAAAAAGGTTATAATTAGTTAAATTAAACGCTAAGTACGCGAATTTTTTAAGCACATTGGATATGTGGGCTTAAGAGAAGAAAAAAAAACAAAAAATTTAGTGGACTTTTTTTGGACACGACACGAGTGTGCTCGTGTCATGGGCCGTGCTGGGCTCAGCTAAAAAAAAGTGGGCACGGCGCGACACGATATGGGCCGACTGTTGATGGGTTGTGCCGTGCATTGGCCGTAGTTATATGTAATGTTGTACATTGTAGCTTTATCAAGCCTGTTTTTTTGTATATTAGCCATGAAATATTTATGTATTCTCGGACATGCACCTCTCCGTTAAAAATACATGCAAAAAATTTATTATACTGCCAAAAAATTTTTAGAATTTGTTAGTTTTTCTTAAATTTTATGAAGAATTATGATGTTTTTACATCTACATAAAAAACAATTGATGAAAAAAGCTAAATTTTAAGGTTTCTACATGTAATATTTCTCTAAGTATTAATGAAAACATATAATTTAAATTAATTGTTAAAAAATTAATACAATACAATATAATACAGTACAACATCAAATATAGTAGGATTAAAAATTAATACAATATAGTATAGCAACAAACGTTCAACAGTATTAATATAATATTGTGCTAACATAATACATTATAATATAACGTACATGGATTAAATAATATAAATATTATAATACAATATAATTTGTCAAACACAACTATAAGTAGAGAAACAGAAAGAGACAAACACAAGGCTTGACATCCTTTTTTTTTTTTTTTTTTTTTTTTTGTGAATAAGCACATAATAAATTTATTGCCTTTAGGGTTCCTATCTCGTGGCACTATCCTTTAGTGGATTTTAGATAATGAACGTAATTAGTTTATTGTTATTTATTTAATTTTGTAAATTTGGAGAACGGAATGGCAATGTTTTAAAGATTAGATTTTGCTGTTAAAATTTGTTATTGTTAGTGAAAAGGAAGAAAAACAATGAGTTTATCAGAAGAAGAAACCCAAAGGCCATTCAGAATCCGAAAGACGGTGAAGCAGATTCTGAGAGACAAAGTTTTACATCAAAGAGGTTTGGTAGGATTTTGGAAAAAATTAATTACCAAAAAAAAAACGAAAATCATGATATTTTTATGTTTTATGCAATAGATATATGTCGATATTCTTATCAAGTTATCCAGCTGAATTCTACAGTTCTTGTGCCTGATATTTATGAAGCAAATTGTGCCAAATGGAGTGCTCTGCTCTCTTCTGTCTATCTCAGTTTGAACTAAAATTTAGGTCATCTGGGCTTCCAGATATTCTACATGTTAGGAGAAAAAACTGCTTTAGAAGAGTGTAAATAGCAAAAACTTCTGACTAAATTATAGTGCTGTGAGTATTTGGGGCATGCATCAAAGAAGAGTATTGCTATTTGCGGCATTGCCAAAGCATTAACACCATTGCTATTCTACAGTGTTGCATTAGCTGAATGCTAGTGAGCTGTTACATGGCTGCATTTGGTCTCTTTTTCTTTATGTGCGTTCAGGAGCTTCTATACGGGTAGATTTTCCATATTTCTTTTTACCAAGTCAGGGTGTGAAATAACAGTAACGCATAATTTTTCTGAACATAAAAGAGGATATTAACGCTTTTTAGTATTTCTTCTCTTATATTGTAGAGGAGGCAGAGCTTCCGGTCAACATCAAAGATCACGATCTTGTTCCCGAGCATTAAATGCTTACAAATGAAGAGAAGATGACTTTGCTGAAATGGTATGCAGTGGAGGAAACGGAGGTCAGTGGTGAAAATCTTTATGCCTTTTTCTTGTGCAAGATGTGCTTTTTGTTCAAACTAATTGCCAGAAAGCCTATGTATGTACAAGTTCCACATTTCAGGTTGGCATGTCGAACTCAGGACCACATGAAAGTAATGAATTTATTGCATAGAGAATCTCAAACACTAACCCTTTTCATTTTGTAATCACCATTTCTCATCTTTGTACATTCTCTATTATCTAATAAATAGAGAAATTTTCTTTTAGAATTGTCTTTCATCTTCTCATAGTTAATTTAATTGTTATTATACAATAACAATTATTTAAAGGTTTTAATGAGACATATTATTTGCAATGAACATCCAAGGGGGAGTGTTATGAATTTATTAAAATAAATATAGATGTTCATAACATATATCTCTTAGTCTCCCCATTATCTCCCATTAGCTTCCCTATAACTCCCACTATCTCACAAGGAATTATGATCCATAATTTTTCATTAATTTCATGGAGTGATTGTGTAACTATAAAAGGAGAACTCATCTTTTTATTTTGTACACACACAATTGGAATGAATAAAATCACTCTATAATATATTCTCTTATTTTATTCTTTATTTTGTATTGCTTCTTTACTTGTATTGCTGGCTAATAGAGAAATTTTCTTTTAGATTTGGCTTTTCATCTTCTCATAATTAATTTGATTGTTAGTACATAATAATAATTATGTAAAGATTTTAATGAGGCATATTCTTTGTAATGAACATCCAAGGGGGAGTGTTATGAATTTATTAAAATAAATGTAGATGTTCATAACATATATCTCTTAGTCTCCTCACTATCTCCCATTAGCAATCTTTAGCTTCCCTATAACTCCCACTATCTCATAAGGAATTATGATCCATAATTTTTCATTAATTTCATGGAGTGATTATGTAACTATAAAAGGAGAACTCATCTTTTTGTTTTGTATACACACAATTGGAATGAATAAAATCACTCTATAATATATTCTCTTATTTTATTCTTTATCTTGCATTGCTTCTTTACTTGTATTGCTGGTTAATAGAGAAATTTTTTTTTAGATTTGGCTTTTCATCTTCTCATAATTAATTTGATTGTTAATACACAATAATAATTATGTAAAGATTTTAATAAGGCATATTCTTTGTAATGAACATCCAAGGGGGAATGTTATGAATTTATTAAAATAAATGTAGATGTTCATAACATATATCTCTTAGTCTCCTCACTATCTCCCTCACTATCTCCCATTAGCAATCCTTAGCTTCCCTATAACTCCTACTATCTCATAAGGAATTATGATCCATAATTTTTCATTAATTTCATGGAGTGATTATGTAACTATAAAAGGAGAACTCATCTTTTTGTTTTGTACACACATAATTGGAATGAATAAAATCACTCTATAATATATTCTCTTATTTTATTCTTTATCTTGCATTGCTTCTTTACTTGTATTGCTGGCTAATAACTTTTTTTGTTTTTTATAAGGCTGGCTCATCTTAAAAAAAAAATCAATTCATATTTTTTATCAGTTTCATTAAGTATAAAGTAAGAAAAAATGATAATACTAAATTCTTTTTTCAAAGCCGCGTGAAGCGTGGTTCTATTTTCTAGTTGTAACATAATTTTGGTATACCTTTTTTTTTTTTTAAAAGAAAAAAGAAAAAATTAGCAGTCCAACATTCTTTAGTATGTTTTCTTGAATACTTGCAGTACAATCAATTCAAACTGGCATCAATTTCTGTTCTAAAAATAAACAAATAAATTATAAAATATGGCAAATATAACATAGTTCTACTCGATAAAAAAAAAAAGTCAATATAATATGATTAATTAGATATTCAGTTTTTTTTTATTGGTTCATAATGTTATAAATGGGCTTATTTTTGAAACTCTCTAAACACGATTAGTTCGTCCAAGGTTCACCTTAGGTTAGCCGGTCGTGTCAAAATCTACCACCATATTTTATGCACGCGTCATACATCCACAACTTTTAGATATGATCACACGTGTCATTATTGATGTTTTTCTTTGGGTTAACTGGATTTCAGCTGCCACGTATACTAGTGACTGATCCAATTGCAAGAAATTATGGGATGAGTAGTGGACACAGGTTGTGCAGGTTAGTTATCCGGTCAAGTAAGAATGTTTGCTGTTGGAGAAATTTAAGAATACATTAGAGGTATCATATCAGTCATACAATAAACAAATGATATTATGATATTTATGTATTTATTTTAAAAATCCATTATGTAAATAGTTGTTATATTAAATTCAATTACATATATCATACATGCATCAATTGGTTATAATACATCATAAGTATTTTAGAATTTCTTCCATCGCTGTGGCACCTACCGATTTATTGCTTAAGTGCACTCTTTTCAACAATTTTAGACATGTAATTATCGGAAATAGTTATTACTTATCACCCACCGGTGTTTTGCAATTAGGGCCTTAAAGGCAACACTGAAATTTGTTTGAAAACAGTACACAATTTTTCTAATTTTTGTGCCAAGTCAATTTCATTCCGTACTAATTGACGTGCTTTTAGCTGCATTTCTAAACCTCTCTGAAGAATTAATATTTAAGCAATTTGCTTTCCATTCTGTCTCTTTCTTGAAATGGAGATTGCTTACCATCTTAAAATGGAAATTAAATAAGGAAAACGAAAAAGAAAAGGAAAAAGGATGCTCTTTCTTTTAGTGATTAAATGCAACTGAATCATATTTGCTTAATTTTGGGAACTTTGAGGCACAAGCAACTTTACAATCGAATGGAGGTTAGTTGTGAATAGTGGGGAAAAGATGTCTTGCCACTTTATCAAGTGAACAAATGGTCCAATAATGGAGTGCAATTTGAAAAATCCAAACTTGTATGGACCATGAAACTTCAATTTTTTACTTGGGTTCGTTAGGTTATTGCAATTGATTAGAGTTTAATTTATTGGAGAATTTGAACTAAATCAAGGAACCCTTAAAGATGGACAAAAAGTAAAAGATGGCCACTTCTGTTTATTGAGTAATGATAACACATAGATTATTTGTTTAGATAGAAAGCTTTAGTAACCTTCGCGCCAAAGGAATATAAATTCCAAGTGCTCTGTCTCTTCTTGGATACAATCGAAATTTGAATTAAAAAAATCAAACATTAATGGTGAGGCCATTTAGGATGAAAAAAAAAAAAAGAAACAATTTGAAAATTCCGCAAAGAACTCGAGGTTGTTAAATAAAGAGAAGAAGGTGGATGTTAACAAGATTCTCCACTGTCGCAATCATGGAAGACCATTACCAAGTTTTCAATGATTCGTTCAATCGATGGGGTCCAGAATTTGGTGCGTATCCAAAATTTGGAAGAAAAGAGTTTAATTCGTGGACTATGATTAAGATTGCAAAAGAGTTTTAAAAATTAAGTAACATTTTAGAGCAAGAGTAATAAAGGAATAATCTACTTTTAATCAAATCATATGCATCGAGTTGTCGGTAAATGATTTTTCAAGTACGCAATTCAAAAAAAAAAAAAGAGGATAATGATTGCGTAATGATTCAAAGTTTCCAGAAGGGAAGCTAACTGTAATTAGGGGTGGATCAGAAAACTTATTTCAGTGGGGTAAAATTATGATGAAAATTAATAATTTATAAAATTAAAGTCATATCAAAATTTGTTCATAAATTAATACGAAAAAAAAAAAATTTTCTTTCACGTAATGGTGTGCCGTGCAACACTTAATAGCTATACCTATGTGTCCGTCCGTACCTTCGTCGAAACCACCATTGAGATTTACTCAATGGTCAAAGGTTTGTTTCAAGGGTTGTTAAAGGATGCTTCACGTGATGAGTACGTGCACAATGCATGCGTATAATTGTTATAATATTAAAAAAAAAATTAATTAATTAGTGAATACTAATAAATAATAATAATCATCCATGAATGGACAGGCCATATCCTCAGGCTCACGTGCAGGGCCACACGCCTTGGTTTGTCCCTGTAGCGTATCCCGTCGACAGGCGTTGCATGTTAGGCCACTCCCCATGCGGGTACATGCCCACAACGGGACAAATTCTTCACATTTCCCCAATATCTATTATTGCCTCCTCTTTTTCATTCTTTATTGTTTTATAATTTCAATAATTTTGTTTTTACTGTAGTAATTAAAGGGAATTATTTTTAACTTTTAGGTGGCTGATGGCTGCTAACTTCGTTAAGAGTATATTTGAGATTGAGGATTGAGGTTGAATAGTTGTATTTTAAAAGTTATAATAATAAAATATTTAATAAATATTAATTATTGTAGTTTATAAATTATGTTAATATAATTTTTTATATGTATAGTAAAAAATTTGTTATATTTTTAATAATTTTATTAAAATTATTATTTAAAATTTATATTTATCATATATTATTAATTTTTATTTGATAGTTATAATTTTTTTTTACTATAATTATAATTTAAAAATTATAATATTTTAATTTCAAACGGGATTAAAGTTTAATTGTTGTGGCATTTACTAGCTGTCATTGAATTTTAGGATACAGCAGTTGGATTCGGGAAATGGGAAGAAGGATCTTTTTGTCTTGAAGCTAAATATTTAATACCTTTCTCCCCCCAAAAAAAAAAGAAAGCCAAATATCAGATATATAAATAAATTATATTGAGTTGCATGGAAATTGAGGGATATAGAATAGAATCACGGTTCAACTCCCGAGACTTCCTTTGATCTCTGTATATTTTTAATAAGGGGGCAAATATTTCTAAATAATTATTAAAAGATCGATAAAATATATGAAAGCCATGCTGCGCCTGTGCTGCTGTCTTGAGTTGACAAAAATTTTAACATAAAATTTGTTGGTTATTTTGGGTGTTTCGACAGCGTTCGCAACTGAGTTAGCGAACTCAACGACATCCCGCCACGTGGAATATGATGTGACATAAACTAATGGTCATCTGAAACATTGTCGTTTCACAATGATAGGAGCCAAACAAAATCTCCTAGGATTCCATCCATATTATTCCCCATTCATCCCTCTACGGGAATGGACGTCTGGTACATGATCCAGCTGTACCGTGATCTGGATAATCTTCAAATTCGATTGATTTAAGTTTTAAAAATAAACCCCCAAAATAAAAAGAAATTTTATCTTTGAAAAATATTCTACTGCTGTGGATAACACAACACTGCAATTAGGTTTTGCTCGACAGACTCAGAGCAGGTCGAGAGAGGATGAAAGAGCATGGTTTTATGAAGGGGGCAGCAATTTAAGTTAGGATTTGTTTATTTAATTTGGTTTGAGTTAAATTAAACGAGTGTGAGTATGAAAAAATTGACTTATTTAATAAACGAGTGAATTCAATTTAATTTGTTAAATAAATGAATTAAATATTAATTTAAGGTCATTTATTTGTTTATTTATTTAAAATAGTTTAATATAGTTCATAAATGAATCAAATATGAGGTTATTCATTTATTATTCGTTTGATTAAATTGTTTATTTATTATTAAATTTTTATGCATAAATTTAAATTTTAGAGGATAATTTCATAATTATAAGTTATAATAACAAGACAAAAATGAATAATTTTACATAAATAAATTATAAATGAATTCAAATTTGATTCGATTTGTTTAATTTCATACAGTAAATCAATTAAACGATTATTTTGTTGAGGTTCGTTTATTAAAATAATTAAATTCGAATTCATTGAATTCTGGCTTAATTTATTTACCATTCAATTTATCCATTCCTTTTAACATCCCTGAGTTTTTATACAGTGGGTTAGAAGAATAAGAACTGCCATATATGCCGGACAGAAAGTGAAATTATACTGGTCAAAAGTCAAAAGAAGATCGTCAAAGGGAAGGTAGCTTCTCAAGTAATAGTATTGACTACAGAGTAGAGAGCATGAAGTGCAAATAATGCACCTTCATATCCTTTTTACAGTTTGCCTGACAAAAGGTTAAGTGGAGGAGTCTTATTAGTGAAGCGATGTTTGACCTTGTCAACGTTTTCGATGGTGACAGGAGAAAAAAGACGACTCCGTAGTATTTCAGACCCTATGCGCCTGCCTTCCCTTCCCCGCTCTCATTCTCGCCGCCCCGCCCCGCCCGGCCCCGCAAAAAAAAAAAGAAAAAATCTTATTTATTTATTTTTTGCGGCATAAGCTTTTACTTTTTAACTGGTAGCACTAGCCCGACCCGTCACTCCGCCCCATATGGAAAATCAAACACGTAAAAATTCGGTCAAAAAAAAAAAAGGATAAATCACATGGCCTCATAATTTGTTGATAAACTTCAATGCACTGAACTTCATAGGACACTTGTATTTTTACTTTTTTTGTAGATATATTACTATGTAACTTAACAAAATTCAATACTCAGCAAATTACATAATTTTTGAAAGAGTACGTGCTTGACATCAACTAAATCAATTCGGTGTCGTGTCTTCTGTTTAATTAATTTGTTACTTAACATGAGTTAATTGCATCGTTACATTAAATTTGTGAGATTTTGAATTTTTTTTTTTTAAATTCATACAAATAGAACTTCGTATGTAGGATTTAGTTTTAATTCTTTAGTTTGAATAAGCTTATGAAGAAAATAGGAAAGACATGTAGAGTAGAAGAAAAAAAATTAATTATTGCGAATGATATAATATTCTTTTTACAAAGAATTCCGGATTTTATAAAATTTAGTTTACAGTATTGTAAATATGCGATGAAGTTTAACAAATTTGAGATTCTCGATTTTTTTTTTGGGCATATTTTAAATTATTTTGTCTCTTTAACGTGGCGTTATATCAAATAGGGGCAAAAAAAGAAAAAAGGATAAAAAGAACATTTTAACGGCGGAGACTGAATAGTAGTAACAGCCTCGTGTGGTCTGTGGAGTCGTAATGAACTTGAGTTTTGAGGGTACATCTCTCTTTTCATTTCAACGGCCGCGATTAAGTTTTTACATCTGATCCGCGGTCCTGATTATTTTGAGCGTAATCTTCCCCAAGCCAAAGCATCATCAGGGACGCTCATCCATATAGATGATAGAGCTACCCACCATTTTGAGTTTGAAATTCAACAGTCCCAACGGGTCCCACATTTTTAAATAATACCGTAATGTGCTAACAACCATCCATCAAACCTGTCTTCTTATAACCGTGGTTAAAAAAACTCGAGTTAAAATACCACCACAATAAATAAACAAGCCAACCTTCCCTCTCCCTTTAACTGGCGCCCTCTTATTTTGAAGTTTCGACTTCTCTCTCGAGCTCCGCGTCTCTCTTTCTTCTTAAATCAAACTCAAAACACACTCATCTGAAGCAGCACCAACAGTTTCGTACACTTCATTTACACACTCAACGCGTGTCTCCTTCAACAAAATGACTGTGTTTTCCGTTAGGCAGGTGGTGCCCGTCGACTACGAGGCGGAGGTATCGCAGAGACTCCTCGAAGCGACTCTCGCCGGCGATCTTAAATCTGCGACGGAGTGCATTGCCGATCCGTACATGGACGTGAACTTCGTCGGCGCGGTTTCTTTGAAGACGAGGAAGACGGAGGTCGTGCTTCGCGAGGGAATGCCGAGCGAAGTCCGCGTCGAGGTCGAGGAGTTCAAGAGTGACGTCACGGCTCTGTTCCTAGCTGCTCATAGTGGAAATGTCACTCTTGTGAAGAAATTACTGGTATTGATTAGATCATTGCATAATGAACTCAATAAATTTGAATGTGAACTACTGTTTTATTTGCGTTGTCGTTTTGCTACCTGAACCGTCTTCGTCGTTTTTTTTTCCCTTTTTTTTTGGCAACGGTTGAAGTTTTTTTTTTTTTTTTGGTTTTGTAATGCGCATTGTTGATTTTTACTCATTTTTGAAGGTTTTATGATTAGCACCAAAAGAAATGGAATATTTGAGGTTTACAAGTTTCAGATCACTGGAAATAAAATAATTTGAGATTTGAACTTTTTCACTAACGTCGTCGTTTTGTAGTTTGCTTTAATTTTTTTAAAGTATTTTGTTGATTTATCCTTTTTTTTCTCTCCTAAAATAAGTATCGAGAGACTGTTGACCCGATAACTACTATTGCACTCAAGATTCAAAACTCTACGTAACCACGTTGTTAGACTTTTAAGTTGAAAGTTAAAAATAAAAAAATGTCTGTTAAGTGTGATTTGCGAAATTTGGATGGTTTCGCGAGTTCTCTACTTTATGGTTTTGTTATGAACTATGATTTTAGTGATCTAAAATTTGAAACAAAGGTATTTTAGTAATTTTTTCTTGGACTATTGAGATGAATCTAGTTTTCTCTGCTTTAATAGTTACATCTGCTGATATCATGATGCCTTTAACAATTTTCAATCCTCTGCTTCCAACTTTGGAGAGTCCGAGGGTTCATGTTATGCGGGAATTATCTTCAAAAATAATGTTCATGTATCCCTTTCGTATCTTTAAACATTCATTGTCTTCTTTGCTTTATTGCTTTTTCCTGTATTGGTCTTCTTTTTCATTATCTGGTTTACATTCATTGACGAAAGTATTTGCTTTAGTATTGTTTTAATTCTGTCTCAAAAGGCCCGATTGGATCATAGGAATCTGACTCATAATCTCTAAGAAACCATTCTGCTGTTCCTGCTTGAAAATTTGTTATTATCTGCTTGATATGAATACATGTTTAACAGAAGAAAATTTGCACAGAGAGATAGTGATATTTGTTAAGAGAACAGTCAGGAAGTACATCTGGAGCCCTTATAATTAAAGCTTGATATTTATTTATTTAATGGAACCATATGACGCAAGGCCCATGTTGAGTTGTCTGACTTTGACCACTGGCCAGACCTCAAAAGTACATAATTGTACTCATAGATGCATCCCCCTTTCAGCTTTCTAATAATGAGCATTCATACTCTTTGGTGGAAATTCTACGCTTCTTTGTCTGCTGCATATTTGCACTGTTGTTGTCCCGTCATTTTGTCAGTGTGTGGTCGTGATTTTCTGTTCTGAATTAAGAATCCTAGATAGTTGTTACTACTGTAGTATTTTTGTTCCTTATGGATAACTCCCATTGAAATTTGGAATAAGGGGAGAAATTTTAAGAAAAGAGCACAGTGTCACATTCTGAAGTTTTTAATTTTCTTTGTAATGTACTAAAAAGATTTGAGATAATGTCAAATAACAGAGCACTGGAGCTGATGTGAACCAGAAACTCTTCAGGGGCTTTGCAACGACAATAGCAGTGAGGGAGGGCCATCTTGAGATTCTGGAGATCTTACTTAAAGCCGGGGCTTCTCAGCCTGCATGTGAGGAGGCTTTGCTGGAGGCAAGCTGTCATGGTCAAGCTAGGCTTGCTGAGCTGCTTATGGGATCTGATTTGATAAGGCCACACATCGCTGTACATGCTCTTGTCACGGCATGTTGTAGGGGATTTGTGGATGTGGTGGATACTCTCATGAAGGTAAGTCATCTTGCTTATTTAGAGGCTTTCAAAAATTAGAGCTATAACTGCCTTAATGTTGTATGTTTCATAGCGTCTTTCAGGGAGGTAATCTCTTATATGGTTGTAGCATATTATGTATGACATGCTTGATTTGCCAATCACATAGTTGGTTCTTTATGGCAGTGTGGAGTTGATATAAATGCCACTGATCGGTTGCTGCTGCAGTCATTGAAGCCTTCTCTTCACACAAACGTGGACTGTAGTGCACTTGTTGCTGCTGTTGTTAGTAGGCAGGTCTCTGTCGTCCAATTACTGCTACAGGTGACCTTTTGTAATCTTCCTCATTTATCTTTTATCATCCTTGTTGGTGAGGACTTCTTTTAACTTCTTTTTTTGGTGGTTGGAGCCATCTGATGGTGTAGGTGCCCTCTTTGAAATGAAGAAGTGTAATAACAGTGACACAGCTGAATTTTGTATCTTACTAGGGCAATTCTAGTGTACTATTTTTCATGGATGCATGGGAATCTGGACAGAAATTCTCTATATCCTCGGCCCTACATTATAAGATAATCTATTCTACAAAATAAATATGGATGGGAAAATTACACATTTTTTGCCTCTCTTTTTTTTTTCCCTAGTGTTTTTCTCCTATACTGAATTTTTTTTTTTAAAATTTAATACAACTCAACCCACTTTTGGTCTGAAAATGATTATGCAGGCCGGTGCAAAAACAGATATGAAAGCAAGACTTGGAGCATGGTCATGGGACACAACTACAGGTGAAGAGTTTCGAGTAGGTGCTGGACTAGCTGAGCCCTATGCCATCACCTGGTGTGCAGTAGAGTATTTTGAAATTACTGGTTCCATCTTACGCATGCTTCTGCAGCACCTCTCCTATAAAAGTCCTCACTACGGAAGAACCCTCCTTCACCATGCCATTCTTTGTGGCTGTACAGGAGCAGTCGCTGTCCTCTTGAGCTGTGGTGCTGATGCTCAATGCCCTATTAAAACCCAAAAAACTGAGTTCCATCCAATACACCTGGCTGCCCGTCTTGGCTTTTCCACAGTTCTTCAATCCCTAATTGATTCTGGTTGTGATCTAAATACCAAGACGGAATCTGGTGAAACAGCTCTGATGATCAGTGCAAAATATAAGCAAGAAGAGTGCGTTAAAGTTTTGGCTAAGGCTGGTGCTGATTTCGGGTTAGTTAGTGTTTCTGGTCAGTCTGCAAGTTCAATTGCTGGTTCAAACTGGTGGTCTGTTGGTTTTCAACGAGCAGTACTAGACATAATCAGGTCTGGAAATATTCCAAAATCTGGCAATGTAGCAGTTTTCTCTCCTTTGATGTTTGTAGCTCAAGCCGGTGATATTGTGGCCTTAAAAGCTCTTATCGGGAGGGAAGAACTAAATCTTGATTATCAGGATGACAATGGTTTCTCAGCTGTCATGGTTGCTGTCTCAAAGGGTCATGTCGAAGTATTCCGTGAGCTGGTTTATGCAGGGGCTGACGTTAAGCTGCTTAATAAATCTGGCAAAACTGCAATTATGCTATCTGAGTTGAACCAGAATTGTGACCTATTTGAGAAAGTGATGCTTGAATTTACACTCGAAAAGGGGAACCGTTATGCTGGAGGTTTCTATGCTTTACATTGTGCTGCACGACGTGGTGACTTGGATGCAGTTAGGTTGCTGACAAGCAGGGGTTATGGTGTTAATGTCCCAGATGGTGATGGTTATACTCCATTGATGTTGGCGGCAAGGGAAGGCCATGGACCCATGTGTGAACTCTTGATCTCGAATGGAGCCGTTTGCGATATTAAGAATGCTAGAGGTGAAACTGCACTCTTGCTTGCAAGAAAAAATTTCAGCATGAAAAATGATGCTGAACACGTGATTTTGAATGAACTTGCTCGCACGCTGGTTTTAGGCGGTGCTCATGTGCTAAAACATACCAAAGGAGGTAAAGGCACTCCCCACGGGAAAGATATCAGAATGTTGGGGTCTGAAGGTGTGCTGCGGTGGGGAAATTCAAGACGTAGAAATGTGATATGCCGAGAGGCGAAGTTGGGGCCAAGCCCAGCCTTTCAAAAGAATTGGCGAAGCAAAGGTGATGTCAATGAACCTGGGCTGTTCCATATAGTGACCACCAAGAACAATGAGGTTCATTTTGTGTGCGAAGGTGGGTTGGAAATGGCTGAGCTCTGGGTGAGGGGTATAATGCTGGTAACGAAGGCGGCCATGCATGGTTAACAGAGAAACCAAGGACTCATGAGTTGCAATGCCCTTGCCTTAATACTATGTATAGAAATAGCAGCTTGTAGTACTTCGTCTTGAAGTACTTTGAATTGCTAGATTTATGTTAAAAAAGTTTTGCTCCTGGTAGTTGTAAATGCTTTCTCATAAAAAGGAAAAAAAAAAAGGCATTTTCATCCCTTCTTAGTCTGACCATCTCTGCTTCATAGAAACTTTAAAAGTTAAGGTCATTAAAAACTAACGTCAAGTTAATGGATGTGCTGAAAAGAGAAATAGACGAAAAGTAATCCGCTACAGATACTGCGAGTGAAAGCCGCAAACTTTGTTCCGTGCACTAGCTATTAAGCAAAAAAGAAAAGATTTCATTAACATACACATGCTTCACATGTAAATTGAGCCTCAAATAAGCCACAGAGATCTACGATTCCACAAGAATTGTTGGATAACTAACTTCAGATATCAAGAATCAAATGGTAAATGTAACAATAACAGATTCTAACAGAAGCATACTTGATTGTTCATATAAATGCAGCATGCGCCTCGCCCTCTCATGACATATGAAAATATACAAAAGAATTCAGAATATGATAAAGTGAAGGGCTTTTGATGGTAATTCAGTTGTCCATAATTCCAACGTGATTCAATCCAACGTGATTCAATAATGTCCGTATTGTCCATGTTGTATCAGCAGACTCAGCCATCATTAATTTCCTTCTCTTTTGCCTTGCAGATATCGTCCGCTGACTTCACATATTTTTTAGTCAACTCATCTACCTGTAAAAGGAAGTAGAAATTGAAAACAATCAAATAAATGCAACAGTTATTTTAGCTAGGATCAGCTGAACACACCTCTTTCTCCAATCTCTTCATTTGATCCTTGGGCAAACTTGAACCTGCTTTCTTCATCATATCCAACGCCTGTAAAACCAAGAATATATCAACTTTGATGCATGGAACAATTAACACATTACAGCAATATATAGAATCCACAAGAACAAAGTATCAATGGAATTCCTTTTTGTAGACTTAATAGTAAATATGGATAAATATAATTTCCAACAAAAAAGATTAAAGGTTATTTAATGAGTTGTGACACTGCTGCTAGACTCCTATAGGTTAGCAGGTTTACATAATTATCTATGAATTTCACAAAATAAGTCCAATTATAGAAGGAAAAGCACACATTCTTACATGATTAAACTTATGACCAATACTTAAAATATAGTATTATCAGATAACACAAACTAAGATCTAGAGACTGGAAGGGCAAGAAATTACAAACACGAATCCCATGTCAGATAAAGAAAATAGTCATTACTGATATACCTTCTGCCGAGACCTTCTAATACTTTGTTTGACATCTTCACTCGTCTTGGCTACTATCTTACACATTGCCTGGATATGCTCTTTGGTCAATCTGGTCAATGCAAACAACAAACAATAGTAAATCAGTGGAGCAATCAGAAAGTCCAGTGACATGCACAGGCCATATCATCATAAAACAACTCTTTGAACATATTTTGCCCTCCAATAATGGGTTCATCAACCATTATTAGGAGATGGACTTCTGCATCACACATATAAATGAGAAAAAAATTTAAATGAAGCAAGTGTTTACGCTGGAATAGCTGCAATCAAACGTTGCCCATCCACTCTAGGATTTAACCCTAGCGGAGATGAAACAATGGCACTCTCTAACTCTTTCAGGGTCTGCAAGAAACAATTAGTTCATTATGGTCTCAATCACACTGGGTTTGGATTCTTTAAAATCTACCACTAATATTATTCCAAGTATACGTGAAAAAATAAAGAAACATGCATAATTTTTCCGGCTTCAACATATAATAGAACTGTAATTCAAATTAACATAGAAAGTGATTCATTTAAAAAGGAAGATCTCCAAGATAGAAAACTGTTAACAATTATGTAGCATGAGACTTGAGCACATAGATAATTACATTTGGATCATAAGGATTAATTGATAAGGTCTTAGAATCTAGGACTGAAACAACAGCTAAATGATTCAAGGGCATCTTCACACCACCAGTTTCAACAATAATGTGGTCAAGCATTCCTGTAAAAAAACATTGCAGAAAAATAAATGTCAAATTATCAGACCACCAAACATCTACAACAAAAAAATTAAGATAAAGATGATCCACGGTAATATACCTGCCGACGCCCTTCCTGTTCTTAATTTGGTCAGTTCGCGTGACAATGCAACTATTGCAGCTTCCATCTGTGAGACAGCAGTTTCCTTAGCAGTGGGACCAATATCCACAACTTCAACTGTACTTCCAGCACCAGAATCATCCTCTACAGATTTGTATCAAAAGGAATAAGAATGTGCGCAAACATAATGACCATGTTTAAAGAGGTAATTCAACATGCAATTCTCACAAATGGACAAAAATTTGTTTCATGATCAATAACTAAAGAAATGAATAATGTTTGGATAAGCTAAATAAATCCTCTGCATTCCCATTATCAGGGAGATATTTTGTTTAACTTGTTTAGGACCTCTATTTCATTCCAACCAGAGTCAAATCACTGCTCCATGCCATAGCATTCACGGAATAACCAAAACATTGACCTTTCCTTACAATTACAATTGGTATAGATTAGATAAATCATAAAAAGACTGTTCATTTTACACAGTGGGAATCCTAGATAAGACTATTGCAAGATAATTTGAGGCATACTTATACAATCTGCCATTATATCTCATTACTATGCCATCATTTTGATTCAGCTGAATCAATAACCAAACAAGAAAGCCGAATATCCAAAAACCCAAAAACTGAAATCACCCACTCAACGCCACATCCCATTCATCAAACGCCAATTTAGTAATAACAACTCCATAGATAATACTAAAAACAAAAACAAGAGCAGAGAGATTAGAGAAGTACTTGATCGTTTGCCTTTGGCGAATCCTCGGCGATAATCTTGCATGAAGCCGAAAGCTGAAAGAGTTGGCTCACTGTACAGGGTCCTAAAGAACAACCCATTATTGCAGGAGCAGGGAGTATGGAACCAGCTTTGCTGTGATTGAAGAGCAGAGCTTCCATTTCTAAGAAGCAGTGCTGCGTTTCGATTAGAGATTGCTCGTCTTAGACACATTGCCATGATTTTTCTTTATTTATTTCTTGCTTAATTTTGTTTTGAAGAAATGAAACAATAGGTAGACACCCAACTACTCTGTTTAGGGTGTTAGTGGCTTTCTGTTTTTGAGGGTTTAGGGTTTATTGTTTGTTATTATAAAATCCTCTGTTTGTTGCTAACATTATTGCAATCGACCCAACATTTGTGCATCCAAACTGGGTTGGATTCATTTCCCTGAGAAAGTGGGCTATTTATTTATTTATCTTTTTTCATAAATTTTGTTATAATTATTTACCAACTTTATGGTGAAGATGTGAATCTAAATTGATATAATTATAGCACAGCGTATGGCCAGTCGGTTTTGAATAAATTTAATTTAGTTGATCGGTGGAGTTCGATTCTTGAAAATAAAAAATGTAAAAAATAATAAAATTATTAATTATTTTATAATTTTAGTAAGAAACATATGAAGTAAACATTTTTAGAAACAATAATTGAAAAACAATGTTGTAGAAGGGTCCAGTTACCGTGCACCTGGTGCATGGTACCGCCACATTTTGTTCATATATGAGTATTGAGTTGTCCATTAGATCTAATGTAAAATTTATTTCAATTTTGAACATTGACATCTCTATTGTTTTTCAAAAAGTAAAATAATCAAAAATTTGTCAAATAATTTTAGATAATTTTTAAATTTTGTATTTTGATCAATTGATCTAATTTACTATTAAAATTAATGATAGTATAAGGCCAATAACTTGAAAAAAATTTAATACATAAATTTTTTTTGAAAAAAATATAATATTAATTCACTTGTAATAAATAATAAAATATATTAATTTATCAATAATATTAAACCATTTTTAGAAACAATATAAAATTTATTTAATCAATAATAAATAATTTAAATATATAATTAAATTTTAACTTATCAATAATAATATGAACAAATGACAATGTTAAAAAATTTCATAACAATCAATTATGGTTTAGTATTCAAATATAAATAATAGAAATATACTATTAAGTGTAAATAGTAGAAATATTTTGGACTTATATATTAAAATTTTAAAACTTCTAATTTTTTAACTTTTCAGCAAATAAGAGGGACTCCAAAGTAAGTTATCAAAAACAAGGGGTACCATGCACCCGGGCACCGTAGCTTCGTCCGTTGTAGAAATATAAAATAATTAATAAAGTAAAAAGTGATGCTCCAAATATAAGAAGAATTATGCTCTCTCAAATATGGGGAGCAGCAAAACCATACTCCCTTAAGAATGGGGAGCAGAGGTTAAAATAATGGAGAGTAACAAAACTGCTCCCCTAAGAATACCGAACATGGATTATGCTCCTCCAAGAATGGAAAGTAAGAAAGCAATGCTTTCAAGGGAGTAGAACATGAACCTCAAGAATGGAGTCCAAGAGCATAGGATGACAAAAGTCATGGTCCAGAAGGTCCTTGACCTAATTTTAGATTATGGGCCGCGCAAAAAAAGCCAAATCCAAATAAAGGAATTATTGTTATATCAAGCCCAGCACAATAAGAGTCCACAATAGAAGGACATTACTTGGTTTAAAAGCAAATTAAATAGAGTCTGACACGGATACAACCTATAAAAAGGTTGAAATATTTTTTAATTAAAATCCTAGAGATAGAGGAGAGTTAGATAGAGTTTAAGTTAAAAAAAAAATTTTATCTATGGAAGACTATAAAAGCAAAAGTCTCTCATAGAGTATGAGACCCAAAAAAAGAGCAAAGAGAGGGAAAGTTGAGTTGTGAATGCAATCTTAATAAAATATTTATTTTCTCTGTCCGTGGACGTAGGTCAAATGCCGAACCACGTTAATTCTCTACGTCTTTTTATTATATCACATTCATATAAATTAATTCTCTAATTGACCAGAAATCTACGTCAACAATTTGGTGTGTTTGTGGGGATCGAATCCACAACCATGTGGTTTGTGGGGATCAGTATAAAGAATGTTATTAAGGTCGCATTAAATCCTTGGTAATCATGAGTCAATGTAGTTATCGCAGCCGTAATATCAGGTTGCCCTCAGTTTTTAGTTCACCAAGAAGGCAGCATTGTAACGCTGGGTCACATCCACCGCTCGCGCAGCAAGTGGTTGATTTAATGCATAATATGGTCAATGTTCTCCAGTATATAAAGAACCAGGAACATAGAGCAAACCCAAATTTGCCTCTGCAAGAAGAAGAAAGGCCGCTAAATGACTTGCAAGATGTCCTATAAGATAACAGTAATAGCTCACAACAGGTTCGTAAGAAAAGCAACCCTACTAGATCAACTAGAACAGCAGAGACTCATATAAGTCATACTAATCACCCATGAGACCTCTGACATGTGCTAGAAGCTAAGCAGGATTTGCACCACAAGTTGAATTCAAAACGTCAATATAAAAAGCATGATTTAGAGGGCCCCACTGCTAGTACTGGATCGACAAGTCTTAAAGTATAATTGAAAAAGCTTAAAAAACTGGTGGATGAGATGGAGAAAAGTCCTGTAAAACTACTTTTAAAAGAGGTAAAACCACCATCACTAAGGATATACTGGAGGCCCCATTGCCAGTAAAATTTAAGATGCCTCAAATAAAATTAAATGGAGGGGAAAGAGACCCAACTGAACCTCTGGGTACCTTTAGCTCGTGGATGAAATTGCAGGGGCCAATAGGGGCATCCATGTGAGGGATTTTCTCTCTAACGCTTACAGGAGCAGCACGTAAGTGGTATAAAAAGTTGAAGTCTAGTTCTATCTCTTCATTTACCCGATTAGTCAGATGTTTATTAGTCAGTTAGTGGGAGCAAGAGACCATCGGTTTCCCTCAACTCATTTGTTATCAGTGAAGTAAGGGAAGGATGAGTGAACGAAGGATTATATTGTTCGTTTTAATAAAAAGGCAGTAACAGTAGAAAATTATATAAATGAGGTGGCATTAACGATCATAATGGTAGACCTACATGCAAGAAGATTCTATTACTCGCTTGCTAAGAATGCATCGATAACTTTCACCGAGTTGTTATCGAGAGCTAAAAAATACTCTAATGCCGATGAGCTGACTAATGCAAAGAAAGGAACAGGTTCGAACCCTCAGAGAATTAGAGAAAAACGAAAAAAGAAGGATGAACAAGTTGAAAATTGAGACAAAAGAAGTAGATTGGCAGATAACATTGGACCAAGAATCCCACAAAGTAGGTACTCTGGTTACACGTCACTTAATGTACCAAGTGAACAGCTGTTTATACAGATAATGGACCTAAATTTGTTTAGAAGCCGAAAGAAATCAGGACCGCACCAAATAAAAAAGAAGCATGTACTACAGGTACAATAGAGATCATAGCCATTATACTAACAACTGCTTTGAACTTAAAGAGGAAATAGAATCCTTAATCTAGCGAGGATATTTGAAAGACTTTATAAAAAAGAAAAAGCGCTGGGATATTCAAAATGAAGCCCCAGCTGATAACCGCAGAATATTACTGCAGTAGTACCAGAACATATAAAAAAACAGGAGGTTACAAGAAGAACCCCTATAAGAACTATATTTGGGGGACTCATAGGAGGAAGAGACTTCACCAGGACACGAAAAGCTCATGTACGGGAAGTTTAAGCAGCACCAAGGCCTTTATCGGTAAACTTAGTAGGTAAACCCCCAAAAAATGCTAGGATGGAACATAATACCATCACTTTCACAGAAGAAGAAGGCAGAAGGATACATTAGTTGCATGATGATGCTCTGGTTGTTTCGATAATCTTAACCAATAGAAAAAATTTCAAAGTCCTAGTAAATAACGGAAGTTCAACAGATATTTTATATTTAGCAGCATTTGACAAGATAAATATAAGATGATGCTCTGGTTGCTAGCCTGTGGCCATTTGCTCAGTGGGGGTAGACATCATCGACCCAATGCCTACTAGTAAGGGGCAAACAAAATTTACAGTTGTAGCTGTAGACTATTTCACAAAGTGGGCAGAAGCACAACCCTTGGCACAAAATACAGAGCAGAAAACTACTGGATTCATATGAAAGTTTATCATATATCGATTTGATACTCCCTAGGCCATTATGACGGATAACGGGAAACAGTTTAGTAATCCCCGTTTCAGGGGGTTATGCAAAGGTCATGGGATAAAAATTTTTTCTCTTCACCGGCTCATCCTTAAGTAAATGGACAGGTCCAAGCTGTCAATAAAATAATTAAGTACCAGTTAAAGACCAAACTGGAAAAGCATAAAAGGGCTTGGGCAGATGAATTACTGTTCGCATTGTGGACTTACAGAACCACACACACCATGACAACATGAGAAATCCTATACTCCCTTGCATTTAGGACAAAAGTGGTGGTCCTTGTAAAGATTGGCATGCTCTTCTATAAGATGTAGTATTTTCAACCTGAGCAGAACTTGGAACAACTGAACCTCACCCTAGACCTGGTGGAAGAGAAGAGGGAACAAGCTCAACTAAGAGCAACAACACACAAACAAAGGGTAGCTTGGTACTTCAATTTAAAGGAGCTTGGTACTTCAATTTAAAGGTAAAGCTAAGAAGTTTTCAAATTGGTGATCTAGTTCTCAGAAAGATTTTTCAGGGCACAAAAGAGCAAAATGTTGGTGTGCTAGTACATGAATGAAGTTGTGCTTCCACGTCCTTAGAATGTAGAACATTTGAGGATTTAGTATTAGTAATGAAGCAGCATTGGTTGATTTTATTTTCTAAAAGTTTAGGCAGTTAATATGGCTTTTTTAAGTCATTAGGAAGATTCATTTTTACGCTAATAAAAAGTTATTACCAGTTTGCATTTGTGACAATTTAATAATAAAGCGCATCATTAACTTATTCGAGAATTTCATGTTACTGTTTCAAATTTTCTTTTATTTAAAAAGGGTAGGCATAGTGCAAAATATGCAAGAAATCAATAAAAATGTGCATGAAAGGTGAAAGGTCAGGCCCTCATGAGAGCAGAGAGTATGCTCTCAAGATTGGAGAGCAATAGGCTTGCTCCCTAGGAGGCAGAATTCATACTCCCAAGAAAGGGAGCAGCAAGAAAAATTAATAAGTATCCCTTACCCTCGTAAGAAAAAAGAAAAGCAAGAAAAGCAAAAGAATTTCTAGGAGCAGAAATCATACCCCTTAAAACTAAAGAGCAGCAGCCATGCTCCATAGAAATTATACTCCCATTGAAGCAGCAGGAAAAATTAGTAGAATTTCTAAGGAAAAAGAAAAAGAAGGAAAGTAAAAACTTTTTTGTTACCTTTACAAAAATCTACAAAAGCAATTAAAGAGCAAGGAGCAGTAAGACACTAAAAACAAATACATTAATAAAGAACACCAGAGCATACTTAGTTTATAACTTTTTTACTAAAACAACCTCATTATAAGAGCAAGAGAAAAGAAGAAAAACAACAACTAAAAGCTAAGAAGATAATAGAAAAGTCAGCATCCCAGACATAATTGATAACCACCATCATCAGTCTTCTAGAAAATAGTAATCAAGTTAAGGGTAGCGGCTCTCAATCATAGCTTTAACCTTGGCACCACCTTTTAGAAATTCTTCATCAAGGATATTCTTAAAATCAGTAGAAGTTTTGAACTATTTAACAGCTGAAGCCTTCATACTTGGAATTTGGACGTTCAATTGGTCAAAAGAGTTGGACAACTTTTGAATTTGGGACTGGGATTGAGCTAATTCTTCATTTGCAGTATTAAGTTTTAACTTTAATTGGGCCATAAGAGCTTTCTCTTCGCTTAGACATTTCTCCAGCTCATCAATCTTTTTTCTAGAAGCTTGGCCCAACTCAAGCAAAGCATTCCTCTCCAGCGTCAGGGACTTTATCTTTTTTTTTTTTTTTAATATTTGAACAGCACAACCAAGCTACAAGAAGATGAACACAATTAAGATCCAACTTCATATCAGTAATAATAACACAAAAGTAATATTATTATTAACTAATAAACATTAGCAAGTATGGCTTCAACAGGATCAGAGTTCTCCATTTACCTTAAATTATCAGCAAAGACATACTGAGGCCAAGATTGAGCAAAAGAGCTCAAATATGTTTGAGAAGGATCTTCCATAAAGTTCTATAAACCATTAAATAAGGACAGAATTATTTGGCCTGGGCGTACTGAAAAAAGGTGTAGACATAAGAGCATTAGTGGGAGCAAATATGGAAAAAAGCCGGTAGACTGAGAAAATGGAGTTTCATCAGTGCAAGATAGAGAAAGATAGAGACAAAGTTTCTAGTTGCAACTCTAGTACAGTTTGAGAAGTCTGGTGCAACCCTTAAGCAGTTACAATTTCCTGGAAGGATGATCCCGCATACTGAAAGATTAGGTTATCCCTAAGTTTCTTGTTAATCTTTGAAGCTGGTTATTTGTCTATCTTTTTTTTTTTTCCGTGCGGTGTTGTGCCTAGGAGCCATGACTAACAAAAGACGGAAAAAGAAAAGAAAAAATATATTACAACCTCCCAGTACCATAAAAATTATTATGCTTAAATAAAACTCACTTGGAGATGGAATATTGGTGGAAGTAGAAGGGATAAAGCCAAACGCAGTTAGAACGTTTGGTTGAGAAAGATATTTCGAAGACCACAAGTCTATAAGATCTTTAAAAACTTCATGGATTTAATGTTGCTCAACAAAATCAATAGAGGTGCAGCCCCATGACACTGAAAAAAAAAGACAAAGAAAAATAATAAGTACACTAATAAGGAAAAAACACATCCTCTAGCAATTTCTTATGAAACTACATGGAGTAGAAAAGTGGGGTTGAACTCGATATTCAAGATATAAATCAGGAGAATTTCCTAGGGACAAAAAGCCAAGAATCTTTCTAGCAACCATCATAAGATTTGCCTTGGACGATTAGAGGAGAAGACTTAGCCCAAACACATGCATAATACCAACCTTTGAGAAGGGAGTTTTTATCACCTGAAAGACTCATTAGTTGGTAAATTCTCTGAAACTGACTGAATGTGCGATCTGAAAAATCCCTTAATTTCTATAAGATGTATATGCCAATCATGGAGCACCAGACGCTGGGGGAAAACTGTGTCGGGGCACAGTTCAAGCAGATTAGCATATATCTCAAGAAGGGGTGCAACGACAATCTAACACCATAACAAAAAAAAAAAAACAATCAGGATGAAAGGCAACAACCCCAAGAGGATGCTAATTGCCGAGCTCACCAATTTAAGGCTTCCTAAGTTCAACTGAACTTGGAATTTTATACTTGACTCTAACAGATGGAATGGATTTTTCAGAAATTGGATTCCCCATCCCATCATAGGCCAGTCTGATTGGAGGTTAGTTTGGTCATTAGGAATAAATAATGCAAGAGCAAAATTTATGATAAGGGGTATGTGGTCGGATGATATATGACAGTAATCATCGTCATCTTCAAAGTACCATGGTAAAAAGAGTTAGAGTTATTTTCAAAATCAAAAGACATTGAAATTGCCAAAAACAGAGAGAAGAGAAAAGATATTCACCAAGCAAAGCAAAAACCAAAGGGTTGAAACTCAATGAGGTGGGCAAATGATGCAAAGGATGGTTTATATAAAACGAGAAAAGAGAGAAACAACTCAAACTCTTATGCTTCTGATGGAACAAGAAACCAAAACGGGGGAGCAGCTGTTATAAAAAATATAAAATAGTCAATAAAGCAAAAAATGATGCCCCTAGCCCTAAGAATGGAGAGCAAGAATTATGCTCTCCCAAAGATGAGGAGCAGCAGAATCATGCTCTCCCAAGAATGGGGAGCATGAGAATCATACTCTCCTAGGAATGGAGAGCAGTAGAACCATGCTCTCTTAAGAATGGGGAGCAACAAAATCATGTTCCCCCAGAAATGAGGAGCAGGAATTATGCTCCCCCAATAATGGGGAACAAGAGAGTTATGCTTCCCAGGGAGCAGAACTATGGTCCCCAAGAATAGGGTCCAAGAGCGGAGGATGGCAGAAGTCATAGATCCAAACTGCCATTGACTCAGTTTTAGATTATGAACCGCACAGAAAAAGCCAATTCCAAATAGAGGAGCTATCATTGTATCAAGCTCAGCAAAATAAAAGTCGACAATAGAAGGACATTACTTGGTCTAGAAGCAAATTAAATAGAGTTTGACGTGGATACAACCTATAAAAAGGTTGAAATATTTTGTAATTAAAATCCTAGAAATAGAGGAGAGTTAGATAGAGCAAAGAAAGAGAGAGTTGAGTTGTAAGTACAATCTTAATAAAATATTTATCTTTCTCTGCCCGTGGATATAGGTCAAAGGCTGAACCACCTTACTTCTGTGTGTCTTTTAATTATATCTTCCCCATATAAATTAATTCTCCAATTGACCAAAAATTTACGTTAACAAATCACAATGTCATTTTATAATTAGTGTATAATTTTTGCATCAAAAGTAGTTGGAATCAGGTTTTGTAGAACATTTATGATGTTGATTTACAAAAATGGTAGGAAATATCCGTATCCTCTAACATATAATTAATGTATAGTCTTGCATAAAACATTACGATAGTACTTTTTTTTATCTAAAATTTAAATGTATTTAATTTTTTTTAAAATTTAATGGTTTTAAATACAAATGCCTGAATGACTTTTTTTAATATATAAATTTAAGTAATATCTTATTTGTTTTTATAAATAAATTTTTTTAAGTATGATTATTTGATATCTATGTCCTTATAATTCGAATAAAAAAAAAGATTTAGTTTTATAGTTTAAAAAATAGATACATTTAATAGAGATAATTTTAGAATATATATTTACTTTTAATTCAGACATTTTTTAATCAAATAAAGTCACAAAAATTTATTTTTGTTTCAGATGTAAATATCTAAAGATGGATATAAATTGTAAAAAGTGAATAAATAAATTTAAAAAATAAAATTAATAAAATTTCCCACTTAAAGTATTTAGCAAATACGTACATTGTAGAATAATAGCGATACTATATTTGACTGTTGTGCGTAGAGATGACAATGGGGTGGGGGTAGAGTGGGGTGGGGAGGTCTACCTCATTCCCCACCCCATTAAAAATTTTTGCCTCAATTCCCCACCCCATTTCTCAATAAATTTAGTGAGGTGGAGATGAGGAAGTGGAGATGATGAATCTTTATGTGAGGAATGATTTCTCTATCGCCATCCCATTCTCCGTTTACCTATTTTATAATAGGTGTAGATGTTAGAAATTAGAGACTTAAAATAAAATTATCATAAATCATTTAAAATATTTTTAAAAAATCTCTAAAAATTTGAAACAATATCTTGAAATGATATTAAAAGTGAAAAATATTTAAAGAGAGTAGCACCTTAAAAGAGAAAAGAAAACATAACAATGTTTTAGAGTTGAAAACTATTGTAGGATTTTCTTTTTATTCATATCTTGTTTATATTACATAAAAATTAAAAAAATTATTAATTGACATTATAGTTGATAAAATAAAAATTATTAAATAAGAATTAAAAATATTTTTATATATAATGAGAATTGGGATGAGAGTGGGGTGGAGAGTGCAAAACTAAACCTTATCCCATTAAGAATTTAGAGATTATTTTTACCTTACTCCCTATTTTATTTCCTAAAAATTATTTAATATTTTTTTCATTTGGGATGGACTCCAAACTCATGAAAAATTTTGCTATTCTTAGTTGTGCGCTTTGTTGTTGGGGTGTTTAGTGATTTTGCTCGAGTCATTGGTCCAATCGAGAGCAAATTCGATCCATAAATGATACATCACATTTATTTTTAAAAATCATTTTTTGACTGTAGATACCAAAATAAATTAGATTCAATCTAATCCAACAACACATCATTACCAAGTCTATTTCATTAAAAAGAAAAAAAAAAGCTCGGTTAGTAAAATATATTAACTTAGGTGGTGTTTGTTTTTCTGTTTGAAATCTGAATGGACCTGAATTAGTCTGAATTCTGAATAGATCTGAATTTCTGAATATGAATAATATGTTTGTTTTTTTTTTTTTCGTTTGAATCTCTGAAAATAAGTATTAAGTTATTATTTTTTTAAACTTAAAAAACTAAAAATATGTACTTTCACATTTGTATTCTTATTAAATTTGAATGTCAAATAAATAATATATTGATTTCCATAATATTTTAACATCTATAAGTAAAATTACATTCAAATAAATCAATAATGATTTTGAAATTTTAATATGGAAAATACCATAAAATGTCAAATTTTATCACTAAAAAGAGTAGCAAAGCTAGTCGATTAGTATTCAAGGGAATGCTGGAAAAAAGGTCCGAAGTCAAGTGCTTGTCCATCAAGAAATTAATGAGAAAGACAGAAGTAGGTAAGAATTCCATGTAAAAAAAAAAATAATAATAAAGCATTTAGACATGAGTGAAACATCTCAGAGCGAGTTTTGGGATAAATATGAAAAATAAATTATAAAGTAGAGATATTTTTGACATTAGAAAGTAACTAACTTAATTCAGATTTCTTTATTCAGTAAAAAGTTAAAAAAATTAACTTATTTTATTAAGTCAAAAATATCTAAAAAATTCAATTAAATTATAAAAATAAAGACTTAAAATTAACTTAATTAATTAAATTAAAATACTTTAAATCATTAAATTAAAAAATAAATACCACCTTAATCTTAAACTAGCACTCTTTGTAGTAATCTTGGTCGACAGCTAAGTTTTGCGTCACGTGGCATTTAGATAGAGATGAAAATTTCAATATTACAGTCGGTTGACTGTGCCGCAAAGCGGTGACACCTGTCAGAATTTGCTAAGCCCCAAGAGCTCACTGATTGCTAATTTATTTTAATTTACTCCTTTCTTTTAAAAATCAACTTTCTTTATTTAATCCTTTAAAATTATCACATCATTACGTACCCTACAAAACGAGAGGTTAAAATTAAGAAATAAATATAATATAAAATGTTATGGACTTAAATGGTAGATTTTTATATTCTCTTTTTTTAATAAGTCAAATTTTTATTTTTATTTTTATTTTTTTCATATTTTTCAGCGTACGAAAGTTCTATTTCATGGAGAGAGACTTGTGGAGTACGACAACACTCGACCGTTTCTTCTTCTTTTTCATCCGGAAGTGTTTGCTTCATTCATTCGACACAAACAAATCTTTTTCAATATTTTGAAATCAAAGATTCGAGAATCAGAAGAAACAAACCAAGAGATAGCTAGGTAGGAGAAAAAAAACGGAAATAAAATGTTCTACTCAAGGTCTCTTCTCTCAAGAAAAGGCCCTTTAGGCGCCATATGGGTTGCTGCTTACTGCTTCAAAAGGCTTAAAAAAGCTCAAGTTTTTGAGACCAACATTCCCTCTTCTGTTGGTTAGTCTTTGCTTTCTCAACACTGTAATGTTTCTTGCTTTCGTATTTGTTTTTTTTTTTTTTTGGGGAAATAATGAGAGAAAATGACTCCAAAGTTGACATCTTTGGTTTTCTTTCTCATGGCTTCCTTTGAAATGCTTTCGTTGTGTAATCTCTTTCATTTTTTCTTTTTTACATTGTTCCTCCATGACCAAACACGAGTTCTGTCTTTCTATTGTGTTGTGTGTCTTCTAATTTGAAGGTAGAATTATGTGTTTACGTATGTTATTTGGAGGCTCAATTTGTATTCTGTTTTTAGATTTTTGGGTTTTTAAGTGCTATTATATGCTAAATTGAATAAACAATTGATTTTTGCCATGTGGGTATTCTTTGAAATGGCTGAATTAGCTTGATTTCATCTTGGTTTTGTTAAAAGTTTGAGTTTTGTTTCTCTGTTTATTTTGCCCAGTTCTTGAAAATTTTATTGTCCTTTCCTTTCTAGTACATTCGTGTTACAACCTTAATTCTGCATTTTTTACTTGCAGTTCATTAAATTTCTTAGTAACCTGGGGAATGTGTGTTGGTTGGTTGTAGAATTTGGTAGTTAGGGTATTGAATGGGCACAAATTTTTGTAAAAATTGTCCACATTTGTAATAGTAAAGTGGGGATTTCCCCTGTCACAGCTCGCAGCATTCTAGAATTTGATGTTTGTTCACTTATGTAGGATTTACTAGTCACAGCGAGGGTCTCACATCAACATTTTTACATTCTAGTTTAACATTTTCAATGTAGCTTGTTATTGCTTTTGCAAGTTGTGATTATTATCTTCTTTTTCTGACACTACAAATTTCTACTTCCACATGCTTTTGTATCTTCCTAATTTTGATATCTTTTGCAGATGAGATTTTGGAAGAAGAATTGGATGTGATGACATACCGAGTTCTGGCGTACCTTCTTCTTGGTTTGGTCAGGATATACTCGAAAAAAGTTGAATATCTGTTTGATGACTGCAATGATGTGGTGGGTAAGATTAACAACTTTCTGATTAGTGAGAAAAGTAAGAAAAAATTGGGAAATCTGTGTGCACCATATTACTCAATTACGCTACCGGAAAGCTTTGAACTTGATGCTTTTGATCTGGAGATTCTTGAGGATATTAGTGGGTAAGTTAATGTACTCTACAAAATCAAGGGGTAAACACTTCTTATTTCTCTTTAGTCGTTCCTAATATATATATATATATTTTGTTCACTTTCTCAGTGAGAATGCTGTGCCTCTTGAACAAATCACACTTAAAGGTATTGGTTTTATTTTAAAACACTCTTTTATGTAATTTTACTTGTCTTATATTATGAAATTTGTCATTAATGAACAGATGGGGCTTCAACTGCTGTGGGGAAAGGTCATTATTCTCTATCAAAGGTATATTATATGCATCTGTGCTTTAGAAATGAAGGTTCCTTCCACTTCTATGACTCTCCTTGTGTATATCTTCCCATCAGTTTTAACTTGCTTTTGTTTCTTTGACATTCACACACACACATCCATCTCTAAATTTGTATGATATTTTTTCCCAATATGAAATCTTAAGATGATAAAATGTGTTTTTAAACCCCTCCGGTATCATTCTCTTGTTTGCTTACAAAGATTTTGAAGTCCTGAATCTGAGTAAATAATGAAATACACAGCTGAGATATTGTTACATACTTAATGTAAAATGAAAACAAAAAGCATATTTGCTGTGGCGTTTTGTAGTTTTGATTCGAAATTTGATTAGGAGGAGAATATAAGGAAATAACTTCTAGCATCAGGGACATTGTTTTAATTTAACAGACATAATTGAATGGCATAAAATTCTTGTACTTATTGGCTTATTTATTTTCAAAACTTTAGCTTAATGCCTCCAAATGTTACTGTAACTATAAACAATTAATGCCTATATACAAATGTTCTTAAATGTTAATGAAATGATCGGTTATTTTATTGTTTTCCTATTTACATAATGTTGAATAAATGTATGAAAACGGATAAATGTAGTGTTCAAACTGTTGCTAGCTTCATCTGAGATGTATACTAATTACATATTTTTTTCCCCCCCTAATTTCTTAGTATTGTTGCAAGGAATATGCTGCTTGGGATGATAGCTATTCTGCTGATTATTCTCCAGCCGATGAGTATGTACTAAATTCAATTTGTTATGATTAGGACTCTTAAAATGCTTTTTGTTATTTGTTTGCTATCAAATTAAAATTTAAATGGTTAGTATTCTGTTACATTCTTGTTGCAGCATTTTCTCATCTCACTTAATGGAGATTGGAATGGCTGTAAGCGCAACATATAGCGACTTAAAGGCAAACATGGAGAATCTTCAAAGCAATAATGATGGAGGAGTGACTGAACCCATTGAACCTGTTGGTGAAAAACATCAGACCAATGAAGACATGAAGACTGCAGAAACAGCACAATCAGAGAAGGGTTTGGAGAAGCTTCAGGATAACAGTTTTCATGGGGTTGAAGAAGAATCTCTGGACCCTATTAAATTAAGTGAGAAGGACCATCACTCTGATGGAGAGCAGATAATGGTTCCTGATATAGCACAGTTGGAAAAAGAAACATGCCGAGCTACGTGCAAAGACATTAATAAAAATATAACTATGCTACAAGCAAGCACAGAGAAACTTTGTGAGCATGTAGTCCCTCAAATATGCACTGGTGTTGAAATATGTTATGGATCCAAAGAGGAGCTTCCAAAACAGGTTGAACTGTCTGGGGAAGAGCATCATACTAATACAGAGCAGATGAAGTCCATGGAAATATCATCACGAAATAACGAGTGTCAGGTTGTGAAAAGAGAGGATCCATTGTCTGTTGCAACTCCTCAGTGCAAGTTCTTAGATGCATCAGGTAAAAGAGGACTTCGGTTCTTTTAATTTTGTTGAAACACTCAGTTGCATACCTTTTCTGAAGCACTTGTTTAAGCTGTCAAGATTCTGAGTTGGAGAATTGTTATGGTATCGTTTCTTTTTCTAATCAGTTTTGCACATCTTGTTCGCGTAGTGTTTTGAAGTTTGCTGATATTGAATGTCACAACTTGAATTCTTTAGTGGTTCTTTTTATTAGTTTCTCCTACATAATTATCCTTTTATGCAGGGGCCACTGCACCTGAGTTCATGGTTGTCCAGACCCCAGCCGCCAAAGAGCGTGCTCGGATTTCAAGAAAAAGAAAATGTTGCTTTGATGATGTGACAGTGTTTCCTAATGAGTAAGTCATGGTAGCTTTGTAGTTAACCCATTAATAGAGGATGACGTTATCTTTGTGAGCTTATACTGGATGATTTTTTCTGCTCAATTTTTGTAGTGTAATGAGACAATGCATACAAGATGCAAGTGATTTGGTGTCCAAACGAAGAAAAGTTCCCTGCACTGTTCTTGCTGCTTGGAAAGCCTCTCGAATATCCAATCTTTCACAGGGTTTCTTGTTGCCTTTGCTTCCTTGTAAGTGTAATGCTATTTTTCAATTGTTTACTAGTGCTTCTTCTCCCCCCCCCCCCCCTCTCTTTAACCTTACTTTCTGCAGGTATTTCATTGGAGCTTAGAGCCTTCTTGTGCCAAGAGAGATTAAAGATTCTGGAAACTGCTAAATCCGTGGAACTTCTGGAACCAGAATTACCTGCCGTTCATAAATCATTGGAGAAAATGGCTATTACTACAGAGACACCTATTGGTAGATCTTCAGAGAACATGGTTATTGCTCCCAATACTCGAACTGGTATATCTTTGGAGAAAATGGCAGTTGCTCCTGGTACACCCACTGGTAGATCATCTGAGAAAATGGTTGTTGCCCCGGAAACACCCACTGGTGGATCTTCAGAGAAAATGGTTGTTGCCCCCGAAACACCCACTTGTAGATGTCCAGAGAAAAGGGCTTTTGCTCCTGATACACCCACTGGTAGATCTTCAGAGAAAATTGCTGTTGCTCCTGCTACACCCACTGGAAGATCTTCAGAGACAATGGCTGTTGCTCCAGACACACTCACTGTTAAATCTTCAGAGCAGATTGCTATGACCATAGAATCTCCCATTTTCCTCTCAGTGCCATCAAGATCATTTGAGACTCCTGAAAATACTCACTCAATTGCTGTAGAAACACTT
This sequence comes from Citropsis articulata, assembly GCA_030449925.1. Classification (NCBI taxonomy): domain Eukaryota; kingdom Viridiplantae; phylum Streptophyta; class Magnoliopsida; order Sapindales; family Rutaceae; genus Citropsis; species Citropsis articulata. Next base: position 442,465 of record JASUUH010000110.1, on the reverse strand, counting down.
GCTGATTCATATGCGACTCCTAAGAAAGATCAAGCTTCAAGCAAGGATGAAGACTTTGATCTCATTTTCATGAATGAGGTAAAGATTATGAAAAGTTGCTTCTGTCTTGAAGACAGTATATGCTGTCACACAAATTGTATATGCACCCAGCTGGCTGTATATTGCTTGTGCTCATTGACATGGTTTCAGGTCATTCTTTTCTTTCTCCTTGTTACGTGAAAACTGACAATTGGTTTCGTTATTCTTTTTGTTCTGTTTCAGGAGTCAAATTTTGGTGAAGTAGATAGGCAGGAATCATGTAAGGATTACTTTTAATTGGTTTCTTAAATGTGACCTTATATATGATGCCTGGAGATCATTTTGGATAGTATATTCTGCCTAATGCAGCATTCTTATCTGAAGTTTATTTGATTGCAGATGGATTTTCTGTGAGAACCAGGTAAGGTAGAAGGTTCTTATATATTGACCCTAATGCTTCATTGCAAAATATCTATTCAGTTTATTCAACTTGTATGTATACAGAATGGTGGCAAAGTACTTGCATAGAAGGTTCTTATATCACAAGAAAAGAAGAGAGGATGAAGCAATAAAATTGTTGCCGCTTTTGGAAGGAAGAACTGTGAAAGAAACTGCAAGGATCTTTTATGAAATATTGGTATGTTCCATTTGCATTTTAGAATCATTCTTATCTCCAACTTACTGGGTAGTATTTTCTATGTTACAGAAATTCACTTTTTTGGTTGGCCTCATATCCTATTGACTTGAGTTACTTTCCTGGGAAAAGATCCATATTCTGCCACGTTTCACGTTACTCTTGATGCAAATCTCTCTTGTTGGTAGTCATTTCTGCCATTTATCTGGTTATATAGTGTTAATTGTTCGCCATCTAAGTGCTGGTGTGATTCCATTTCTTTCCTATTCATGGCAGTTAAGTTCTCATCATATTTGTGGGATTATATATTTATAACTTGTGTCCGTCTTTACCATTTTCCCCTCTTTACATGGAAATGAAAGGAAAAAGTTAACCCAAGGAAATAGTTCAAAATATTGTTTCTGGTATAGTCTTTGCTTTCTTCATCTCCAGTCAACTGATTTATCTCTCTCCAATCTATCTTAACTTTTCAACACAAATGTGATTAAGAATCTTTATGGTGTCTATATAACAACTCTGCAGGTGTTGCAAACAAAAGGGATAGTGAATGTGAAGCAAGATGATGCCTATGGTGACATACTTGTCCTGAATGCTCCTTGGTGGGACCAAAGCTGTGGAGCTCTTTAATCAGTGAGACCGCAAAGCCAAACAATGATTTTTTGTACAGAAATAGGATTCCAGAAGATGTCATCCTTGTCAGTGTTAGTTGAGTTGAATAGGATGTAGATGTAGTTTCTTTATACATGGAATTCTTGTATTTGGTTGGCAGCAAATTGGGCCAACATATCAGTAGGTTTGCTTGGAAGGAAATATGTGAAGTGAGATGTTAGTAACTTTTCATAGAGAAGCTATAGAATGTTATCATATTCATTGTTGTTAACCTCAACAGATTCAGTTTAATCAAAGATATTTGGGTACTTCAATTTGATTGCTCTTTGAAGCATGAAAGATTATTAGCCTTCTCATTGTATTACCTTGGGGGGTGATTAGGATATAAGCCTAACACCAGAAAGAGGGTCTTGATTTGTGGTAGCATAATTTTCAGTTTCTTTTTTAAAGTAAACAATAAGGACGTCTGTTTGCTGATATTAAATGATTTTACCGCAAGAAACAAATGGATGCGACAGTCAGCAAGGAACTACGGTTCGAAGAATGGACTCTTCGGCCATTAAATTTATTAGTGGTCTGGTCAAGGTCTATTTCAGGAAAGGTAGGCTCTATTCAAATGCAATGGATTAGTTGGTTTGGCCTTTTTTGTTAAAAGTTCCAAAGAATGATGCGAGTAATGTACTCTAAATGAGATCATGCTTCATCGCTCGTTCAACTTCATAGTTAGAGGATCGCTCTTAAAGCATTCTGAGTTTTTCTGGGTTGAAGTTTTTCTATCCATTGTATAGATACTGTATGCAGTTCTGGACGTTGCAAATTTGCTTGTAAATGAAGGTTCTGAGGACTTTTGGCTAGAGGTGCCAATACAATTAATTTTTTGTGATTTAACAACAAGAATTCTTTAGAGATGAAGAGATGTCCGCCTTTCCACTGCAGTATGAATTTACACTTAGCTTTTGCTGTTGTTAATTCTTGTTCTATTCTATTGAGTTTGATTAGAGATTTAATGAGGCATTTGTATCTGACAGGCATTTCTGGACCCAAAGAGACCACAAGAAGTGATTTGTGGCAAGATGACTGGGATTTTATCGTTGTAAATATGTTTGATAATAAAATGCAAGCTACCGCTTGTTGTGTTTGCTTGAAGATTAAGTGCATTTTGCTGCAGCAATATGTGTGTACTCTGCGATGATTATAAGGTTTGCATGGATGGCACGGCAGCGAAACCTGCACCTTCTCGTACGACAAATGAAACAGTGCAGCTCTATCAGCTCTTTCGTCGGGCAAAGGCTCAAGACTCAATAGTAAGCTGCTAAAGCAGAAAGCACGTCATATTTGATTTCTGTTTCATCCATTCGTTTTGATCAGTCAACATGGTCTTTTCGAACCCAAATTCTGGGTAATGAAGAATTTTACATTAACTAGCTTGTTTCTAATGGGAAGATGAATTGAGGCAATAATTTGGAAATTGTGGGTTCTGGCCCAAAAAAAAAAAAAAAAAAAATTCTAAATATGTTTGAACGGTTTTGTATTCAAAATTAAGCTCAAGTAGAACAGTAAATTCAATTCGGGTTTTACCCTCTTCAAATGTTGACAAGTTTCTCATAGCAGCAGAATAATGACGATGATGAGACGAAGTGATTCGGATACCTATAGAGAACAGTGTTTGTATTTTAGCTTTTTCAACTATGATTGAGGAGATTGTATTTGAATTGTAAATATTGACCTTAGAACCCAGCGTGACTTCATATTCAGTGGAGGCAACATGGTTTCCTCTCATCAGTAATGTTGACGCAAATTTCTGTTAAACTAAAGAAATAAATAAGGGGAGTAATATGATAAATAAGACTTTCGTTGCGTCCATGGCCAGAGAAAGAACAATTTTATTATTGGATAACGATTATACTGATTTTTTTTTTCCTTTGACTCTCTATTTATAAAGCAATTTAGATAACTCAAATTCCCAATAATTTCTCGCTTTGACGATCTTTAGAAATTATTTACAGTTTTATTTAATATCAATATCTATCTCCAACACTTATCTTCAAAAACCCATATCGAGCTTCTTAAGTTCGTTGATTCTTTTATTTTAATAGCCGTGAATATAACTTTACAGGAGCCGAATAAGACTTCTAACAATTAGACCCTAGCTGCCGGAGTTGGACTTATTTAATTAAACTTACCTCTTACACCTGCGCTTTCCAGTTGCTGTGTTCTTCTGCTGCCACATCCTTCTGTAACGGTCTTATTTGACTTATTTAAACTTTTAGTTATTGAACTCTCCTACTGTCATGCCCTCTTGTAACAAGCTTATTTAACTTATTCAAGCTTCTAACTATTGAACTGTTCCGCCATCATACTTTCCTACAGCGGGCTTATTTGACTTATTGAAGCTATCAACTACTGATCTCTCCTCATTTCTCTTGTACCCAACTATTGAGCTCTACTGTAATTGTGCTTTCATATAATCATACTCGCTTAATTAAAATCCTATTTTTACTTCTTGACCTTCCATATTTCTTGACACAACAAATAATAATGAAAGAGCAACTCTAATACAAAGCCAAAAGTGAAACACACGCACACACAAAAAGCCAAAAGTTGAAATATATACATATGTGTGTGGTATTATAATAATAATAATAATAACAACAACAATAATAATTTTTTAGTAAAGACATTTTCATTTTAACTAAATGAAAATGCTACTGATAAATAATAAAATATATATTTTAATATAATTAAAAATCACAATCTCTAATGTATTAAAATTTATATTTTTTTAGTATTCAAGTGTGTATCCTCACTTTGTTCACTAAAGTAGGACTATATAAAAATATATATAATGGAAAAAAGACTGGAGATTAATGACTGATGCAGATATCAATTAAATATCCTTGAAAAAAAAAAATAATTAAAAGGAAGAAGAAAAGGCTATGATTTATGAATATGAGAGCATTATATGATATTTTCACAGCAAACAAATAAAAAAATGAAGTAGTTACAAGCAAGAGGTGATGAATATTCTAGAAGTACAAGCCAAGGGTTCAGAATTTACCATCACAGCTATAAATATAAAAACTATTATAAAACACAATTATGGATTTATGCTCGACGGCAGTTTAAATCCGATAAAATTATAGCATAATTTGGAGGTTTGCTAAATATAATTAAAAAATCCACATCTAAATATATATGAGACTTACTCCACACTTGCAAACATATATTTGTTGGGAAAAAATTCAGTTTTAAAAAAAAACTTTTAAGACTGATCTCATAAAATATATATGAATTTGTAATCTAGAAATCGTATCTTAAAAATCCAATTTGGATTTTTCTGCTGAAGTGATTTAGGCTCTCAGATCACGATCCGTCACCATCACGTTCGTTAGATCACGATCTGTCACCAAACGATCTTCTAGATTATGACTCAGGATTAATCTGCACTTGACGTGTGGGCGCCTTTATCACCACTATAAGCTAACTAGCAAGAGAAAATTTTTTTCTCAAAAATTAATTCAAGAGAAAAAACATTTTTCTCTGATATATATAGTGACTTTTCCTCTCCTGTTTAGGATAGAATAAGCCCTTTTATATCTCTTTCATAGTGAGAATCTTGGGCCCTGAATTACGAAACTCACATCGCTTTTCTTTGTCATGCGCCCACCAGTAAAATAACATGCCTCAGTACATAAGATATTAATGGAGCTCCCACTAAAAGATATAATTATGTTTTGACCCAAATTGCTAGTTATCTTGCTTATTAATCCAAAGGTGGTACCAATTAAACGAGCTAACCGGGATCATTTGGGAACATACAATAGTGGCTACAACAATTAAGCTGTAATTAAACAAGCCTAATCATTTAATTCCAACTCTACTCCACTATAAGATTGAATCGACCTCCATAATTGTATGTTCGAATAATAATTCGTCCAAGCCACATTGATTTCTTTATCGCCAACTTTTGTACCACATCGTTAATTAAATCGATATCTCAACTGTCCAATCGATTTAATTACATCTTATTCCTTGATACTTATTGGTTTTCTCTAATGATCATTTTCAACATACTAAATATGTTGACACACTCTGGCCAGAGAATTCTATAATCAAGTACCGAAAACCCATCAAGAGATGTGTCGTACAAATTCTATATTGTTAATCTATAACTCCAATACTCATAATTGCTCCCACCAAGATACCGAGTAATCTTGACCACAAGTGTGTGTTATGCCCAATGGTAACTCAAATGGAATAACAATTATAATCATGAAATCATAATTAACTCAAGATTAAGATTACAGTAAAATCAATGCCTATGAGATTTAATAAGTCTGATAGTCATTTCAAGGTTAATTAAATCTCATGTGTGATCCACCAATGCAAATAACTACATCAAGAATTCATACATGATTAAGACAAATCATTCAATAAATTTACTACAGTCTAAACATAAATAGAGCGCCCAACTCTATTTATCAACTGCGAACTTAATTTATTTAATCATAAGATAACTTGTATTTATGTCTTCTGTGAATCCATATGATGATCACATAAATACATATAATATGATTAAACGGACATTTTCAATATATTTATGCAATTGAAAATATCTCAAATATTTTATTAATCAGAAAATAAATTAATATGCTTTAAAAGAGCATATTATCCCAATAATCTCCCACTAGCTCTTAAAGCATATCTGGCATATTGCATATGCTCTAGGGCTCTAAGTGCAGGTTATAAAGGTTTTCCACTAATGGCTATTGTAATAAGATCTGCTATTTAGCATCTTATGCTTTTTAGGGTACTTTCATATAATCTATCTAGACTATTCCCTTATAAGATGATACTTCCTCTCAATATGTTTTGTTTCTTGTGGTTCCTTGGTTGCTTTAATTAAGCTACCACACCACCACAGGATTTTGTAGGAACTTGTAGAGCCATCAGCTTCTTTTGCAGCTTTAGATGCAGCCACATATTTAGCTTCAGTTATGGAGTCTGCGATACAATGTTGTTTCACACTCCTCCAACTAACAGTTCTACTTCCTAATGTAAACACATTCCTGGAAGTTGATTTTCTTAAATCCTTATCTGACATAAGGTCAGAATAAGTATAACCCACTGGAATAAGTTTATCACCAGAATACACAAGCATATAATCTTTAGTTCTTTTCAGATACTTAATTATATGCTTAACCGCACCAAAGGTTCGTGTCCGTGATTAGATTGATATCTCACTAACCATTCCCATCAAAATGATATCCGCCTAGTGCAAAGCATGGCATACATGAGACTTCCCACAGCTTCTGCATAGGAAACTCGTCTCATTCTTTCTATCTCTTCAGATGTCTTAGGAGATTGATCCTTAGAGAATGCAATTCCATGTCTGAATGGTAATAAACCAGTCTTGGAATTCTCCATGCTAAATCTAGCCAATATCTTGTCGATATAGACCTCTTGAGACAAGGTTAAAGTTTTATTCTTCCGGTTTCATATAAAGTTGATACCAAGAATATAACTTGCCTCTCATAGGTCTTTCATATCAAATTATTTTGCTAACCAACTCTTTATTGTAGTCAATACTCCTATATCGTTTCCAATTAGGAAAATATTATCTACATTAAGAACTAGGAAGGCTACATATTTTCCCTGATTTTTCTTGTACACATATGGTTCATCAATATTCTGAATGAATCCAAACGATTTAATCGCTTGATCAAATCTGATGTTCCATGACCGGAATGGTTGCTTCAATTCATAAATGGATCTCTGCAACTTACATACCATGTGTTCTTGGCCTTTTTGTATGAATCCATCTGGTTGCTGTATGTAGATGTCTTCTTCAAGATGTCATTAAGAAAGACAGTCTTGACATCTATTTGCCAAATTTCACAATCTAGCACTACAACAATAGAGGGCGAAATTCTGATGGATTTAAGCATAGCAACCAGAGGAAAAGTTACCTCATAATCGATTTCTCTTTTTGAGTAAACCATTTGGCTACTAATCTTGCTTTAAATGTTTCCACCCTTCCGTCTACTCTTCTTTTTCTCTTGTAGATCACTTGCACCTTATAGGTTTTACCTCATTTAATGCCTCTACAAGTTCCCAGACTTTATTGGAATTCATAGATTCAATTTCTTGATTCATAGCCTTTTTCCAAAATTCAACCTCGCTGTCTATTAGAGCTTCGTTGTAGCTAGTGGGATCTTATATATGTTTATCTGAGATCGCCGTATAGGTTTCTCACAATAACATGTATCTCTCTGGTAACTTAGTTACCCTCCCACTACGACGAGGTTCTAAAAGTGATTGTTGTTCAGGGATAATCCTGTGTTGATCAGCTGGTTGTTGCTGTTCTTCCTGTACAATAACAGGTGTTGAAAGCTGAGCATCAACCTGATCTCCTTTTTATTTCTCTAGTTTTACCTTACTCTTAGGTAATAAGTCATTATATAGTCTTCCTCAAAGAAAGTAAATAATATGTCTATAAATACATTCCTATCTTGAGGACTATAATTCAGACTTTACCTTATTCCTTTAAGATACTTAAAACATGTAAAGTTCTGAACACGAATTCATCTTTTCTACCTCTGATCCTAGTATAAATACTAGTAAACTCCAAATACGAATGTGTCTCAAACTATGTTTGTGGCCTTTTCATAATTTCTTGGAGTAGTAGACACTGAGGTAGATGAATCTAAGTTCATCAAACTTTTACAATTTTAAATTCTGGTATCTGGAATAAAAAAGGCAATTGATAAATGACTTAGTATATATTTTGTTTTATCCAAAAGAATCTTGTTTCTCCATTTAATTACACTATAGTATCATAGTGTTCTTTGTTTCAATCATATCGAAGTTCTTTTATGTTCCTGTCTAATTGCTTCTGTCTTATCCATGTACCCTTTTGAATTTCAAAAGCAATGGAATTACGACGCATTTAGACAAACATAAATGAAATGAATATTCATCAATAAAATTGATAGAATACTCATAACCTCTTTCTACATGTAAACTGATTAGTCTGTATACATTTGTATGTACTAAATCATCCAATACATTGTTATACTTTTAGCTCTAAAAGAGCATCCTAGTCATATTACTTTTCTAAATAAGATTTATAGAATTACCATGGTCAATCTTAATAGGCTAAGAAGCCTATCATTAATCATTTTCTTAAAATCTTATTATAGTTTATATGACTTAAGCATAAATATTAGAGGTTATTTTGGTCAGAAGAAACATTTCTTTTCTTAGATAAAAACATATACTATTTATCATTATATCTTACTTTGAATAGATCAATGGACTTATATGATATAAAATGTCTTTATAAATAACTAAAATAAGTAATAAATAGAGGATCCATAAATAACAGTGTACTCCTGTTTATTAAAACAAGTCACCGAAATTAAATTCCTCTAATAAAGACAAATATCAAAACTAAAGTCTCGTAAAATTGATCTAGCATTTCAATTGATATAAACTAGCATGTCCTCAACTGCTGCTTGAAGCTTTCTTCACTTAATCTCTTGGTTTCCTGAAAACTAAATAAATGAATTACAAATTAGCTATCTCAGAATTCACTATTGCATAAATCAATAGAAATATGAACTAATTAGGAAGCTTAAAGATTTCCTATACCTGATTTTAATAATCTTAGGACAATCTTTCTTCCAGTGACCCTTCTGTCCACACTTGTAACACTTGCCTTTTGGCTTGCCACTTCTTTTAGTGAACACTTTGTCAATCCCTACTCTTTCTTACTCATTCCAGTCTTTCGACTTAAGCCTTGAAGAGAATCCTTTTTCAGGAAGTTTTCTGCTATAATAAAACTCTTCTATAGCATGTAGTTCGTGCATTAATTTAATTAAGGTCATATCTTTATTGTTTAAGATATAACTGACCTTAAACTCTTTGAATGTATCAGGTAAAGATTCAATCACCATGTTAATCTTTGTTTTATCATTGATTTGAACACCATGAATCTCTACCTCACTCAAATAGCCTATCATTTTGAGGACATGTTCACGAACTTTTGTGCCCTCTTCCATCTTAGTAACCGTAATACGTTTTAACGCTGCATCTCTGGCAAAAAGAGTATTCTGCCCAAACATCTGATGAAGACTAGCCATTATTTCAGTGGCTGTTTCCATGCTCCGATGTATCTTATGCAGTTTTACAGAAATCGAAGCCAATATATAGCGCTTAGTCATTTTGTTAGTTTCGCACCATTTCTCATAAGGCTCCCTCTGATTTCTATAATCGTATAACGATGGTTCTGGAGGGTAAGGCTGGGTCAACACATATTCTTAAAGAATGAGGATATTAAATAGATTATGCTTTCCAATCTAAATAATTTTCTCATGTGTGTTCATTTTTAACATGGATAATTAATAATGGGTTGTTGGAAGTCATTTTATGATAATAAAAAAATAAAATATTCATGAATAAATACTTTGAAATACTATTCACAATAAATGTCAAAATACAAAACCATAAATGCATTTTAGTTTATCAGTAACGATAATCTAGTACCACTGACAAGCTCATCCGTGAAAGTCATGTCTACACTTACTGCACCCAATTTTCCATTGGATTATTTACTTTCATGTAGAAAATAATTATCATATCCCTTTCGCCTAAATTTGTTAACAGAGCTTTGTTGGGAAGGTTAATAACAAATTTTAGTTGAGTGTATAACCATTGTTTAATTCACGATTTTTCATATCAATAGTTACCAGTTAGGGTGAACAATTGATTGAAAAATATTTCAATTTTATCTTTAAAGAAGTTCATCCAATAAAATATCTATATATACCTCCGTAGAAAGATCACCGATCACGTTATGATATATATAATTTTATTATCGAACTAACAATGAGCCCATGAAAAATTATCTTGAATTTTCCTCTTCCACTCAATATTTTAAAATTGGTTTTTCCTTTTAAACATACATAATTATATTCTTAATTGCATGCTTCCTATAATATTATCTAGATGATATCTAATATTATTACACACGCAATTTTCAAACAATATAATAAGATTCATAATTAACGAACGAAATGATGACACATGATGAAGTGAAGATTACATTTTATTCTATATTTACACGTTATATATCAGCTGCACGCGATTTCAACCAAAACACAACATATGGGAAAAATAATTAAATAATCTCAATTAAAAAAAAAAAATACATTAGCACAAGCTTAATCTTCGTTAGCTCATTATCCCATCTTCCATAAAATTGTTAATGGTATGAAATTGTGCTTTTAAATTTATTATTGGTCCAATTTTAATTTTAAAAGAAATAAATAAAACACTTTTTTTTAATTATAAAAAAAAATTTGGACCAAAAATAAATTTAAAGTGTTAAATTTTATTTATGCATTTTTAATCCATTAAGCCCAAATTTTAATTGGGCCTAAAATTAGAATTCATTAAGCCCAAAACTATTTTTGAATTTAAATATAAAAACTTAACATTTTTTCTGCCCAAAAGAAAAATTATGAAACTATAAGGACCTCCATGATACAAAACCATGAAAACCATAAAAACCTAATTTTTCTTTTCTTCCTCTCCCCAGCCGCCATCTCCAAAAGCTCCAGCCACAGCTCACCGTTTCCGGCCAGCTCCGACACCGGACTTGCTGCAGCCATCACGCCGGAAAGCACCAGATCGTCTGCCTGCTGGTTGCCGCTGCTGCTGCGCGTCCAGCTCACGCTCTGCTGGACTCCCGCGCGCGCAGAGCGTGGCCTGCTGCGTGCGCGCCCTGCTGGGCTCTCGCGTGAGCAGCGCGAGGCACTGCAGGTCTCTCGCGCACGCAGCGCGCGGCACTGTTGCGGAGCACGCTGCTCCTGCGCGTGCAGTACGCTGCTCCTGCGCGTGCAGCACGCGCTGTTCCTGCGCGAGCTGCGTGCTCCAGCGCGCGCGCGGCAGCTGCGCGAGCTGCGTGCGCCAGCGCGCGTTGCTTGCTGCGGGCGTGCTTGTGTTGCTGGTTTCCGCTGAAATTTCCAGTCTTGTTCCTTCGAATTGTAATTCGTAATTTACAAATTTTCTAGGCCAATTTTGGCTTACAAAAATTTTATTACAGTAAATTAAATCAAGAGGGAAACATGGTGATGATAAACCACCCCTCTTGTTACAGATCTAAAGAAAAAATATAGTAGAAAATCTAACCATGAATTAAGACAAACCATTAACATGCTTTATTCATATATTAAAACAAATAATATATATCTGAATAAATTGTGCCACTCTAATACATAAAAATCAAGAGTGATTTCATACAAATTCTTATATATAAATATGAGATTGGCTCTGATACCAATTGTTGGGAAAAAATTCAGTTTTTTTAAAAAAAACTTTTAGGACCGATCTCATAAAATATATATGAATTTATAATCTAGAAATCGTACCTTGAAAATCCAATTTAGATTTTTCCGCTGAAGTGATTTAGGCTCTCAGATCACGATCCATCACTACCACGTTCGTTAGATCACGATCCGTCACCAAACGATCTTCCAGGTTATGACGTGATTGATCTGACGGCGATGTGTACTTTTATCACCACTATGCTCAACTAAGACGGTAAAATTTTTTTTTCAAAAATTAATTCAAGGGAAAAAACCTTTTTCTCTGATATATATAGTGATTTTTCCTCTCCTGTTTAAGATAGAATAAGCCCTTTTATATCTCTTTCATAGTGAAAATCCTAAGACTCCTAAAATTATGAAACTCATGTCATTACAGTATAAAATAACATACCTCAGACATAAAGATATTAATGCTCCCACTAAAAAGATATAATTATATTTTTACCCAAATTATTATTATCTTACTTATTAATTCAAGATGGTGCGATCAATTAAACGAACTAACTGATCATTTTAACATACACAATTACAATAATTAAGTGCAGTAATTAAACAATCATTTAATTCCAACTCTACTCCACTATAAGATTGAATCGACCTCCATAATGTATGTCGAATAATAATTCGTCCCAGCCACATCGATTTCTTTTATCGCTTAATCGTTAATTAAATCGATATCTCAACTTTCCAATCGATTTAATTACATCTTATTCTCGATACTTATTGGTTTTCTAACGATCATTTTCAACATACTAAATATGACACTACTGCAGATTCATGATCAAGATCAAAATCCATGAGATGTCGCATAAATTCTATATGTTAATCTATAACCCAATACTCATAATTGCTTCCCACCAAGATACCGAGAATCTCGACCACAAGTGTCATGCCCAATGGTAACTCAAATAATAATTACAATCATGAAATCATAATTAACTCAAGATTAAGATTACAAAAATTAATGCCTTATTAGATTTAATAAGTCGATACCATTTGAGGTTAATTAAATCTCACATGATTCAAATTAACGCAATACATTGATCAAATTCATACATGATTAAGACAAATCATTCAATGAATTTACTACAGTCTAAACATAAATAGAGCGCCCAACACTATTTATCAACTGCGAACTTAATTTATTTAATCATAAGATAACTTATATTTATGTCTTCTGTAAATTCATATGATGATCACATAAATACATATAATATGATTAAACAGACCTTTTCAATATATTTATACAATTAAAAATATCTCAAATATTTTATTAATTAAAAAATAAATTAATATATTTTAAAAGAACATATTATCCCAACAATATTTACATGAGATAGAGATTGTTAGCACTATGTTAATTTACTCGCAAATCATACGTCATATCGTGGTGCTTATAGTTAAGTGGGGACTCAGCTTTGAACTTTCAACTATATATTTATAAGTTCAATAGTATCTTGCAGATACTCTAAAATCAACTCAAGCCTCATCAGGTTCCATAGAACTTCATCGTATATTATTATTTAATTTTTCTTCTTGAAGCGTTATCATCATCCTCTAATTTTGCTTCTTCTTTTTTTTCTCTTTTATTATCTGTTACAGTTGAATCTTTTTGGAAAATTGCCGCTTATATATATATATATAGAGAGAGAGAGAGAGAGAGAGAGAGAGAGAGAGAGAGAGAGAGAGAGAGGAAGAGCTCTACGCTAGCTTGTCAATGAAAATCCTGAAGACATTTTGGAACAGTCCAATGGGTCCTAAAACAACTCACTTTTGGGGTCCTGCTTTCAACTGGGGCCTTCCCTTCGCCGTATGCATTCCATTTCATACTGAATAAGCCTAATTAATTGTTGCTTTAATCTTCTACTTTATGTTAATCTTAATGATCCATTAATTTATGTTGTGGCAGGCATTTTTGGACACAAAGAAACCACCAGAACTGATTTCTGGAAGCATGACTGGAGGTTTTGAATCTTCGCAAAGAGCTACTTGCTAATGTAAATATGTAATTACGTTTCTTGTGTTGTATTAAATTGAGTGTTACTAATTGTTGCAGTGATGTGTGTATATTCTGCGTTGTGTATGAGATTTGCATGGATGGTGCAGCCAAGAAACCTGCACCTTCTCGCATGCCACGCTTCAAATGAGTCGGTGCAACTCTATCAGCTCTCCCGTTGGGCTATGGCTGCAAGGTAAATTAAAGTAATAGGGAGCTGTTTGAATCAGTTCAAATTTTCTTAGTTGGTGAAAGTGTTTATGATTAATTAACTTGTTTAATTTGTTGTGCAGATGCATTAAGTGTGGTGTAGTTAGAACTCTCACGTTTGATATTTCCTCTCTAGTCTTAATCACGGCCCTTTTTTTGGAACCCTAAAGGGATGGGCACTTCTTAAAAGATTGATGACAACTTTTAATTGTGACAGGTCCTTGGAGGAGGAGGAGCAGCGGCAGCAGAAGAAAGAGGAAGCTGATAAAAAATGACCCATATGCAATGCCTTCCAATTGGTCTTTATCAACATTTATGGGCAATAAATCCAAGAAAGAAGCGCTCTGTGCTCCTACCAGCAATAATCATGGGTCTAGTGTTTTGATATTTGTAGAAAAAGTTTTAATACATATGCTGTGGACCACAACGTCTACAGACTAATAAATAATATATCATCCTCTTCAAAAAAAAAAAAAAAATAATATATCATAAAATCAAATAAGTCTGCCTTATAACTACTTAAATAAAAAAAAATTAAAACAGGAATAAAAGAGGTGCTGTGATATCAGGAAAGAGAAAAGGGATGAACCACTTGGCCTTAAGGGATAAAGAGTCATTTCTTCACAAGTATGAGGAAAGTGATTTGAGTTTTTGTAGATGTATTACAGGAGTTTAATTTATATTTTATTTTTTGTGAAGTCTCAGAATTCAAGTGAAGGTAGTTTTTTTTTTTTAATATGGGAGTTTAACGTCCCTCGAATATTTAAGAGGGTTTAAAATTTGAGTGGTGTCATATCAGAATTGATATAAATGGGTCTCAGTAGTTGTAAATAATTCATATAATATGAGTTGTAATATGAGTATTAGTATTATGTAATTAAAAAAAAAAAAAAGAAAAGGGTTGGAAAAGGCCCGGAGTAAAGGGTGGGGGAAGACACTCAACGAAGTCTTTGTCATAATATTTACCATGAAACTTAGTGTTCATATGGGCGGTTTGTGTAATTATATGTTTATTCATTAATTTTACAAACAGCCTCATCTATTGGTATTTATAATTTTAGATGAGAATTTACTCTACTCATATTTACAAAAAAATTATTTATATTTACGCTTTAAAGTAGGGATGACAAATAAACTCAGACCTGATCCAAACTCATATAAACTCCGATGATTCGGTTCGAGTTCACCCTGTATTGAATATTTAAAATATCTAGATTCTAATATGTTTTTCTTAATCCAGATGTATTCAGGTCAAGTTTTGGGTTCATTTGAACCCGAACTTTTGAAACTCAAACTCGGGTTATAATATTTTTTAATTTTTTAAATAAATAGTTTTTAATTATTGATTATAAATATGAAAATAAAAAGTTAGGAAAAGATAAAAAAAGAGTGCTAAACATCTAAAAGGCTAAGAGAGAGAGAAGCTGCCGTTTCGCCTCTCTCCTTCTCTCAGCCATAAAATACTTTTTCATTTAAAAAAGAAAAATATTATATTACATTAAATATAATATACACAATTTATAATAATAGCATAAATTTTAGGACCTACATAACTGTGTGGTTGAATTATGTATGTTATAAAAAAATGTTTGATGGGGGTGGGGACAAAAACATCACATTCTCTCTCTCTCTCTCTCTCTCTCAGTTCGCGTGCCATCATCACTCTCTTTCTCTCTCACTATTGCATCAGCCAGTGCTCTCTCAGTGTGAGTAGATCTAGAGAGATCTCGATCCTCCCTCACTCATGACTCTCAAACTCATCCTACCTCACTCATTTCTTTTCCCATCCTCGACTTTATCCTCATATTTGAATCGTCGCTCCCCCTCATCGCTTCTTCACTCTCTCCGACTACTAAATACAAAAGATGTTCAGTGAAAGAAAATGATTTTTTTTTTTGGGTGCGTTTTTGGATTAATTTTGTAAATTTTAATGGTAATTATTTAATAATAAAGATGAATTTTTTATTTGGAATATTAATTGTGCAAAAATTACTATGAAAATTAGTGGTTACAGGAGGAGAGAAAGTGAGATAAAGTACATTGAGTGAACTACTTGCTTTTGTTTTGGTGAGAGAGATGCAAGTTATAATAATTCTTCCCTTTTTTATATTTTTAATTAAAAAACAAAAAGAAGAGTGAGACAAATATTGAGCGCGTGAACTACTTGCTTTTGTTTGTCCCCATAATGTCTGAATGACTAAATTTTTGTTTATTCCCATAACGTTATATTTTATAATTTTTTAATAATAAAAAATTATTATAAGGCTGAGAGGAGGAGAGTGGTGTGCAGACATTAAAATTTTAATAATAAAAATGATTAAAATTTTTTTATTTAATAATTAATTTTATTTATTTTTATTAAATTTATTTAACTTAAAGAGAAAATTTAATAAAAAATTTAATAGAGAAATTAGACAATGATAGTATATTAATAATTTTATTAATAATATAAAGATAAATTAGACAATGAACAATTATTTTTTAATGTGCTAGAAGGGTGTAAAAAGTTAAAATAATAATTTCTGTTAATTGATGGGTGTTTGAATGTTTTTTTTGAAACATGAAAGAATTTTATGCCCCTTATCTAAACGTTAAAGGTATCTGTGTCCTTTTCCCAAAAATTATTATAAGGCTGAGAGGAGGACAGAGGCATGCTACCGTTTCGCTTAGTCCTCTCTCAGCCTGCAAGTGTTAACCATTTTCCAAAACAAAAACAACCCTAAAATTTTAAGCCTCACAAGCTCACACCAGCCGCATACTCTAATCTTCCTTATCCACCATCATCAAAGTAGCTGCCTCCTCTAATCAAATCAGGGATCTTGCCTTTTCATTTTTGTTTGCGCCCATTCAGACAACTTATTAAATAGCTTTATAAGCAGAAATTTTATAAGAAAGAAAGTTTATACTAATGTAGTTTTGACAAAAACCAGCTTTGTCAATTGAAAAACACTTTTAAACCATTAAACTGTTTGGTCATGGAAAACTAAAAGTACTTTTATATAATTAAATTATAAAAAAAAGATATATATTCATAATTGTATAACCTGTAAAAAAAATGCATCCAAGTTATCAATTAATAAGAAAAAAAATTAGTTCAATCATTTCCTCAATTTTCAAAATTAAAAATTACATCATTGATATATTTTTCCAAACAAATAATACTATCCAAATTAAAATGATGATCAATAATATAACTGAAATGTTAACAGAACATGAAAAGTGTCATAATTTGATCACGTTCTTGGTCCATTTCACGTACGTTGAATAAACTTGAACTTTGTTCTTTATTGTTCTCTTTCCTTTGATTCTCACTAGCACTTGTTGGAAACAATTCATCATCATTATCAAAAGGTTGAAATTCTTGGTCATTATCTGCATATTTTCTTATAAAATTGTGAAGAACTATTGAAGCAATCACAATTTTCACTTGCTTATTAAAAGAAAAACTAGGCATTTGCTACAAAATTTTCCATCTATTTTTCCAAACATCAAAAGTCCTCTCAATTGTGCATCTCAAGGAAGATGGGCATGATTAAATATTTTTTTATTTCCTCTTGGTTGACTTCCACGTCAAAAATCTGAAAGATTTTTTCGTTCACCTTTATAAGGACTTAAATAACCTGTCATGTGAGGATATCCAACATTTACTAGGTAATACTTACCTGCAAAATAGAAATTCTATGATTGAAAAAAAAAATTAAACAAACTTTAATAGAAATGTATCATAAATAATATATTATAACTATCCTGTAGGTGGATGAGAAAATTGTAAATTCTCTCTGCGTAAGGCCTCTAAAAATATACGAGTATCATAGGCAGTGCCTTCCTATCCAGCCCATGCAAATGTAAAACACATATTAAAATCACATGCAGCTATCACATTTTCGGTAAGAATCCATTTTCTTCCAATACATGGTATTTGCTTCGATGTAGGCACTATGACTAGTATATGTCTCCCATTAATTGGCCCAATACAATCTTTAAAATATAGCCAATATAAGTGATCATTCCTAATGTTTTTTGGGAATTTCTTTAAACTTTGGGTCAGATGGTTTCAAAAAATCAATGGCCATATGACAAACATCTAACACCATTCCAAACCACCTTGATATAGTTTCACCTAAATGTTGAAATTTTTCTTGAACTATTATATTCTCAAATGCATGGCCTAATGTAATAAAAAATATAGCTACTGACTCAATTATAGATATATTCTTGCCTCTTTTAAGACTATATGATTCACTCAAAACTTGACATAATTTTATAAATACATGTTTTTTCATTCTAAATTATTGGTGACATCTATTTTTACTTCTATTTAGCACCTCTAATGCAAAAGAGTGACCTAAATGATGGGATGTTCTACATGGTCCCTTTAAAGTTTAAACTATGCTTAATAAAATGATTGATATACAATGCAACTCCAGTTTGTACCATTTGTAATAATTTATACTCAACATCACTTTTATCAATGTAATTATGCTCACTATTATTGTCGTTTTCTGAGAATTATATATCTGTAAACACATATATAATAAAAATCATCATTATTTGAAAAGAAAAGAAAAAATAAAAATAAATCATCTCAAAACTAAATAAAATAAAAATATCCCAATTGGTTCAAAATAATATTCTTAATATAAAAGCATAAATAAAATAAGCTAAAGTAAACAATAGTCTTGAATATAAAAACAAGTCGTAAAATAAAACTAGAAAGATTCTTTCATGAACTTCAACCACTCAATTTGAACATTGCCATTCTTGATTGCAGTAAACATCTCCCTATTCTCCTTCTTAAGAAAAATTTTAGTGGCATTCAAATATAGCTCACTTTTATCTCAATTTCAGGCGTATAATATAGCACTTCCATTACTTTTGCAATACTACAACCATTTTTACCATTTCTTATAGCTATAGATGGTCTACTCTCTACTGCGTGACATAAGTGATCCAATTGTTTAGACAATCTAACTACAGCTCCATCTCGCTTTTGAATTGGTAATTTTCTTTTTCTTCTATTATCATGTGTAGATGCTATAGGAGTACCGTTATCAATGTTTGTCTCAATATTCTCTAGTCCACCAAAATTATTTGGTTCAATATTGGCATTCCTCTCTTGAAAATACATATTATTATCTTCACCAGCATATTCATTAGATGGTCCACCCTCACCATCATTTGTTACAAAACCCATAGATGGTGCCCATGATTCTTCCCCTATAGCATTAGCATCTTTGAACAAAATTTCTAATTGGTCAACATTTCTCAAGCCTTTAGAATGAGATTTAATTGCTTTAAGTATCTCCTACTAGGGTTGGCAAAATTATCCGGATCCGGAAGATCCGGAAAAATTTGGATCCGCACATCAAAAAATGCGGATTCGGATCCTTAAAATTAGGATCCGTGCGGATCCGGATGCAAATGCATCCAGAAAACCGGATATCCTGATCCGCATTATTTTTTAATTAAATTATTTATTAAATCAAAATTAAATGAAAATATATATATAAGTTAAATGAAAATATATAATAGAATTAATTAAAAAAATATAGAAGTTAAATTAAATTAAGAAATATATTGAGATCCATGTTATCTAATATGGATTTGTGGTGTTTTTATAATTTTATTTGTGAATTTGTGATGATGCTACACTTGAATTTATATTATTATTAATGTTTGTTCTATATTATGGTATTTTTATTTGTGATTTTATAGTGTTATGTGTTATTCTAGGTATTAAATTGTTGATTGTTAAATTATTATTAGATTTTATTTGATATTATTAAGTAAATTATTAAATTATTAAATTATATTTTTTATTAATAAATTTTAATATTTCCGGATTCGGATATTCGGAATATCCGCCTGCAATCCAGGCGGATATTACCCGCATCCGGAACCGCATATTTTTTTGCGGATCCAGATATAAAAATTTCCATCCGGATTCGGATTTTGCCATCCCTATCTCCTACAATAATGCAAAAGGATTATATGTTAAAAGTATGTCTAAGTTGCTCCTAAAATCATTTCCTATTACACTATAAAATAAAAAAAAGCTAGAAATTTGCACTTTCAATTTTCTCTCCCACCATTCATCGCTACTAGTAATTGTCTGTTTTACGGGATCCCAACTTAAACTAGTTTCATTTCTGAGCAAGTTTGTCCCAAGTTGCCAATCTTTTTTTTAGTATGTCCCACTTGTTTTTCAATTATTTTTGTTCATAATCTCTACTGGTCATTAAATGAAACTTAGCAATAAGATTTTTCCACCCAATCTTATTAAAGTGACCATTTGGTCGATTCCCAGCCAATGTTTAATTCACGCAGATCTTAACAAAAGCATCAGTGATAACATCATCCCAATCTGCCTTTGATTTGTTTTTCTTTTTTCTTCTATAGTAGTTGCCATTCTAGACAAAGGATATCTAATATTATTATATAAAAAAAATAACACACAAATAAAACAAAGATGAAATGAATTTCAAAGATAAAATAATAATTGGCATGTATTATTGAATAATATAATAAAAAGAAAGATGAAATAGTAGCCAATTGTGCCAATAATTCATAATATATAATATAATAAAAAGAAAGATAAAAGAATAGCAAATGTGGCATGAATTTATATTGAATAATATAATAAAAAAGGATGAAACAGTGGCAATAAACATATTGAATATTATAATTAATTGGTCATGGGCTTTAAATACATATCAAGTGCATGATCAATTAATTGTTTATAAAGAAAGCATAACTAAAATCATATGATAGGTGGTGACAGAAAATAAGACATTGTTCTGTGATTTCTTTGGATACAATCACTCACATGAAAAACGTTGTGAATAATATAATAAAGACAAAGATGAAACTAAGACCGGATTTAAAAGAAACAAGAAATAGTATCATATATTGAATAGTATAATAAAGACAAAGATGAAAAAGTAGCAAGAAGGTTTACATGATCAAAAAGTAGTAAGAATGTTTGAATAATATAATAAAGATAAATATGAAAACGTTGGAGGAAGCACTTGGCATGCTCCTCACCAAAAGCTCCTAACAAAAAGCGTTTGCTATGAGCGTATGACTATGGTGAAATATAAGTTATGCAACCCAAGAGGGGGGTAAATTCGTATTTTAAAACTAATCCTAATCAAACCACACAACAATCCAATCTAATGTCTTAATAAATTCGAAAACAATAACTTTAATGAAAGCACAATAATAAATGAGTAAGGAAAGAGAAAACAAACACATGGATTTTTACGTCGTTCGGTAATTCCCGCCTACGTCCACACCTTAACCCAAGCTTGAGGATTTCCCTATTCAAGCATTTCCAAGGCTTCAAATGCTTACAATTGACTTTTAAGGTGTCGATGAACTTTTACAACAAAGAGACTATCTCCCAATCTCTTCACTCAAGTGTCTCACACACTTAAACACTTACAAATTTGATGAGAAAATGAAAATTACAACAAAAACTCTTTTAAAGAGTAGATATATAAATTGAAGAACAAAGATGATTTAATGTATGATGATTTGCGAAATGGGAGCTCAACATATGTTGTGTGCTTTTTGTTATTGCTTGCAAGGGAGCTTGAAAATGAATTGGATTTGAGTTTATACAGTTTGAGTTTAAAAAATAGCCGTTATGACCTTTTTTATGATAACCGGCTTACCACTTTTGATCTAGTTAGCAGTTTTTATGTTACTGTTACAACAAATATTTGAATTTTAGAACATCCAGTATGTCGCTTTCGGAATCTAGACAATCGTTTTCATTCCAATAAGCTACTTCCCAAAATTCTGTCTGCCGCCTGTCAAATCTGGTTAGCCGCATGCTACAGTAAATTATTTTCTAAAATTATAGTTTGATGCCAAAACTTACTATAACTATATTATGACTCAAAACGTTATGAAACTTTTCAAATAGGTCCAATTTCAGAATTTCTAAATAATACTTATTAATCCTAAAACTTTTTGAAATTATGACATGGCCCAAAATATGTGAAATTATAGTATGACCCAAAATATTTAAATATTTACAAATATGTCTAAATTTAAAATTCAAATTAATATTTATTAAAATCAAAGATGGCAAAACTCTTTCATTTTAGTCCACATCTTAAAAAACAACTAATTTCATAAAATCATTCTCTTGTTATAAAAGCACAATGTGTAACATATGATTGCTCTCTCAAGTGCTGGGTATATGTAGGGTTTGTAAAATTAAAGTGCTGACTATTTTTTAAAAAAAAGAGAGAGAAAAGGTGAAGTGGCGGCAGCAAGATATTTATATAGTGCAACAATTTCCGTTAGGTAAGTTTTATGTAATTAATAAAATATTTTAAAGATATTTTTTATATTACATATTTTTTTAGAAAAGTTCTCTTACCTCTATTTCTAAAAGCTCAAATTTTGAGTTTTTTTTTCTAATAGAGGTAAATTAACTTATTTAAGTTAAAAAAAACTTTACTCAAAGAATTACCAAATACCATAAAAAATTTTAAAAATACTTATGTGATTAAATAAGCACTTATATTCATTAGATAAGTCATACCAAACAGGCACTTGCTGTTATTCAACTTACTGAAGCTTATAATGCATATTAATTTTGCCAATAAAACAAAAAACAAAAAGGCCAAAACCACGAAAGAAAGCTTGAACCGATGGCTTATTATGAGATTGAGCAGACTGTGATGATGTTAAATGAGGGGCAATTGACTGATTTTGTTTCATATAGGTAAGAGTGAGGTGCCTATCTTCATCGAGATCGTGAGAGCCTTATGTGTGGGGGTGTAAACCACATAAGAGTGATGTGCAAAGGGGATGCATGTGGTTGCAAGAGAGCGGTTGTGTGTTGTTGTATAAGGAAAGGGGTTGGCGGGATGATGAAAGTTGGCTACTGGGTGGTGGCTACCAAGAAGAAAAGAAGCAGGGAAGAAACTAAAAGGAAACCGAAGACAATGAACCAATGAAAAGTCAAAATAGAAAGTGAAAATAACAACAAAAAAAGAGCTTATTTTTTTGCAACAACAATTGGTGCTTTCATTGAGAGGCAATTCAAATAAACTCAAGGCATAATTCTCAGAGCTTACACAATATTTAACTTTCACCATATAAAAATTACTATGACAGAACCATCGCGAGACCCAACACTTTCAGAGGAGCACGAGATAGAAACTCTCCAGGAAAAAACTTGGGTTGATTCACCCAAAGAACAATTATCACTAAAAAATCAGAGTTTAATCCAGGCTGAAGCTTCATTAAAACAACATCTTACGGCAACTCTGAAGCAACAAATGAAAGAAATTCAAATACAGTTGAATCAATTAAATCGAGAAGAGCTTGCCAAGTTGTAATGAACAGATGGAAGATAAGTAACCCATCCGATGGAGTTGACAAAAGGAAAACAGATAAAATTAACTCAGGAAAATCCATAAAAGAACTTGAAAAGGAAAATCCAAAATCATCAAAACAAATGTCCATTTTTAATTTCAACAACTAAAAGCGATGAGGCATCGTCATCGAGTTTTGAGACCTCGCGGAATAACAAACTCTCTTCCAAGTATATTGAGAAATTAATAGAACAGAAAATGAAAAAAGTAAAGCGCATCAACAATTCAGAAATATTATGACTTGAAGATGAGATATTACAGGCTGTAATTTCTCCTCTTAGCCAAAAATTTTGGAAATACAACTTACAAAAAAGTTTGTTATGCCAAGATTTAAGTTTTATAATGAAACTCGGCTCTGATCAACCACCTCAGACACTACAAGTAGACAATGGCTTTATATGAGCATGACGATGCTTTGATGTGAGGTATCTTCCCTTCTAGTTTTGACGGTCTAGTGTTAAATTGGTACCACGACTTACCTTCAAGTTCGATACACTCATTTGCGGAGATATATTCAGCTTTTATAACACAATATTCAACTTATCGAGACATGAAGAAATTATCAGATTATTTATTTACAGTGCAAATGGGACATGCAGAAAAATTGAAAGATTATATTCAAAGGTTTAGATAAGAATCTACCAAGGTTGAAAACAGTGATGACCACCTGGTAATAGTGGCTTTTAAGCGTGGACTTCCATTAAATTACCCGCTTTTTGAATCCTTAGTAAAAAGTAAACCAAGTTATATGTAGGATATGTTAATTCGGGCACAAAAATATGTAACTCTGGAAGAAAAAAAAGAAAAGTCTTGCATCAAAATTCTGCAAAACCAATAATTGGGAGCAAACATTTTCTTAAAACCGACGGACGGATTTTTAAAGTCAAATGAAGAAAGAAGAAAAAGCTCAATCAAAGAAGTACATATAACTTAAAATTTTGATTGGACAAATTTTGTATCAAATAAAAGATTAACCATGGTTAAAGAGACCAGCACGAATGGCCAAGAACGAAAACAGAGATATCGCAAAATATTGTGCCTTTCATAAAGATTGTAGGCATTATACAAGAGATTGCATAGCTTTGAAGAAATATATTGAAGAATTGATTTCCAAGGGTCAGTTAAAAGAATTTGTAAAAGTCGAAGACAAACAGCCTAAAACCAAAACAATTTCTTAAAGAAAGATCAAATTAAAAATTCAACATCGGAACCAGCACAAATAGTTAATACTATTACAGTTCCCTTACTTTTGGAAGTGCACATGAACAAAGAAAGAAAGGTATATTGCAAAAAAAAAAAAAGAAATTGAAGCTCATGAAGAATTCTCAAAGAAATGTGTCGACATGGATGTATAGTCAGAAGTTAGTTTCTCGTCCCAATACCTTAAACTAATTTAGTCCCCATATGATGATGCATTGGTAATTTCAATTAAAATTCAAAGTTGTCTCATCAGAAAGATTTTGATTGATAATGGGAGTTCGATGAATATACTTTATGACGCGGCTGTTAAAAAAATGCGCTTAGAGCAAGATAAAATCAAGCTGTTTAAACAGTTATTGATAGGTTTCAGTGGAGTGGTAACATGTTCAGATGGTGTTATCACACTTCCAGTTATTGCTAAACCATATAGTCTGTTAACTGACTTTCTCATTGTGAAAGCAACTTCACTGTACAATGCAACATTAGGAAAACAATGGATACATAAAATGAGAGCGGTACCCTCAACATATTATCAAGTTTTGCATTATCCAAAAATTTATGGGACGGAGGAAATTAGAGGAGATCAAGCTACAATTCAGACATGTGTGGTATTGGCATTAAAAAAAAAACTAAGAGAAAAGATTCAAATTTTGAGAATCAGGCGAAACAAGATACTAAATAGCTGAAATACAAGTGTGCAACCCAAGAGGGGGGGGTGAATTAGTGTTTTAAAAATTATCCTAACAAAACCACACAACAATCCAATCTAATGCCTTAATAAAATTGAAAGCAATAAGTTCAATAAAAGTATAATAATAAATGATTTTTACGTGGTTCGGCAATCACCGCCTACGTCCACGCCTTTAAGCAATCCAAGCTTGAGGATTTCACTATCCAAGTCTTTCCAAGGCTTCAAATACTTACAATTAACTTCAAGGTGTCAATGAACCTTTACAACAAAGAGATTATCTCCCAATCTCTTTACTCAAGTGTATCACACACTTAAACACTCACAAATTTGATGAGGAAATGAAACTTACAGTAAAAACTCTCTCAAAGAGTGGATATACAAAATGATAGCTCAATGAAGATTTAATCTATGATGATTTTCGAATTTGAAGCTCAATATATATTGTGTGCACTTGTTTATGCTTGCAAAGATTACAAAAAATAAATTGGATTTGAGTTTATATAGTTGGAGCTCAAAAACTAGTCGTTATTCACTTTTTGTTCATAACCGGCTTACTGTTTATGGTATTCGGTTAGCCACTTTTATGTTACCGCTAAGGTAAAAATTTGAATTTCACAATATTCCACAACATCCGCAACATCCGCGTACATCAATATCCGGATAAATTGGTATCGCCCAACAATCGATACCAACATGAACTGATACCGCTTTCCATCCCGGAGAGTTTTACCAATAATACTGCCACCAGTTGTCACATCTCGAGTTAAGATCTCTTGCTGGGACACAAAGAATCAGCAAAATGAACTATTTTTTAAAATTATAACTTTACCCCCAAAACGTTTTATAACCGTACTATGGCCCAAAATGTTATAACACTTTATAAATAGGTCCAATTTTAAAATTTCTAAATAATACTCGTTAATCCCAAACTTTTTAAAATTATGAAATAGCCCAAAACACTATGACACTTTTCAAATAAGTCATTCTCCAGAATTTCAAGCAATACTTGTTGATTTTAAAGTTTTCAAAACTCTTTCAATTAAATCATAAACTTGAAAAACAAAAATATCATAAAATCATTTTTCCATTAAATATAAAACCTTTATAGTGTGAAAATAATGATTTATTTAAAATATATAAAAAATAATTTGAGCTTTTAAAAACTTAATCATTCTTAATCTTATTTGTTATCATCAAAATCAACAATATGGAAACATATATGTTAACAATAGCAATTATAGTCAAACGGCATAGGTAAACAAAACAGAGAACTGGGATCAATAAGAAACCCAACTGTGGACGAACTAAATATTGTTTCGATAAATCCAAATAATCAAGAATTCGTTTAAATTGGCTCGCTACTGCAACAAAATGAAAATGACTAACTTCTAAATCTTCTCTAAATAAATCGTGATGTTTTTGCATGGAAACCCGAAGATATGACTGAAGTACGACCTAAAGTCATCTGTCATCTAAACATTGACCCAAGTAAGAAGCTTGTTAAACAGAAGAAAACAATTTGGCCCCAGAACACAATCAAGTCATAGAATCAGAAGTAGAAAAAAAATGATTAAACTTGATTTTATCAAATAAGTGCATTATCCAGAACGGTTGGCAAATGTCGTGCTAGTTAAAAAGAAGAAATAAAATGGAGATTCTGTATTGATTCCACCGACTTGAATAAAGCTTGTCCGAAAGATAGTTTTCCCCTTCCAAAAATCGATTCACTTGTGGATTCTACAACAGGTCATTAACTCATGAGCTTCGTGGATGCTTATTCAGGTTATAATCAAATCCAAATGTATAAATCGAATGAAGAGAAAACTTCATTTATTACTGAAAGGGGAACTTATTGTTATCAGGTGATGCCTTTTGGGTTAAAAAATGCAGGTGCGATTTATCAAAGATTACTCAATAAAATTTTTAAACCACTTATTGGAAGAACAATAGAAGTCTACATCGATGATATGTTGGTAAAAAGTCTCAATCGATTTGACAATGTCAAAGATTTAAGCGAAGCTTTATTTTTATTGCAAATATGTGGCTTGAAATTAAATCTGGAAAAATGCACTTTTGGTGTTGAATCAGAGAAAATATTTAGGTTATTTAGTAAGTCAAAGAGGAATTGAAGTAAATCCAGATCAGATCCAAGCTATTATGAAAATGAATTCACCAAGGACTATAAAGGAAGTACAAACACTAACAAGAAGAATTATTGCATGAGTAGATTTAGTTCCCTAGTTCTCGATCATAAGATAAATGTCAACATTTCTTTCAGACTTTGAAGAAAAATAAAGATTTTAAATGGATCGAGTCATGTGAAGAAGCATTTGTTCAACTTAAGACGTGCTTAATGACGCCATCGTTATTGTCGAAACCAAATATAGGGCAAAACTTATTCTTTTATCTTGCAGTATCGGCAAACGCAATTAGTGCAGCTCTGATACAAGAAGAGACAAACATTCAAAAATCAGTGTTTACGTAAGCAAAGCTTTGATTGCAGCAGAAACACTGCATATAAAAATGAAGAAATTAACCTAGCATTAATTGTAGTATCAAAGAAGTTAAGACCTTTCTTTTAAGCCCACACTATAATTGTGGTAACTAAATTTCCCTTTCGATCTATTCTGTATATTACAGATTTATCTAGAAGAATCTCAAAGTGGACAAGGGAATTAGGGCAATACAATATATGTTTCCAACCTCGAAAAGCTCAAATTTTAGCTAATTTCATAGTAGAATTTACTCCAATGGATAGTCAAATGCAAAACAACGGGAAGATTGAAGAAAATTGATTTATCTGGAAATTGTATGCCGATAGATCTTAATAATGTCATAGCAGGATTAGTTTTAATTACTCCAGACAAAACGATGATTGAACAAGCTCTTATATTTGGTTTCAAAGCATCAAACAATGAAGCATAATATGAAGCCATGATTTCAGGATTAAAGTTAACAATTGGTTTGGGAGTTAAGAAGATGATTGTTTTCTGTGACTCACAATTAATGGTCAATCATACTCATGGAAATTGTTCAGCGTAAGAACCTCGTATGTCAACTTATTTGAAAGTTGTTTGTAACTTGATAATAAAAATTCCATCATGTACCATTGAATAAATTCCTCGAGAAGAAAACAGCCATGCAGATACACTAGCCAATTTAGGATCAACAGTAAGGTGTTCATTTAAACGGACAATCACTACATACTATATACATAATCCCAGTTTGGATTCAGTGGAGGAAAAAGTTTATCAATCAATAGAATCACTGAGCTGGAAGGATGTGATCTTTCAATATATTCAAAGTGGAATTTTACATGATGATAAAAAAATAGCCAGGACCATTCGCCAAATGGCGGCCCATTGTACTATAATCGGAGGAAATCTTTTCAAACAATCATAGAACATGATTTATTTACGATGTTTAGCTCCTGAAGAAGCTCGATACATCATGGCCAAAGTGCACGAAGGAATTTATGGCAACCATTTGGGTGGAAGAACTACAACTCACAAGATTTTAAATGCGGGATATTATTAGCTCAAAATGCATGAAGACGCCAAAGGTTATGTGAAGAAATGCGATAAATGTTAACCTTTTGCCTTGGTATTAAGACAACCTCCATAAGATCTAAATCCAGTTAGAAGCCCATGGCCCTTTTATCAATGGGGGCTAAATATTGTAGGACCTATTCCAACTGTACCAAGACAAAAACGATTTTTAATTTTGGCCACAGATTGTTTCACAAAGTGGATAGAAGCTGAACCTTTGTTGAAAATTAAAGAACAAGAAGTTAAAAGCTTTATATGAAAAAATATTGTATGTCGTTTTGGAATTCTAAGAATTCTAGTTTCTGATAATGGCACACAAATTACTGGGAAACAAGTTTTAGAGTTTTGCAAAGAGCTTTGTATCAAAAGAAGTGTCTCTACTCCAAGATATCAATGATTTTGAATGAAATAAAGAAAAGGCTGGAAGCTACAAAAGGCAATTGAGTGGAAGAACTTCCCAGAGTACTATGGGCATATCGAACTATAAAACGGAAAGCTATCGGAGAAATGCCATTTTCACTTGCATATGGATCCGAAGCAATCATCCTAGTTGAAATTGGAATGCTAACACTTCGAACCCAGTTTGGAATTTCCATGTCTAATATAAAAGAGCTTAACCATAATTTAGATTCGCTAGAAAAAAAGAGAGAGCAAACATTGATCCGATTAGAAGCATATCATCAACGAACCAAGCTGATCTTTGATTAAAAAAAAGTCGAACATAGAAAATTTCATCTGGGAAGTTTAGTCCTCAAGAAAATCTTCCACAACAGCCAAGAATCCATTTCGGGAAAGTTATATCCAAATTGGGAAGGCCCTTATAAGATCATCGGACTCAGATCAAAAGTTGCCTATTGGCTCTCGGACATGGAATCGAAAAAATTACTAAGACCCTGGAATGCTACCATGTATAGAACTCGCAGTTAGTCTATCAATAAATTGGAAGAGCTGTTAATACATGCGTATATATCAATAAAGCATTGATCTACCTTACTGGGAAATAAATATTCTTTTGTTTGTAAGAATAAAATGTCAGATTTAATTTTCAAAAATTAAATCTATATTGATCAATTCTTATTTTAAGGCCATTAAATTAAAAGGTTAAATCTATAGTTAACCTACAGTTTAAGCAGCTGAAAGCTTGACTTTCAAGGCTCCAGCCTTACTTGAAATTAAAAGTCGGCTATTAAATTAAAAGGTTAAATTCATGATTAATCTACAGCTTCAGTAGCTGAAAGCTTGACTTTTAAGGCTCCAACCTGACTTGAAATTAAAAAGTTGGCCATTAAATTAAAATGTTAAATCCATGATTAACCTACAGCTTCAGCAGCAAAAAAGTTAGTCATAAAAAATTTAACTTTCAGGGCTCTAGCCTTATTTGAAACTAAAAGATTGATTCTTGATAAACCTAAAAGCTCAGGCTCAAAAGCTAATTAACTAATGGTCATATATTTGGCTCCAAATCATAGAGGGAGCACAAAAACCAAGCCAACAAGGTCAACAGAAACTTGAACTCAAAGGTACGAGCATTATTGTTTTTATCATTTGATAAGTTAACTTGACTTTTCAAAAAACTATTTAAGATCATTATAGAATATCCAGAATTTAAGCAGTTTGTTAAAATGAAATTCTATTACGAAGCTTATAGAGTTATAAATAGTTTTATCTAAACTTTTGGTTGGATACAAATGATTTATGAACTCAAATTCATTTAGAAATGAATATAAACCTACGAATAATTAAAAAAAATTTAGTTTTAATTCACATTAAACAAATTAAGAAAAATAATATTTTTGATATAAGAAAACAAATCCACAAAATAAGACTTATTTAGGTTTCACCTTTAAGATAAATTTCTCTGAAAATAAATAAAGACTTATTTACAAATCTAACACATTCCATTATGTAGACGATTGTTTACACAAAAAACTAATATGCTCCATTATGTAAGTGATTGTTTATACAAAAAACTAACATGTTCCATTATGTAGGCAATTGTTTACACAAAAAGTTATATCCTCATAAAAAACTTACACAAAAAACAAAAAGTTCCAAAATGGAGGTTCAACAAGACTTAGAACATTAGATGTTTCTCAGCATCAGGCCCATTGCTTAAGATATTAGGCTTTTTTCTCAATTTCAGTCGGTGCCAAGAACTCTTCCCTGTAGGCTTCATCCAAAATATTTTGTATGGATGGCTTTAAAGTTTTGAAAGTTTCATGCAGGCCATATTGGCATATTTGCTTCCCCTTGCTTTCTTCAGTACCCGAAACTTAAGACATTACAAGTCTGTGAGCAATACTTTTTTTAACTGATCAGTCAACCTCTTGCTTTCCATTATCTTTCATTGACGCAAACTCTGAGTTCTTAACAGATGCTAGTTCTTACAATTTCTTTTCAATTTTTGTTCTCTTCTTCTTTTCATTATCTAAACAGCTAAAAGTCTGTTGATGTTCTTCTTCAGTTGACCAATTCCTCCCTCAAAAGTGGAACCGATTCCCTCAAAACATTCAATTCATCATTCAACATCTTATTTAAGCATTTTTTATGAAGAATGGTATGATTGCATAAAGCCTAGAAAACAATAAGAACAAAAATTATAAGTTAGGAATTGAACTAAATAATAAAAGTAAACTTGTAAAGTCTTACATTCTACAATCCATTAGCAGTCCCCAAACAAACCGAGTGATCGTCGAGGATTCTAAAAAAGCTCGGTCATTATTTAGAATAATTCTCTTTGATAAAGCTGATGCAACAAGGGAATTATTAAGCAAGGAAAAATTCTCATTCAAAACACCCTTTCGAGAAGAAATATTGCCTCCAGGAATACGAGAACTACTTACATCCCCTCGAGTTTAGATGTTTATAGGTTGAGAAATTATCTATCTTGCATTAATTTTAGACTTTGAAACTAGAATAATAGCTACAGTAGATGGAAAAACTTCTGTTTCAGCAACTTTGATATTTAGATGAGCAATTGATGAAGATTTTTCTAATCCTTAAATTTTGAAACTTCATAATTTGCCTTCCCAGAAAAATCCTTTGACCATTGGGATTTACGTTTGTGGCGAGAATAATGTTCATCATGAACCCTTTGGCGATCTTTATAACATGCTTTGTAACGATCACTTTTATATATTTTGTGGCGGCTTCTTTTTCAATTTTCGTCATCCCTCTTGAAATCACCAAATCTTCTTGGATAATGATCACAACTAACCCCTCCTCCTCGATAATATTTATGACTGCTCATATTTGATTAATCCAGTGTCAGGGAGACATTTTAGATCAAGGCAAAGTTCAAAGTGAGGTTATTTAAATGTTTAGAACCCTGCCTAATACAAATAGTTTAAGGATAATGACACGTGCAATAACTACTGTCAAAATGTTACATTATATTTAAAAATAAAATATAGGGAAATTATCAATCATATACCCTTAAGTGTCACCGGTATCAAACGTACTACAACACTTTTCGCTTGTATCACTCGTATACCCTAAGTTGACAAAACGCTTCAGTCACTATTCTCGTTAATTGTCTAGAAAGTTAACCGAATTATGGTAAATTGACTATTTTGCCCTTAAAACTCAAAATGAAGTAAAAAGATAAATGTACCTTAAAAATTAACATAAATTTTCAATACACAATTTTTTTTAATTTTGTTATTAACAATATATTTTTTTTATTAAAAAATATAAATTATTAATGATACATATTATTAATAATTATCTATAAAAATATCCATATTATACCATAAAAATTTTGTTAACAAGATATTATTTATAATTATACATATTATATCATAAAAAATTTCAGTTGGAGCTTGGAGGAGTAGATCTTCAAAAATTTAGGTTAAATTTTAGAGGAGTAGATTCGGTTGTAAAGTATTTTTTTAAGTAATTATTAACAATTATTAGATAAATGGGATGACATGTCATTTTTATCAATATATATTATATGACATGTCATTTTTTACTAGGTAAATGGAATGACATGTCGTTTATTTAATCAAAGTTTAAAAAGACTAAATTACCCTTATGATGTCAGCGCTTGCAAACGGCAGTTAACGGAATGGTGGACGGCAGAAGCGTTTTGTCAACTTAGGGTATACGAGTGATACAAGTGAAAAGTGTTATAGTACGTTTGATACCGGTGACACTTAAGGGTATATGGCTGATAATTTCCCTAAAATATAATACAATATGAGGTTTACTGTTAATAAATTAATGAAATATAAGCCTAGTGTGCTGAAGTGGCAAGGTGTTAGACAATAAAAGAACTAGTGTGCTAGAGAGTCAAGGTGTTGGGCATGTGTAACTTGTATTGACACTTGTAATAGATAAGCACAAAATTATCTATAAAAGGGGCAAGATTATGATAGTAAAGGGGAGGCCAACACAGATAGGCAACAAAGAAGCGATAAGTTCCATAACAGAGAACAGAGAAGAGTAGCAATGAGAATTCAATTCGAAAAAGCCAAGGTAGCAAAGGAATTAAAGAACAAAAACAGAAGAGGACCAAGAGGAAAAAGAAAGACCAAATGAGGTAGAACTTTAAAGAAGCATTAAAGTCAAGTAACTAAGAAGAAAAGAGGCAGCCAAGAAACTAAAAGGAAACCGAAGACAATGAACCAATGAAAAGCCTAAACAGAGAGTGAAAATAACAACAAAAAAACAAAGCTTATTTGTTTGTAACAACAGGTGGTGCTGAAGTCCATGTGACGGCCACTAAGGGCAACAGTGACAGAAAATATTTGAGTATGAAACTCGAAATTTAGAAACCCAAAATTTTTCACGTTGAACCTAAATCGAACCTAGAGTTAAAAAAGCGTGTTCCTATCTGGATTCGATATGATAAATTAGCATCCAAATTCGGAATTGAAAAGGCCAAACCCAAACTCTGACTTGGATTTTGTCACTGTAAATTAGAACTTGAACATACATTCTCAAAGTTGTGTCAGGCATAAGGTCCAATGTGGGAAACAAAAAGTCAATCTTGTTTTCACCTTAGAATTATGAAAATATATGGTCATTGGTTTTAATAGGGGTGTTCGCGGATCGGATTTTACGGATTGGACATCAATCCATATCCGATCTATGATTTTACAGATTATAAATTTTTAATCCAATCCAACCCATGGATTAATAAAACTCAATCCAAATCCAATCCATATGCCTATGAATCGGATACGGATACGGATACGGATTTGGCCCAATCTATGTCCAATTCGCTATTTGGTGGACTGATTTATGAATTAAAAGTTTTTAATTTTGTCCAATGGCAATATAGAAGATATGGATTAGATTTAGTTTGCTCCAGATCCATATCAATAATAAAAATTAAGATCCATAGTTGGTCAAGATCCGTCATGGATATATATTTTTTGCTCTATATCTAGATCCGAAACCAAAAATAAAGATCTATATCTGCTCTAAATCCAAAAGGAAAAATTAAAATCCAAATATGCTCTAGATCCATCATGAATTCTGAATCTCAATAATAAGAGATCAATAATTTTTTAGAAAGAAAATTTAAGACTAAAATGCATTTGTAACAATTAAATTATGTAATTTTTATTAAAAAAAATCTAACAAGTATTGTAGCTTCTGCTTGTAATTGTAGGAATAAAATCATTATAATATTCTAATATGTCCTTTGCCACCCTGATATCTATGGCACATCATAATCATTCCTACATCATTAAATAATAACATCTAAGTTAAAAGTAATTTATTATATTCAGTGATTTATTATTTTTATTATGATTATATTTAACTAAATATATGATTAATATAATTATTTTATAGTTGATAGCCACCACTGATTAGTGATTATATATAAAAAAAAAAAACTCGAGTCTATAGATTTTCAAAACAATTAAAGGACCAATCCAAGCATTTAAATGAAGTGGAGAAGCGAGAGTAGACTAAAGAGAAAAAAATAGGCTCAATTATAAAGTGAAAAGTTTAAAAAATTAGGATAGACTATGCTAATTATATTTTACACTTGATAAATTTTTGTCTTATTATCATTTAAATATTTTTAAGTTTTAAGATTCTTAAATACATGCTAATGAATAAATTTTATCATCATTTATAAATTTTATTATCATTTATAATTACATAGTTGTTAAGAAATTTTAAAAATAAAATTATATTAAATGGTGAGTGGATATGGATATGGATCTAGATATTAAGATAAATTCGAACTTGCTTCAGATCCACCTTAGATTCACGCATCGATATCTAAATTTGATTCAAATCTATTTTAATGGGACCCAAATCTGATCTAATTGGATTTGGATTACGTGGATCGTGGGTTAGATTCGATCCATTGCCATCCCTAGTCCAATCTATGAAATAATTAAATCAAAATATAATATAAAAATAATTTAGTAAATTAAAAATTAATATAAAAGTAATTTTACTACCAATTAAATTCAAATTTGAACAAGATTTAAATAAATTAATTGTTTAAATAAAGATAAAATAATACACTCAAATTTTCAAAATATAAAACACCGAAAAGAAAAAAATCTCATTTATTTAGATCAATACATGAAAATTAACTAAAATTATGAATTTAAATGTTGAACTTGAGAGCTTGGATGTAACAGGAAGAAATTAAGAAACTTAAAGAGCTTGAAAAAATTGAAAAAAAAAGTAAGGAATTAAGCTTAATTACCTCAAGTAGTGAAGTGACACAATAATGGCTTCTGCTTGAAGTGGGGTAGAGCTTTGGTGTTATGTGCCAAAATGTTTTGTTTGGGTTAGAGTTTTTTGTTTTGCTTTAGAATTTTTAATGTTTAGGAAGCCGTATTTGCTTATTTAATTATTTAAATATTTAAATATTTTTTATGTTATATTATTATCGAATAAGATATAATATGGTGATAATTCATATACATTATTTATTTATTTATTTATTAATAAGTAGCATTGCTATATTTATGAGTTTATTTTTTTAATTAAGTAAGTACTTTTTATTTTTATTGTTTTCAAATTCACGAATTTTTACAAATTTAGAGAAGTAAATCCATATATAATCCATCAACTGCAAGTTTTTAAATTTCTAATCTAATCTAATCCATCAATCCATAGATCGGATTTAAGCGGATCGAATTAGATTTTGAACACTCCTACCAAAAACTCATTAGTTAAACTTCATCTCACTCTTAGTTATAAATAATTAACTTTTCTTCATTATCACCCACATTTTCATATTCATCGTTCCATTGTGTACAAATTAGAGGCAGAAATGATAAATTTAAATAAACATAAAACATACCTCACCATGATGATTCAAGTATTTGAAGCTTTTTAAGTATATACCACAAAGGTATCTTCTTACTTGTCCTATTACTAGCCAAACTTGTGAAGGAAGACTAATTTTTTTTCCTCTATAAGCATGATTTGGCTAAGTCAAGGACCTCTTCTTAGTAACTTTAAAACTTCTTAACTGCTTTCTCCAATTAAAACGAGATTAATAAGTGGAAATCTCCACTTCCTTCCCTTAAAAAAAGTAGGCTATGTACTAAGTTACTTTTAACACTTCCATTACTAAAACAATATACTAAATTCCATCACTATTCTTAAAATGAGTGCATAATTACTATTAGTTTTATCATTCTTTAAATGTCTTAGTTTATCATGTGAGCCATAATTAGAATTAATTTAACATTCTCTCACTTAGCTCACGTGTTAAATGAATTAACCAAAATTTATAACTTGAAATGCCCACTAACTCTTAGATTTACCCAAAAAATTATTGATTGTGGAATTCCTAAGAGAATATTAATAAATGAATCTTCTTACTTCCATCCACTTCCGTTATTAAGTTGTTAAGAGAATTAACAGTAAATTGACTAAATGACTTTTTTGCCCTAAAAGAAAGAATTACAAATTTACCTAGAATAAATGAAAAAAAAGGAAAATCAGAAGTCGCGGTTGGCCGGTTGTGGCTCGATGACCTTGATGACGGACAATCGATCTTCAAGGCTCGAATTGCTGGTGGTGCAGTTGTCGATTAAGATCTAGCTACTGGTGGCGGAGAAAGTGAAGGAGATTATTGGTGATAGGGCGTTACATAATGGAGAAAAGAAAGGGAGATGTTGTGGGACTGGGAAAGCTAGTAGCGGCTTGGCGCGGGTACAACGGAGCCGTAGCTGATGCATGGTCCTATAGGGTGATATTGTTTGTGTTACTTGTAGGTTACTTGTCGTTTGATGATAGTAATCTTCTAGCTATGTATAAGAAGATTAATCGAAGAGATTATCAGCTCCCGTCTTTGTGTCATAGCCGGCAAGATCACTTATTTATCAGCTCCTTGATCCAAATCTGAAGACAAGAATGAGCATAGAGAAGATTATGAAGATTTCTTGGTTATCAAAATCATTGCAACAGAGAAAGACATGGCAAGAAAGCAACCTTTTTGAGCTCGGTGTAGCTGATAATAATAAATATATGCTTAAGGAGAAGACACTGGAGGTAGTATCAATGAATGTGTTTGACATCATATCATTATCATCAAGGCTGGATTTGTTAGGGCCTTTTGAGGTGAAAAAGAGAAAGGAGAAGAGGTTCACCATGAAGGAAAAAACAAAAAGAAGCTAAAAACAAAGCTTTTCAAGAGATAGAAAAAGCTAAAAACGATGTCGTTTTTTGTTGCTTAGGTCAAATGACAAATTTATCCCTATGGCATCAGTAAAGTCTTAACAGCTTAATAACAGAAGTGGATGAGTGTAACAAAATACAACTTAAGTGGAACTCAGCCAAAAAAATAAAGATATGTGTATTTTTGAAAAAGTTGAAAAAAATAGATGGTTCGTAGATAATTTTAACCATAATGCTTACGAAGATGCTCTATAGCATGCGATGAATTCTACTTTTGCAATGGATTATGAAATTATTGTTTGCCTAACACTTCTCTAAGACAACCCCTCCAATAAGAAGGAAAATGTATCCTAAAGTAGATTTATTATGTCTAAACATCCAGCAAAATTTGAGTATGAATCCCAATAACTTCTAAATTGTCAACAC
Organism: Citropsis articulata; assembly: GCA_030449925.1. Classification (NCBI taxonomy): domain Eukaryota; kingdom Viridiplantae; phylum Streptophyta; class Magnoliopsida; order Sapindales; family Rutaceae; genus Citropsis; species Citropsis articulata. The sequence continues at coordinate 404,737 of JASUUH010000110.1, read as the reverse complement.
GACTATAGGTCAATTTATCGTCCTTAGTTCCTTGCAAATATCTCATAATTTTCTTTGTAACTTTCCAATGTTCCATTATAAGATTGGTTTGGTATCTGCTTAACATGTCTACTGTTGAGTGTTAGAAAGTGTATATTTATAAAGGAGAAAATCGTTATTTTATACTTCAAGTCTCACTAACATTGCTACTTTTATTTATTTAAGTATTTTGTTATTTCATTATGTGTGTTTCATTATAATTAGGTATTTTATGTATTTTATGTATTTTAGGGGCATCACGATCGTTTCATAATGAACGAGTGATCAGACAGCAAAACGGACGTCACATTTGAACTCAGGACGGTCGAAAATATTAGGAGGAGCATATAAGGAAAAATGTTACCGCTATATATACGTCTCATATGTATGCATCGCTCATACACGCATTTGATCGTCACATTCATCGCTTTATATATACGGTCCGATGACATGGCATTAACCGATGATATGGCATTGACCTGTGACGTGGCAGCATTTGATTGGACAAATTATGTGGCATTGACTGCTTATGTGGCGTTGACCGATACGTGGTATTGACCGATGATGTGTCACGATCTTATTGGGCTAAATTTCTTATGTACTGTGGATCAGTGACGTGGCAGCATTTCAGTGGAGCAAAAATCGTATGTACGGTACATGCACCTACATGGGATTATTTATTATTCAAACGGTGTTACTGTACAAATAGTGTTGCTGTGAAAAACCGTGTTTCTGTGCAAACCGTGGTCAAACAGTGTTACTGTTCAAACGTTGACTGTTGACTATTGACTGATGACGTGGTGCAATCCTGAGCGTCCGAACTGTTTTTAATCCGATGATTATGATTGACTCAATGTATCTATATAAAGGCGGCTCCCCCCCTAATTTGATACCCCTGAATTCATTTCTAAGCTTAGATTTCTGTAATTCTTTCTCCTTCTTGTATTTTCTACGTATTTTAATAAATTTCGATTTTACCCCTAGTTAAAAAATAGTAGCTAATTTTTTTTTAAGTTTGGGTTGAAGGTGAAGTCTCAACATGTTCCATGGGCTAAATTTGGTAAATTTACTTTCTCTTCCCCTCTAATATTTATGGTTGTTTTGACTTTTCGTCGACAAATAATAATAGTCTTGTCTAGATACCGCCCTGGTTAAATCGGCATCCTAGTACAAGGTTATTATTATTTGACATGATAAACCCTTAGCACCATATTTATTTGAGCGTGGTTCATGAGGTGTAGAATCTCCCCTCATGATTTAATTGGCATTAATAAGAAATATTTAGCCCATGGAGCATGTGATGCAGATCCAGATACCCAAGTGCTTCAAGTATAATAGTTTCCATTTCAATTTACTCTCGCCATTTCAATTCAAAATTTAGGATAATCTAAATTCCTTCCACCACAAATCCAACCATCAATTTAAGAAAATTAATTCTGCACATAATTAAAATCAACCTCCTCGTGGGATCGACACTCGTCACCATTAATCTATTCTAACAGATTAGCCATGTAGTTCAATGAAATTTGCACAACAAGTTTTTGGCGCCGTTGCCGGGGAGGTAAGTATTTTAATTCATAGAATTAATTTTTTTTATATATTTATTTTTAGTTTTTTTCTTGTAATTTTGTTTTTCTCAATTTAAAAAAAAAAGTGAATCTACATTTTAAGGTTAGAATTTCATTTCTTTTTTCTCTTCTTTAAATTTGTGTAATTTAATTTTCCTATCATTTTTCTTTGTAATTTAATTTTGTTTATCTTGTTATCTTTCTTTATAAATTTAGTTAATATTTGTTTCACGTAATTTCTTTTTCTTACAGTAATTGAGTGTGTTTTCATAATAAGATTGTAACAGCGTGATAAGGTTAGTATTGTAATTTCTCCCTCTTCTTTATTTTTATTTGTTTTGCTTTTATTTATTTTATTTTTTTTTGCATGCATGGTCGAAGGTCATTATCACCTAATCTTGAGCCTTTAGACCTTGAATTGGAAAAAACGCTTCGAACACACAAACACGTTGCATTTAAAAATAAAATTAACATGGATTTACAAAACGAACCAGAACCACAGGAGAGGCCATTTAAGGATTATTTTAGTCCTTTAGCTAATTTGAGCACATCATGCATCAGATACCCAAATGTAGCTGCTAGGAGTTTTGAATTAAAACCTAGTGTGCTAAATTGTCTCCCCACATTCTATGGCCTAGAAAATGAGAACCCATATAATCATCTTATATGATTTTCATGCTATTTGTCAAACTTTTAGATACGAGAATTTTTTAGATGATGATGTTAAACTTATATTATTCCCATTTTCTTTAAAGGATAGAGCTCGTTCATGATTTAATACATTGCCTGCTAATAGCATAACATCATGGGAACAAATGGTAACAAAATTTTTAAATAAATATTTCCCAGTTCATAAAACCAATGCTATTCGCAGGGAAATTTCAGAATTTACCCAGAGAGACGACGAATAGTTTTTCGATGCATTGGAGCGATTCAATGGGCTACTCTTGAAGTGTCCACATCATGAGTACGAGAAATGACATCAATGCCAATACTTTTTGGAGAGATTATTGCCACATGTGCAAGAATGGCTAATGGCGACCAGAGGAGGAGAGCTAATATCAAAAAGTGCTTCAGAGATTTGGGAATTCTTCCAGCGCCAATCGGATAATTCCCAACAATGGAGTCGATCACTCAGAAATACCAAGAAAATTAAGGGAGTGAATGAGGTTCAAGTTGGTGAGTCAAGCTCAGGAATTAAAGAAGTCAAAGAGATGGTTGAAGGCCTTTCTCGATAAATAGCATCATTAACGACTGCCAACTCAACAGAACCACATGACCATGACTCATATTCAGATCACACCAATGCCATAGGAGTCATGTGAAAACCATCAAATTATAACCCATACTCTAACACATACAACCCTAGATGGAGAGACCACCCCAATTTTTCATGGTCTCAAGGATTCTAACAAAATGGACCAGCAGCTCCACCTCCACCAATCCAACCAATTCCACCAATTCCTCAAAATTCTCAAGCCGTTCAGCCACCATTTAGACCATACAATCAAAACCCAAACCACTCTCAACCCAAACCATTGGAGGATACGTTCCAGAATATGAAGAATCTCACTAATTCTAGAATCGATCAACAGAATCGCACCATTGATGAACTGCGAAATGAGATGAGGGCGGGCTTCAACTCACAAGCCCAATCAATTTCAAACCTCGAGAAAATGGTGGGACAACTTGCTTCTTCAGTTCAAACCTTGGCAATGACCGTTGAGAAAGGCAAATTCCCATGTCAACCAGTGCCTAATCCTAAAGCGGTACATGAAGCAAGTACCAGTTCACCATAACAACATGAAGAGGTCAAAGCCGTCATGACCTTGCGAAAAGGGAAAGAAGTTGACAACAAAGTGGAGATGCCAGCAACAAAATCAACTCAGATTGTACCTGTGAATGCTGAGGACTCATCATCAGAGGAGAAAGAAGAAACCAACTCACGAGAATACGTTCCTAAAGCTCCATTTCCTCAGAGGTTAGCAAAAGGGAAGAAAGGAAAATCCACAAGTGAGATTTTTGAAATCTTCAAACAGGTAAATGTTAACATCTCTTTACTTGATGCTATAAAACAAGTGACATCGTATGCCAAGTTTCTTAAAGACCTTTGCACTAAAAAGAGAAATATTCATGTTCAGAAAAAGGCCTTTTTAACTGGAAATGTTAGTTCTATACTCCAACATAAAATGCCTCTAAAATATAAAGATCCAGGCTCCCCTACTATCTCATGTAGTATAGGGAACCACACAATTGAGAATGCTTTGTTGGATTTAGGAGCTAGTGTAAATCTGTTGCCTAACTCTGTATTTGCGAAACTTAGACTGGGCGAATTACACCCAACTCCAGTAGTGTTACAGCTTACAGATCGGTCCACAAAAATACCTCGTGGTATTGTGGAGGACGTGCTTATTCAGGTAGACAAGTTTTATTTTCCTGTTGATTTCATTGTAATTGACACTTAACCAGCACAGGATTCAAAGAAGCACATTCCCATTTTCTTAGGCCGACCTTTCTTGGCAACTGCTGATGCTCACATTCAATGCAGGACTGGAAATATGCAGTTGTCATTTGGCAATATGACTATGGAGCTCAACATCTTCAACATTGCCAAACAACCTCGCAATGCAGATGATGGAATTGTTGATGTGGATTTAATAGAAACATTAGTTAATAATAATTGTCTTTCAAATCTTAGTGATGACCCTTTACAAACATGTTTAACTCACTTTAGTTTGGATTTTGATATTGACAGATCATTCGATGAAGTCAATGCACTAATTGACTCAGCACCATCCATGGACACAAATAAATAGAAGTCAAGAGTTGAACAACTAGTGTCATCAGAAAAGAAACTCAGCCGATCATCAGAATTACCACCAAAATTCGAGCATCGTGCGTACTGTGCCATCAAGAAATTCAATTTTGATATGCAGCAAGCTGGCTCAGAAAGACGATTACAGCTGGCAAAACTTGAAGAAATTCGCAATGACGCGTACGAAAATACCCAGATTTACAAGCAACGAATAAAAGTCTTTCACGACAAGCAAATTATGAGAAAATCTTTCACTCCAGGTCAGAAAGTGTTTTCATTCAATTCTCGCTTGCACCTATTCTCAGGTAAGTTACATTCTCGATGGTCTGGCCCATTTATTGTTCATATTGCTTTTCCACATGGGGCAATTATTGAGATTTTTCTTTTCTTTTCGTTGATTTGATTTGATTTATTTCTTTTCTTTTTTTTTATTATTCTTTTGCTGATTGAAATTATTTTTGTTTAAGTGTGTTTGTTTAACCATTATAGTTTTCTCTTATCATTTTAATCATGAGACAGTACCTCTTGTACATGCTTAGAATACTTCAACGTATCCAAACTCATCTCCGAAAGCAGATACGATTTTGTAAAACATCTCGTATTTGGTTCTGTAACCACCAGAGTTAGTCGCCCATGTGGAGAATTTAGAAAGGCAACTCAGAGAAATTGAGAGAAGCGTCTACAACACCCAGTTGGAGCTTGAGTTTATTTTGTGTGTTTAAGTTTGTCACCCCGGTGAAGTAGCAGATAACGGTACTCCGTGACAATCAAGTCGGTTACTTCAGTTTTCCATAATAACTGATATTTTGAGATGAAGGCATGGACAGAGAAGAGATTTTAGCAAAGCTTCACAAACGATTCCCTTCGCTTCCTCAGAATGCCCTCCTTTCAATTTATAAAGCCCGATCCGAATGCATGCGATTGCTTATGAAGAATGACATACCTGCTGACATCCGCTGATTATTCGAGGCCAAAGTACGCTTCGCAGGTGAGTTACCTCCTAAATTTATTGCATACATACCTAGTTGTGGTAAAGGAAATTATGCGAGAAAATGACGAGCTCGAAGACTTTCTGTTGCTTGTCATAAGTGTGCCAGAACGATATGCAATAAAAAACCATGTTCTTTAGAAATGGTGTTTGATAACAGGGAAGATAAGATTAAATTCATTAGGCATGGCTTGAATAAAGAGTCATTGGATAATATCCTTTTGTTTCTTGAAACGCATCCCAGTGGATACGTACAAAGAGTGATTCTCCAGTTATGGCCATTATTCGAGAAAGAACGTGCACGATACAGTCTCGGGAATCTAACTATAAACGACCATGTTTGCCAGTTTGTAAGAAAACTGGATGGGAAGCCTATCCTCGATCCATAGAGGGTGTTCAAGCCGTTTCTGGACGTAAAACCAGAGGAAGATGTGAGCCACAGTCGCAACTACCTGTGAATATCCTTTTACCTTACTGTTGTTTTATTTCACTGTTGTTTACCATTCGCATTATTGCCTGTAATAATTTTTTGTTATCATTGTTTGCTTTTTCTTTTTTACTGTTTTCTTTTTTACTCTCGAGCCATGTGCCCTACGCGTTAATTGACACTGACATAACCGTTGTCACCAAGGTTCTTAAATATAATTTTTTGTTGTGCACTCACAAATTATTTTTTAGCAATATCCGAATGGCAGCTACTCCCAGTAAACAATTCAAGAACATTTGTGTGCTCTCTGGGTTTAATTATGGCAAACATAAAGAGTTCGTTGAGGCAGCCATAGATCTTGGTCAAAGAATAGCAGAGAGAAAACTGCACTTGGTGTATGGAGGAGGTGACCGAGGGTTATCCAAAATGGTCTCAGAAGCTACTTATGTCAGAGGGAGCCAAGTGTTAGGCATCATCCCAACAATCCTAAAACATTTGGGCTGCTTGTCTAATTCATCAACTAGAGAAGAATTAGTCGTCTCAGGTATGCAAGAAAGAATAACTGAAATGTTAAATCATGCCGATGCTTTTATTTTTCTTTCCGGAGATCTTGTAACTCTAGAGGCACTAATCACATTAGCATCTTGGGCCCATCAGTTTGTTAAATGTCAATAATTTTTGTGATGGTTTTATCGCATTTCTTAGCCATGCAATCAAAAATTATTTCATTCCTTCCTCAGTAAAAAAAGTCTTCATTTGTGCACATACTGCTAATGAGCTACTTGATCTGTTACAAGCTTATCAATCAGAGACAGATCCTAGGACTGTTGTGTTGGAGTGTGCAAATAATTATGGTAATAGTAGCCGCAGTAAGAAGTACAAATTAGATTTAACTCTCCGCTTGTAAATATTTTCTTCTGTGTTGCACTACCCAAGTGATGTCTTCTAGACTCTACTTCTTTCCTTTCAAACATTGAGGACAATGTTTTGTTCTGGTTGGGGGGAGGGAATAGTTGACAATTGTGGAATGTTGGTTAAGTTTTTACTAATTTTTGTTGTAGAACTAACCGTGGCTAACTTTTTGAGTAGAAGATGACTGAATATAGAATGTAGTTATTCTAGAAACGCATCTTCTTAGTTTGAAAGTTTAAAAAAAAAATTATCTTATTTTAAGTGTGTTCTTTCTAACTTTTTCTTTTTGACTTCTCCTTTATAAATATACATTTTCAAGTTTTTAAGTCGAAGATGGCTGAATACGGAGTGTAGTGACTCTGGAAACGCATCTTCTTAATGAAAAAAAAATTCAGACATTTTTATTTTCTATCATCTAATTAATTTTTCTGCATCATTTTTTATCTTTTTGCATGTATGTTTTCTTTTCATGTTTAGAATAGGTTGGGGGGAAGAATGTCATTAAAATATATATATATATATATATATTGAATTTTGTGTGAATTTACTGGATGACATGATTAATTTTGAATTTTAGTATTTGTATTATCTTTGGTCTCGAGTAATGTTACACCATGTTTGCTATTCTACATGTTGATGTTGGAGACAAATATAAGTTGCTCGAAGGAATGCATATGTCATAATAAATTCCAAGTGAGTTTTTGAGCCTACCATTTTTTCTTGGAGAGTAACCCTTTTTGCCCATTCTTTATACAGCTTAGCAGTTTATTATTTTATACATGATCTCTAGATTTCCTTTGAGTCAATCCTTAAAAAAAAATAATAATAATTAAAAAAAAAGAAAGAAAAATGTGTGTTGCTGCATCTAAAGGCCCACCTAACTAGTAGACGATGGAAGGTCATCTTTGATCCGTTTGAGTCTTTCTCCACTCTAATTTGGAGTATTACCCGATATCATACAAGTTCCATCACCTATTCATGTTTGAGAAAAATGATAAATAATTATTTTGTTCAACAAAGTTGTGCCATATAAAAAAAATCAAAAATAGAAAAAAAAAAGATATACAATAGCAATAAATAAGCAAAATGCATCTTGTAATTTTCAAAAGTTCTTGAACTTTTTCTCGAACATATATATTTTGTTTCCCTATTTTCCTTTCTTTGTTAGCCATGTCCCTAGCCTACGTTACGTCCTAATAAAAGTCTTTCTTGATTTTAGGGAACTATAGTCTGAAGTAAAAGCTAGTTATATGGGCTATTAAGATGTAGTAATGAATATACATAAAAAGAAAAAAAAAAGAATACATTGGGTTGACTAGTACTTTGTTTGAGATCGTATTATTTCTGAGCTATGGGCATATTTCTTTCATCTTGGTGAGAGTGTGATATTTCTATGTTATTTTCTCTCAATTTACCATTCATTATAGTGACAATTTTTATTGGGTTTAATTTCTTTGTGAGAGTGTCACTACTACCGGGGAGATTTTGGGGTTTGACATGTCATTCTTGAAAGTGGCTTGATTACTATTGCTACTACAAAGTCTGCTGGACTAATGCACGTGGATGGTTGATGTGGGTGTGATATTTCTTTAGACTGGAGATAATGCTTGTACTTTTATTTGATTGCTATCATTAATATGATTGAATAAACACGTGTGTTTTATAAAAAAAAAAAATTGGTTGTGAATTTTATCTTCGCTTTATTTGCTAGGGACTAGCAATAAGCTGGTTGGGGGGTGTGTTGAGTGTTAGAAAGTGTATATTTATAAAGGAGAAAATCGTCATTTTACACTTCAAGTCTCACTAACATTGCTACTTTTATTTATTTAAGTATTTTGTTATTTAATTATGTGTGTTTCATTATAATTAGGTATTTTATGTATTTTAGGGGCATCACGATCGTTTCACAATGAACGAGTGATCAGACAGCAAAACGGACGTCACATTTGAACTCAGGACTGTCGAAAACCTCAGGAGGAGTATAAAAAGAAAAATGTCACTGTTCACATATACGGTACTGTACGGTATATGCACATATATGGGATTATTTGCTATTCAAACCGCGTTATTGTGCAAGTAGTGTTACTGTACAAAACCGCATTTCTGTGCAAACCGTGTTACTGTTCAAACATTGACTATTGACAGTTGACTGATGACGTGGCGCAATCCTGAGCGTCCGAACTGTTTTTAATCCGATGGTCACGATTCACTCAATGTATCTGTAAAAAGGGAGCTCCCCCCCTAATTTGATACCCCTGAATTCATTGCTAAGCTTAGATTTCTGTAATTCCTTCTCCTTCTTGTATGTTCTATGTATTTTAATAAATTTCCATTTTACCCCTAGTTCAAAAATGAGTAGTTAATTTTCTTTTAAGCTTAGGTTGAAGGTAAAGTCTCAACATGTTCCATGGGCTTAATTTGGTAAATTTACTTTCTCTTCCCCTCTAATATTTATGGTTGTTTTAACTTTTCGTCGACAAATAATAATAGTCTTGTTTAGATACCGCCCTGGTTAAACCAGCACCCTAGTACAAGGTTATTATTATTTGACACGATAAGCCCTTAGCACCATATTTATTTGAGTGTGGTTCATGAGGTGTGGAATCCCCCCTCATGATTTAATTGGCATTAATAAGAAATATTTAGCCCATGGAGCATGTTGATGCAGATCCAGATACCCAAGTGCTTCAAGTATAATAGTTTCTATTTCAATTTACTCTCGCCATTTTAATTCAAAATTTAGGATAATCTAAATTCCTTCCACCACAAATCCAACCATCAATTTAGGAAAATTAATTCTGCACATAATTAAAATCAACCTCCTCGTGGGATCGACACTCGTCACCATTAATCTATTTTACAATAGATTCGTGCGCTTGCGAGTTCAATAAAATTTACACAACATCTACTGTAAATCTAACATTAAGTCTTGTACAAACCTATGTATACATCAGGTTGCCTACAGCAGATGCATATGGTATACTTTTCATATAATCCTTTTCCAAAGCATTTTGTGGACATTGATCTTGATTAAATTTACTGTCCTTTGACAATAGGAGCAGTTTGTAGTAGAGCAATACTTCATTTTCAATCTCTCTAACACTTTTTCAATGTAGGCTTTCTGAGATAGTCCTAGTGTTTTTTCTATATCCATCTCTATGAATTTTTATGGCAATGACAAAGGAAGCTTCACCTAAATCCTTCATTTCAAAATGTTTAAGAGAGAAATAATTTTGTCATGACACGACTCAAAAGTATTTAATTTACTTTTAAGTATGAAAGTGTCTAATTATACTATATTTTGGTGAGTCCGAGGTTGAATCACAGAGAAATAATTTAATTTGTTTATTTAAGTTTGTCTAATTAATTTATCTAATAAATTAATTTGTTTATTTAATTTACTTTTAAGTATGAAAGTGTCTAATTATACTATGAAATTAAATTAATTAGGGTTATGGATCCACTCCTAATAATAAATATAATTTAATAAATTCTTTTTATTTTTATTTTAGTCCTAAAAGATTAATTGTATAAATTACAATTATTTTTCCATTAATTTTATTATGGATTAAGTACTTAATGCGCCAAAAATTGTCTACAATAAGTCAAAATACTATTTTATCATACTTTATATAAGATATTAAGAATTTATTGTACCAAACTCCAATGTTTGTCTACAATAAATCAAAATTTTAAAATAAAAATATGGATAAAATTAAATAGAAAATAATTTAATTTAAATAATTAGAAATAGAATTTGATTAAATCATATTTTTCTACTAAGAGTTTCACCTTACCTTAACTATTAGTATTTAGCTAAACATATTTGAAATAAAGGAAATTATTAAAATGAAAAGTACATAATTAAATAATGGTACTTAAAAATTAGAAATAAAACTAATTTTATTTATTGAAAACATATTATAAAGAGAGATGAGATGAAAATTTTGAGTGGGAAAAAGAGAAAAAAATGTGTGGAGAGGTGTGTTCCCTCCCCTCTATTTATACTAATACATGATTAATCCACACCACATAAATAAATAAACTAATTACGTCTTAATCATACATTTGTCCCACTAAGAAAACATTAAATTTAACTCAATCCACTCAAGCATGTCCAATATATTTCACTAACAATTACCATACCTAACATGATAAAAACTTATAATTTCACAATTATCACATTTATTGTGATAAAAACTTATAATTTTACAACAAAGGTTGTGAATCTTCCTCGACAATGACCTAATTTCTATAACTTCCGAAATCTAAATTTAACATCCGTACATTTGTTTGAAGCCCTAAATTGGGTGAAATTGTTGGTTTTACCTAATAAACACACAAAAATCCATAAAATCAAATATTTATAAAAATAATTAAAAATATTTACATAATTAAAAATATAAATTATATTATAAGCACAAAATAACATTTTTATGTTGGGGTAAAAGAAAGCTTTGGTGAAAACCATCACCTATAAACCCATAAACCCAAGAACATTCATGTTGTATCACCAAGAATCAATAACAGAATATGCGGAAGCGTACCTGAATTCATATCGCTTAATTCCTCTCTAGAGTAGTGTGGTTGGTCTTCCAGATCTACACGTTCTCCTATAGAGTCCTTTAGTTCTCTCTACGCTCTTTCTCTGACGATAAGATATCAAAAAAAATGGAAAGAATACGTGTGACCTGGGGACCATAACCACTTATATAGACAAATGTTTCCTGTTGTCACTGGGTATTCCTAATTCTGCCCATCATAGAATTAGAATACTATTGGGTCTCTACACATTAAAAGCCCACACCCTATCAGATACATTAAAGCCCATAATACCGAAAATTAAATAGATCACTTTTAATTAGGCTTAACTTTATATGACAGATCGCAACACATAATTATTCACATATAAGCCCTACGTTGGATTAAGGATCCAACAATGCTGGATTAAAAAATCCAACAATCTCCCACTTGGGCTATATGTGTAACCTTATAATTATGTTTTGCGAAAATAACCAAATGAGCTCAACCTTACTGTCATTGTCGAAATGTATCTATAACCAATCCGGTCCATCAATCATACAAACATAAGATCAAAGCGGCCTTTGTTACAATTATCGTAACTCGACGCATCAATGGTCACTATGCCAATACAACTAAATGACATGGATCATGATGTGGATGTGTAGCATGGAAATTTCATGCAATGTGATCTTAACATGCCTATTTCCAACTGGTCCATCTTAAACTTTAGTGAGATCTAACCGTACAAAAATTTAGAGTGTGAATAAATTAAAAACTTTATTTCTGCAGAAAATAACCTGAAATATTCATAACTGTAATAACTGAAAATGTCTTTATTATAAGACCATCTAAAATCACAAACTCCCACTAAAACTGAATATCTTTAAATGACATGACACCTATACGAGCAGTGTGCTCATGAAACGTTTTGGGTAGCAGTCCCTTAGTAAGCGGATCCGCAATCATGGAGTTTGTACTGATGTGATCTATAGACAACTGTCCACTTTGAACTCTTTCTTTAACAACTAAGAACTTGATGTCTATATACTTCGACTTCGTCGAGCTCCTGTTGTTGTTGGAATACAGCACTGCTGACTTATTGTCACAAAATAACTTGAGTGGTCTATCAACACCATCTACTATACGCAGTCCAGTGACAAAATTCTGTAGCCATATTCCATGATTGGATGCCTCATAACATGCTATGAACTCTGCTGCCATCGTAGAAGAGGCTATAAGAGACTGTTTAGCACTCTTCCAAAGGGTTACATCTATTTACTAGCTGGGGGTGCTGTCTCTTAGAAGAGGCTATAAGAGACTGTTTAGCACTCTTCCAAGAGACAGTACCCCCAGCTAGTAAATAGATGTAACCCGAAGTGGATTTCATACTATCTTGACATCCAGCAAAATCGGAGTCAGTATACCCAATGATCTCAAGCTTATCCGACCTCTGATATGTGAGCATGTAGTCTTTTGTTCTATGTAAGTACCGCAAGACCCGTTTGACTGCTTTCTAATGGTCTACTTCTGGATTACTTAAATATCTGCCCAATATCCTAGTAACGTACGTACAAACTGGAGCATACATTAGACTTCCTACTACTGACGCATAAGGAATCTTCTGCATTTCGTTTTCCTTAAAATCATTCTTGGGGCACTGATTGAGACTAAACTTGTCTCATTTAGCCATATGGGTATCACCTGGTTTGTAATTTTGCATGCCATATCTCTTGAGAACTGTTTCAATATAGCTCTTTTGTGATAAACCAAGAATGCCCTGAGAGCAATCCCGGTGTATTTGTATGTCTAATACAAAAGAGGCATCACCAAGATCTTTCACCTTAAAATTCTTAGCTAAAAATCTCTTGGTGTCGTGTATTAAGTCTATATTACTACTGGCAATCAAAATGTCATCAACATATAAAACTAGAAAAATATACTTATTCCTACAGGACTTATGGTATATGCAATCATCGACTAAATTCATCTCGAAACCGAATGAGATGATTACTTGATGAAACTTGAAATACCATTGTCGAGATGCCTGTTTAAGCCCATAGATGGATTTCTTGAGTTTGCAAATCATATTCTTTGTGTCTCCAGACACAAAGTTTTCTAGCTGCACCATATAAATTGTCTCATCAATGTCGCCATTGAAAAACGCTGTCTTTACATCCATCTGATGTAACTCAAGATCAAAATACACCACTAATGCTATTATAATCCTGAAAGAGTCTTTCAAAGAAATTGGAGAGAACGTCTCTGTATAGTCGATGCCTTTTTTGTGTAAAGCCTTTTGCAACAACACGCGCCTTGTACCTCTCCACATTGCCTTTTGAATCTCTTTTGGTCTTAAATATCCATTTGCAACCAATAGGTTTCGCACCTTCTAGCAATGGGACAAGATCCCATACGTCATTATCATTCATGGACTTCATCTCCTCATTCATGGCATCAATCCACTTTTGAGAGTTGAAACTTTCGATGGCTTGACAGAAATTGATTGGATCATTTTCCATCATTCCAATGTCTACCTCATGTTCTTGGAGAAATACAATATAATCATTTGGCAATGCACTTCTCCTTTTTCTAGTAGATCTCCTTAATGGCATAGGTTCTTGAGGGGTAGAGTTTGTTCTTCTGGAACAACTTCTTGTATCGGGGGTTCTCCAATATTGTCTTGATTTGTTGTGTCTTGAACAAAGTCAGGAATAAGACCTTGGTCAATGCCAATAACACCTATGGGAATATCAACATATTCCTCTTTAAAGACAAAGTCTCTTGCCGTATCTCCCCCCACAAACTCAATATCCTCGAAGAATCGAGCATTTCCAGACTCGAAAATTGACTTAGCCGTGGGATCATAAAACTTATACCTACTGGATCATTCTGAATATCCAATAAAATAACAATTTATCGTCCTTAAGTCTAGTTTCTTCTCATTGGGCCTATAAGGCCTTGCCTCAACTGGACAACCCCAAACATGTAAGTGCTTTAGACTAGGCTTCTTGCCTGTCCAAAGCTCATAAGGAGTTTTGACAGTTGCTTTAGTTAGAACTTTATTAAGGATGTATGTTGCAGTCTTAAGTGCTTCTACCCAGAGTGATTCTGGTAAGGCAAAATGGCAAATCATACTCTTTACCATGTCCTTAAGTGTCTTGTTTCGTCTTTCAGCAACACCATTCATAGTGGGCGAACCCGGCATAGTGTACTGTGGAACGATACCGCATTCCTCTAGGAATTAGCAAAAGATCCTGGACGTTGTTCACCTAAACCGTCATATCTGCCATAGTATTCGCCACGACGGTCAGATCTAACGCTTTTGATTCTTTTCCGAGTTGGTTCTCAACTTCAACCTTAAAAATTTTGAACATATCCAAATACTGTGATTTTTCATGGAGGAGATATATGTAGCCATATTGAGAAAAATCGTCTATGAACGTTATAAAATATTATCGACCATTCTAAGCAGCCGCAGGAAATGGCCCATAAATGTCTGTATGTATGAGTTCTAAGACATCTGCAATCCTGTTGACTTCAAATCTCCTTTTATTGGTTTGTTTCCCTTTGATACACTTGACGCAAATATCAAAATCTGTGAAATCTAAGGGATTGAGAATTTCTTCTGACATAAGTCTCTCTATTCTCCGTTTAGAGATATGACCCAATCTCTTGTGCCATAATGCAGCTGAATTATCATTGATAAATTTTCTCTTTACACCTCGTGTACTTAGTTGCAAGGATTCATTAAATGAAGTAATTGTATCAAGCATATAAAGATTATCATCGTCTAACAAAGAACCGGAAGCAACCAATTTTAAATCATGAAACAAACTAAATTTTTCATTCCCAAATGAACAAGAAAACTAAATTTGTCCAAAGCAGGAATAGAAATCAAATTCCGTCTAAACGATGGAAAAACAAATGTTTCATCAAGATCCAAATAAAATTCAGTCTTTAATAATAATCTAAAATTTTCAATTGCTTGTACTTCAACTGTCTTGTCATCGCCCACATAGATGTATCTTTCACCATCACTGGGTTTTTGGCAACTCAGGCAACCCTGCATAGACACACTAATGTGAGTGGTTGCACCAGAATCTATCCACCACATGTGTCTAGGTACCGAAGTTAAATTAACCTCAGAACAAACCAAACCAAGAAGCATACCTTTCTTACCACGTCATGCGTGATAATTAGTACAATGCTTCTTCTTATTCCCTTCAGCCCCACAGAAGAAACAACAGTACCTTCTGATCACCTGATTTTTTTTTTTTGTTATTTCTTTTGAGGTATTGTATCTGCAGCTTCCTTATCCTTCTTCCTTTTCTTGCCCTTGTTCTTGCCTTTAGGAGTAAAGTCCAGGTAAGCACTTTCTGCCTTATCTTTTTTCAACCTATCATCTTCCTGAACACAGTGTGATATAAGCTCATTCAGAGACCAAGTCTCTTTCTGACAATTATAGCTCACCTTAAACTGCTTAAACTGTGTTGGTAAGGATATCAAAACTAAATGCACTAGCAAGCCCTCAGAGAGTTCAAGCTTAAGTGCTCTTAACTTATAAGCAAGATGAGACATCTCCATGATATACTCTCTGATATTGCCTTTACTAGTATACCTCATTGAAATTAGGCTTGTCAAGAGTGTACCAATTTCAACCTTTTCGTTCTTGACAAACCTTTGTTCAATTTGTGCAAGAAACTCTTTAGCCGTAGTTGCTTTTTCAGTTATTGAACCCCTGAATGCTTCTGGAATGACCTTCTTCATGATCATGATACACATGCGATTTGATCTTTCCCACCTTTCCAT
Source organism: Citropsis articulata (assembly GCA_030449925.1). Taxonomy (NCBI): domain Eukaryota; kingdom Viridiplantae; phylum Streptophyta; class Magnoliopsida; order Sapindales; family Rutaceae; genus Citropsis; species Citropsis articulata. The sequence continues at coordinate 388,676 of JASUUH010000110.1, read as the reverse complement.
TTCCCTTTTATCATCAGGTATACTTTCATTCGTAAGAGGTGGGGGAGAATCAACCTTTAACGCAAGATCAAGATCCATGACTGCGAGAACTATTGAAAGGTTCTCGTGCCATGATTTGAAGTTAGAGCCATTTAGCATAGGAATAGAATTGATGTTGGCAGTAATATTAGCAGCAGACATAACTGAATCAAGAACAACAAACAAACAAAACAAGCTCATATTAGTTTTAAAACCAAAATTAAATTCAAATAAAGGTAAACCTCATCTCAAGATATCGGGCACTCCATTAATATTTCATCTTTGGACAAAATATTAACTTGTAAGTGATATCTTGGCGCAGTAATCAAACAGTAACAATAAGAACATGTCAAACAATAAATCTTCCTTTGGGCTGATTTATTGCTCACATATAAAAACTGAATAATCATTACATGTTTATTGCCACAAGTGCACTTGTAATTCTATTAAATTTGGACATTCTTTTGGGCCGATCGATATTTACAGAAATTACATATACAAAAAACTAGGGCTGGGCAAACGGTTCGGTTTTTTCTGAACCGAACCGAAAAAACTTAATTCGGTTCGGTTCGGTTCTAAGGTAAAAAACCGAATGGTTTGAAATTTTAAAAATCGATTGGTTTATATTCGGTTAGGTTTTGAACCGAACTGAACCGAAGAACCGATCGGTTCAGCCTAATTATTTACATTTTACAAATTATTTTAATCAAAATTCAAATCCCCTTTTTTTCAACTCCTAATTTCGTAACCCTAAAGCCCAAAATCCAGGCATCCAGCTATCAGTGCCTCATTGGTGTCTCCCTCGCCAGATCGGTGACTCGCGGCCTCTCCCTCAGTCCCTCGCCTCACGGTCAGCGGTGGCACAGCCCTTCGAGCTTGGTGACGCTGTCAAAAGCCCTCGGTCTCTCACAGTTTCACGCGTTCACTAGCTCGGTCCATCACGCTCAATCGCTCACGGTCAGCGATTACCGCTCGTCTTCCAGCCTCACTGCTGCAGTCTTCTCTCATCACTCACAGTTTCACACCTCACGTCTCCCTCTCACTCACTGGTCCAAACCTCCTGCCATCAGCCCGCGTCTTGAATCTTCATTGCGTGTAGGTTCTTTAATCAGCCCGCGTCTTTGATTTTAATTTCTTTTTGTTTGAATTAAGCTTATGTGGGGTTAAATTTGTGGATTGTGGTGTTGTTGGTGTATACGGTTGCTGGAAGTATGGGATTTGTGGTGTTGTTGGTTGTTGTTGTATACTGTATACGATTGCTGGAAGTTAAATTTGAAGTATGACGATTTGTGGCGTTGTTGGTGTATACGGTTGTTGGTGTATAACTATATACGGTTGCTTAATTATTGAATAAGATAATTGTCATTTAATTATTGATTTGGTTTGGTGGTTGAAGTTAATTTAAATGACGATTTAGTGCGTGCCTGCATACTGGAATAGTCCTTATTGTACAATGAGCAAAGATAATGGGTAATTAGATATGGCCACTGCAAGTGAAATAGCTTTATAATTGTATATTGCGAGAATATTGGTATGTAAACATTAAATTATCAACACCGTTCAATGCTTTTAGAACTTGGATACAGAGAATATTTATGGTTCTGTAACTTCTATTTAGTACGAAAATAGATGAGAAAAAGTATATATTGTTTGGTTTGGTGGTTGAAGTTACTTAAATATCCCATTATTATCATGTTAACTAGTTGAATTTGAATTATCAATGTCATAATTATGTAATTGTAAATAAAAATTACAGCATAGAAAATAAAATTCAAGAACAAATATATAATTAGTTAGCATAATTATGAAGTAAATTAAAGTTGTAGTTTCAATTTTTTTCATTGAAAGTAAATCAAATTATTAAATAAATCATGATTGTTTATTTCTTTTTATTTTATTTATTTTAGATGTCTAATTATTCAAGAGTTCAAGACAACCTTGATTGTATAGCCGATGATTTTGAGCATGAAGTTGATAATAATGAAAATGATTCGACAACAATTGTCACCGGTGGAACAAGCGGAAAAAGTCATCATCATCCAAACCACCACTACCAAGGAAAAAAATGACTCCAAGATCAGCAGTGTGGCAACATTTCACTAGACTTTCAAATAATGATAGAAAGTGTAAATGCAACTATTGTGGTCAAGAATTTGAATGTGGGACAGTAGGGTATGGGACTAGCACTTTGAGAACTCATAATCGTGAAAGATGTCAAAACTTTAAGGACATGCAAAAAGAGCAGACAACATTAACTCAAGATGTTGGTAGTGATGAAGTTGTAGCAAGAGGATTTAGTCAAGAAGCTTGCAGGCGGGCAACCGTGAAAATGATTATTCTTGATGAATTGCCTTTTTCTATTGTGGAGAATCCGGGTTTTAGGCATTTTGTCAGTGTTGCAGCTCCGAGATATCTTCTCCCCTCACTAAGAACCATAAGTAGGGATACTCTTGAGATGTATTTAGAGGAAAAAGCTAAGTTGAAGAGTTTATTGGTGGGGAATAAGCAGAGAGTGTCTTTGACTATGGATATTTGGACTTCCATTACATCAGCTAGCTACATGGTCATCACAGCTCAATTCATTGACAGAGATTGGAACTTATATAGGAAGATTATCAGTTTTAACACTGTTAATGATCATTCATCGGAGACAATTGGTAAGCAACTTGAAAAATGTTTAATTGATTGGGGTATTGAGAGAGTGTTTACTGTAACTGTTGACAATGCAAGTCCAAATGAGGGTGCTCTTAGGTACTTGATTGATAGAGTAAAGACTTAGAGGGATAATGGCTTAGTGTTGAATGGAGATTATTTGCATGTTCGTTGCTGTGCACACATATTAAATTTGATCGTTACTGAAGGGTTGAAGGAATTAGAGCAGAGTATAGTTAGTGTTCGGAATGCAGTGAAGTATGTGAGATCTTCCTCTGCCAGGATGCAAGCATTTCAAATTCGTGTGCAACAAGAGAAGATTAATTGCCGAGGAAGTGTGATTTTGGATTGTCCCACTCGGTGGAATTCTACATATTCCATGTTGAATACGACATTGAAATTTAAGCTGGCATTTGATCGAATGGCACTTGAAGATAAGCTTTATGATGCTTATTTTAATGAAAATGAGGGTGGACAGAAAAAAAGAGAGGGGCCGCCATTGTACAGTGATTGGGAAAATACTCGTCGCATAGTCAAGTTTTTAAAAACTTTTCATGATGCGACTTTGCAGTTTTCTTCATCTTTGAAGGTAACATCAAATTTTTATTAAATTTTTTTAATTTTTGATATATAATGATATGATGAAGTTTACTTAAGCTTTATTAACATTGTTTTTATTTATATAATAGAAATATAGAATACAAAAGACAATAAAAAAAAAAGAAATTCTATAAGTTATATTTTCTTTGAGCTATATTTTTTTTATTTTGATATGTAATAATATGATGAAATTTACTTTAGCTTTATTAACATTATTTTTTTTTTAGGTGACATCAAATATTTGTTACAATTTAATATGTCAAATTGAACAATCTTTGGGATCATTGTCCGCTAGTAATGATAGTCTTTTGGGTTTCATGGCAATTAAAATGAAGGAAAAATTTGATAAGTATTGGGATGGTTGTTTCAAGATAAATAAGTTATTGATTGTTGCTTCCGTACTTGATCCAAGGGGAAAAATGAAATTCGCAACACATTAGTTTGAGAAATTATATGGCAAGGATAGTGCCAAATGTGTTGCGATGAAGGAAATGGTCAAGAATTTGTTGATTAAGCTTTATGAGTCTTATAATGCACAACATAAATTGGGTGGAAGTGGGAGTGCAAGTGAAAGTGCAAGCGGAAGCATAAGCGGGAGCCAAAATTTAGCTATTGGAAGTGGAAGTGGTTCGAATTTTTGGGATTTGGTTGATGATGATGATGTTATGAATATTGAGGATCCTTTCTCCGAATTTAGTAAAGCGGTTGCGGTTAGTGAAGGTAGCCCGGAGTTGTCAAATGAGTTGGATCTTTACTTGATGGAGAAGACCGAAAAAATTACAAAAAGTAAATTAGGCACTAAATTTGATATTTTATTATGGTGGAGGGTGAATAGTGCCAATTATCCAACCTTGTCAAGTATAGCAAGGGATGTTCTTGCTATTCTGGAGGTCGTATACTAGATTAGTATAGAAGCTCTTTGACTCCAGACATGGTGGAAGCATTGGTATTGTTACAGAATTGGTTGCGGACTTCTCTTTTTGTGGATACAACAGCGGACCTAAATAAATTAGTTGAAGAAAATGAGTTTATGGATCAACTTGCAGAAGGTATATTTTATAAAACTTTAATTGAAATTTACTTTTTAAGTAGTATCAACCTTATATAATTTGTTTAATTTTAATCTAATTTTATTTTTTAAGTCATACGAACCTTGTTCTTTAAGTCATACTAACCTTGTTCAATTTGTCCAATTTTTTTATGTAGAACTTCGCAAATCAATAACGGCCGAATAACTTTGTAGGTCAACATGAAAATTGCAATTGAACATAAACCAGTTTTAGGTAATTAAATTGATATATATTTATTTGTTAATTATTAAATCACTTTATTTTATTTAGTTTAATTATTGAGTGCTTTGGCTCACTTTGAAAGTTTGAATTTTGATGTAGGTGATGTGGGTGGCCATGGTGGATGAAATTGTTGCTTGTGTATTGAAGTTGAAGGCTTCTCTTATTTTGTTTAGAGTATAAAATTTTGATATAGGTGATGTGGGTGGCCATGGCGGATGAAATTGTTGCTTGTGTATTGAAGTTGATGGCTTCTCTTATTTTGTTTAGAGTATGAGATTTTGATGTAGGTGATGTGGGTGGCGGATGAAATTGTTGTTTCTCTTATTTAGTTTTTTACTTGGAGACTTTGTATTTGAAATTGCCGGCTTGTTGCTTGTGTATTGTAGACTTCTTGTGTTTTATTTTTCTTTTTATGAACTTATAATTTGTAATAGATTTTAAATTTAGGTGTGTGTTTGAATTATGACTATTTTGTATTAGGACTTTTGTTATTTTATTTTTTTACTTTTTTAGTTTTTACTTGAAGGCTTTGTATTTTAAATTGTTGCTTGTGTATTATAGACTTTATGTTTTATTTTTCTTGTTATGAACATATAATTTGTTAAATGCGGGTGAAAATTGTAAAATACAATAAGATTAGATGAAAATTGTAAAATGCAGTAAGATTTGATTAGAACTGTAAAATCCAGGAATATGTGTGAATCGAACCAAACCAAACCGAATTGAATTTTAGAACCGGTTCGGTTCAAAAATTTGGTTCATGTTCGGTTTGAGTTTGTTAGAACCGAACCGAACCGAAAAATGCCCACCCCTACAAAAAACTGTTTATATTCTAAAATAAGTTAATTTTTATAAGAGAGGTTACTTTGTCAATATGTTGCTTCAATTAATTTATCTCAAAATACATATAAACCAACCAATATTCGAATTTAAAATTGCACAAAAATTCACCCAAAAAAATAAAATAAAATAAATTCGGGTCAAAATTTAGTCAACGATCAACGATCAAAAGTCAACTGTCAAAGTTGACCGTTGACTGGTCAACAATTGACCGGTCCAGGGCTGGACCGATTCGAGTTGACCCAAACCGAATCCTGAACCAACCCACAAATCAAACCAACCTTTTTTTTTTTTTAATAATGGGCCAAACCCAACTTTAACTTTAATGGAATAATATAAAATAACTCATTTAATCCATCAAGCCCAAAATATTGGGCCCAAAACTCAATTCTATAAAGCCCAACTAAATTTTAGATTTAATTGTAAAAGGGCTTTATTATTCTGGTAAAAAGAAATTATGTAATGCCTTAGGGACCTTCACGATATTAACTATAAAAAACCCTACTCCCTTTTGTTTCTTTTCTTCTTCCATGCGGCTACCATGCCGCCACTTTTTTTTTTATTATTAATTCCGAATTTCCTTTAAAAAAAAAATCAAATTCCAGATTTCTATATTTTGCAATACTGAATATAATCATAGATTTGTTCTCAAATTCAATAATTTTAATAATTCTGGGATTATTAATTTTGAGAACACCCAAACATTTAATCATTAATCAAAATAAATTTGATTCTCAATGATTCAACATGAAATGGCTCTGATACCACTTCTTGGGATAAAAGAAAGCTTTGGTGAAACCATCACCTATAAACCCATAAACCCAAGAACATTCATGTTGTATCACCAAAAATAAATAACAGAATATGCGGAAGCGTACCTCAATTCATATCGCTTAATTCCTCTCTAGGGTAGTATGGTTAACCTTCCAGATCTACACGTTATCCTAAAGAGTCCTTTAGTTCTCTCTACGCTCTCTCTCTGACGATGAGATATCAAAAAGAATGGAAAGAATATGTGTGACCTGGGGACCATAACCACCTATATAGACAACTGTTTCTTATTGTCACTGGGTATTCCTAATTCTGCCCATCATAAAATTAGAATATTATTGGGTCTCTACACATTAAAAGCTCACACCCTATCAGATACATTAAAGCCCATAATACCGAAAATTAAATAGATCACTTTTAATTGGGCTTAACTTTATATGACAGATCGCAATACATAATTATTCACATATAAGCCCAACATTGGATTAAGGATCCAACAATGCTGGATTAAAAAATCCAACATTTTACCCCTTCATAAACATACAATTTTTAACACTGATCATGTCACATGAAGTAACCAAATCACTAATTGCAAGTAAAATATCATCTATATATAAGAGTAAGAAAATATACTTGCTCCCACTAACATTGATCATCAACATTCTCAATAAAACCAAATGAGATCACTATATTGTGAAGCTTAATGTACCATTGTCGGCAAGCTTGTTTTAGTCCATATATAAAATTTCCAAGCTTTAGACTATTTTTAAGCATGCAAATTAAATTATTTTCTTTAGAAGAAAAACCTTCAAGCTATTTAGGAATTCTATTTTAAAATCCATTTGATGTAGCTTTAAATCAAAATGAGCTATTGAAGCTATGATGAATCTAAAACAATCTTTTTTAGAACTGGAGAAAAAGTTTTAAGTACTCATTTGTAGCCAATAGCTACAACTCCTTTTGGCAACATAACTTATCTCAAATTTGATTTTAATTCTTCCTTCATGGCATTATACCATAATATAAAATTATCTTAATTCATGACTTGAGAAAATGAAGTTGGATCATTTTTAGATCTAATATGAACATCCATTTCTTAGAAATATGTGATATAATCATTAGAAATTGTTGATTATCTTATTCTTAAAGATTCCTGTAAACCTATAACTTAATTATTAATTTTAGAATTCTCAATAATAGGTTCTATAAGAGCTAGTTCCTCATGGGTTGTTTGTTCTTAAATTAGTTGGACTTTAGTAATATTATTATTATTTATAAGCAACTCCATTGAATTTTTTTCCTCTTTAAATAATATTCTTGGAGAAAACGCACCCCCACTAGCTCCAAATCTTCAAGAAATTTTGCTTTTCTGGCCTCAACAATTTTAATAGAGTGAGAAGAGTAATAAAATCAAAATCCTTTAGAGTTTAATGCATCACCAACCAAAAAACCACTATTGTCCTAGGATTTAATTTCTTAATGTGAGGATTATAAATTCTCAGTTTCACAAGACATTCCCATATGTTTAAATGATTTAAACTAGGTTTTCATCGATTCCATAATTCAAATGGTGTTCTTGGAAGTACTTTTAATGGAACTCTATGTAGAATGTACACAATTGTTTTAATGCTTTACTCCATAAGGATACTAGAAGACTAGAATTATTAAATCTTCTAGAATTATTAATCTTGCTTCTTGTGATGTCCATAAAAGTTTGATTTCATCTTTCAACAACATCATTTTATTGTAGTGTGCTTGATGATTGTCCCTTTTCTATGTACGATCCATATTATTCATATCCTTATTAGATCTTACAATCTTTATTTTCTTTTCTTTTTATTTCTTTACCTCCATCTTATAGATTTAGGAAGCATCTAATGCCTCAGATTTATTGAATAAAAAGTACTGATGCATAAATCTTGTATGATCATCAATAAATAGGATAAATTATCTCTGACTATTTTGACAAGAAGTGGAAAATAGTCCACCTATATCACTGTGTATGATTCAAAAATCGTAGAGATCCATATAGCACCTTTCAAATTCTTATTATTTTGTTTTCTTTTAATGCAGTCCACCCAAGTTTCAAGGTCAGAAAAATCAGGAGTTTTTAAAAGTTCCATTACTTACTAACCTTTTTTTTATTCTATTTATAAAGATATGTATGAATGTCTTATGCCATAATAAGGAGGAATTCTCATTTATAATACTTCGCATTATGCCGTAATCACCATACAAGCTAAGGCCAAATAAATATATTCAAAAGGGGGATCTAAATCAATTTTATATAAACCATTTATTAAACCACCACCAATGAAATTTTTATTAATAAAGATACTAAAAGTATCATTTTCAAACAAAACATCATAATTATTAGAAACAAGTCTTGCAACAAAAGCCAAGTTTTTAGAAAACAATGGAATGTAAAAAGTCTCTTTAAAACCCCATTTGGAATTGAAGTTGAAATTTAATAACCTGCTTATTTCAAAATTTTTGATAAAGATAGCGTTTGGTAAATTTTGTAAAAGCATCTTATTTTATAATTTTCTCCATTTCATCAGCAGCTTTTAAAAGCAGGTAGAGGGTTGCTTTTCATAAACAGCTTATTCAATAAGTTACTATACCTTTTCAAAATGCCTATTATAACCCTAGTATTTTAATAAAAAAATAATTATATCTTGCTTATCTATAAACCGTAATATATAAATCATTAGATATTATATTACCGCCATAATTTAGTTACTACCATAACCACATTCGTTTTCTCCAATTTTGATTTAGTAAGTTCATCTTCTAATTTCATAACTATGCTTTTAAAATTTAATCTATGTGTTTATAATTTTGTTAATTAATTGTTTCAAATCCATTGGCAATCTTAAGTATAATTTTTTATCATATTTTATGTAACATATTATGAAGTTCCTCTGATTTTTCTTAATTGAGTTTTTTTAATGTAATTTTACATATTTAAGAAAAAAAGATTGAAATACAAGTGTGCAACCCAAGAGGGGGGGTGAATTGGTGTTTTAAAAAATATCCTAACAAAACCACACAACAATCCAATCTAATGCCTTAATAAAATTGAAAGCAATAAATTCAATAAAAGCACAATAATAAATAAGTAAGAGAGGAGAAAGCAAACTCAATGATTTTTACGTGGTTCGGCTATCCCCACCTACGTCCACGCCTCCAAGCAACCCAAGCTTGAGGATTTCACTATCCAAGCCTTTCCAAGGCTTAATGAACTTACAATTGACTTCAAGGTGTCAATGAACCTTTACAACAAAGAGATTATCTCCCAATCTCTTCACTCAAGTGTATCACACACTTAAACACTCACAAATTTGATGAGTAATTGAAAATTACAATAAAAACTCTCTCAAAGAGTAGATATACAAAATGAAGAACAAAGATGATTCAATATTTGATGATCAACGAAATGAGAGCTCAATATATGTTGTGTGCCTTTTGTTTGTGCTTGCAAGAGTGCTTGAAAATGAGTTGGATTTGAGTTTTTATAGTTGGAGCTCAAAAACTAGCCGTTATGCATTTTTGCCAGAAAACGGATCAAGGTTAACCCTTAACGGTTAACCGTTTGCGCTGGTCAAAGTTACCGTTGAGCTGAATTTCAAATAACTGGTTCGCCGTTTTCTTGTAAACGGTGAAGGGGTAATTTCCAGAGACCTGCAAAATAAATTTAGCTTAACCGTTCTTACTAAACGGTTCAAGGTTAGCAATCTGGAAATAAACGGTTCACCGTTTCCCGTAAACGGTGAAGGGGTAATTTCCAGAGACCTGCAAAATAGATTTGGCTTAACCGTTCTTACTAAACGGTTCAAGGTTAACATTCTGGAAATAAACGGTTCACCGTTTTCTTGTTAACGGTGAAGGGGTAATTTCCAGTAAACTATTTACCAAAAATTATAGTTTTGCCCCAAAACTTTCTATAACTGTACTATGGCCCAAAATGTTATGAAACTTTGCAAATAGGTCCAATTTCAGAATTTCTAAATAATAATTTGTGAATCTCAAAACTTTCTGAAATTATGAAATGGTCCAAAATACTATAACACTTTTTAAATAAGTCCTTCTCCATAATTTCAAACAATACTTGTTGATTTTCAAGTTTTCAAAACACTTTCAATTAAACCATAAACTTGAAAAACAATCAATTTCATAAAATCATTTTTCCATTAAATATAAAACATTTAAAATGTGAAAATAATGATTTATATAAAAAAATAATTTAAGCTTTTAAAAACTTAATCATTCTTAATCTTATTTGTTATCATCAAAATCAACAATATGTAAACATATATGTTAACAATCTCCCCCTTTTTGATGATGACAAATCTTTCATGTTTTTAAAGAATGATTCAAAAATTAATCTTGTTTGTTATCATCAAAATCAATATTATGAAAACATAAATGTTAACATTCTCCCCCTTTTTGATGATGACAAATATTTCATGTATTTAAAGAATGATTGCATAAATTACTCCCCCTAAATGTAAGCTTCTCTTACAATTTAGGTAAATTAACAAATTTAAATACATGTATTCTTCTCCCCCTCATCATCAAAAAGAAAACTTAATGGAAAAGAAAAAAATAGCAAAATTTTGTATAAGTTTAAAACAAGTATTTTTCTTCCCCTTCAACATACAAAAGAAAACTTAAAGGAAAAGAATAAGAGGAGTAAATTTATTACCCATGTTGTCCAAGTAGAAATTTTGATAGAATCTCCCCCTAACAACAAGCATCACCTCAAATACAAGATTTAGTAATATAACCCCCAAATTATCATCATCACATAATCCATCAACCATAAAATGATCATGAATCATGATTCCATCAATTATCAAAAGAACAATCTCAAAACATAAAATCATCATATAAAAACCATATAATCAAAATATCACCATATCTTAAAAACATCACCATAAGCACATATTAATCATCAAATAAATACTCAAAAACGCATATTATTCTCCCCCTTTTAGCAACATCAAAATAGCATATTTCTTTGTCTCCCCCTTTGGATAAAAAATGTTCAAAATGCATATTATCCGAAAACATATTGTATGCTCCCCCTAAATATATGGCCAAATTTAAAAAAAAATTTAACCAAAAAGATTTTATCCAAAACCATATCATATTTATCTCTCCTTTCATCATGAAAAAGAAAAGATAAATAGATGTACTTGAAATAAGATCATAAAAATAATTTGACGAAGATATTATCCATTTTGTGTGAGCAACAATTTTGGCAAAATCTCTCTTTAAAAAATGAAGAAATTCTCAAATACACAACATGGTTAAAAAGACTTCCATATAGGCTTAAGCAATTATAACAAGTCAACAATTCCATCAATTCATCAAGCCACACAAATATAATCATCAATCATCAAAATCATCAAAATCATCAAGAAATTAATTCCACATTATAAAACATTCAATTATCAAACAATAATAATCCTTAATCCATAATGAAAGCAACAATGCATATTCAACAATACATCGATAGAGTACAAACAATGCATCCATTCACCAATCATAGATTGCATAAGATTAAATTTCATCAAATACAATGTAATCATCAAAGCATATTCTTTATCTTAAATCTTTAGATCATCAAAATCAACATAGCTATTTAGAAAAGCCATCATTATGAACGAGTGATCAAATCCATTATTACAAATGCTCACATAGGCCAATTCAATGAGTGATGATATAACACAATTAATAGCACATGAATTCACACATACTTAATAGATGGACAATGATGATAGACAATTAAGAAGATGAAATCAAAAACCATACAATCATCAAAATCAAACAAAGGCATCATGATAAATCACTAAATGTTATACACAATGATAATTCCATCATGTAAACATATAAGCATACTTTCACAAATTTAAGCTATTATTCATTCATCATGATCCATTCAACAAAATCAACATGGCAAGAATTGTTACCAAAACAATTAAATCATCTTACTCATCATTTTCTCTTAGATCATGATCAAGTGATTATCCTCACAAGCTTCATCAAGGAACTCTCCACCATTCCTTGACCATGGTACCTACAAAAACAAATTCAAGTTGTGTGCTTTGGTACCCAAATATTCTTGGGTCCTTGAATGTTAGCAATGGTTCCTTTTGGAACCCAAACACATTTCACACCATAATATGCATTTCTTTTTACTAGACACCTATTTTTCATATGACCATCTTGATTGCAATAATGACAAATAATTTTATGATCATTTGTGGAGGTAGCCTTAACAAAATAATTCTTATAATATTTTTGTTTCAAATTAGGCTTATACACAAGTCCTCCTTTGTCAAACACACATTTTTGTGTATTAAGCAAGTTATCTAACATCTTTTGCCCATTTGTAAATTTTAGCACAATTTCATTTAGATCATTGCTCTTCTTTTTAAGCATTTCATTTTCATTTTTCAAGTCATTCATATATGATTCTAAATGCTCATGTGAAGTACTAGAATTTTCAAATAATGCAATCTTATCATGCAATGTCTTATTTTCTAATTCAAGACATGTAACCTTAGCACTAAATGATTCATTCTCATTTTTAAGCTCTACCATCTTCTTTTTAAGGCAAACATTCTTTTTACCAATTTTCATAAACTCATCATGCAATTCTTTAAAAGCATCATGCAATTCATCATAGGTAGGATCACTTACCTCATCAAGCTCATCATCCGATTCATCTCCAATTGCCATAAGTGCCAAATTTGACACTTCATGAGATTCCTCCTCATTTGTCGTCTCCTCATACATAAGTTCAAGTTTTCTCCATATTTCATAAGCATTAGAACAACTTGAAACTTTATAAAATTCATTTTTATCTAAGGCACAAAATAAAGCATTCATAGCTTTAGAATTTAAAGACCTCATTTTCCTATCCGACTCACTTAAAGCATTATTCCTAGGAATGAATGAATCATCACAAATTATTTCCCATATTTCATAGTTTAAGGCTTGTAAAAATACTCTCATCCTAGTTTTCCAATAAGGATAGTCATTACCATCAAAAAATGGAGGTCTAGTGGTGGATTGGCCTTCCATGAAGGTTGAGCTAATTTGCTGCACTGATCTTAACCTAGACTGTTAAGTCTACACAAGAGCACCTTGTTCGATACCACCAGTCACAAGGTGTCCCAAGAGGTGAATTGGTGTTTTAAAAAATATCCTAACAAAACCACACAACAATCCAATCTAATGCCTTAATAAAATTGAAAGCAATAAATTCAATAAAAGCACAATAATAAATGAGTAAGAGAGGAGAAAGCAAACTCAATGATTTTTACGTGGTTCGGCTATCCCCACCTACGTCCACGCCTCCAAGCAACCCAAGCTTGAGGATTTCACTATCCAAGCCTTTCCAAGGCTTAATGAACTTACAATTGACTTCAAAGTGTCAATGAACCTTTACAACAAAGAGATTATCTCCCAATCTCTTCACTCAAGTGTATCACACACTTAAACACTCACAAATTTGATGAGTAATTGAAAATTACAATAAAAACTCTCTCAAAGAGTAGATATACAAAATGAAGAACAAAGATGATTCAATATTTGATGATCAACGAAATGAGAGCTCAATATATGTTGTGTGCCTTTTGTTTGTGCTTGCAAGAGTGCTTGAAAATGAGTTGGATTTGAGTTTTTATAGTTGGAGCTCAAAAACTAGCCGTTATGCATTTTTGCCAGAAAACGGATCAAGGTTAACCCTTAACGGTTAACCGTCATACCGGTCAAAGTTACCGCTGAAATTTGAATTTCAAATAATCGGTTCGCTTTTCTTGTAACGGTGAAGGTACTTCAGAGACCGCAAAATAAATTTAGCTTAACCGTTCTACTAAACGGTTCAAGGTTAGCAATCACGAAATAAGCGTCACTGCTTCCGTAAACGGTGAAGGGGTAATTTCCAGAGACCTGCAAAATAGATTTGGCTTAACCGTTCTTACTAAACGGTTCAAGGTTAACATTCTGGAAATAAACGGTTCACCGTTTTCTTGTTAACGGTGAAGGGGTAATTTCCAGTAAACTATTTACCAAAAATTATAGTTTTTCCCCAAAACTTTCTATAACTGTACTATGGCCCAAAATGTTATGAAACTTTGCAAATAGGTCCAATTTCAGAATTTCTAAATAATACTTTGTGAATCTCAAAACTTTCTGAAATTATGAAATGGTCTAAAATACTATAACACTTTTTAAATAAGTCCTTCTCCATAATTTCAAACAATACTTGTTGATTTTCAAGTTTTCAAAACATTTTCAATTAAACCATAAACTTGAAAAACAATCAATTTCATAAAATCATTTTTCCATTAAATATAAAACATTTAAAATGTGAAAATAATGATTTATATAAAAAATAATTTAAGCTTTTAAAAACTTAATCATTCTTAATCTTATTTGTTATCATCAAAATCAACAATATGTAAACATATATGTTAACAAAGATATATCTAAACAATTTATTAAACATAAAATAAAAAGCAATTAAATCCTATATATGTTTTGGTCATTATGTAATACAACAACGTTTTCATAATAAGATTTACCAAACACATGTACTTTACTTTTCAAACTTACATCAGTCTTAATAGCACAGTTTACCAAACACCAAGTTACTATTTTAATCAGTAGCTTATTTCATCTATACAGCACAAGCAACTTATTTCATTAGTCTCTGCAATCCCAAACTGACCCTAAGATCCAAAACATCACCAAGTTTTAAAATAAATTTAAAAGTCCCCACGTCTTGAACTTCTAAATGCATTCAGTTTCCAGAATAGATGCTTGTTTCATTTCCCTTCAGCTTCCTCAGGTTGAGAAAGCATGCATTGTACTAACAACATAGATTGAAGATCTATAGTCAATCCACCATGTATTGCTAGGAGCATTAATGAAAAAAGATTTATTGCACACTAAGGGCATGTTATTGCTTTTCTTTTCCAACTACATTTATATTTTGGCAATTATTCTTCATATACCTTTTTTTCTTGCGAAAGAAACAAGCAATTTGTAACCTTGTTGAATTGCTGGCTTCTTTTTTTTTCTTTTTATATTGAGATGATTCAATAACTATCTTGGTGTTTCCTTTGGAAGAAGTTACTAAATGAGGACTTTCTAACTTTACTTGTTTCATTCTCTCTTCCTCTTAAACACCTATGGCTAAAAGTTGATTAATGAAGAGAATTTAAAATCGAATGAACAAGGAAAAAGTCAGAAATCTCAACCTTTAGATCCTTGGGTTAGATTGCAATATCTCTTATTTCCATTATATGCTCATGCATATTTTTAGAGGGATCAAAAGTTTTCCCTGAAAGTTTATTTCATTAAGGTATTGGCCAATGATTTGTCAGAAAAAAAAGGCATTTCGTGTGGATAATTGACCTATGCTTTTGGAACAAGCAATCCAAAAGAGAAAATTGAATTTGAACGGTGGAGTAGTCAAATCGCTTGAGCTTATGGTGTGTTTATTTATGGGTTTGGGGAATGGGAATGAAGGAATGATAATGAAACCTATGTTTACTTGGTAAAATATAATTTGAGAATAGGAATAAAATGTGTAGGTCCCACACAATTTGGGAATAATGAATGGGAATCTCATTTCCATGAAGGGGTAGAGAATAAAAATGAGGGAATGAGAATGAGAGATATATTTACTTTTGTGCCCTTTAAATTATTATTTTATTAATATTATCATTATTAACAATGAAAATAATAATTAATTTATCATTATTAACAATATTATCCTTATTGTTGTTGTTGTTATTATTATTATTAAAAATAATATTAACAATAATTAGTAATAATTAAAATAATAAAGTTAATAAAATTTAATAATAATAGTTAATAATGATAATATTAATAAAAATAATAATAACTAAAATAATAAAGTTAATAAAATTTAATAATAATAATAATAAATCTTAATAATGATAATCTTAATAAAAATAATATTAACAATAATTAATAATAACTAAATTAATAAATTTTATTTTTTAATTACTATCATTTTTATAATAATATTTATACATATATCTAGTTAATGAAAACTATATTATTTAATACTATAGATATTTTGGTAAATTATTTCTCATATCTATTTCTCGTTCCCATATATTTTGCCAAGTAAACACATCAATGACATTTTAGCACATTTTCATTTCTATTTATTTTTGCCAAGTAAACATTAGAATCTCATTCTCATTCTTTATTTCCATTCTAGCCCATTCGCATTCCCAGCTCATTCCCACTTCAGCTCATTCTCATTTCATGAAGTAATCGCACCATTAATGTTTATAAAGACTCACGTATGCAAGAGTATAAGGAATTCTATTGCTGGTTGCCCAAATATGAAAGATTTTATGACACCAACCAAATTAAGATCCTTACAACCCAAAGGAAAAAGAATATTTTCTTTTCCAGTTAAAATAATTGATTCCATTAGGCACTGGAACATTAGACGGATAATTAACATATGTATTAGAAATAACTGCAATAATAAGGAAATATTCTTTAATGATATGAAATCAAATCTAGAATTATAAATCAATCAATGTTACTTTATTAGAAAATTCTAACATTGCTATGGGTAGAGGTTACAAAATGCTTTGAATTGACTTAGAATTTTATTAATAAGACTACTAAATTATAGAAAATTTCCATACCTGTGGGCCCAAGGAATTTCTATATGTATTTTAATTAAACATAATATACTATGTTATTCCATATATAGGTTAAAATAATTATACGCCTATAAGGCCAACTAATTATTTCAATAAATCGAATGTTATAAATTTGATGTCTTACATATTAAATTCAAATTCCTATATGATAAACAATGTTTTAATATCGGTACATCATGAAATGTTGTGGCTATTTTAAAAAATATAATGAGATTTCAATGACACCAGACAAAGTTTTAAAGCACAAAACAATAAATTAGAAGTTCCACAACATGTACCTTTTAACTACTTATAGCAACTCATGTAAGAAAGATAAAACAATTAACAACAATAATACATTGTAATATTAGTAAATCAGATCTTAATATGTAGGGTTGGCAAAAGAGTACGAACTGGCCTGATTTGCATGGATTGGGCTTAGATATGGGCCAAAAAGTATAAATCCTGCATAAATTGGGTTTTTTAAAGATGTAGAAAAAAAAGGGTTTTAATTTATAAATTAAAAAACTCAAAATATTAGATTAATTTTTTTTAGTATTTGTGATTTATTATGTTGTGTTGCTAATATTTTGTGTATTAGACTATTACTCTATTATGTATGGGACAATTATCTTTAATTAAAATTTTTTTTACTTTATTAAAAATTTATTTCATAATTAATAGAAAGCCCAAGCCATCTTTTAAATAGCCTGGGCTTATTAACAACAATATGGGCTTGGACTAGGCTTTTCTAACCCTATGCATAATTTAAACCATGTCATTGTACCAAGACCATGATCTATTTCATATAATCAATACTTGTAAACACATTATCGTTTTCTATTTTCATGATTTTATGATCAATAAAAGTTCTTTGGCATTTATGTGCATGTCTACATGTGTGTGTATATGCGCGCGCACATTTAAATAAGCAACAAAACAGGAACATAGGTCTCAAAACATAAGACATGTGCATATCGATATGTTTTCTAGACAACATCAAGATATATACCGAAAAATATGGATTGGAGATGGCTTTGTTAAAGTTTTTGAAGCTTCCTAAGCATATATCACAAAGGTGTCTTCTAGCCTATTTCATTACTAGCTAAAAACTTATGATGGAAAACAATTTTTTTTTTTTTAACTCTATGGGCATGATTTGGCTAGGCTAGGGACCCGTTCATATAGCAAGACTTAGTGACTTAGAACTTGTTGAATTCCATCTAATTAAAAGGAGATTAATAAATGAAACTCTCCACTTCCTTCCATCAAGGAAGTGGAATATGAACTTAATCATTTTTAACACTCTCATTATTGAAAGAAATAATTAAGCTCCACCACTATCTTTAAAATGAGAGAATAAATAATTAATGTGTAATCTTTCTATCAATGCCTCAATTTATCATGTGAACTTACCCTTCTATCAATGCCTCAATTTATCATGTGAGCCATAGTTAGAATATAAATCTAACAACAAAGACTCAACACTTTCAATCCAAATATTGAGATCTTGTTACACCCACTGAATTAAACTCTGGTCCTTCTAATTCATTTTTTCACCACAATAACAAAAATGACAATGAAGAATATGATGATAAAGAGAAAGAGTTCGAACTTGATGATGATAACGATGGTTATGATAATATTTTAGGGAACCTAAAATCGACCTCCTTTGTAAACCAAGGTTCAGGATTTGAAGGATGGAACCAAAAATAGCAAAAGTGGTATTTCAGGAAGAAATTAATATGGTTAATTCTTTTTTTTTTTTTTTGGGGAAGTTGAGAGTAAAAGATTGAGCAATAAAGACCTAAGAAAATAAGTGAGAGGAAGTGAGATGGAAAGAGAATTTAAAGGTTGAGGCAGGAGATAGGGATGTGTGTATGATGTGGTCCATGGGAGTTTAAAAAATTATTAGTATTAGTACAAATAATCTCGACCATTGGTTAATCACTAATCTAAAGGTTATTAATTGATGTAAAAATAAGGGTATTTTTAAGAGGCTATAGATCCATCCCATTTTTATATAAGAGCGGCTTTTCTCCATTAATTTGTGGATGAAGCTACTATTCTTTTAAATTTCTAAAAAATTTGTGAATATTAATTCTAAGACATATTTGTGAATAATTTATAAAAATGGTTAAATTTTAAGTTGCATTGAATTTTGATTGTAAATATACCAGTTGAATTGTCTTATTTAACAAAAAAAAAAGGGAAATAGGGAGAAGCCAACGATGTCGTTTAAACGCATGGGCTCGGCCCTAATTTTAGACCATGTAACTACCCGAAAAAGATACGAAAAAGGTCCAAGCCCAACCAAAAAAAATAGAAAATGACAACTAAGCATTCAGCTTTGGTCGTCTTTACCAGAAAGGAAAAAAAAACCCTACCCTTAGGGGTTTACGCAGGTCCATCTTTAACTTTTGATTTTGGTTGTAATTTGAATATAGCTCTGAATTTGATTTGCGTCACTCATTTTTGTTTAAAAGAAGTTGTAACAGAGCAAGAGAAAAATGGCAAACCAAGCAGCCACAGCTTTCAGTGGCAACGTGAAGGTATTTTGCCTTGTAATTTTTTCTTTTACTTTTTATTTATTTTCTCATTCCCTTGACAATTATTAGTTCTCACGGTATGGTCTTAAAATGCTAGAGGCGACGTAATGCGTACCAAGTGTTTGTTAAATAAACGACAGTTGCATTTTGTAAAGTGTTGTTTAAACCAGAATTTTTTTTATCTGTTTATTTATCTATTTATTCATATATAGTGGATGCATTTTTTTTTCTTTTTCCTCTTTTTGTTGGGGGGGGGGGGGTGTGTGGAGCACACGATCTACCTTAGATGCTTTCAAATTTTATTTGTGTGATTGTTGTTATGTGACTGACTTGATATTACATAAATCTTTAAACCAACTTTGGAAGCTACCATTTTTTAATTATGCAGAAAGCGCTTGCTGGGCTGAGGCGAATCAATCTAGAAGGTCTACGATGGAGAGTTTTTGATGCTAAAGGCCAGGTTTGAGCATAACATTACTTTTATTCAATAATTCATTGCCTGAAGCCACTGGTTTTGTTGTCTATGCTTTATTGATGTATCCTTAATGTTATGGAATTCGAATTGCATCATGTTGTATTTTATTGAAGTCTGCGGAAGGTTATAGTATCCTCATTTGCCTATAGGTCCTTGGGAGATTAGCATCTCAGATAGCGACGGTCATTCAAGGCAAGGATAAGCCTATGTACACTCCTAATCGTGATGATGGTGATATGTGCATTGTGCTTAATGCAAAAGATATATGTGTTACTGGGAGGAAACTTAAAAACAAGGTTTACTACTGGCATACCGGGTAAGCTTTACTAATTATAGTTTTTAATTCTGATGACCAAAGTTATAATTGGAATGTTGACCATGTGAACTTGAAATGATTTTCTGCATTCCACATCAGTTGAGTCCTTTAAGTATCTTTCCAAATGTAGTTTTATCAGATTTACACAGTAATTAATGCAATAAGTCTGTTGTTTTTGTTGAAACTGATTCCTTTAGATGGTTTTTAAAAGAACAATGCTATGGATCCCAACGCTTAGTCCTAACCAATGTGGCATTCATCCATTGGATGGTAGAATATTAATTTTACCAATTATGAAATTTTGCTATCCAACAGGTGAATGGCACGACATTTGGGATCCAAATTGGGAGTCAACTGGTGGGAGCCCAAACATTATTATTTTAAAAGTTTTTGTGCACCCATTTTATAGTGTTGTCGTAAATGCATTTAGTGTATGTATGCATGAATGCGTGTATAGGTATATGTATGTTTATATAAATGTAAAATCTATTTTTTAAGCTTATTATATTGAAAGGTGTGATATATGATTTCCATTTATGTAGTTTTTTTTATTCTGCGGAACTTATTAATTTTATCTCTTAATGATGAAATGTCTGTTTTATATAGGTATATAGGCCACCTCAAGGAAAGGACCTTAAAAGAACAGATGGAGAGGGACCCTACAGAAGCCATTCGTAAAGCTGTCCTACGCATGCTTCCAAGAAATAAATTACGTGATGTGAGTATAACAGTTATAAGTTTTCAGGGTATATATTCTTATAAGAATAGTCTACAATTCATACTTACAAGTAATTGTGCTTGAGTAGTTTTCTATTCTTGATTTTCAATTTTTAAGTCTATTATGTCAAATGAGGGTATAAAAATCTGTGCTTGTGAGCTCAGCATCTAAGGAAGTGGAAGATATATGTTATAGTCTTTTCTTCTTGAATTGACTTTTGGGTAATGCACTTGAACTGCTGCTTTGGAACAAAATGACATGCTGTTAATTCACCTTCTATAAAAACTACTGAGGTGCTTTGATGTGGTAACTTTAAGAAAATTATTAGTAAATTCCTGCAAGCTTCCTGTTGTACCTCTGTTGTCAACACTGGCAATTTAAATCCCTCTTTGAATAAAGAGTGTGGCATTACTGCTCAAATCAGCTCTCAAATGAATCTAGACTGAATCTCATATGATTTAGAATTTAATTGAGAAGTATTGGTTTCTCTAGAGTAGCCATGTTTCAAATTTGTTGGATGTCAATTCTATCTTCCTTTCCTGGTGTTCCTTCCTTAATGGGCATTTAAGTAGGCATAGAGTCTCATGGGATTAAAACCTTTTTACCTTTATAAGGTTTCACATGCCAGTTGTCCACGTCCATTCCTGTGAAATTAGTGCTGCCTGTAAATCGTTTATTATTAATGGCATTAAAAGCACCTAATCAATTTTGCTTGTGTTGTAAAAGAAAATGATCAAATTTTAGCAGAACAGTATCTCATATTCTTATATTTTTTTTATTGTCCTTGTTATGCGTTGAACTATTTCTGCACTAACTCTATTTTCATGAAACTGGTGGTGGTGTTTGTTTTTACATCAAGGATTGCATATATCCATCCAATATAAACTGGGACTGTCAAATCATCAGTGTCTTTCTTCTGCGCATCCATGGCCCATGAGCATGCGTGTGCATTTTAAGTTTTTTGTATATCTTTTTGAGTTTGAAAATATCCGTTTGGTGAAAATATTATTGTAGTGAGATATCTTTTGGTAAGTTCATCCATAAGTGAGCTATGTGGTTTAATATTGTTTCTTGTTATGGATGCAGGATCGAGATCGAAAACTGAGGATATTTCCTGGCAGTGAGCACCCTTTTGGCGACCGGCCCCTTGAACCATACGTGATGCCTCCTCGACATGTTAGAGAACTGCGACCTCGTGTTAGAAGAGCCATGATTCGGGAACAGAAAAAGGCTGAGATGCAACAGAGTAACAAGGATATGAGGAAAAACAGAAAGAAAGAAGTTGAAGCAGAAGAGACTGCCTGAAGATCTGTTGGGGCTCTATTTGCTTTGGTAGGGAATACTCGTTTTCTGTATGTAATGCAAACAATCCGGGCATTGTCAGTTACAAGTTGGAATGGCAGTCTAGCATATTCTTTGGTTTTGAAATTTAAGCTCTTCAATTGCACAATTTTTCAAATAATATTTTAGGAGTGTGACCTGAAGGCTGAATTATCATTTCTTCTATTCTATTTGGAGAAAGAGATGAGGATTTCTCCCACCCCACCCGATTTACCTTCTCATTGTCTAAAGAGATGAAGCCACTGTGTTTTGAGGAAGATTTTATTCCGCCCGTAATCTGAGCTCAGTTGTTTTTAATGTAGATCAGAACCACTTTTTGGTTTATGATTAGGCTCTTTTTCAGCAAATAAAAATTGAAATGTTCAATTGCATGAGGCGGGCGAATGTAGCATTTAGATAAATCAATTTCTTTTGCACTTATGTCGAGAAAATAAAATAATTTATGAGATAATATTATTAATCAAACTCGGCACGTCCTACTACCTTATCTTAAAGTTGTTTATTACATAATCGAATGCACTTCCAATTCCTAACCTACACTTCAAAAGATGGTACACCAATGTTTCATACAAGATATAAATTGGGTTAATAAACATATAGTCACACGTAACACATCTCCCAAATCATAAGTTAACAGACCATAAACAAACCAAAAGAATTTTCCAAGCAACAAAATCAAGAAGCCACTAAGAAAAGCAATTGCTCAATAATGGAGCATGGCATTTTTTCTCCCTTCTCAGTTAATCTAATAGAAACCATTGTCATTCTAGTCACTTGATGATCCATCGTCATCATCTTCATGCTCTGCAACAACTTTCTCTATAAGCCTCCTTCGAACTCCTTCAAGCACAGTTTTCCTAGATGGATCACTTCCACTCTGACCATCATTTAGCACAGGATCTGACTGACAGAGAACTAATGCAACACCTGGATTTTGAAGAAAATAGATGTGCTAAATGAAGTATATGCAACGGATTCAATTAAAAAAATAAGAACAGAGTTGCAGGTTGATCGTTAAAGAGCCGGATGGCATAAAAATCACGTTCATGCACATTTACATTGGGAAAAGGAAAAATAAAAGGCAAAAGAAGTAGAAAATGGAGAAAAAAAAGGAATGGGATTTAAGCCACAGCTTGTAATCCATGGTTGCTTACACTAATACTAGACTTAGACACTAAAGAAGCTACAAGCTTCAACAGACTACATATCCTTGTAGGATATAACTTGCAACTCCAAATACAAGGACATTGGTCAAAAACTGACTTTCCAGGTATGCAATTCAGGACTATATAATCTATTGAAGGTTAACTAACCTGCAATGCTAGTAGCAGCAGAAATATTGCACAACATAAAATGAAACTTAGGTCCACTAAATTATAAACGAATAGGCAACGAAGGAAGTTCAAAAATCCTTTCAAACAAGAATTCATCTCAACTTGTTTTCTTTTAAGATACCAAAATTTCAAAAGTCATTTCTATGTCATCTCAACTATGTCAGCTAGAAATGGTGGTGTACAGATTCAGTTTGCTATATGAAAGACAGAAGTCAAAGACATTTGGTTTTTTTCATTCTGAAGCATGCAACCAATCTTTATGAGGCGGTAGAGAAAAGAAATCAGGGCATCTTATAGAGGTAGAGAAAGGAAAAAGGAGAAATTCTTTTGTGAAACAATTAAGACATGCATCAATCTTTAAGTCTTTTCACGATAAGTATTCTACAGAAGAAATCAATAACTGAAATACTGGAAAGAAAACATCAAAGTAATTTGAAATTATAGTTATAGAGAGAAGCACAGATAAATTTGGAATAAAAATAATGGTACAAAGTAAAGGCTAGAACTGGGATGCATAACATACCTTCAGGCGTGCATCTCCGGCCAAAGCTACGCAAACCTACGTAATTTGCTTTCACTGCACCATTGTTGTAAACCAATACTGTGGGAAGGTTATGATCTGGGTAATTAGGAATGCAATCTGTTGATATTATTTTAACAAATTTTGTTGCAGGGTATTTTCTTGCCAACTCTTCCAAGCATTGCATAAGCAGTCCACACTCGGCAAACCTACCAGAAATTTGAAAAACAAACATCAGATTAATATAAATTAAAGAAAATCAACAATGTACCAAAAGTACTTTAATAGAAGTACCCATCCTTGTAGAGAATCACAACCACCCAAACATCAGGGGGAGCTTGTGAAACCTCTCTCACGAAATCTGATCCAGAAATTGGCATCACTGATCCGAATCTAGATATCTTGGCTGCTTCCCTCAGCTCAGCCAACCTCTTTTTCCTATTAAAACACACCACAATCAGCATGAGAAATAATTCATAAAACTAGCCAAACCTTAACAACTCCTCCACAAGAAAATTAACCTACAAAACAAGATTCCCGTAAAGTTGAATTGAACCCAAACAGTATATCCCAACAAGATAAATGCCTGGGCATCACTGGAACTCGAAACAGCAAAGATTTTAGTTGAAATGAAACCATTGAGACTCTCATAGCATTGAAACTTATCCTACCACTAACGCTACAATTTTTTTTGTTAATTCTCAAGCGGCTACTCTATTCTTCACAATGTCAAATGAAGCTTACAAGAAAAAAATGCATCAAGTTCAATTAACAAGGTAAAATTATTCAAACAAAACAAATCCCATGAAAAAAAATTAAGGGAAAAAAGAAAGACACCCCACTATCAAAAAATCTTCTGAAAAATGGAATCCAATAACAAAAGAATAAAACAAACAAGAACCTGTATTCTTCGAGGAAGCGGTCATCATCTAGATCGGGGTCACCCTCCAACTCTTCAAGCTCTTCTTCAGTTTTCTCATCGACCCACGACTTGTCTTTGGGGACTGAATCAGGGTCCACCGCCGGTTCGAAGGCGGGCGGCTTGAAAGCCGGCGGCTTTGGCGGCAAATTTCCGAGCTTCCTTTGTATATCGTCCCATTGTGTTGAGGCTCCTTCTACATCTTTGTACACAAAATGATAATCCGCCATCGTTTTTCTTTTAAGAAAATGTTAATTCCTTCTTGTTTAAATGGGATCGGTCGGGTTCTGGACTATAGAGAATCTTCTATTTTGTAGGTTTCGGGGAAAATTTTTATATTGTATTCAGCGCCTAAATTATTATATTTTTATTTAGAGATATAGTTTGTCTCATTGTTTCACCTAGGCCCCCAAGTCTTTTAGTAGTCACTTTGGCATGTAATCTCTCATAACTCATAAGTATATGAACTCTTCTCAAAATATTTTTAACATTTTTAAGGATGTGTTCCACTTATAATTTATGTATAATATTTGATTGCCGAACGTGACGCGAATTATACTCTTTTAAAGAACAATATCCTTATGAACAAAATAATTTAAAGCGAGTCAAGTCACGTAAAAAGATATCAAATTATACTTTTTAACAGATTGGTATCTATGGACGTTATCTCCGAAATAAGGGTGGATTTTATCATGGTAACCACTAACCACCTTAATTTCATTCTGTTTTTCAAAATAAATGTGAATGTAAGGAGTTAAATGCTAATTCACTACAGTTTAACTAATGTGGTAGTGGGTGCATTAACTTTTTGTTTTTTTAACTTTATAATAATAATAAATAGGTATAACTTTTTAATATAATATAATATTATAGATTATTTTTTATTTTTACATTATAATTTATTAATAAATTTATAATTTAATATAACTAATAATACTCAAATAATATATAAAAATATAATATAATATTACATTATTTGATCATATTACAATAATTAATATATATATGAAGTTAATTATTTTTAAATAATTTAGTATAACTAATAATAAATATTTAAATTTGAATAATAATAATAATAATTTAAAAATAATAATAATATGAATAATATATAATTTAAATTAATTTATAAAAAATTAATACAGTAAAGTGTAGTATCAAATATAATATTATTAAAAATTAATATAGTACAATATAGTATCAAATATTGTACAATATTATTATAATACAATATTAATACAACACAATATAATACAATGCACTTACATTAAAATAATATAATACAACATAATATAATACAATTTACCAAATATACTGTAACTTAACAATGGATAATACAATCCCATATTAACCAATCTTACGACTTTCTACAAAGAGGCTTTTATTATGTCTGAGGGTTTAACGGTGGTTGCTAAGGATAAGCAATCATAAAACTTCAAAATTCACTGGATATAGAGTGGAACATGAATTTATTCAAATACTCCAATCTTATATTTTTAATCCCACAACCAAGCATACTTTTGCTGTTTGGCACCCCTCATTAAATGGGTTGCATTACAACTTTTATTAATTAATTTTTTATGATCAATTAATTCCTTTTTAATTGATTAAATTGATAAAATGCAATAAATTTTAGTTGATTAAAATATATGTTCATTAAATTGGATATACGTTCTATGAATCATTAAACTATTAATTAATTAACAAATTAATTAATAGGTTTTATATGGTCTTATATTATTGATTCATAGAGATTTCATTGTTTGTTAGAGTTAGACTAGTAATTTTCAAGTTTAGGCCGCTTTTCCCTTACCCAAGTATAAGTGGAGTAGATAACCCTCGAATATTAGTGGTGGTTAAAATCAACAGTAGCCCATAAGATATTGACATAAGTTTCATTACAAGAATATTTATTTGTAAATATCGCCATTCTGCCTTATTTAATATAAACTATAGTTTGAGCTATAGTCTCATTTAATTAAAAAAAAAATTATTCTTTTAACAAATTTTTTTACCTCCATCCCAGTGCATAATTTACAGTTATATTTTAATTTTTTAATTCAAAAATATTTTTTAAGAAATTATAAGGGTTCAGAGTTATAGAGATAAAAATTATAGAAGAATGATCAAGTGTGCATCGTCTTGCACGTTATTGTGTGTGATAGGTCACATATCACTTGATTATGGTTGGACTATTAAATGCTAGCCAATTGTTTTACGCGATGTGGCACACCTGATTGAGTCTAAAAATTTATATAATATATAATAAAATAATTTAATTTTATGACTTAAAAGAAATATTCGGTTTAAGGATAAAGTTTTATAGTAACATGTTACAGATTTATATTTTACCAATTTTTTTTTTTTTTTGATATACTATATTTTACCAATTAAACATGAAAAATTCCGAAATAAATATTGAAAGGGGGTGTTGTAAGGAGTTTCGAGGGGTGTTAAAGGCTCTACCCTAAGTATTTATTTAATTGGGCTTATTGTAGCCCAAAAACGAGTGAACTCACCAAGAATTAGACCGAGTTACGGCCGAGCCAATACGCCGAACTTTTATTACTGCCAAAAGCTACGTCCAAAATCTGATTCGGAGAACTTTTACAGCAGAGCTCGCTCGGTCTCACTCTTTTGGTGTCTGATTCGATCAGAAAATCATGCAATCAATAGAAAATCTGGTGACCCAAATCCAAGGGCTATCAAGCAACGCATCGGATATCACAGCCCTTAAGGATTACTTGAAAGCAGCTGAAGATTTGCTCCGCTCTGAGTCGACTCGCTTGCTGTCGTTTCTCGACCAGCTCGACCCCTCCAAGCACTCTCTCGGTTACCTTTATTTCTTGTAATTACTTCTAATAATTCTAACATTAAATTTTAATTATTATGCTTGTGCATTGTGTTAGGATTTTATAATTCAGGGTTTGCTTTTATGTTATTGTTGGTTCTCAGAAAAAGAAAAAAAAAAGCATTTGTTTATTAGTTATTGTACTCGTAGATTATTTTATGATTTTTAACTATTGTATGACGTATGAAGGTTTGCTTTGTTTAATTGCTAGTTTAGATACATGAAGTCTTTTGGTTGCAGAGAAATCAAAGAGATGAGCATTTTTTTTAAAATTTTATTTTTAGGGTTTATAGGAGAAAAAGAAAATGTATATTTTTTCGGAATATTTACTTGTGTTTACCAGGTTTTTTATCAAAAATTTTGAGGAGAGGAATGTTGTTTTCTTAAAGAGTTTTGAGATTAATGTTATTTAGTGAAAGATTATTATTTCCTGACGGGTTTTGAGCATTGAAAGGAGTTAACTCTATTTGTTTGTGGGGACAGAGAGCCATGTATGCACTGTTCGATAACGAAAGAGCAAGCAAACACACTGGTTCCAATCATTGCTCAATTCATTACTTCTTGTTCTGCAGAGCAGATTCGTTATGTGCCAGAGAAGTGTATGGGTCTTTTAATTTGAATCGAGTTGTGCTTCACATTATTGTATCTTTGACTGTTAGTTGGCAATTGGCATTATTGAGATAGTTCTTTTGTTGTGCGCGTTTGTAGTCATCAATGTTTGTAAGAGGTATAAGGATCAAGTGTTGCTGCTTGAATCACCCATCAGAGGGGTGGGTCCAATGCTGACCGCTATCCGCAAGATTCAGTCCTCCACCGAGCATTTGACCACTTTGCATCCAGAGTTTCTTCAACTTTGTCTATTGGCTAAGTGCTATAAAGCTGGTCTTTCTGTTCTAGAGGATGACATTTATGAGATTAATCTGCCAAGGGACTTTTTTCTCTATTGTTATTATGGGTAGGTTGCTCTTGACGCTTGGTTTTTATTTTTGTTTCCTTGAACACTTTTGTACTTAAGTACTTACATTATGATGAGAGATGTATTTTCTGTGGGATTTGTCTTCTTTCATTGGACACTTTTCTTCCCTTAGCTTCCTTGTAGCCTTCTATGTTTTATTTGAGATTTCTTATTTTTTATGCCCATGCACTGCAAATCCTCATGTTTCCTTAGGCACTTTACTGCATGAAAGTGTTTAATTTAATCGAAATTTATACTGAATAACTGCATTTGTACTGATATCTTTTTACACAATCAATTTGTGCAATGGATAAGCCAAATGTTTGTAACTGGTCGCTGCTTTTACTTGGATTCTCCTCAGGCAGATGAAGCAATATTGGCTTGGCTGGTCTAAGCTACATGGAACATCTACTAGTGAAAGTAATTAACTTATGGAATAAATAATTGAGAATAAAACTGTCTGTCTTTTGTGATAACTCGATATTTCTGAAGCACTGAGGATATTGAGCATTTTTAGGTTCCTTTGGGCTTTGTCCTTTTTAGTTATCTAGATGGTTGTCTGACTCCAACTTACTGTAGAAAACATTTTATCGTGAGTTTAATGGCTGCAAATTATGGGCTTTTCACATATGATGTTGTAAGACAGACATCACTTGTTTTAGTCAGTGGTAATTGATAGTTATTTTTGGGTAAGCATCAGGCGGCCAGTTCATTATGTCGAATTTTGTATTGTCTTGATATTATGTAGATTTATTTAATTCAAAAGAATTATTTAATCAAATTTTAAAAGTTACTTCTGCCTTGAGGTTTGGATGTTTCTCTTGTTAAATCCTTTTTGGGTATGATTTCTGACCGTGTTTTGCATTGCATTTGACAGTGGGATGATATTCATCGGGCAAAAGTGCTTTCGGAAAGCTTTGGAGCTTCTACACAATGTGCGTCGCTTTGCTACATGCTGTTCGCACATAATTGCTCATCACTAAACATTGTTGGTGTGATAGAACAAATCCTAATTTCTTCAGTTGTCTTTCAGGTTGTGACTGCTCCTATGTCCTGTATCAATGCTATAGCTGTTGAAGCTTACAAAAAATATATATTAGTTTCCCTCATTCACCATGGACAGGTACACTATGCTCTTCTTTTACCTTTCTTCTGGACATTTTTATGAATTTGACTGGAGAAGGTTGTTAAAAAAAAATACTGGGAAAAAAAAAATTTGCAGTTTGGAACCTTATTTGCAGAACTGATCAGTGTTTATTGAAATGGACGTACTGATTTGATAAATATTAAAATTCTTGCAAAAGGTAGAACTAGTAAATAGGCAGCTTTTAAAATTAATTACACTCAGTTATTTTTAATTTTTCTGGAAAAGATCTAGACAAGTGTTAACTTGGATAAGTTCATCTTGCATTCTATTTCTAGTCACATCCTTTGAGATCCATCCACCTACATTTTTTGTAATTTTGGTGCCAGTTCTCTCCCACCCTCCCTAAGTACACTTCTTCAGCAGCTCAGAGGAATCTAAAGAATTTTAGTCAGGTAAAGCCTATATCTGTTAGCATTGTTATGAATGTTGCTACTCTTTGGTTTTCATGTTTTATCTTTTAGATCTTTTTGATGCATCAATTGATTAATTTTATGACGAAAACATGGATTACAATAATCCTAATCTGACGAGATCATTTTGCTATCTTTCAAATGGCATAGGATGCTTGCAATTTTTTAGTCCTCAGTTTCAATGTGTCTGCCTGACAATTACTGACTTGGTTACTGGTCGAATGACACCTTTAGCTATATAAATATTTTATTTTTTGTTATTAGATGTCCTGATGATAACTTTCATGATTCTTCATGCCATGACAGTGCTTTGAGAAAAATAAGGTGGAGTTATTGTTTTCCATGCTTTCCCTTTACAAAATGAGATCAACCATATATGCATGACATAGAATTATGACAGAGACATTATGGGCTGGTAATTATGCAGTCTTCTTTGAAATTTTGGTCTGTACAGCAAGGAAGTAATCATTTAGACTACGTTAATGATCTGGGCAGGCGATAAGTGATATGGGGCATGCTTTTCTGCCATTTTTGAAGACATGTATTTAATGGAATTTTTGTGAGTAAGGGACAAGAAAAGTCTGTTATATATGGAGTGGCAGGTGAGCCTGACTTTTGTGTGGGGATATCTTGTATCTGGCAAATAGGTTTCTTCTTTAATGTTTCTAAAATGAGATTGTCCTTTGTGAATTTTTTCATTGAATACGTTGAAGTTGAACCTGCTGTATTAAATTCATTAAACATCTCTTGTTCCGTAGAAGGCAAATGTTATAAGTGCAATTCTTTTGGTTTACAAACTTGGTGGAAAGAACGTACCTGCTGCAGTAAATTCATTAAACATTCCTTGATCTGCAGAAGGCAAATGTTATACATGCAATTCTTTTGGTTTTCAAACTTAGTGGAAAGAATGTATATAATTTATGTTTCTGCTATTATGCATGCTCTGGTTCCTTAAATTGCTACTTTTGTGCTTGAATAGCCCTACATGGAATTGGTCAATACCTACAACACTGGCAAAATTGCTGAGCTGGAGACATATGTTCAGACAAACAGGGAGAAATTTGAAAGTGTGAGTTATCTTTTATTTTAATTACTCTTTATTTTTTCTTTTTCTTTTTAATGCTTGCTCTCTTTGGCTTCCTTGGTTATCAGAGCCTTTGGGTTTTTTCCAGGACAACAACCTTGGGCTGGTGAAGCAGGTTGTGTCATCCATGTATAAGCGAAATATCCAGAGATTAACCCAGACATATTTAACTCTTTCCCTGCAAGATATAGCTAACACGGTGCAACTAAATAGCTCTAAGGAGGCAGAAATGCATGTGCTTCAAATGGTAACTTTTGAAGTGCATTTGTTGTATCACTGAGGTTGCATTCTTATATTTTATGGCTGTACTGTTAACAATTTTTTGTCAAGTTTCAGATACAAGACGGTGAGATCTTTGCAACAATTAACCAGAAGGATGGTATGGTGAGATTCCTGGAGGATCCTGAACAATATAAAACATGTGAGATGATTGAGCATATTGACTCATCAATTCAGAGGTATGGGTGTCATGGAGAATTTCAGTAGGAATTCTTTTGAAATTCAGTCATTTCACAGAAAGTTAGCTTCATCAAAAGAAACTCTGATTAGTAAGATAGTAACATATATTTATCTGATCAGTGATGTCTTTTTTCGACTTCTGCTATTTTAATCTTTCCATAGATGATCCTGCAAGAAGGATTATGAAACATTAAGTCAATGTCATTAGTGGAAATCAAGCATACTTCTTGCCAGTTACCTTACCTTTACTCGCGCACAAAATATGACGTGGCTACTGTGGCAATAATATTATTGTTTTATTTTCTCAGGATAATGTCACTGTCAAAGAAACTAACTGCAATGGATGAGCTTATATCATGTGATCCTTTATACCTTGGAAAGGTGAGAACATGATTTCCGTTCTGTAAAGATTTTGGCCCTGTATATTTAGGAATCAATGATCAGCTAACAAACTACTTTTGCACATTCAGGCTGGGAGAGAGCGACAGAGATTTGATTTTGATGATTTCGATAGTGTTCCTCAGAAGTTCAACACATGAGACAGGAAGTCCTGTAATCTGATCCGAGTAAAAGATGATGAGGATGATCCTAGATCTATTTTGTTGGTTTCACTGCCTTTTCTTTCTCCTCTCATCTACTTGTTTCAAGACATGCAAAATTTCTGCAATTTTGATCCCAACTGTGAGGTTAATATATGTGATGGAAAACCCTGTTCAGCCATGAACTAGTTATGATCTATGTTATTAGTGTTATGCTCTTCTTAATACTCTGTTAGATCGAACCGTCTGCCTTTTTTGTGCGTAATACTGGTCTCAATGAGACTCATTCATTAGAAGACGAGATGTGTATTTCTTGTTCAAATGACAACAGCAGCAGTTAGAGGCTTTAGAGCTTCTGAATGAATCATGTTTTCCGTTGGGGAGAAGAAATATATGATATTAGTTATGTGAATACACGGACATGTTGCTTAACACGTCTTGGTCTGATGCATATCTGTTCGATTACTGTTGTCATGACAAAGTAGTGATGCATGTCTTAACTGATGATTGCAGTGGGAGGCAATCACCTCGGATTCAGAACACCTCGTATTGGTTAGCTTTGAAAAGTTGAAATTACCTTGGGCTAACGTGGGAGGAAGCTCTGTGAATTTCACTTGATAAGAAATTCGTTACCCAAACAATTTGGGATGGTCGTTGGCGTGTAAACGGCATTTGCACTTCTATTATTATAGCCGGCAGAACTGTCTTGCAGCCATCAAAAAGTCTTGTAAAGCTTTGGATCAAAGATAACCCTGTCCGCAAAGATATCATGAAGCATAACCGTGTACGGCTGGCAAAACGGGTCAGCGGATCGTGTTCGCGATGTGTCAGTTTCATGTTATATTAAATTTAAGTTGATCCAAACACTATTTATATATATATATATGAATATATATAGACCACCTCTCTTTACTTTACGTTATCATTCATAAAAATTTTAACACGTTTACCATTTTTTTTTTTAAGTTTGTATCAACTAGTCATTTTTGCATTAACACCGTTAAATAATTTAAATAAAATGACAATTTTAATCCTAATAAATTAAAAGAAAATTTTTATTTTATAAAATCTTTGTAAATAAAAAATTATAATTATAAAATACTCCTAATTTAATAAAAAAAATAAATCCTAAAATTAGAATTTTTATTTTTTAATAAAATTATTTTAATAAAAAATTATAATTATAAAAATAATTACAAAATTTTAGAATTT
The DNA here is from genome assembly GCA_030449925.1 of Citropsis articulata. Lineage (NCBI taxonomy): Eukaryota > Viridiplantae > Streptophyta > Magnoliopsida > Sapindales > Rutaceae > Citropsis > Citropsis articulata. Next base: position 354,965 of record JASUUH010000110.1, on the reverse strand, counting down.
AATAAAAATCCTCTAAATTATTAAAATTTTAGGATTTATTTTTAATAAATAAATTCAGTTATTTTTATTAAAATATTAAAATATTATAATTTTTAATAAAAATAATTATTAAAATTTTGTAAAATCTAAATTTAATAAAAATCAGCTGAGTACTTGTATTTGAGATTTATTTTTTATTAAATTTAAGAGTATTTTTATAATTATAATTTTTTATTTTTTAAATCTTTTATAAAATAGAATGATCTTTTAATTTATTTATGGATAAAATTAGTATTTTGTTTAAATTATTTAACCAGATTAAAAAAGTAATTGATACAAATTTAAAAAAAGATGTAAATAACACGTTAAAATTTTAATTTGAACATAAGAAAAGAGAATATGCAGTGATAATTTTCCATATATATATATGTAAATAATATTATATATTGATATTATAAAATTTACATATCTTCTAATATTTGACACATTTATAGTATTGGAGTTCTAAATCTATCTAAAATTTTATAAATAAAATAATGTACATATGTTCATCCATCTAAGAAAAAAAAGAGGATTATGTTTAATATTCAAATTTTTATAATAAGAATCTACAAATTAATTTAAAATAGACAATATAATTGTGTCATTGATTGAACAAATACGTCAAGAAGTTTAATTCTAATCCAACAAGTGAAAAAAAGTGTACATCCAAACCCATTCCATTTAATAATCGTATTACATTTGATAACCCATACCTATTTTTATGATCCTATTGGACAATTGAATTGTGTCAAATTTTACTAACTGTATAACCATATACTATCCTTTCACATTTTTACCCATTGATCAGATTCAGAATTAGAAGGGCAAAGTAAAACAGTGTACTGAACCATGCTAATTGCTAGTTTCATATATCTAAAACAAAAGTTCTTTTACAATGAATCAAGTGCACAGGAGAATCAAATTTCCTAAGTGGAAGTAAGCCAAACCACAGAATCACTAATGACAACCGTGATTAGAAAGAATCTCGAAAAGACCAACAGAAAGATGAGCCGGTACAAAATGTACATGGAAGGGGCACAATTAGGAATCAAGAAACAGCCCCCTTCTAATAAAATTTTCAACTAGCTGATAAAAAGCAGAATACACAATGAATATATGCAAACACAATATTTTTTTTCCAATAAAAAGAAGATGTTAATTAATTAACCTTAGCGCTTCTATCTTTACATAGCATGTGCCATTCCTGGAGAACGGCTGCCTGAAGGGCTAGATGCTCAGCCTCCTCTGCTGTTAACTTTGACAGAGTCGAAGGTCCCTTGGCTTTACCATCTTCCTCACTGTCTTCCTTATTTTTCTTTTTATCCTCTTCTTCTTCCTCCTCATTCTCTTCTTCCTCATCAGTTTTTGGTGTCTTTTTTGGTTGGGCTGCCTTCAGTAACGCTATCCGTTCCATCGAGATCCTAAGCCTCTCAGCAGCAGCTGCCTTCACTTCGTCCTCTGGCATGTACTCCACACCCCCATCAGTAAGGTCATCCAACCAGCCTTGTAGGTCTGATCCGATCTCCTTAGTGATTGATGAATCAGAAGCTCGAACAACAAATTTGCACATCATAGTCGTCGTCTCGTCTCCGAGGTCAACATTTCTGCTTACTTCACTGGCTCCAAAAATCATCATTCCCACAAAGCCACCATACCAAGTTTTTGCAGCATAACAAAGCTGTTTCAAGTTGGCAAATTATACAGTAATTTAAGTAGGATATCTTTGAAAGGCTCTGGATTATACTCGAATGTGTGCTAGGGAAAAATACTGATAATAATAATAATACAGAGCAATAAACACATTTCATGAAAGCATAAACTATTTGACATTTGACTGTAACCCCAAATTAGTAACACTTAAAGCAACTTTACTCAGAGGGAACAATAAATATTAATTATTTAACAACTCTCTTCACTGTTTCAGATGCTTTAGGAGATTCAACAGAGAGAAAACTTAAGCCCAAATGAGATTCCAGATTCCCAAATAACAGGTTTTAACCAAAAAGCCTAAAATGATATTTATCACAGGCTTTCTATGGCAGTGCTTTCACACCATAAAGAACAACAGGAAAAGACTCAAAATATAGAAATCAAGGCATCCTACCTGAAACCCAGCCACTGCCTGGATAATGTGTGAACAAACTACGTGGAAGGGCTTGGAGGACAAGGATTTTAGCCCACCGAAAAAGGGAGACGTCCCATACTGCTGTGCAGCAGTAGCCTTGAAGCCACTTCCCTCGTAAATATAGGTACCCGTGTACTCTACTATAGCTGGTAAACTGGGCCATAGTCTGAAAAATTCAACTGGTGATATTTTATGCGGCAAAAGGAGTTCTGTCAATGGAATCTTGTACGGCTGACACCTCAAAATCACAGGTTCTCCCAGTTCTGGCCGTGCGCTTCTCTTTTGTCTCATAATTTGCGGATCCTCTTCAGCATAATCACCTTCATAATCTCCTATAGCACCACTTCCATGGAATGGGTAATATAAGACTTGAACCCAAAAGGCACACCTCTCGAAATGGGAAACACCCACTGTCACACTGCAGATTACCGGATCCTGTAAACATATCATGAAGTAAATAGAACATGAGATTTCATAGTGAAAGTCTGAGATTTCACAGAAAAAGAAAAAGAAAAACAAGCACATATCTACAGAGAAGAAAAAACCTGTGAAACAAGATTTCGCAGCTGCCGAACTGCTTGAGGAGACCCATTCATAAAATACAAAGCACCAGATAACCCAACCCGAATATCCACACGATTTAATTCAAGCTCAGTCAAATTTAAAACCTGAAACATAGGCAATTCAAAATGACAGTACTATCAACATGATATCAGGCCATCATCCACGACAGAGAATATCCTAATACTGGAAAAGACTATATTATAGGGGAAAAAAATATGGGGACAATCATATTGATTGGATTAAGATCCACTAGATCTAGAAGATTAAGCTAATATGAAGTGGTCCAACAAAAATATTTAAACTCAAAAACACTTAACTTGTGTGCATTCACAAAATCAATTAGCAAACCTAACACGTGGATGCAAACACATATCCTACTTGTGTCTTATATATATAATTCAATTAATTGACTAAGAGACTTGAATTCTGAACCTCTTAGTTAACCAAGGTCTATAGATAGCAATTGATAGTTGCATCATGCAACTATAGAAAGCCTTGGAACCAGACATTGCAATAATTGCCATTCCATAAAAGATGAAAAAAACATCTACTCCGGTAACTGAATGAAAAATGTTTATCCTACGAGGTTTATCAAGATATAAGAAACAGTTGGTCCAATTATTTTCCACAGTATGCGCCAAGAGAAATAAGTACAACATCTATTCAAAATTAGTTCACAGCCAGAGTTAAAAATAGATAACATCTACTTGAAAGTAGTTCATGGTTCCATAGTGCAAGTTAAGTGGCTTCTAGTTACTGTTCCACTTCTACTATTACAATCAGCCATCCATTTTTTATGACCCATTTTTTTACTCCTTCAATGGAAAAGGAGAAATACATTGCAGTTTATATTAATTTTAATGAAAATCTTCAATAAGGGACTTGTTTAGCATGTAAAGAGAAACTACAAGCGAAGATATTTATAAAGAACAAAACATACGAGTTAATAAATCTTAACCTTTAAATGCAGGGTGATCTTTCCATCACTTGAGTCTGCCAAATGATATGCTTCAACATAGCACGGGTCGCTACTACCAGTCAAAGTATATGCAGTTGGAGAAGCCTTCAGTGACGTAGCTTCAATTCCTTTTGTCAGCAAAAGAGTTAATTCACTGGGGTTCGGCCTCCAGAGCTCCAGAATTGCCTTGTGAACCAAGCCTTCCAGTTTTCTATCTTGAGCACCTGATGCTTCATAAAACTGAACAGTGAGTTTATGGTGGCTAAATGGGTAATCTCCTCTGGCTTCATTGACACAAGCCCACCTGAAAAAGGAACACAATGTAACTTTTTTTTTTTTTTTTTTTTTGAGCCAGGAACATGATGTAACTTAGTAAGTAATGCACATCAAAGATGCAGCATAACTGCAAAACTGCAGCAGCTAAGTTTAAAAGAGCATAATGAAATAACTACATCTGCCAACAAAAGCATCCTAAACAAGGAAAAACCTGTGCAAAAAAAAATAATGAAAATAAAACTTTTTATAAGCAAAAGTCATAATTCATGCAGGAAAGTAAGGGTAACAAAGGAAAACCATCAGAAATTATGCCATACTTGCATTAATTTGATACTTTTACTTCCATCATTACCAGATTCATGTGGAAAACAGAGCTAGAAACGCTCTTTTATGTGCTAATATATATTAATTACGTGGCCCATCATAAATTCAGAGTTCAACTCAGACAGACATGAAAAAGGGGCTGGTAACCATATTTATGGCTATGGACTGAGATGACAATCAGCAGACATTCCAGAATGGCAGGGATGAGAGATAAAAGAGATAATCCGTCAGTGCATGCTTCAATATCTAGAACAAGTAACATTATCAGCAAAAGTCAGCCATTATAAAATAACATCTGATGTTCTACTCACTTGTTTTCTGGGTGACTAGAAGCATATTTAATTCTCTGCAAAATCAAACGGCACTGATGTTTGTTGACAGAATCAGCCAAAGTACTGTTTCTGAACTCCTCTAGCTCTTTTGTTAGCAACTGCCCTGCCCGAGGGTTACGAGATCCCAACCTCTGAGCAGATATAAGAACTGCCTGAACATCTTGAAGCCTATTCGATGTATTTGCAGATGAATCTACATTGAAGAGGACTTTATGGATATTTGATATGATCATGTTCAAAGGATCCTCAGGGTCATCAGCAAGAAGTGGATCCAAACCTTCCAAATCTATGTGCTCCGCAATAGCCCAAATAAGGCGGGCCAACATTCTTGGGGTATTCACCTGTCAAATGCACAAATGTATATTATCAAAATGTAAATTAGCAGAAGATATTGATATTAATTTTACAAAAGGCAAAAACATAGTTGCAAAAGGAAAAAGTGGGTAAATTAGCAGAAAATATTGATATTAATTTTACAGAAAGCGAAAACATAGTTGTAAAAGGAAAAATTGGGTAAAGGAAGAAATAAACAAAAGAAATTATAAAATCCATTTCAAAAACCCCCCCCCCCCACAAAAAAAAAAGAAAAAAAATTGACGACAGCCTTTTCCCAAAATAACGGATCAAAAAATCCCAACATGTCAATCTGAAAATGAACAGATATACCATGGCTTGTTAGCATAGCACCAAATTTAATTATCACAAATCATGATTTAGTGTGCAATCAGCATAATGACCATATAGCCCTCTGAGTGACTCAATAAGAGCAGACATACCTCATGCAGATCTTTGACAAGTTGACGCTGCATATTTTGCAATCTAGTCTCATTTAAGATTTGATCCTGCGAAGCGCCATCTTTTACTCTTTTTACACCTCCTCTGGTATCATATATATGACACAGCCTCACAAGCAACTTCAAATAGCAATCAATTGCATAAGTACGACCATCACAATCCCATTTGACACAAGGTCTACAAACTTCCACAACCTCCAAAGCTGGTTCTGTCCAGTTTAGTGCACCATAACCAGTTCCATATGCTAAGGCTCCGATCACTCTGCTCTCCATTCCTGAGTTCTTTTGTTCTGGCAAAGGTAGAGACAACTGGAAGCAACTTTCTACCAGCGATGCCACTAATTCTTCCCTAAACAAGCTTTTACTCGTTACGCTATTAAGGTCATCTCTTATCCTTGGATCCTCAAAAAGAGAAGCAATATCAGTTCCCGGAAGAGGCTTCTGACCTCTTCGGACACTTTCCTTTGCAAAAAGGTCCACACAAAGAGCTGTCCGACAAATACAGGCTAATGCATGCATGCGGTCAGATTCTGCTCTCAAGTTTCTCACCATAAGAAGTAGCCTCCTAAACAATGAAACCTTCAAGCACAAATTTCACAATCAGATCATGCATACACCTATCCCTTAGTATATACATAATTGACTTTAGTTACTGCCAAGACCATCCACTTCTAACCACCCAACAACATCTTTTGTTTCTCATTCCTATAAAGTTACTAAAGAGCTGTCATTTCACACTGCAAAACCCACTAAAGAAAATTAAACTCAACATAACTTTGAAATGAATACATTAGAGCTACACACTCACCTCATCTAGTGAACATTCTTTAACAAATCAAAGTTGCCACAATTCATCAAAGAATAACTGTTGAATCTATCATATCCTATTCATTAGTTCCCTTACATGGAAATATAAATTGCAACAACAATCAAATATAAAAACGAAAGAAGTAAAAGAGAATATCAACCTGCAAATGAAGATCTAATAGATGTAAATTCGTAACAACAGCCCTAACAATACTCTCTCTGGCTGACGAGAACTCCTGACGATCCCAAAGTGTCAAAATTGCAATAATTGACTGCGAAGCCCACTCAGTCTTCCCTCCAGGCACATCAGCCAAATACAACATGTTAATACCCACTTCAAAAATCACCGCTGGATCCAACGACGACGCCAAGAATGGAACCAAATGTGTCACCACATCAGAAACCCCAACTAATTTCTCTGCATTAGAGTCTACTTGAGTTCCATTAACTCCATTGGAGTCCTTTGACAATCTTCTAATCACATCCACTCTCCCAGAAGCCACAGCTTTCACTGAGTAAACAATAGGAAACACTGTTGCCCTAAAACTCTCTATCGGTAACACTAACGAGCGTGCCATTAACGCGCTTCGTTTTTTCCACACGAAATTCACCATCGCGGAGACCCAATTGGATCGAATCGCAAGTGAGTTTTCACTATCCACAAGCTTGTCCCCAGCTAATCTACTCATTCTTTTCGATTCGAATTCTTGAAACAGTCTTCCGACGGATTCAAAAGCCACCTTCGAAACATTGTCGGATCTGTCGAGCATGTTTTGGCCGATACGCGTCCACCAAATTGACACCTTGTCTAGCAAGTTCACGTTGTTTTCACACAGCGTGACTAAATCATCACGTGCGAGAATACAACCTAGGGTTTCAGTGATGGAGTGGCGGAGGTTGTCAGATGGAGAGTCGAAGCAACCAGAGATCTCGGCGTTGGAATCAGAGATGAGTTTGGAAAGGGCGTAGGAAGGGGTGGCGGCAAGGATAGAGATCGCAGCGGCGGTGACGTCGGGGTCAGGGAAGTGGAGATCGGAGCGGATGCCGGAGCAGACGGAGTCCCAGAGATCGGCGGTCAAGCGAGAACAGCGAATAAGGTCGAAGGAGAGTTTTTTGCAGACCGCGGAAGCAGGAGCGGCGACGATTTCTTCGACCGCGGTTTTGGCGATAACGGAAATGTCGCGGCCGGCGGCGGATTGTTGGAGAGCCTGAAGGAGAGCGCTGGACTGGCGGAGAGCGTCGTTGGAGCGGAGGTCCGCTTGGATCTGAGCAACAAGGATATCCATTTCAGTGGGATTCAAGCTCGAGAAAAGAGCTAATCAAATAATAAAATGGTTTTGCTATAATTTGAACATGTACAAGTTCATATTTCCCTTTGGTGCTAATACACACAAATCTTCACAACAATTCGAGCCTCCTGCTAGCCTTGTAGAAATGTGTTTGTTTTCACCCTTTTTTTTTTTTTTTTTTGTTCTAATTTAAAAGATTCTCCGACTATCGGCATTGGGCCTCCACTGGTTGAGATGTCCATCTGCCCGTGCCGCTTATCCAAACTCCACAAAGGGGCTCAGATTGTCGCCGCGCCCATTCAAACGCGCATTTAATTTCAAGGTCATGGTCAACCCAGTAAACCGCCACGCCGCTTAATTACTGCTTTCCGACTTGCAAGGCCAGGTCAAAGAATGCGCCATGCGCCCACACGTGTTTCGTCATTTTATTCAAAGCTACCACTCGTCCATTATGTCTACTTATTGCGTACCCACACATACCGTTACATACACGTGTTAAAATAGCTTCACTATACTTTTTTTTATTCTTTTAAGAACACATGCTAGTTGTTGCCTTATTTTTTTTAAGTTTATGTATTTTTTTTGGATCCATGTACCTTTATTTAAATTTAATAGAATAAAAAATTTAAAACTTAAGTCCATATTTAATGATAATAAATGAATAATAATAAGAGAATGTAATATTAGTTGTTAAATTTGACTCTATAGTATTAGAATTCTTTTTTAGTACTTAAAAACAACAATAGTAATAATTATTTTTAAGGGTTAACTTAATTGTTAACTTGGAATTACGTAGAGTTATATATCATAGTTTATAATAATATTAATACATATTTATAAAATCATGATATTTATAATTTTATTTATTAAAATCATTATATTAATTATTTATTTAATAAATTATAAACATAAATCAATTATAATTTTTTTAAAACTAAGAATTAAATAAATTTAAAAAACTTAAGCCAATAAAATATATTAAAAGATTCAATTTCAAGTTATTTATAAAATCATAAAATTTTAATTTTACTTTCATTAAAACGAACGGCGACGCGCTGCAGGCTGCATTAGTTCCTCATCTCTAATCGCATCAGCATGAAGTTGACCAGCGGCTTGTACCTGTTCACGACGCAAGACGCCGGTCACGCGGCCAGATCAGACAGACGTGTCAACAAGTACATCGTCAAATTTAATAAACCGCGGCCATCAACCTGTCGCCTGACACTTAAATTCAAATTAGAAATAATACCACCCTACATTCGTTTAACCGGATAGAGACCACAGAGAGATATTAATTCTTCTATAAATTTCTTATAACACCCATTTTGAATTTTATTTTCTAAAATACTAGCAATTTAATTAAAGAAAGAATCATAAATTATAACCTTACCACTCGCAATAGTGAGGATTTTGTTAAATATGGGCTTCGATTTGGTGAATGATGGGCGAATCCCTATTTTTGTCATCACATCTCCTAAAATTTTAAACTAAGAGTCTGTTGTGCTAGAACTTTGTATAGAGCGAGTGACTCTATTCTTGATAATCAAGGATAGGTGTTACCAATAATGATGTCAGTGCAACAGTATTACTCTCTAATCCACTACAACAATGATTTTAATGACGATAACGACATTGCACTTGCTAATGTTAAAGAAGAGGTGTTACCAATGGTAATGTTATTACAGTAATGTTACTATATAATTCAATACAATGACGATTCCATTGATCACACCGATAATACACCAATAGATAGTGCTTTTGTGGAATTATACCATAGTTCTATTGTTGACAGTGATGACAATCTTTTTTGTAGTCTAATTGATGATGGAAATGGCAGTCTTTTTTATTCTCTTATTAATATTGGGGATAATGGTCATTTTGGTAGTCTTATTAATGATTGAGATGGTGTCCATGATAAGGGTATAATCAGTGATACAAAAGATTTGCCTTACTTTCAAACAACCATGAACCACGATGAAGTCGGCATGTTACTTTAAGACCACATTCCAACAAGCTAGCAGTTGACCCCCTTGTAAGTATTGGTCTAGTTTTATCTTCATACTCGTTGCTTCACAGTTGATTAGACATTATGGTTTTGGGGTAAATTGTTTAATGGCAAGTATAATTCAATATTATAATTGTACAAAGTTTTGTTGAGAGATAAATATGATTTTATAGTTGCAAAGTCCACAACAACACATTTCAAGGCCCTTTGTGCTTCAAAATCATGTAGATTGCATATTTGAGCAACAAAAGCTTCAAATAAGGAGAATGTATCTTAGGTAGTGATGAGATGTAATAGGATACATACTTATTATAATGAGGTGTTGCCTAATGGTCTTTGTTAGGCAAGAATTAGGTTGTCGATCATCTTATCATTGAAAAATCTAACGTCTTTTAGCTTTTGAGGAAAGATAACTTCAAGTTGCTTGATGCGTAAATTAGCAAGTGTACTAGTTGTCACAAATACTACAAAGAGTAGAGTATCGTCCCACATAAATTGTATATCCTATTAGCTATCAAAATTATTCTAACTCTAATTTATTTGAACAATCGAATAGGTGGATTTAGATTAAAAATTAATATAAAATAAAATAACTAAAAATTAAATAAAGATGCAGACAGTAATAAAAATCAGCAAGAGATTAAGATATTATGAGATCTGATTTCACCATAACCAATTCAATTCAATCCTCCGCCTATGCTATTAAATTTTATTACCCATGTTGATAGTAGATTTTCCTAATCTATTCAATATCTTCTCTCGAGTAATATCAAAAATACCTCCACATATTAACCCACCATATCTTTGTGTGAATTTAAATATGTAAAGATTCATTAAACTCAATGGAAATTCTTAGTAAAATTATATGAATCACATTGACATATCTCTGTCTTTCGTTCAATTCATGACATTCCTTACACATAGCAAAGACACATAAATCTCCTCTCGATCTCATTATGTATTCTCAAATCATTCAAATATTAACCAGATATTTAAAAGCATTAAGCACAATAATAAACACTCAATCATGAAATAAGAAAGTAAAAGTAATATAAATTTATGAAATTAAATTTTTATAATTAGGCTATATTATAACCCTAGTAAAATAAATTAGGTCATAAGAATATTAAGAGAATCCATAATTATTGTCAGGAATATCCAAGCAATATAATAGAGAAGAAAGAAAGAAAAACTCAAGAATTAAACGTGGCCTCCCTCTGAATCTTGTACGACTGCTTTGGCTTCTCTTTTTTATTTTTTTATTTTTTTATTTTCTTTTGTGCGGCTGCTTCTGTCAATTCCCTTTTTCTCTCGGCTCTCAATTAGTGTGGCTCCCGTCTTAGTTTTGTTTCTCCTTTATATATTATTGCTCAGCCTCCGAATCAAAAGCATTTAAAACAAAACAAGCCTAGTCGACTTTTAAGCCCATGCACGTGACTTGTACAATTAATAAGCCAATAACTGTATGAAATTATTTAATCTAAGAATTCTTCTTTTAAGCATTATTCTTTCCTCTTTTCTTTCACAATCAGCAATTATTTTCGTTAAGCTCCAATTTGTTTTTTCTTTTTACTTGTTTTCATTTGAATGTTCCCATTATTCCTACAAAGACAAATATAAAAATTAAGATAAAAATTAATATAATAAAATATAATTTAACATAAAATTAAGTTAGGAAAACATTAAAATAATATAGAACTTATTAGCACATCATCGCTTAAATAAATCCTTGTATATTTTGACATTGCAAACTTCTGCCATTGAGTATTAAATCGGCTCCTTCTTATGACAAATATCTGCTTAAGTTAGTACCTAATGATTGTCTTATAGGTTCAATGGAATAAACGCCTATATATAGAAAAAAAAATGAAATTATCATCTTCATTATCTCAAAAATCATTAAAATATAAAAGAAATTACATTGTATTGTGCAGTAACACACACCACATCTGATACAAATGAGAAAATGAAGCATAAAGTAGTATGAACCACGAACCAGGAACTGCGAACTGTGAACCAGAATCAGAACTGCGAACTGGAATCCTTAATCAGAACCAAGAACCCGGAACCAGGAACCAGGACCAGGAAAAGTCAAAGGAAACCAAGAAAAGGAAACAGCACAAGGAAGCACAATGCAATAAAATTATAATCAATCTAGAAGTTTCGGAACCTACTTCGAGAAGAAGACAAAAATAGACTTCAAATAAAATTCTAATTAAGTAGGGGAAGTCGAGACAAATTAGGAATTAGTAAAGACTTAGGATACTGAAAATTTGTAAATAAATATAGAGCTCCAGAAGTAAAAGGGGGGGTGAAGAAAAATTTAGCAAGAGAGTAGTAAGAGAGAAAAGTTCTGTAATCATTATTTTATAGTGAATTTTCTCTTTTGACTCCCGTGGACGTAGCGTTACCGAACCACGAAATCTTTGCTTTTTATATCTCCCTTTATTCAATTCTTCTATTGACTAAAAATTATCACAGATTGCGCCATCCGGGGGACGATATAATTAATTGCAAACAAAAATCGTTAAACTCAACATCATGAGCCAAGCCACCATATCGTGAATCTCACCGCGGTCCCTCATTTCAAGAAGGCCAGAGCAACGCAGTCTGCTCCCCGCCACTCGCATAACAAGTAGCTGACTTGACACAAAACATGAATTTGGTACTCCAATACATAGAAGGTCAAAAGAATCAAGGGTCAGCCCTGCCAATGGAGGACCAACAGCAGCATCATCAACATCATAGTCAGTATGATCATGAAAAAGAAAGATCTCAAGATGGCTCACCAGTCAAGAGCCATGCTAGTCATGCTAATTTTGAAAAACTCAATCTGCGGCAAAGATTGAACTCTAGAGACCTGCGGGAGAGATTAAATGAAAGATGCCAGTCCAAAATTCAATCCAAAAAGTACGAACTTGTCAATCTAAGGTCCGACTCAATGGGTTGCAGAATCAGTGCAAAAGCTCAAGAAGAGAATAGATGATATTGAGAAAACTCCGGTTGGACCATACATGGAGGAAATAGAATCTCCTTTCACTAGGGACATATTGGATGCGCTCCTCCCCCCAAAATTCAAGATGTCCCAGATGAAATTATATGGAGGAGAGGTAGATCCTGCAGAACATCTAGAAACTTACAGATCCTGGATGGAGCTGCAAGGAGCGTCTGGAGTAACCATGTGTAGAGCTTTCTAGCTGACACTTACGGGAGCAGCGCGAAGATGGTACAGAAAGCTAAGACCAGGATCGATTTCTTCATTTGCTCAACTAAGTCAAATATTTTTCAGTCAATTTGTTGGGGCCAGAGACCATCAGCTTCCACTGACTCATCTTTTGTCGGTTAAACAAAGGAAGGATGAGTTACTGAAAGATTATATTGCCCGCTTTAACAAAGAGGCTATAAGGGTAGAAAGCTATAGTGATGCAGTGGCCTTGACCGCCATCATGGCAGGATTACAACCAGGAAAATTTCAATACTTGCTTGCAAAAAATCCACCAAGAACTTTTACAGAGCTGTTGTCAAGAGCCCAAAAGTATTCAAATGTGGATGAGTTAACTAATGCAAAAAATGGGGCTGATTCAGACTCACAGAGAGTGGGAGAAAAGAGGAAAAGGAAGGAGGAACAAATTGAGAACAAAGAAAAAGTGGGCAGGCCAGAAAATAAAGGACCAAGAATTCCGCAGAGCAGATTTTCAGGCTACACACCACTTGCTCTACCCAGAGAGCAAGTATTGATGCAAATTAGAAACCTAGATTTACTGCGAAAGCCCAAAGATATCAAGACAGCGCCCAATCGAAGGGATAGAAGTAAGTATTACCGATGCCACCGAGATCATGGCCACAACACAGAAGATTGTTTCGATCTAAAAGAAGAAATAGAATCCTTGATCCAAAGAGGATATCTTAAAGAATTTGTGAGGAGAGATAGTGGAAGAACAGATGAGCGATCTCATGCTCCACAAAGAATAGCATCATCTGTGCGAGAAGGTCAAGATATTGCCGGTGGCACACCCATAAGGACCATATTGGTGGACCCATAGGTGGAGGAGATTCTAATAGGGCGCGAAAAGCTCACACTTGAGAGGCTGGAAACACACCAGGAGTTTTTCTTATAGATGTAGCCAGCAGACCTCAAAAGGAAGCCAAAATAAGACATAATACTATCACATTTACAAGCGAAGAAGCAAGAGGAATACATCAGCCCCATGATGATGCACTGGTCATTTCCATAATCCTAGCAAAAAGAAAAGTCTATAGAGTTTTGATAGACAATGGAAGTTCCGCAGATATCCTGTATGCAGCAGCATTTGACAAAATGGAGATCGGAAGGGAGAAATTAAAACCAATACGCACACCCTTAATTGGTTTTGGAGGAGAATGTTTGATTCCTTTAGGTGGTATAGAGTTACCAGTGACAATAGGGGAACCATCCTATCAAGTTACTAAAATGATAAATTTTTTAGTAGTAGAATATCCATCGGTTTACAATGTCATTTTGGGGAGACCTGCTTTAAACATGTTCCAAGCAGTAACTTCAACTTACCATCTAATGATAACGTTTCCAGCAGAAGGAGGAGTTGGAGTCTTAAGAGCTGATCAAGATGAGTCTAGAAGATGCTGCGCTACAACTTTAAAAGGCAAAGTAGACAAGCATGAAAGCCTGCAGATTATGCTTGACCCAAGGGAGGAAAAAAGAGAGCAAAGGGGTTCTCCAGTAGAAGAATTAAACACAGTTCAGTTGCAACAAGGAGATGAAAGTAAGTACACACGAGTTGGCCGGTCATTGACTCAGAAGCTACGTGCACGAATTGAAAATTTTCTTAAAGCAAATTCTAATGTATTCGCATGGTCCCATGAAGACATGCCTGGAATAGATCCTGAAATAATAACCCATCGATTGAATGTTAATCATGGTTTCAAACCAGTACGACAAAAAAGGAGGCCCTTTAATTCAGAGAGGTATGAAGCAATTGCTGAGGAAGTTGATAAGCTGCTAAAAGTGGGATTTGTTAGAGAAGTGCATTACCCCACCTGGCTAGCTAATGTAGTGATGGTTAAAAACCCAAACGGAAAGTGGAGAATTTGCATAGACTTTACCGACTTGAACAAAGCATGCCCCAAGGACAATTTCCCTTTACCTAGAATTGACCAGCTAGTTGATGCAATCGCTGGGCACGAATTACTGACATTTATGGATGCATACTTAGGTTACAATCAAATTCAAATGCATCCTTCAGATAGGGAGAAAACAACATTCATCACAAATAAAGGCTTATATTGCTATAATGTAATGCTTTTTGGTTTGAAAAATGCTGGAGCAACTTATCAAAGGTTGGTTAATAAGATATTTGCTGGACAGATTGGAAGGAATATGGAAGTTTATGTAGATGACATGCTTGTTAAAAGCAAGAAAATAGGAGATCATGTTACGGACCTCGAAGAAGCCTTCAAAATTTTGAAACATTTCAACATGAAGCTTAATCCAAGTAAATGTGCTTTTGGAGTTTCCTTTGGAAAATTCTTAGGATTTATGGTCAGCCAACGAGGAATAGAAGCTAATCCAGAAAAAATTCAGGCTCTCTTAGATATGAAGTCACCAAAGACGGTAAAGGAGGTCCAAAGATTGACAGGGAGAGTTGCTGCCTTAAGCTGCTTTATTTCACGAGCAACAGATAAATGCTTGCCATTCTTTAAAACACTCCGTGGAGGAAAAAATCTAGTATGGACAGACGAATGCGAAAAAGCATTCCAGGAATTGAAAAAGTACATGGGTAGCCCACCAATTCTTTCCAAACCAATACCAGGGGAAAGCTTGTATATTTACTTAGCCGTGTCAGATTTAGCGATGAGCTCAGTATTAATAAGAAAGGAGGATAGAGTGCAAAAGCCTATCTACTATATGAGCTATGCATTATTATATGCTGAAAGAAGATATCCGATGATAGAAAAAATAGCCCTGGCATTGGTGACTTCTGCTAGGAAATTAAGGCCTTATTTTTAAGCCCACACAATAGTAGTGCTGACAAATCAACCCCTCAGACATGTCGTGCAAAAACCAGAAGCGTCCGGAAGATTAGATCATGGGCAGTAGAATTGGGAGAGCACAATATTCAGTATCAACCCAGAACAGCAATCAAAGGACAAGCTGCTGCAGATTTTGTAGTAGAATTTACCAGTAGTCAACTTAGGAAAGAAAAGATCAATTCTGGAGCTTTGTCGATCTGGAAACTGTATGTGGACGGTTCATCAAATCGACAAGGAACTGGAGCTGGACTAATTTTGGTGACTCCAGAAAATACTGAACTAAATGCTGCCCTTCGATTTGGATTCCAAGCCTCCAACAACGGTTGAATACAAGCTCGTTGGACCTGTGGGCAAAAGAAATGGGGCGTAACATCGAAAATATATAGTGATTCACAATTGATTGTGAACCAGGTTAAGTCAGAATACCAGGCGAAAGAAGACAAAATGATGGAATATCTTGGGAGAGTTAAAGATCTGCTCCAAGGTTTTGTGGAATACACTATAACACAAATTTCAAGAGAAGAAAACACTAAAGCAGATGCTCTTGCCAAATTAGCTTCAGCTACTGACACAAGCCTGACTAGACTTATTCTTATAGAATTTTTACCTGGCCCAAGCATTAATGAGAAGGAGAGTAATAAAGTCAATCTCGTCTTTACAAATGGGAGTTGGATGGACCCCATCATCGATTATCTAAAATATAAAAGGTTACTAGACAATAAGCAAGAGGCAGGGAGGATAAGATTGAGGTCAGCAGGATATACGATTCTAGAGGATGTGTTATACAAAAGGGGATACTCACTACCCTACCTTCGATGCCTGGCTTATGAAGAAGCAAATTATGTGATGAGAGAAATCCATGAGGGAATCTGCGGTAATCATTCTGGAGCCAGGTCCTTAACTCTAAAAGCAGTTCACCAAGGATACTTTTGGCCTACGATGAAAGAAGATGCATACAAATTTGTCCAACAGTGTGACAAATGTCAAAGATATTCTAATATCCCTCGCTAGCCTCCAGAACAACTCACTCTAGTCACCAGTCCTTGGCCGTTCGCACAGTGGGGTATAGACATCATAGGTCCAATGCCAACAAGCAAAGGACAAACCAAATTTGCTGTGGTGGCGGTGGATTATTTTACTAAATGGGCTGAAGCAGAACCCTTGGCACAAATTACAGAACAAAAGACAATAACTTTCGTATGGAAATTCATTATATGCAGGTTCAGAATCCCTCAAGCTATCGTTACAGACAATGGAAAGCAATTTGACAATCCTCGCTTTAAGGGATTATGCGAGAGTCTTGGAATCAAGAATTTCTTTTCCTCACCAACCCATCCTCAAGCTAACGGGCAAGTGGAGGCCATTAATAAGATAATCAAACATCACTTAAAGACCAAGTTAGAAAAGCACAAGGGAGCTTGGGCAGATCAGCTCACATTCGTATTATGGTCTTATAGGACGACACATACTACAACAACTGGAGAGACACCATATTCCTTAGTGTTTGGTACGGAAGCAGTGGTTCCAGTTGAAATAGGGATGCCATCATATAGAGTGCAACATTTTCAGCCAGAGCAAAATGAAGAAGAACTAAAACTTAATCTTGACTTCAAGAGAAAAGAACATGCCCGACTAAGAGTCAGATAAGCAAAAGGCATATTTTAATTCAAAAGTAAAATCAAGGAGCTTTTGGAGATTTGGTCTGAAAAGTATTTCGTAACACCAGAGCGTAATGTTGGAGTTTTAGCCAAATTGGAAAGCGTGCAGACAAAGTGAAATAGTTCCCCCTGGAACCTACAGGATAAACGATATGAGCGGAGCGGTGCTCCCGCGCCCTTGGAATGCCGAGCATCTGAGGATCTACTATCAATAGAAAGTTTATTAATTTTTCAGTAGCAATAACAAAGCTTTCAGCTATGATGAAATTTGGTTGTTAGCAAAGGATCGTTCGTGGTCAAACTTATAGCTATCTATTAATAAAGGCGTTTTCTTTCACAATTTACGCTATTTTTCTTTTTAGTTTCATGTTCTAACCAGAAAGAAACAAGAAAAGCTAAAAGAAAATTTCAAGTAATTTCTCAGAAAATTTAGAAGAAAGAAGAAAAGCTAGGGCATGAAAAGTTGAAGTATACCAAAAGTAAAAGCACATTGGTGCAAGAAACAAGCAAAAGAAAGAAGAAAAACTAAAAGAAGAAAAGCTAAGGCATGAAAAGTTGAAGCATGCCAAAAGTTAAAGCACGTTGGTGCAAGAAACAAGCAAACGAAGAAAAAAAAAAGTTAAGGCATTGAAGCATGTAAGAAATTAAAGCACGTTGGTGTAAGAAGTAAATAAAAGAAAAGATAAAGCAGCAAAAGTCAAAAAGGAAGAGTTGGAGCATGAAGAATTGAAGCATGCAGTCAGAGTAATTATTAAAGCACTGGTGCAAGAAACAAGCAAGCAAAAACAAAGCAAAGAAAATTTAAAAGGCCTGGTGCAGAAAAGTCAAGCAAATCTCACGATCTCAAGGGACGTGTTGAACAAATCCTTGGCCCCGAAAAAAAAGGCTTGGTACATAAAAAAAAATCATAAAGTTTATTACAAGAGAAGTGGGAAACAAAAGTAGCATATAATCCCACGAGCTTATGCAGAAAACAAAAATATATAAAATAAAGGGGGGGGCCATCATGCTGCGATCAGTCTTCGTCTTCATCATCTTCTAGGAAGCTATAGTCAAGATGAGGATAATGATTTTCCATCAATGCTTTCACCTTGGCAGCACCCCTCCAAAATTCTTCATCAACAATGTGGGCAAATTCAGCAGAAGTCTTATACTCCTCCACAGCCGAAGTTTTGGCCGTAGACATTTGAAAGTTTAGTTGATTGAGGGAGTTGGACAAATCTTGAATCTCAGATTGGGACTGAGCCCTTAGGTTATCATATTCAGGTTTCAAGTTATCATAATCTGCCTTTAGCTTCACCACACGAACCTTTTCTTCAGCCAAGTTTCCCTCTAGCTTAGTAATTCGCCTCTCAGAAGCTTGCCCAGATTCAATCAGAGTATTCCTCTCCAACATTAAATTTCTAATTCTTTTTCGGGATACTTGGATGGCACATGAAAGCTGCAGTAAAATAAATGAAAATTTTAATAGAAGGACATCTTCTTGAAAAGCCAGGAGTAAGAAAGGCTAAATTACCTGACAAATATTATTTAACATGATGTCAGTCGGGTCACAATTTTCAATATGCCTCACGTCATTAGAAGAGACATATTGGGGATAAAGTTGGTTAAAAGAATTAAGATAAGTCTGAGCAGAGTCCTCCTAAGCAAAGCTGGGTAAGCCCTCCACCGGAAGCAAGGTTCCTTGGCTAGAATTTGACAGGAAAGGAGCAGAAGCAGATATGTTGGCAGTAGCAGAAGAATTGACAGATGGTGGGTACATAGCCATGTTAACAGTCGGCAAAGTCGGCAAGGTCTCTTACTGAGAATGATTGGGAATAGCAGACTGGGAAGATGATCCTTCGACATGAAAGGTAGGCATGTCTCATAGTTTCCTACTAATCTTAGAGGGAGGAAACTTTTCAATCTTCTTCTTTTTACGGGCATCATTTCCTGAAAACATGGCTAGAAAAAAAAAATTTTACATGTTTCCGCAAGATAAAAAAAAAAAAAAAAGAAGGAAAGGAACAAAAACTCACCTCTAGCTGAATCCACAAGATGTGCAGGGGAGATAAAACCAAAAATAGATAAAAAAAACCCGGTTGGGAAAGATAAGTCAAAGATCGATGCTCTGACGGAGTATTGAGGACATTCAGTAACAACTCTTTTTCGTTATTAGAAATAGAATGAGGTGTATTTCAAGTAGCAAAAAAAAAAAAAGTTAGTGACACCGCACAAAAATGTCAAAATGGTACCTAGACAGTTACCTGGGGTACAAAAATGAGTTTGAACCCAGCATTCAGGGTTTATATCACTAAATTCCCCAAACTCCCAGTCTCCACCAGTAAAAAACCATGAGTCTTTCCAAGACCCTCCAGAAGATTTCTTTTGAACAATTAAAGGAGGAAGCCTAGGTCAGGTACGCACGTAGTACCAACCCTTAATAGGGGACCCTCGATTAGGATTGGGGATGGCCATGAGTTGATAAAAAAATTGAAATTATTGGAAAGTGGGGCCAAGGAGGTCTTTTTGTTTCCAAAGGATATACATGCCTATCATAGCAAGCCATATAAGTGGGCTTAATTGAGCAAGAGCACAATTGAGGTTGCTAAGCATGTACCTAAGTAGAGAGAAGGAAGAACTATTGTAAACACTCACAAAAAAAAAGTAGATGAATCTTAAAAATATATATATATTAGGTGTTGAACGAAGAGAGAAGACTAATTGATGGGTAGAAGAGGGGATAGCCAAGCATATAAATAAGCAAAAAGTAGCTCTTTTGAGCTTCGAATACTAAAGCTCTAAAAAGCTAGGGGGCAGCTGATACGAATGAGAAAATGAAGCATAAAGTAGTATGAACCAGGAACCAGGAATCCCGGAATCAGAACCAGGAACTCGGAACCAGGAACTAGGAACCAGGAACCATGAACTAGGAACCAGGAACCATGAACCAGGAACCTGGAACCAGGAACTATGAACCATGAAAAGTCAAAGGAAACCAAGAAAAGGAAACGGCGCAAGGAAGCACAATGCAATAAAATTATAATCAATCTAGAAGTTTCGGAACCTACTTCGAGAAGAAGACAAAAATAGACTTCAAATAAAATTCTAATTAAGTAGGGGAAGTCGAGACAAATTAGGAATTAGTAAAGACTTAGGATACTGAAAATTTGTATATAAATATAGAGCTCCAGAAGTAAAAATGGGGGTGAAGAAAAATTTAGCAAGAGAGTAGTAAGAGAGAAAAGTTTTGTAATCATTATTTTATAGTGAATTTTCTCTTTTAACTCCCGTGGACGTAGGCCAAGCGCTGAACCACGTAAATCTTTGGTGTTTTCTTGGCTCTTTATATCTCCCCTTTATTCAATTCTTCGGTTGACCAAAAATTAGCGTCAACAACATCAACTTCCACAAATAGTTTGATTATGTGTCTTACCGCCCATGAATGTAGCTATTAATCTTATTATACTTAAATGAATTAAGATTAGGTTTATATCTATTCCACGGATTCCTAAAGAATATCCCAATCAACATATTACAAAAAAATAAATGTTACGTTTATTATAAAAAGTTAATTTAGCGGTTATAAGTTTCTATAAGTTATTTCCTAAAAACCTAAAAAAAGACATCTATATGTATATCATGTTGATATAAGCCATTAGGATACTATCTTTACTTCACACTTATCAAGTGAAAGTACTCTTGGATATATGTTGCCAATTAGAAATCCTTATCCTATTTAAATTAATTTTTCTATTGTCTAAAATTTTATTGTTCTTTTTTTACTAGTTTAGGAAATTGTTTTCCTTTTTCTCCATGGTTTAGGATAATTATTATTAGTATAAATAGTCCTCTCTTGTAGCCTTTAAAGGCTAATTTTAGTTTAATAATATTTTCAATTATCAAGATCTACGTGAGTTTTTGAGTTTAGTTCTCAGTATTTGGTGAAATCAAAGAGCCTTAAATATCTAAATTCATGGTATAATTTCGAATAAATATAAATTTAGATATTTTTTTATTCTGGTATTCTCAAAAATCAAATAAATATTTGAACATTAAACTTCCATTGTATTAGTTTGGTATCAAAGCTGAAAGCTTGATTCTTAACTATCTTAACTATCTATAACACATACTAATTTCTCTTGTTTTTCCTAAACCTGTTTATCTTTATTAAAAAAAAAAAGGAACCACCACTTGGTACCACACTAGCCACTGCCTATAGTTACGAACGAAGATTTTGTCCCTGATCTATCTATACCCACAACTATCGAAATCAAAAGAGTCATCAACCATACCTCATCCATCAAACTCTCATTTTCACCACTTTAGTCACTCAAAAACAACGAAAACAATCTTGATAGCCACTGTCCTTGTTCATTACTTTCTGCCATGAGTTGGCTAGCACTGCCACATCAATCAACTTCTTTTCATCAACATAACCTTCAGAGTCATTTATCACCACCGATCGACTCGCTGATTGCTGGATATCTAAACCAACATAAAACTGGTGCCGTTATCTCTAATTTCCGGCTAAAAAACCACTTTTCGGACAAACCATAATCACCATTATACTCATCAATCCCAAATGTTTTATATCCTTCCAACCACAACCACTAGTAACTTAAATTTCTACTTAATTATCATTTTACCCTAAATTTTACTCAATTTTTAGTTTAACCCTTGCCATTTTAAAACCCAACTACTCTCACAAGTTTCAAGTTAACCTTACGCTATTGAGAAAATTCCTCCAAGAAAAGCCTAAGGCCATTATGCTCTTTTTGCAGCAACTTACAACCAAGATGATGTTCATGGGGACAAAAATATGGCTAGTATATCAACTAGGACTAAAATGTTAACTGCACGAATAGCACAGTTACTCATTGAACGTCATGTTACACCAGAATGCAAAGACAAATCAAATGAAAACTTCGTTAACCCATTTTTTGGATGTTGACAAGAATTGAGTCTACTAATGATAAAAGATGGGAATCTGAGTTGAGAATTGACATTCTTAATTCCAAGAATTGAGTCTACTAATGATATAAAGAAGTTCCTAATAATAAAATAATCTCTTTTTTGGCAACTTGATTTTGCGGAAGGGCTATAGCTTGGTAGTAACAAACGAAATTCACACGTATCAAGTAAGGCAAATGGAAGATTGACTCTTAGGAAAAGTTGAAAAAGCACTTGCATGGTGCATTCCTACCTCACAGTTATGGTAAATTGGTATATCAATAGTTACAAAAGTTTGAGGTAAGGTAATCAATTAGTATGATTACAAGACATAATTGCATTCGTTGATAGCACGCAATTAGTTAATAGAGACAGAAGAACAACATGTTTTCTACTATATTGGGGACCTGTGATTATAGTTTCAAGACCAGTTGAATTTACTTGATCTATATTTTATGTTAGAAGCACGCCAACAAGTTTTACAATTGGAAAAACAATTTAGTCGGCATACTAGTAACTCAAACTTTTGGGGTTCTTGAAGTGTTGTTCGCAATAATTCAAATTGGACTTCTTAATTTCGTAATTTCACCCTTTCAAATCCTCTTAATAAAACTAATAAATATAGTGAAAGTGGTCAAAGTAGTAGAACCCAATACTTGGGCTTGGATATATGTTGATTTAATTATGGAGAAAATGGTCATTTAATTACAAAGTTTAAAAAAGAAGGAACGTATAGTAAATACCTATCCATAGACACTGAGAAAAGTGAAGAGCACAAAGAGGAAGAAACGGAAAAGTCTACTGAAGAACCAACTGTTGATATTAGTGGCAGTGCACAATCCATTAAAGAACATGGTGATAACAATCTAATTGTAGAGTTGGGACAAAAGTATGTCATATGGTCATATACTTAGACAGTTGGAAAAAATATATTTTAGAAGAAGCTTTAACTAAACTAAACTTAAAGATTGAACTTCATCAAACTTTGTATAAACTTAAATGGCTAAAGAAAGGAAATCAAGTAACAATATCTAAATGTTGCTTAGTTTACTTATCTATTAGATCAATTTATAAAGAACAAGTGTGGTGTGACATTATAGCTGTAGATGCTTGTCATCTATTATTGGACAGACCCTAGTAGTATAATCAAAATGTAGCCTATCATGGGAAAAGAAAAATCTAAAGCTTTATGTTTAATAACACTAAGATTTTTCTTCTACTTAACAATGAGATCACTCTCAAACAAAACTCGGGCAATTCTTTGTTAAATAATAAGTAGTTTGTAAATGTTGCAACAAAGATGAAGATGGTCTATATTTTATTGGTAAAGGAGAGCCATAGTGATTTAAAGGTATCAAAAGCTATGACACCTATAATGGAGGAACTTAAGATTTATTCTTTAATGAGCTACTAGAAAGTTTACCACCTCCTCAGGATATGCAACATCAAATTGATTTGTACTAAGTTCAACATTGCAAAATCAACCTCATTATCATGTAAGTCCTATGTAACATGAGGAATTGAGATGTCAAGTAAAAGAGTTATTAGAAATGGATTTATTGGTGAAAGTCTTAGTCCTTGTGCAATCCCTGCTTTATTGAATTTAAAGAAAGATCATTCTTTAAGAATATGCATGGACAACCGATTTATTAATAAAATTACAATCTGGTATTATCATCCAATCTCTCGATTAGATGACTTATTAGATCAAATCAGTAGAGCTATATATTTTACCATACTTGATTTGAAGAATGGCTACCGTTTAGATTCAGATATGGCCTGTAGATGAATAGAAAACAACCTTTAGAATCGTGAAGGGTTATACAAGTTGTTAATAATGCCATTTAGCTTACCCAATGCCCTGAGTAATTTTTATGCAAGTTATAAATCAAGTTACTCATCTTTCATTGAAAATTTTGTGGTTTTTTTTATTTCAATTATATACTTATATATAGTACCAATCATGATTGGCATTTGTAACATTTGAGGGAAGTATTTTCAGCTTTAAGGGCAACGAGTTTATACACTGCAATAAACATGTGTATTTTCTTGATAGAGAAAGTATCATTTTAGGATATATGATGTCAAAGAATGATATATCTCTTGATCAATTGAAAGTTGATGCTATTCTAAAGTGTTTACCGTTAGAAGTTTTCATGGGTCACCATCATTTTATAGGCAATTCATTCCTTATTTCAGTACTATTATGGTATCAGTCACAGATTGCATGGAAGAAAGACAATTCTTTTAGATAGAAGCGACTTCTAAGGCATTCAAAGTTATCAAAGAAAAGCTATTTACTACTCTAATACTTGCCGTACTAGATTTTTCTCTCACTTTTGAGGTATATTGTGATGCATCCAAAATAGGCATTGGAGTTATTTTTAGCCAACAGAGTAAGCCTAGAGCTTATTTCATTAAGGAGTAAAATGGAGCAATAGGACGTTACAACACTTATGATATAAAGCTTTATGTAGTGGTCCATGCATTAACACATTGGCGTCATTCTAATCATAAAGACTTTATTTAATACACTGATCATGCTACAGTGAGATATCTCAATAATCAAGATAAGCTTGCTTATCGACATGCCATGTGGACAGTGTTTCTTTAAAAATTTACTTTTGTAGTAAAGCATACTTCCAATGAATCCAATAAGGTCGCAGATGCACTTAGTCAGTGATCTTCCTTGGTGACCGACACAACTCAAAAGTGTTGATTACTCCCAAGTATTAGATTATCTAATTATAATATAACCCGGTGAGTTCGAGGTTGAATCAGAGGGACTCTAAAAATCTAGTAGTCAATTATTAAATAAAATTAATTAAAAAAAAATTATTCGTTTAAAAAGCGCCAAGGTTATAGGATCCACTTTTAATATTCAAATTATGGTCATAATACTTTCTTTTAATTTTATTTGATATTTGCTTTAATAATATAATTATTGTATGACTTAATTATTAACTAACCACTTATGGATAAATATGGGGATCAAGTACATAATGTGCCACAACTAAATGAGTGTGTCAAAATTACGTTTAAATAATGCATGGATCCAAAGTAGATATAGATTTACATGTTAAATGAAAATAACTATGAAAAATATAACTTATAAACATATAATTAAAATAATAAACCATAAACTTATTTGAGAGAATAATTAATTCCATAATTCAAATATTTAAGTTTCACCTTTCATCTTAGCTTAGAAAATAAGATACTCATATTGACAAATAAAATACTCATTTTATTTAGCTAACTTCTAAAAATTATTAAGAGAAAATTAAAACCCCCTTTCCATTTTCCCTAATCCTCTCTTCTCCCCACTATAGGCATCTAGTGAGTATGTCTTTTCTTATTTTCTTATTTTCTTATTATTATTATAGAGAAAGAGAGAAGTGATAGTCAAAAGTAGTGGTTGCCACTTGATTATCACTTTAATATTTTTTTATTAATTATATTTCCCCAATAATTCATTCCAATGGCTCCACTTCCTTTTTTTTTTCAATGCAAGCCGTTTTCTTTGTTTCCCATTTTCAGCTTCAATTTCCTCTTTATTTTTGAAATATTCTACAATATAAAATTAAGATAAAATTAACATACCACAAGTTAATTTTAAATAAGATTATATTAGGAGAGCTTTAAGATAATTTGCAAGTTATAAGCACATTAATCATCAATATTGTAAGTGAAAAAGTAATAATTTTAACCTTTATAAATATACACTTTTTAGTATTAATCACAATCCAACTAAGTTATTACTAGGCCCTAGCAAAACCAAGTTATGACTAGTCCCTAGCAAATTAAGCGATAATATCTAGTAAATTTCAAAACCCAAATTTAAATCTTTTTTTTTTACTGCAATTATGTTTACTTATTTAATCAGATTAATGATAATAATTAAATAAAAGTATAAGCATTATCTCCTGTCTAAAAAAAAATCACTTCCACCTCAACTATAGTCACTTCAAGGAGTAATAGATTGAGAGAAAATAATAGAAAAACAATGTCCATAGCTTAAAAAAGAATACGATCTCAAGTCAAATAAACTACTAGTCAAAATAATGCTATTATTTGTCTTAATTTTTATACATCAACACAGCTTTTAGTCCATACTACCTGTTTTTACTATGGACCATAGTTTTATAAAAGCAAGAAATCGTTTTACTAGGACGTTAAGTAGGTTAAGGAATGTTAACATTTATGTATCCATAATATTGGTTTTGATGATAACAAACAAAATTAAGAATGATTAATCATTTAAAAGCTCAAGTTATTTTTCATGGTTTTTAAATAAATCATTATCTTCATATTATAAAGGTTTTGTATTTAATGAAAAATGATTTTGTAAAATTGGTTATTTTTCAAGTTTATGGTCTAATTGAAAGAGTTTTGAAAACTTTGAAATCAATAATTATTGCTTGAAATTATGAAAATGGACTTATTTGAAAAGTTTTATAAAGTTTTGGACTATAGTTTTATTACTGAAAGTTTTAGGGTAAAATTATAATTTAAAAAATTTACTGTAGCAAACAACTAACTGGCATCGTGATAATGGCTAATCGACATCAAATAGAATTGAAGAGTAGCCTCTGGACACTAACGGCAATCTGACATCTTGAAAACGGCAATCCGACAATTTGAAATTTTATCTAACGGTCACTTGCTCAAGTCAAAACGGCTATCCGACTTCGAGCAGAAAGTCAATAACGACTACTTTTCAGCTTCAACTATAAATAAACTCAATCAAATTCAAACAACAACGGATCACAACATTATCATTGAGCTTGTAATCGAGAATACAACATTCATTGAGTTTTAAATTCGCTCTTCATTCATTTATTCACACATTGAGTATATATTTGTAATCACATATTTTCTGTGAGAGAAAAACAAATTTGTAATCTTTGTTTTGAGTAATTGTAAGTGTTGGGATACACTCGAGTTAAGAGATAAGGAATAATCTCTTAGTGTAAAAGTTGATTGACACCTGTGAAGTCAATTGTAAGTGTTCTTGAAGTCTTAGAAGGTTTGGATAGTGAAATCCTCAAGCCGGGTGAGCTTTGCAGCATGGATGTAGGCGGAAACTGCCAAACCACGTAAAAATAATTGTGTTTGCTCTCTTTTCACTTACTATTTTATTATTATGCTTTATTAAATTTACTCTTTTTGATTTCATTAAGGGAATAGATTGAATTGTTGTGTGTTTTATTTAGTTTACATTTTAAAATTTCTAATTCACCCCCCTCTTCAGTTGCTTAGATAGTATTTCAAGGACATGGTTAATAAATAAAGGATAATAGGAAAAACAAAATTGAAAAAAATAGAGATTTTTTTGAAATTGTAGGTGCTTTCTACTTTCTTTCATTTATTTAGTTATTTTATTTATTGTTGTTGTTGTTATCAAACATAAATAGGTATGGATGGCAAAAAAAGGGACCGGGCTTTTTCAAGCCCAAGCCGAAGCCCACTATAAGCTTAGCATGCGGGCTTGGGCCAGACTTGGGCTTTATTTATTTTTGAAATATTTTTAAATTATTGTAAATTTGAAATAAGTTAATGATCAACAAGTTATTATAATCATAGATAAATTAAAGAAAATGAATATTTCAAAGTAAAATAATAAATAAAACAAATAAAAGCTCATAACTTTAATTTTTTTTAATACTAGATTCTCTAATTCAAAAGCTCTATTAATTAATTAACACAAAGAGAGAAAGTAGTATCATAATTTTAGCTTTTTTGAATCATCATTGATTTATAAATTAAGAATAGAAGTTTTCTTTTTTTATTTTTAAGTTACTTTTCAATTTTAATTATATTATTCTAATTTATAAATTTATTTTTTTTAAAATAGTGGGCGTGGGCCTAGCCCGACCTTTATTTTTTCTTGAGCCCTTGTCCAGGACCTCATGTGTGAGGGCCAAGTCGAAGCCCGCGGGCCGAGGCTGGCCCGTGCTTTTTTACTCACCCTATAAATAGGTGATAGGAAACATAAAATGCAGGGTAGTACTTTAAAATAGAGTGGGATAGGATGATAAGTTAACAAAGGAAAAAAATTTAGAGGCTAAAAAAGGATAACTATCGATACTTCACAATGGGGATGGCTAGAAAAGACTCATGAGGATAAAGAATGGTCTTTTTTTCATTCTTTATAGCTCTAAATAATATTTCATATCTACTAGTTCAATAGACTTTCAAATGTAGCAGCATACATTTTTTTTTAAAATTTTTTTCATTGTTAGACCTAAAAAAATATAGAGGTCATATAAAAAATAATAAAATGTTAGACTATAAAAATAGTAAAAACGAGGGTTGCCCTTTAATAAAAGTAATTTGTTAAAAACTCACTTGCAACTTATTATATCGATATGTAACCTAACCAAATTCATTCCTCAAATCTCTCAATTCACATTTATCACTAATATCGATATGTAAAGTGGCGAAAATGGTGTAACATAACTAAAAAGGTCACATAAAATACCTTAATTTTTTTTGTTAAGACACCTGACCCCTAAACTTATTCTAAAAATTGTCTTTAATGTTTCATACTCTAAAGATATGCATGTAAAAAACTAAAAAAGATAAGGAAAACATAACTAATAAAAGAAAAAGTTAGAGAGATCATACCTGAAATGACTGCAGAAGATTAAAAGAAGATGGCTAAGAACAAGAAAATTGCTAGAAGGAATTTCTTTTTCAAGGATAACTAACTCCAATCCGCAGGACAGAGTGCCGCACGCACTCGGTCGTACTCATAACCGCATTAGGTCTCCAAGGTGAACAATCTCTAGTCGATGGAACAATGCAGGCAAGGGAAGTCGGTAAAATGGATCCGTAACTTCGAGAAAAGGATTGGCTTTAAGGGCTGGGCATGGGGGTCCCAGTCCTGAACCTATCGGCTATCGGCGGACTGTTTGAGCTCCCACTGCGGTGAGAGCGGTCATTGCATGCCGGCCGGGGGACGGACTGGGAACGGTCTCTTCGCGGGCCTTCCCCGGGCATCGAATAGTCGACTCAAAACTGGTACGGACAAGGAGAATCCGACTATTTAATTAAAATAAAGCATTGCGATAGTCCCTGCGGATGCTCACACAATGTGATTTCTGCTCAGTGTTCTGAATGTCAAAGTGAAGAAATTCAACCTTTTTGATCTACTTTTATTGTCTAGGAATTGATTTGTTTTGAATTGTCTAGTGGCATGTGGAAGCTATTATCTCCTTTAGATGTAGTCATTGTTGGATATGGTGTAAGTGGTGATCCTCAATATCTTAAGATTTTTCTATATTTGGATTTTAGGTTTCTGACATACTTATGTGAATCAAATTTTAAAGCGTGATCATCTTATACATCAAGTGTTGCTTTAATATAAATAAATAATCGATGTAAGAGAACTATAATAACCTAATTGAACTCCCAATGAATATTTTGTTAGGATCAAGCGCTTACCATTGGGCTAAAAGCTTAAGCTGACCAGTGAAGGCCACTCGCACTTCACTACATACTCAGAGTCCTTCAGAGCATCTCATTTCACACCACTGACTTGGCTACCCCCTAGGGATTTATGCCTCTGCCAGGTATCGAACTCGAGACCTCTTTCTCTCCTGAGCATTAGTCCCTCATAGTTGCACCATCTCAACTAACAAGCTTAAACTGATAGCCAAGGTGCAACTTTATTTCTTTATACCATGGAAGTGCAGAGCCTCACACTAAGCAGTGGATGGACATGAGGGGCTGCACATTTGTAATTGTGCCAACGGGCCGGGTAGTTACACAGAAGGATGTTACACCCATAAGTGCGCAAAAGAATTGTTGGGGCCCCATAACCTCAACATATTCTAAACTAGTGCCTACAGTTCTGCATGTTATTTTGTATGCTGTCAGGATTTTCTTTTGTGAAGACTTATTTCTCTGAATATTCTATGTTCAACCGTGGAAGTTTTGATAAATGGAAATAAGAGTTGAATTTTGTAGGATAAGTGTTGAGTGTTAGAAAGTGTATATTTATAAAGGAGAAAATTATCATTTTACATTTTAAGTCTCACTAACATCCATACTTTTATGTATTTAATTCTCTTGTTGTTTAATTATATGTGTTGTATTATAATTAAGTATTTTATGTATTTTAGGGGTATCATGATCATTTCACAATGAACGAGTGATCAGACAGTAAAACAGACATCACTTTTGAACTCAGGACAGTCGAAAACCTAAGGAGGAGTATAAAAGAAAAAATGACAATGTTCACATATACGGTACTGTTCATAATACTGTTCACAACATTGTTCACATATATTGTCCGGTGACATGATGTTGATTGATGACGTGTGACATTGACAGATGATATGGCACCGACCTATGACGTGGTAGCATTCAATTGGACGAACGATGTGACATTGACTTCTTATGTGGCGTTGACCGATGATGTGGCATTGATCGATGATGTGTCACGATCCTATTGAGCTAAAATTCTTATGTACTGTTGATCGGTGACGTGGCAGCATTCCAGTAGACCAAAAATCGTGCATACAATACATGCATATACACGGGATTATTCATAACCAAACCGCATCACTATTCAAGCCGCCACTGTTCAAACCGCGACATTATTCAAACCGCGTGGTCAAATTGTGTACTGCTCAAACCGTGTACTGTTGACTGATGACGTGGTGTAATCTTGAGCGTGTGAATTGTTTTTAATCTGATGGCTATGATTTACTCAGTGTATCTATAAAAAGAGGGCTCTCCCCTCCTAATTTGATACCCCTTAATCCATTTTTGAGCTTAATTTTCTGTAATTCCTTTTCCATCTTATATTTTCT
This sequence comes from Citropsis articulata, assembly GCA_030449925.1. Classification (NCBI taxonomy): domain Eukaryota; kingdom Viridiplantae; phylum Streptophyta; class Magnoliopsida; order Sapindales; family Rutaceae; genus Citropsis; species Citropsis articulata. Next base: position 324,031 of record JASUUH010000110.1, on the reverse strand, counting down.
ATGTATTTTAATAAATTTCTATTTTACCCCTAGTTCAAATATGAGTAGTTAATTTTCTTTCAAGCTTGGGTTGAAGGTGAAGTCTCAACATATTTATGGGCTTAATTTGGTAAATTTATTTTCACTTTCCTCTAATATTTGTGGATGTTTTGACTTTTCGTCGACAGATATTAATAATCTTGTCTAGATACCGCACTGGTATAACCGGCTCCCTAGTACAAGGTTATTGTTATTTGGTACGATAAGCCCTTAGCACCATATTTATTTGAGCGTGGTTCATGAGGAGTGAAAATCCCTCTCATGATTTAATTGGTACTAATAAGGAATATTTAGCCCATGGAGCATGTTAATGCACATCCAGATACTCAAGTACGTCATTTTAATAGATTTCACATCAATTTACTCCTGCTATTTTAATTTAAATTCTAGGATAGTTTAAATTACCTTCACCACAAATCCAACCACCCACTTACAAAATTAATTCTACACACAATTAAAATCCACATACTCGTGGGATCGACACTTATCACCATTAATCTATTCAACAATAGATTCGTGCGCTTGCGAGTTCAATAAAATTTGCACAACAATTTTTTGGCACCGTTGCTAGGGAGGTAAATATTTTAATTCGTATAATTAATTTTTGTTACTAATTTATTTTATTTATTTTAGTTTTTTTTCTTTCTCTTGTAATTTTTTTCTTATTTAAAAAAAAAGTGAATCTACGTTTTTAGATAAGAATTTCTTTTCCTATTCTTTAAATTGTTGTCATTTAATTTTCAAGTTATTTTTCTTTGTAATTTTTCGTTTATTTTGTTCATTTATTTCTTTATTTTAATTTTAGTTAATTATTTCACTTTTTTTAATAGCAATTGAGTGTGTTTTCATAGTAAAGTTGTAACAACGTGATAAGATTTGTATCGTAATTTCTCCCTCTTCTTTATTTTTATTAGTTTTGTTCGCATTTTTTTTGTGTTCTTTGTATGTACGGTCGAAGGTTATTATTACCTAATCTTGAGCCTTTAGACCTTGAACTGGAAAAAACACTTCGCATACATAAATAGATTGTATTAAAAAATAAAATTGAAATTGATTTGCAACACTAGCAACCAGAACCACAGGAGAGGTCATTTAAGGATTATTTCAGTCCCTTAGCTAATTTGACCATATCATGCATAAGGTACCCAAATGTAGCTGTTAGGAGTTTTGAATTAAAACCTAGTGTGCTAAATTGTCTCCTAACATTCTATGGCCTAGAAAAATGAGGACCCATATAATCATCTGAATGATTTTCATGCTATTTGTCAAACTTTTAGATTCGAGAATTTTTCAGATGATGATGTTAAACTTAGATTATTCCCATTTTCTTTAAAAGATAGAGCTTGTTTATGATTTAATACATTGTCTGCTAAGAACATTACATCATGGGAATAAATAGTAATAAAAATTTTGAATAAATATTTCCCAGTTCATAAAACCAATGCTATTCGCAGGAAAATTTCAGAGTTTGCCCAAAGAGAATATGAGCAATTTTTCGAAATATGGGAGTGATCTAATGGGCTACTCTTAAAGTGTCCACATTATGGGTATGAGAAATGACACCAATGCCAATACTTTTTGGAGGGATTATTGCCACATGTGCAAGAATGACTAATGGCAACAAGTCGATGAGAGCTAATGTCAAAAGTGCATCAGAGATTTGAGATTTTTTCCAGCGACAATCGGATAATTCCCAACAACGGAGTCGATCATTCAGGAATACTAAGAAAATTAAGGGAGTAAATAAGGTTTACATTCGCGAGTCAAGTTCGGGAATTAAATAAGTCAAAAAGATAGTTAAAAGTTTTTCCCGAAAAATAGCATCATTAACGACTACTAAATCAATAGAGTCACATGACAATGGCTCATACTCAGATCAAGTCAATGTCATTGGTGTAATGAGAAAGCCATCAAACTACAACCCTTACTCCAACACATATAATCCTGGATGGAGAGACCACCCTAATTTTTCATGGTCTCAAGGATTCCAACAAAATGGACCAGCAGCTCCACCTCCACCAATGCAACCAATTCCTCAAATTCCTCAAGCCTCTCAGCCACTATTTAGACCATACAATCAGAACCCAAACCACTCTCAACCCAAACCATGGGAGGATGCATTTCAGAATTTTAAGAATCTTACGTATTCCATGATCGAGCAGCAGAACCGCATCATTGATGAATTGCGAAATGAGAAGAGAGCAAGCTTCAACTCACAATCTCAATCAGTTTCAAACCTTGAAAAAATGGTGGGACAGCTTACCTCTTTAGTTCAAACCTTAGCAATGATTGTTGAGAAAAACAAATTTCCAAGTCTACCATTGCCTAATCCTAAAGGAGTCCATGAAACAAGTGCTAGTTCGCCACAGCACCATGGAGAGGTCAAAGCAGTCATGACCTTATGAAAAGGGAAAAAAGTCGACAACAAGGTGGAGATGCTAGTCACACAAATAACTCATATTGTACCTGTAAATATTGAAGACTCATCATCAGAGGAGAAAGAGGAAACGAATCCACGAGAATAAGTTCCTAAGGCTTCATTTCCTCAGAGGTTAGCTAAAAGAAAGAAAGAAAAATCCATATGTGAGATTTTTAAAATCTTCAAACAGGTAAGTGTTAACATCTCTTTACTTGATGCGATAAAACAAGTGTCATCTTATGCCAAGTTTCTTAAAGACCTTTGCACTAAAACAAGAAACATTTATGTTCAAAAGAAGGCATTTTTAACAGAAAATGTTAGCTCTATACTCCAACATAAAATGCCTCAAACAGGTAAGTGTTAACATCTCTTTACTTGATGCGATAAAACAAATGCCATCTTATGGCAAATTTCTTAAAGGCCTTTGCACTAAAAAAAGAAACATTCATGTTTAAAAGAAGGCATTTTTAACAGAAAATGTTAGCTCTATACTCCAACATAAAATGCCTCTAAAAAATGAAGACCCAAGCTCCCCCACTATCTCATGCAGTATAAGGAACCATACAATTGAGAATACTTTGTTGGATTTAGGAGTTAGTGTAAATCTCTTGCCTTACTCAGTTTTTGTGAAACTTGGATTGGGAGAATTATACCCAACTCCAGTGGATTACAGCTTGCAATCGGTCCATGAAAATACCTCGTGGTATTGTGGAGGACGTGTTTATTCAGGTAGATAAGTTTTATTTTCCTGTTGATTTCATTGTAATTGGCACTAAACCAATTCAGGATTCAAGGAAGCACATCCCTATTATCCTAGGCCGACCTTTTTTTGCCAACTGTCGATGCTCACATTTAATGCAGGACTCGAAATATACAGTTGTCCTTTGTAAGTATAACCATAAAGCTCAATATCTTTAACATTGTCAAACAACCTCACAATATAAATAATGGAATTGTTTATGTGGATTTAATAACAATATTAGTTGATAATACTTTTCTTTCAAACCTTAGTGATGACCCTTTAGAAACATGTTTAACTTACTTTGGTTTGGATTTTGATATTGACAGATCAGTTGATGAGTTTAATGTCCCACTTGACTCAGCACCATCCATGGACAATAATAAATAGAAGTTAAGATTTGAACAACTAGCGCCATTAGAGAAGACACTCAGCCTATCATCAGAATCACTATCAAAACTCGAGCTCAAATCATTACCCAACACTTTAGAATATGCGTTCTTGGGAGAAGAAAACACTCTGCCTGTAATTATTTCTTCCTCCCTAAATGACGAACAAAAAGGTCAGTTGTTGGAAGTTTTAAAAGAGCACAAAGGAGCGTTAAGATGGACCATAGCCGACATAAAAGGTTTAAAACCAGTAGACTGCATGCATTACATTCACCTTTATGAAAATACTAAACCTACTAGGGAAATGCAATATCGGTTGAACCCTAGCATAAAAAAGGTTGTTTAAACTAAAGTCCTTAAGCTATTAGATACATGTATCATTTACCCTATTTCTTATAGTTCATGGGTCAGTTCTGTGCAAGTTGTCCCCAAAAAGTCAAGAGTCACAGTAGCTATCAATGTTGATAATGAATTAGTACTCACTAGAGTGACTACAAGGTGGCGTGTATGCATTGATTATAGAAAGTTGAATTCTCTCACACGTAAAGACCATTTTTCTTTATTATTTATTAATTAAATGCTTGATAGGTTAGCAGAGCATGAATTTTATTGCTTTTTAGATGGCTACTCAGAATACAATCAGATTCTCATAGCACCAAAAAATCAAGAGAAAACCATCTTCACTTACCTTTTTGGCACTTTTACAAATAAAAGAATGTCATTTGGATTATGTAATGCACCTGCTACATTTCAATGATACATGTTAAGTATTTTTTCTGATATGGTTGAACGATTCCTTGAGTCTTTATGGATGATTTTTTTATTTTTGGTGCTTTATTTGATCAATATTTACATCATCTAACACTAGTTCTGCAGAGATGTGTCAAGAAAAATTTAGTCTTGAATTGGGAGAAATGCTATTTTATGGTAAAATAAAGTATTGTTCTCTGCCACATCATTTCAAGCAAAGGTATTGAGGTTGATAAAGCCAAGGTGGATCTCATTTCCAATCTTCTTCCACCTAAAACAGTTACAGAAGTAAGATTTTTCCTTGGGCATGTTGGGTTTTATAGACGTTTCATTAAAGATTTTAGCAAAGTTTCTAGGCCCTTATGAAATCTACTTGTTAAGGATGTACCTTTTGTCTTTTATGATTAATGTCTTGTATTATTTGAAAAACTAAAGCAGTTGTTGATATCATCACCCATCATTCAGCCCCCAAATTGACACTTACCATTTGAGCTTATGTGTGATGCATCTGATTATGTAGTAGGAGTAATATTAGGATAAAGAGTTGATCGAATTCCCCATATTGAATGATGCACTATACTAGTATGACATTGAATGATGCACAGTTAAATTATTCAACTATTGAAAAAAAAATACTAGCAGTAGTATTTGTATTAGAGAAATTTTGATCTTATCTTATTGGTTGTAAAATAATTGTATCACAGATCATGCTGCTCTTAAATATCTTCTAAAAAAGAAAGATACAAAAGCTAGACTAATTGATTGGGTGTTACTTTTGCAGGAATTTGACTTAGAATTCAAAGATAAGGAAGGGATAGAAAATATTGTAGCTGATCATCTCTCTTGTCTCTATTTTGACATAATTATGGAACCATCACCCTTGAATAAGTCATTTCTAGATGAACAATTAATAAGTGTGGAAGTATTACCATGGTATGCTGATATCGTTAATTATCTTGTTACATGTGAACTTCCAGAGCATTGGACTAAGTAGGACAAGGCCAAATTTTTTACGGAAATTAAGAATTTTGCAGGAATTTGACTTAGAATTCAAAGATAAGGAAGGGATAGAAAATATTGTAGCTGATCATCTCTCTCGTCTCTATTTTGACACAATTATGGAACCATTACCCTTGAATAAGTCATTTCTAGATGAACAATTAATAAGTGTGGAAGTATTACCATGGTATGCTGATATCGTTAATTATCTTGTTACATGTGAACTTCCAGAGCATTGGACTAAGCAGGACAAGGCCAAATTTTTTACGAAAATTAAGAATTTCTTTTGGGATGACCCTTATCTGTTCAAGTATTGTGCATATTATATTGTCAGACGATGTGTCCCAGAAATGAATTTCAAAATATCCTTTCATTCTGCTATGAACAAGCTTGTGGAAGCCATTTCAGCACTAAGAAAACAGCCATAAAGTCTTACAATGTGGTTTCTATTGGCCAACTATATTTCGAGATGCTTACACCTTTTGTTCTTCACGTGATAGGTGTCAACGAATATGGAGCATAACACGAAGGAGTATAATGCCACTAAACCTAATTTTAGTGGTTGAGATTTTTGATGTATGGGGTATCGACTTCAAGGGATCCTTTCCCCATTCTTTTGGTCATCAATACATATTGGTTACTGTTGATTACGTATCGAAATGGGTAGACGCAATTCCATGTAGAACCAATGATCACAAGGTGGTGATAGGATTTTTGAAAAGCAACATTGTTTCACGCTTTGGATTCCATCGAACAATAATCAGTGATGGTGGTACCCACTTTTGCAATAAATCATTCAAAGCACTTTTGACAAAATATTCCATCACTCATAAATTGGTGACCTCATATCATCCATAAACCAGTGGCCAAGTTGAGATCTCCAATCGAGAAATTAAGCACATATTAGAAAAAATGGTGAAATCGGACATAAAAGATTTGTCATTGAGACTCAATGATGCTTTATGGGCATATAGAACGGCTTTCAAGACCCCGATTGGGATGTCACCCTACATGCTAGTGTATGAAAAAATTTACCACCTACATATGGAACTCGAGCATCGTACGTACTAGGTCATCAAGAAATTCAACTTTGACATGCAGCAAGCTAGCTCAGAAAGATGATTACATCTAGCAGAACTTGAAGAAATTCACAATGATGCATACGAAAATGCCAAGGTTTGCAACCAGCGAACGAAAATCTTTCATGACAAGCAAATTATGAGAAAATCTTTCACTCCAAGCCAGAAAGTGCTTTTATTCAATTCTCGTTGGCACCTATTCCCAAGTAAGTTACGTTCTTGATGGTCTAGTCCCTTTATGGAGAAATTGAAATTAAGGATCTAAAGAACGATGTCACTTTTAAAGTTAATGGTCAAAGATTAAAGTCATATCTAGAGTACCAATCACATGGAGAGGACACTGAAATAAATTTGAGTGACCCACCGAGTTTGAATTGATATTTCGGTGATTTGATTTTTTTTTCTTCCTTTTTACTATTCTTTTACTAATTGAAATTATTTTTGCATAAGTGTGTTTGTTTAACCATTAAGGTTTCTTTTATCCTTTTTAATAATGAGACAGAACCTCTCGAACATTCTTAGACAACTTCAACGTGTGCAATCTCATCTAAAAAACCAGATATAATTTTGTAAAACATATCGTATTTGGGCTCTGCAATACTAGAGTTAGTTTCCCATGTTGAGGATTTAGAAATCCAACTCAAAGAAATTGAGGGAAGTATCTACGACATTCGGTTGGAACTTGAGGTAAATTCAATAAGGGGACGATTGTAATTTTCTTTGTGTGTTTTAATTTGTTTCTTCATTTGTGTGTTTAAGTTTGTCACCCCAGTTAAGTGGTGGATAATGGTACTCCGTGACAATTAAGCGGTTACTTCAGTTTCCCATAATAACTGATATTCTGGGACGAAAGTATGGATAGAGATGAGATTTTAGCAAAGCTTCACAAACGATTCCCTTCACTTCTACAGAATGCACTCCTTTCAATCTATAAAGCTCAGTCCGAACGCATGTGACTGTTTATAAAGAATAACATCCCTACTGACATCCGTTGGTTAATCGAGGCCAAAGTTCGCTTGACAGGTGAGTTGCCCCCCAAATTTATTGTATACATGCCAGGTTGTGGTAAAGGAAATTACGTAAGAAAATAAAGAGCTCGAAGACTTTTTGTTGATTATCATAAGTGTACCAGAATGAGATGCGATAAAAAATTATGTTTCTTAGGAATGGTGTCTGATAACAAGGAAGACAAGATTTAATTCATTAGGGATGACTTGAATAAAGAGTCATTGAATGATATCTTTTTGTCTCTTGAAACGCATACTAGTGGATACGTACAAAGAGCAATTCCCCAGTTATGGCCATTATTCCAGAAAGAGCATGCATAATACAGTCTCGGGAATCTGACTATAAACAACTCTGTTTGCCAGTTTGTAAGAAAACTGGATGGGAAGCCTATCCTTGACCCATAGAGGGCATTCAAGCCGTTTTTGGACGTAAAACCAGAGGAAGATGTGAGCCACAGTCACAACTACGTTATGCTAATAGCAGCTACTCCTAATAAACAATTTAAGAATATTTGTATACTCTCTCCATTTAACTACGGAAAACATAAAGAGTTCGTTGAGGCAGCCATTGATCTTGGTTGAAAAATAGCGGAGAGAAAATTGCACTTAATGTATGGAGGAGGTAACCGAGGTGTTAGCCTAAAAGGCTATAAATATTATAATTTTGATGATAACAAACATATGTATTAAAGTGTCTTATTTTGTATTTCACAAGTTCACTAGTTTTGAAGGATAATGAATCAAGTGAAATCAAGTTCAAGATACTCAACGACAACGGCGAAATCAAGAATAGAATTTCAAGCTCAACGGATAATTTATTGCGACAATTTCTTGTAAAGCCGGTATGATTTAATTTATACTTGGATTAGCATTTGTGAAGCTCAATTTTATGTTAATAAAATTATTATTTTTCAAACTAAATTATTTTTATGTTTATGAGATAAAATATTTTGTGGATTTGAGTAATTTGGGTTAAAATGAAAAAGTTTTAAATTTCAGAGTTGGACTTATTTGCTAAGTTTTGAAACTTTTAGGCTAGTTTATAACTTATAAAAGATTGGAGGTCTAAGTGAAAGGTTTTGAGAACTTTAAAGATTATGGTGATCTAGTTAAAACTCAAAAAGGACTTATTTAAAAAGATTTTCTTTAGTTTTGGCCATACTGTAATTTTAAAAAGTTTTAGGAATTAAATAGTATTTAAAATTTCTGGAATTGGACCTTTTTGTAAAGTTTTGTGACGTTTTAGGCCATAGTATAATTTGAGAAAGTTTTGGGGCAAAATTGTACTTTTATGAACAGTGTTACTGTAGCAAAATTCAAATTTAACGGTAACTTCACTGTTACGAGCGGGGAGCCGGTTAAATTAAGCGGCTAGCCGTTTGAGCACTGGAATTTATCAATAACGGCTGGTTTTCGAGCTTTAACTATAAAAACTCAACTCCAACTTCATTTTAAGCTCTCTAGCAAGTAAAAACAAGTTGATATAATATATATTGAGCTTCCATATTGCAAATCATCATAGATTAAATCATTTTTATGCTATTATTTATGAATCCACTCTTATAGTGAGTTTCTTTGTGTAACTTTCATTTCATATCATATTGAGAGTGATCAAGTGAGGGAAACACTTGGGGTAAAGAGATTAGAGTGATAATCTCTTAATTGTAAAGGTCCATTGACACCTTGGAAGTCAATTGTAAACATTTGAAGCCTTGGGAGGCTTGGATAGTGAAATCCTCAAGCTTGGTTAGCTTGGAGGCGTGGACGTAGGCGGGGATTGCTGAACCACGTAAAAATCGCTGTGTTTGCATTCTCTTCCCTTACTCATTTATTTTTCAAGCATTGTCTAATTTATTATATTTGATTTAATTGTTGTAAGACTTATTATTTTTGTTTGTATTAAGGCGTTAAATTGAATTGTTTAAAATTTTATTTAGAATAAGTTTTAAAAACCCAATTCACCCCCCTCTTGGGTTGCTCATTTGCATTTCAAGAAAACTGGATGGGAAGCCTATCCTCGACCCATAGAGGGCATTCAAGCCGTTTTTGGACGTAAAACCAGAGGAAGATGTGAGCCACAGTCACAACTACGTTATCCTAATGGCAGCTACTCCCAATAAACAATTTAAGAATATTTGTACTCTCTCCATTTAACTACGGCAAACATAAAGAGTTCGTTGAGACAGCCATTGATCTTGGTTGAAAAATAGCAGAGAAAAAATTGCACTAGTGTATGGAGGAGGTAACCGAGGGTTATAAAAAATGATCTCAAAAGCTGCTTATGTCAGAGGGAGCCAAGTGATAAGCATCATCCATACAATCCTAAAACCTTTGGGCTGTTTGTCTGATTCACCAACTGGAAAAGAGTTAGTCGTCTCAGGTATGTAAGAAAGAATAACTGAAATGCTAAATCATGCCGATGCTTTTATTTTTCTTCCAGGAGATCGTGCAACTCTAGAGACACTAATCACATTAGCATCTTGGACCTATCTGAATATTCATCATAAACCCATCGGTTTGTTAAATGTCAATAACTTTTATGATGGCTTTATCGCATTTCTTAACCATGCAATAAAAAATTATTTCATTCCTTCCTCAGCGAAGAAAGTTTTTATTTATACACATACTGCTAATGAGTTAATTGATCTGTTACAAGCATATCAATTAGAGCAAGATCCCATGACCTTTGTGTTGGAGTATTCAAATAATAATGATAACAATAGCCGTAATAAGAAGTACAAATTAGATTTAACTCTTCGCTTGTAAATATTTTCTTCTGTGTTGCACTACCCAGGTGATGTCTTCTAAACTCTACTTCTTTCCTTTAAAACATTGAGGACAATGTTTCGTTCTGGTTAGGGGGAGGGAATAGTTAACAATTGTGGAATGTTGGTTAAGTTTTTATTGTTTTTTTTTGTTGTAGAGACTAACTGTGGCTAACTATTTGAGTAGAAGATAGCCGAATATGGAGTGTAGTGACTCTAGAAACGAATCTTCTTATTTTGAAAGTTAAAAAAAAAAATTAAAAAAAAAAATTTGTGTGTTCTTTCTAACTTTTTCCTTTTGACTTCTGTTTTATAACTATACATTTTCAAATTTTTGAGTAGAAGATGGTTGAATATGGAGTATAGTGACTCCAAAAACGCATATTCTTAGTAAAAAAAAATTCATACATTTTCCTTTTTTATCATTTTAAGTGTAACGTTTCTAATTAATTTTTCTGCATCATTGTCACCTTTCTGCATGCATATTTTCTTTTTATGTTTATAATAGGTCGGGGCTAGAATGTCATTAAAAAAAAAATTAGCAATTTTGTGTGAGTTTTTAACATTAGATGATATGATGACTTTCAAATTTTAGTATTTGTATTATCTTTGGTTTTGAGTGATGTTACACCATGTTTGCTATTCTACATGTTGATGATGGAGACAAATATGAATTGCTTGCAGGAGTGCACATGTCATAATAAATTCCACGTGAGTTTTTTAACCTGTTATTTTTCTTGGAGAGTAACCATTTTTTGCCCACTCTTCATACAACTTAGCAATTTATTATTTTACACATGATCTCTAGATTTACTTTAAGTCAACCCTCTAAGAAAAAAATGATAAAAAAAGAAAAAAGAAAAAAAGAAAAAAATGTGTTGCTACATCTGAAGGTCCACCTAACTAGTAGATATGGAAAGTTATTTAGAACCCTAAAAGACGATCGAAGGCCATCTTTGACCCGTTTAAGCCTTTGAATCCATCCATGTTGTGAAATATCCATAGTTAGCCCTTTTGAGTCTTTTATTTAAAAAAAAAACATTTTCTTTATTAACTTATCATCTTGACCCACTTCAATTTAGAGTATTACCGGATATCTTACAAGTTCCATCACCTATTCATGTTTAAGGAAAAATATAAATAATTATTTTGTTTGGCAAGGTTGTGCCATACCAAAAAAAAAAGTTCAAAAAAAAGAAAAAAAGAGAGATATACAATAATAATAAATAAGCGGAATGCACCTTATAATTTCCCAAAGATCTCTATTTTTTCTCAAACATATATTTTATTTTCCCTATTTTTCCTTCCTTTGTTAGCCATGTCCCTATCCTATATTACGTTCTAATAAAGGTCCTTCTTAATTTTGGGGATCTATAATCTGAAGTAAAAACTAGTTATATGGACTATAAAGATGTAGTGATGCATAAAAAAAAAATAAAAAGAGTAAAAAAAATAAATACATTAGGTTGACTAGCATTTTGTTTAACTTAAGATCGTGTTATTTCTAAGCTGTGAGCATATTTCTTTTATTTTGGTGAGAGTGTGTGATATTACTTTTTTATTATTTTCACTCAATTGACCATTCATTGAAGTGACAATTTTTATTGGGTTTAATTTCCTTGTGAGAGTGTCACTACTACCAGTGAGATTTTGGGGTTTAACATGTCATTCTTGAAAGTGGCTTGATTCATATAGTTATGACAAAGTCTGCTGGACTGATACACGTGGATGGTTGATGTGGGTGTGATGTTTCTTTAGACTGGAGATAATGCTTATACTTTTATTTGATTACTATCATTAATCTGATTGGATAAACACGATGGTTTTTTTTTTTAAAATTATTTTTGGGTTTGAATTTTGTCTTCGCTTTATTTGTTAGGGACTAATAATAAGCTGATTGGGGGGGGTGTTGAGTGTTAGAAAGTGTATATTTATAAAGGAAAAAATCGTCATTTTATATTTTAAGTCTCACTACCATCCCTACTTTTATGTATTTAATTCTCTTGTTATTTAATTATGTGTGTTGTATTATAATTAAGTATTTTATGTATTTTAGGGGCATCATGATCGTTTCACAATGAATGAGTGATCATACTGTTAAACAGACATCACTTTTGAACTCAAGACAATCGAAAACCTTAGGAAGAATATAAAAGGAAAAATGACACTGTTTACATGTACGGTACTGTTCATAATACTGTTCACATATACTGTCCGATGACATGGCATTGACCGATGATGTGGCATTGGCCGATGATGTGGCACCGACCTATGACGTGGCAATATTCAATTGGACGAATGATGTGGCATTGACTGCTAATGTGGCATTGACCGATGATGCGTCACAATCCTATTGGGCTAAAATTCTTATGTACTGTTAATCAGTGACGTGACAGCATTTCAGTGGACCAAAAATCATGCGTACGGTACATGCATATACACGGGATTATTCATAACCAAACCGCGTCACTATTCAAGCCGTACTGTTAATTAGTGACGTGGCAGCATTTCAGTGGACCAAAAATCATGCGTACGGTACATGCATATACACGGGATTATTCATAACCAAACCGCGTCACTATTCAAGCCGCCTCTGTTCAAACCGCGTACTATTCAAACTATGTACTATTAACTGATGACGTGGCGCAATTCTGAGCGTCCGAATTATTTTTAATCCCATGGCCATAATTTACTCAGTGTATCTATAAAAAGGGGGCTCTCCCCCCTAATTTGATGCCCTTGAATCCATTTTTGAGTTTAATTTTCTATAATTCCTTCTCTATCTTGTATTTTCTACGTATTTTAATAAATTTTCATTTTGCCCCTAGTTCAAATATGAATAGCTAATTTTCTTTCAAGTTTGGGTTGAAAGTGAAGTCTCAACATGTCCATGAGCTTAATTTGGTAAATTTATTTTCTCTTCCCCTCTAATATTTGTGGATGTTTTGACTTTTCGCTACAAATAGTAATAATCTTGTCCAGATACCGCACTGGGATAACCGGCTCCCTAGTACAAGGTTATTATTATTTGGCACGATAAGTGTTTAGCACCATATTTATTTGAGCGTGGTTCATGAGGAGTGGAAATCCCCCTCATGATTTAATTAGTACTAATAAGGAATATTTAACCTATGGAGCATGTTGATGCAGATCCAGATACTCGAGCACATCATTTTAATAAATTTCAAATTAATTTACTCCTGCCATTTTAATTTAAATTCTAGGATAATTTAAATTACATTCACCACAAATCCAACCACCCACTTACAAAATTAATTCTACACATAATTAAAATCCACCTCCTTGTGGGATCGACACTCAACACCATTGATATATTCTACAATAGATTCGTGTGCTTACGAGTTCAATAAAATTTGTACAATAATAAGATTATTCCATCTACATATAGGACTAGGTGTTTTGGGGAGTGACCCAATATTTAAAATAGAAAATATTCAAATGTTGTGAACTAGGAGCTTTGGAATTTTTCCCTTCTAATATATAATGAGAACTCGCGGTTAAAGCTACTATGAAGTTGAGTTATATCACATTTTTTGCCTTTCTTGCTATCTGCTTAAATGTTATTACATACTCAACTTCAAGCATAAGATTATCATGTTGATGAGCTCTCCACTTTTGCATATGCTGTTGCAGGTCTTAAATTTCATGTGGCTTAAATTTTTTTTTGATCTGACGATATTTTCGGTTATAGTCTCTGGTATGCTAGTGGAAGTGTATTTCTTTTTAATATTTTCCCTAAAGTATTGTTTCTTTAAATCTTGCCTTACTAGTCTAGTTCTTGTAACAGTCTTCTACAGTTCAGTTGCAATTTTTAGCTAGTGCCAATCTTTGTTGCTTTAAAACATAACTGATGAAGCCTATTTTTTACAATTATTTCATTTTAGATATGTGGAATTGAGGCACCTGAAAATATGCTGAGGTGTGTTAATAATTGTCACAACTTGGAAACTTTTTTGGAAAAATTGGCATGCTTCTTTCAACAAATGGCTATTGCTGCTCTAAAAAGACAAAATAAACATTCCATTGTTTTAAGAATCAATGGTTGTTTAATGAAATAAGGATTTTAATTATAACGTAAAACTGGTGGCCTTAGAAGTCACACTTTTATCTTAACCTATTAAATAAGAGTCCAAAATTTAACTTTGGACGTGTTAGTAAAATTCTTTGAACCAAACGTTTTACGTTACTTTGGTAACATATTCAATGACATTAAGTACGATGGCCACTTTTTAATTTGAGAAGACCCATACTGAATCTAAATAAAGTTTACATAATTACAAATTAAATTGAACTGAACTAAATCATGTGCACTTGATTTAACATTTGATATTCAACTCGTGCAAAGAATGCGTCCAAAATGACAAAGATACCGCCCTCTACGATTAAAACGACAAATTCTCTGGGCTTTTTTTTTAACTTAAATATTCAGGACAAAGATGAGAATCACATTATAACAAAGATTGCAAAATCATGATAATGATCGAAATAAATCATGATAATGATCGAAATTTTGAAAATTTGAACCTTTGATCATTATTGTTATTATTTGTTTGTGTGTTATCTTTGAGTTAATATGGTAATTTTCATTTTAAATGTTATAAAAAAGTTCAAAAGTAATATATACAATGTGATATTAGTGCATATGACAATCGATTTTTAGATGTGATGGATATAAATGATGGAAGTGATGATGATACTTGAGAGGTATGGAGAGCATTTAAGAGAGAAAATAAAAAAATTTTATTTAACAAGGTTAATTTTAGAAATAAATGAATTAATTGAAAAGTAAGGGCTAATAAGATAAATTAAAGAGGATAAAATATACTTACTTGAGGAGAAACGGTTGTCAGATTCTTGGTAAGTCTTTCCAACCTTTAGGTTAAGCTTTTCAACTTGTGTTTTCACTGCTTTTTGGTTTTACATTCCTATTCTTTTCACTATATTCCAACATTTTGCACATGTTTCAAATTCATTTTTTAGATTCCTACTTATTGTTGAAATTTGTAGAATTGTTGGGTTAAGCTCTTGAACTCTTGTTTCTACCACTTTTTAATTCGATATTTCTACTTTTTTCATTCAATTTCAATATTGTGTGAATGTTTCAAAATTATTTATTAGATCCCTACTTACTGTTGGATTTATAAGATTTTTTTATAAGTGTTCCTAACTTTTGGATTAAGATATTCAACTCTTGTTTCCACTACTTTTTGGTTCTATATTCTTACTCTTTTTAATTGAATTATAACATTTTGCATAGATGTTTCAAGTTCAATTTTTAAATCCTTACTTACTGTTGGAATAAATCAGATTATTGGTAAGTATTTACAACATTTGGGTTAAGTTCTTTAACTATTGTTCCCATCACTTTTTGATTTTATATTTCTACTTTTTGATTCTATATTCCTACTCTTTTTATTAAATTCTAATATTCTGATTAGATATTTCAAGTTTATTTTTAAGATCTCTACTTTTCATTAGAATTTATCAATTTCTTTATAAGTTATTCCAATCTTTTTTCAATCTCTTCAACTCTTTTTTCCACCATATTTTGGTTCTATATTTCTGCTCTTTTTGTTTAATTCCAACATTTTTTGTCTATGTTTCAAGTTTATTTTTTATATCCCTACTTCTAATTGGAATTTAGCAATTTTTGCTAATTTGTTCCAGCTTTTAGGTTGAGCTCTTCTACTCTTTTTTCTGCCATTGTTTGGTTCTATATTTCCACTATTTGCTTTGAATTTCAATATCTTGAGTGGATATTTCAAGTTTATTTTTTGTATCTCCACTTTTCGTTTATGAATTCCCACTTTATTTCCACGATTGTTTGGTAACATCTTCCTACTCTTTTTAATGTATTCCAATATTTTGTGCGATATTTTTATATATTCCTATTTTCTATTATAATTTTTCAACTTTTTATTAAATTATTCTCACTTTTAGGCTAAGTTATTCCTACTCTTTTACACCTTATCATGGTTTTATATTCCTATTATTTTCATTATATTCCAACATTATTGTGCATGTTCCAAGTTCTTTTTTTAACTAATAATAATATTATCTTTTAAAATAAAAATAGTATCAATAAGATGATTATGTTCACACCCCATACTATTTTAACAAATATCAATTGACCACATAATACTGAAAAATCTTTATTGCAACCCTTTATTTTTTTCAACATTTTAGGTCCATAATCTAAGTCTCTCTCTCTCTTTTTTTTTTCCCGTCTTCATTATTTAATCAGATCTTTTGAACTTAGCTTTTAATCTTTATACATATTTATTCCCATTTTCTCATTTTAATGAATATTTAGTCATGTTTAAAATAAATTTATGCATTTATTTTCGTTTTTCTCTTTACTTTTCAAAATATTTTCTTTTATTTTTCATAACTTCAATGGTAAATATATAAATAACAAGTAAGAATGAATGCTTCTAAGGTTATGACGGCATAAGTTAAGTTACAAAAATATTTTAACCTACAAAATTGTAAAGCTTACTTAATCTATTTGTGTTGAAATTTATTTATTTATTTATTTTTGAGGATAGCCCATTTTATCATTTCAATTAATTCTAATTATTTATATTTTAAAAAAAATTATCAAAAAAGCTTAATTCGGATAAAGTTTTGACCACTGTATTTTCTTTTCAAATAGTTTCTTCGGTTTCTTACGACTTCTTTAAAACATTCATGTTATTATAAGTAGTATTATTATTATTTTTTTGTATTTCTTCTACTATCATTATTTATTTACAGCGTCACCATAACAATTATTATTACTACCATGCCTCATGAAATTTATAGTTAAATATAATAAGAATGTATATATGTTTATATCCCATGCTATTTGTACTCTTTTAGAATACTAAGATATTCTTAAAACATTTTTTATTACACAATTGATTTCTACAAGTTACAAAACTTAAGGCGTTGAAATATCTTTTTTTAGTTGAAACCATTATTCATTACTTTAAGAGATTTAATCATGAATTTGACCATCTATATCAGAGATTTTGACCTTTGTTCACATTTATGCTCATTTATCATTTAAATAATTATAATTTGTTAACAAAAAATTGAAACTTTCTGAATCTATTTGTGTTGAATTATCTTTTTCCTTTTTTTCCTTTGGGGAACAATTGACTTCATGAGATTTTTTTAACTTAAATTTATTTATACTTCACTTTTGATCTTTAAAAACTTTTTGCCCATTTGTCATTCAATTAAGTATTTATTTATCTTTGAACTAAAATAAATCAAGAATTAAGATCTTTTCAATTCAAATTAAAATTTTACCACTCTATTTTGTTTCAAATTAGTTTTCTTAATTTCTTATTACTTTTACAAAAATATTTATGTTATTAATAATAAATATTATTATATTATACCTGTATTATTATCACTATTATTATTTACTCTTTTACTCTTACTATGATCATTATTATTACTATCCTGCCTCATGAGATTTGTTAACGTTTTATTTTTATGAGCATCCTTATTTTTCGTTTTTAAGTGTGTATAATTTTCAATTTATAAAATAAGTTCTTTATTTTACAAGACTTAGCTAAAATAAAAATTTAAAAGTTTATTTAAGCCAATATGACATTATGAAAATCTAACACGATAGTAACAACATTTTTTAATAATTGCAAATAATTATATATTTATCACTTTAAAAAAAATGAACAAGTAATTCCAATATAAAGTCAGCTAACATCCGAATGTATGTTCTTAGAATCAGACTTGAGTAGATGATGAATGGCGATCATAGTCTCTATAGAAAGAATATGGAGCTTCAAAGCACTTGGGTTGTTTTGCATTACTCCCTTTAGCCTTGAGAGAATTTGAAATAACATCAAGAGAAGTAGTTTTAGGCTGGTACCCATAATTGGAGGTGGGTTATCTTTGAAATGCTTGGAATTGCTACCAGGGTATACATGATGAAGATGTTTTCCTCTGCCTTGCGACATTCTGTCCTTTATTGGAAAATGGCTTTACTTGCTACTCCAACCCACAATTTTTTCAAAGTAATAAGATTTTAGAAAATACCCATAATCAATTGTAAACTCAAAGCTCCATACTTAATCCATAAAAAATACAGAGCAGGGACTCAAAGCCCTATAGTTAATCTATCAAAATACAGATCAAGGATATACAAAAAAAAAAGCCAAATGTGCCATAAAAAGATATTCCCCATATTCCTAATTAATTAGAGACTAAGAACTATGGATAACGAGCATAAAACCTTAAATACTACTAATATTGAATAATAAAAAATATTTTTAAATTAAATCAAATTATTTGAGTAATTTGCAATATTATATTTCATTATATGATTTGTATATTGAATGTTGTGCAATTCATTTATTAGTGTTACAAAATTATAACAATATTGGTAGATTACAAAATCAAGTATCATTGAAATATAAACATATAAAAATAAGTCATCAAATAGAATATAAATTATGCATCCAATTGTATGAGGATAATATTATTAAATTTATTCGTATTAATAATTTGTTGATATTTTTTATTTGTATTACTGTAATAAACATTTAGAATGAAATGTACTAAGGATTGATTTAGGCAGTAAAACTACCGCCAATATGAAAAACTGATTTATTAAATTTTAATTTTTTTGAAATTTTTTCCTATATAAAATTGAAAACTTTAATTTTTCCCCCAAAACCCAAAACTATAAAAGCTTCAGTGCTTCAAATTATTGGAAACCCTAGCCGCTCGCCTTAGTCGTGTTTAAGCATGACAAACCGCCCACCATCCTAGTAGTCGCACCGTCTCCGTTCCATCGCACTGCCGCCATCCATTATCCAGCCACCCAAATTTCACCGTCTTCTAACTTTCCTCCACAACCTCTCTCTGCACACAAACCTTAGACTAGCATGCTGAATCGAAGGGTGAAGGTTGCTCTCTGTTTTTTCTAAGCAGAAAAGAACAAAAATCTCATCAATTTCTTTTTAATAATAACTTCTAATTAGTGATTCAGCACTCCTTCTCAATTGTTAGCTCTCATTTTTTTAATTTCGTCTTTAATTCTTGAAGAATGAAGGACATACAGAAGCCGTTTAGCTTTCATCAACTTTGATTCTCGAAATTTAGGTATTTCCTCTATTACTCACATAAAGAATTCAAATTCTTCGGTTTGGTTTTGACATTACGGTTAGAGTATGATTTAATGCTTGTTTAATTAGTTTAGAGTTTGATTTAATTTTTTTTTAGTCGTTCATTTTAATTGCATCTTCATGATGGAATTTTGATACCCTAAATGATACAAAGTTTTATTCCTATGCATTATAGTTAGAAGAAGTAAATTGATTGTGCCCTTGATATTTTGCATCTTAATTTACAAATGATTTAATGCCTAAATTCTTATTTTATCAGACAAACAGCCAAAAGTGATTCGTTTGGGAGATTCCTATATAGAGTAGAGCTATTGGCACTCCTTTATCAAACTAATAAACCCTTTTTCTTCCGCAATTACATTTAAGGACACATGTAAATCTACTATATTCTCTCTCTCTGAAGTTCCACACTCGTATAAATATAATTGTTCATTGTTAAGATTTTCTGGTAGTGATCATCAATCCCATTCCAATCATTTGTTAATTTTTGAGTTTCAAGAATCTAAAAAACCAAAACAAGGAGTTATAGAGACAACAATCTTTTGTTTAAAAAAATTCTTGTGACTCTCTAATCACTTGGCATAAATCAGTGAGTGGGACTAAAATAATTTTTCAAGTAGCAAAATTACAAGAGAAGAAACACTCAAGAGATGAACGGAAAATTACATGAATGACTTGACCAAAAGCATGGCATGGCATAGGTGGCAAAAATATTGTCGATGTTTGTTGGAAAGAGAGAATCAAATTTAGAAGAAGAGCAGTTTTGGAATTAAAGTGGGTGTTAATAACAACGATAATTTCTCTAACATTGTTTAATAGGGTGTACTTATAATAGAGGTCTTAAAAGAATATGAGAGGGGTGCCAATAGTTCCACTCTTCTATATATTTGAACTTATTTGTAGTTTTGTATTATTTATATCTTCATAAATTCTTACTTTTGTAGGCTTGATTGTTGAGGCTTGTTTTATCAATGATGTTGTGTTATAGGTTTGGTTGTTGAGGCTTGTTTTATCAGTGATGATGTGTTATAAACACACACACACACACACACACACACACACACACACATTTTGAATTTTTTTTAAAAAATATATATGGAATGACATGACCATGGATCTTTAGGTCTGTCTTGTAAGTGCGTCAGTTGGCTAGCATCAGTAATTTAGCATCCATTTATTTCTAACAAGTTCTTTTAAGTTCAATTATTTTATTTCACTTATTCTGTACTACCCATGGTAATCATTAAGGCCAAGTATAAATGTACAACTTATTAGAAATTGATCTAAAGTAGGAAATACTGTCGAATTCAGATGAGATTGGTTACTAATTTATAATATTACAAAGCTGAGATTTAATTTTAATGTGTATTTGAGTAAGAATGCAAGGATTTTATAGATCTAACTCTTCTTTCCTCTCTCTTTGTTCCTTATTTCACAAATTCTTGCATGTTTATATAAGTTTTTAAATTTTCTTTATTTAATTGGCTAAATTTAAGATGAAATTTAAGTTAAACGTAAATGATTTTTTATAAATTGAAAGTGTTTTGCAGAGCTAGTTTCTTTGATTGGTTCCTTCAGTTACACCACCAAGTTGAGCCAGTTTATCTGCCTTAAGATCACAAACTAGTGTACTAATGATTTGTTCTTTGATCTAGAAACCTTGGATGAGGTACTGATTTTTGTTTTTTGGGTCAATGTTTCTTGAATTGTGATTTCCCAGAGCTTGGCTTTTCGAATTGCATGAGTGAAAAATTATTTTAGTTTTTAAAAAAATCAACAAATAATAAAAATAATCTTAGCCCTAATCTTTCCCGCCATATTCATCTGTTGCTAAGTGTCTATGAGTCAACGGAATACCAGGGGACTCAGGGAGATGTCCACGCCCTGATGGTCATTATTCTCATCGTAACAGACATGTAACCTTATCCTGTTACATGTTTTTTTACTTTTGGTTTTTTTTTCTTGATTGAGCAGCAGTGCATATTGTTTTTGTGTTTATTTACTAGTTTTTTTTTTCTTTATATCATTCTTGATTTTATGTTTGATCCAAAAAAATGGGCTCGTGTTTATTTTGATTTTATTTGGTATGGTACAAGAGGTCTGCGGTTCAAATCTGTAGTTTACAGGGGTGGTGAGGGGACATTGTTGCCATTGTATTTGACTCTTTGTCTTTGGAAATGTTGTATCAAGATTTGCTTTTGCTAATATCACTTGGGTAGTGCCCTGGATTGTATTTACCCAAGATTATGACAAAAAGTAGATTGATACCTCATGATTTAGTGAAACTGTTGCATAGATCCTGTTTTGAACAAATATGTCCATATGAAGTATTGGCGGGTCACTTTAGTTAAAGGGCATAAGTTTCTAAAAAGAGGCATATGTGATTATTTTTTAAAATAATGAGGGTCTTTGTGACAATTTCTCAAAACATGAGCTTGTAGTTATCTTTTTTTTCCTAATATTTACAATGCAATGTGAATAAGAAGTGTAATTATAATTAACAATATTACTCGGCCCTAAGGGGAAGGTTGGGTTGTTTCTTTATTTATTGCTACCGAGCTAAACTCATCAGGGATTGTAAGAGTTGAAAAGTTATATTTGGCCTCTACCAACCATGCCTTTAAAATAATAATATTAAATTACAATATTACTAAAAAAAAATAATGTCATAATTGAATTTAGTTTAATCAAACTAATATTGACCAAGTGCTAGCCATGATAGTTATTAACAACATTAAAAAAAGAAAAGGCTTAGTGTATGAATTATGATATCATTAATCAAAATAACACTAATAAAAATAGATTAAAAATTAACAATACATACGTAATTGTCCATTACAAGTATTTATAGGAATTATTGTGACTTAAAAATAATGAATAAATAAAATCACAAAAATAATACATAAGATAATGAATAAAATAATTGATTTCACATTAATTTCTATGAATTAATTTACACAAGAGATTGTTGCGAGTGTTATTGAAAAATATCAAGTATTAGATGTTTTATACTTGTCTAATACACAAATATTATAAGCCTAAATATTTATATTGCATTGCATTATAAAAAAATTGATAAAATATTTAGATTAATTTTTATGTAAAACATCATTAAATTTATAATGTAATATTCAAAATTAATTGGTCAACTTATTGATTGATACGGAAAAGTGACATTTGATAAGGATAAAATTATTAGTTTTTCACTTATTGTATCAATTAATGCGCTCATTATTTCTAAATTATTTTAATACTCCCCAAATATACTTTTATGTTAAATTAATTCACAATATATTAATTTTCATATTGTAAATATTTTTTCAGGAATAAAGATGGAATTGGAATTGAAAGCGGGAACAAAGAAGAACTACTGGAGCAAAAATTGAGGAGATGTAATAATTATAATAATAAAATAATAATATTAAAAAAAAAAAGAGCAAAAGGACAAAAGAATCAAAGGCAACCATGTTAGGTTGCCCGTGATGGTCAGGAGGCCATCATGCCTCCTGACCATTACACTTTCCTATATATATATAAAATAATAATAATAATAATAAAATAAATAAAAATAATGCATTCCTTGCCTATAAAAGGCAAGGAAATGGAGCGAAGAGGAAAAGGGAGAATTGGGGGGAGACATTTTGAGCAATTCGAATTCGAGAGTGCGAAAGAAAAAGGAGTGCTGAGGAATTGTGTTTTCTTTCTTTTTCTCTTTTGTTTTGTAATCAATTTTCTTTGTAACATATTTCCAAAGTTCATCAAATAAAAAGAGTATTTTGTTTTCTTTTAATATGAGTAGCTAATTTTACTAAGCTAAGGTGAAGGGTGAAGCTCAAGGTTTTAAATCATGAAATCAATTACTTTTCTCAAGTGAGTTTTAAGTTTATTTTATTCTTTTCTAGTTATTTTTATGTCATGTTAATTTAAAAGTTTTCTTGGATTTGTATGGTAGTTTTGACACAATGTCGACACATCAATATAGTTGTGGCACATTAGGTACTTTATTCCATATTTATCCACACACATAGAATTAAATGATATAATAAATAAGCGGTAAAAGTGAGTAATATAAAAATGAGAGAGTAAGAAAATTATAGTTTGAATCGAGAGTGGATCATAACCTTAGCATATTTTAAATTTATTTCAAATAATTTCTTTTCCCCACAATTAATTTTCTTAGTTTTAAATTGACTCTTTGGATTTTAAATTCATGGTTCGACCCGGACTCATGGGTTATATTATAACTGACACTCTTATCTTGGGAGTAATACACTTTTGAGTTGTGTCGAGTTTTATTTAGTATCAATTTGTCTTTACTTTACTTTTGTTTTATTTTATTATTATTATTTTTTTTTTCGTTTACTATCTTGCCGTCATTTTATTTTATTCCTTTTCGTAAAATTTCAGTCAGCACCCCTCTTCTCTTGAAATCTTAACAATATCCATAAATTTTGTGAGAAACTTCACTTTAGCCCAGAAACTTCGCAAATCAGTCCTCAAACTAAATTCCTTTCTTTAAATTTCTGCAATTTACTTTTCGCATTTATTTTAATGGTCGGTTCCACCGCCTAACTGTTATTTAAATTTTGTTAATTTATTTATGTTTATTTATATGGTCGGATCTACCGCCTAACATTTTAATTTCAGTTTATTTATTCTTGTACATTAATTTATTTAATTTTATGTTCTATTATATGGCTGGTTTTAAAATACCGCCTAACTTGTTTTCTTTAATTTCTTTATTTTATGGCTGGTTCTAACCTACCGCCTAATATTTTGTTAATTGTTTCCTTTAATTACTTTGTTTTTATGGCTGGTTTCACCGCCTAATTTATTTTATTTCAGTTTATTTATTTATTTATTTTTGCATTTTTGCTTATTTAATTTCCAGTTTATTTTTTTTTCTTTTTGTAATTTTCATTTAGCGTTTTATGCGTCATTGGTTTAGCTCACGTCATTAGCATTGCATGCGTCGTTGGTCTCGTACAAATGCAGATTAATTAGGAGATCACCTTCACCACCTTTAAATATGGCTAATGTAGGACCTGAAAATTTTTCAGAGCATGAAGATAACCAAGCCTTACAAAATCTTCATGAACAACCTAGGACTCTTAGAGATTTCATGCATCCTACAAGAACAGGATCACCATCATGCATAGTCTTTCCTCCTGATGCATCACGTTTTAATTTCAAACCTGGTATCATTCAACTTCTGCCTACTTTTCATAGTTTTGAGTCTGAAAATCCATATTTGCATTTAAGAGAATTTGAGGAAGTCAGTAACACCGTCGATCAAAATTGTAGCATGAACATAATCAGACTTAAGTTTTTTCCTTTCTCACTAAAAGATAAAGCTAAAACTTGGCTACAAAATCTTAGGTCAGGGTCAATAAGAACTTGGGATGAAATGCAAGCACAATTTTTGAAAAAATTCTTCCCACCCCACAGAACAAATTCTTTTAAAAGACAAATCACCACTTTCACTCAAAAACCAGGAGAAACCCTCTACCAAAGTTGGGATAGGTATAAGGAGTTACTTAACATTTGCCAACACCACGGTTTTGAAACATGGAGGTTAGTGTCTTATTTCTACGAGGGATTAACATCCCAAAGTAGACAAGTCGTTGAAATGATGTGTAATGGTGAGTTCAGGGATAAAAGTCCTAAAGATGCATTAGATTATCTTGACTACATAGCAGATAATGCACAACACTGGGATACAGTTGGGTCTTATGAGTCATCAAGTAAACCTCAGTCATCTCCATCTGGTGGAGGCATGCACAACCTTAGGGAAGACCATGACCTTCAAGCCAAATTTGCATCCTTAGCTAGAAAAGTCGAAGTACTAGAGTCGAAAAAGAATGATCATGTAAAGTCTGTTCAAAGTATTTCATGTTATGTTTGTGACTCTACTGACCATTCTACGCAGGATTGTCCAACATTGCCAGCTTTGAGGGAAAGTTTGCACGAACAAGTAAATGTCGTTGACAATTTCAAAAGGCCAAATCCCAATCCATACTCCCAAACTTACAACTCTGGTTGGAGAAACCACCCAAATTTCAGTTGGAGAAATGACAACCATGCACAACCTTCACAACCAGTTCCTCCACGTCAAAATTTTCAAAACCCCCAGAGTTACCCACCATATGTCCCACCACCAAGAAAAACTTTGGAAGACACATTGCATTCGTTTATTGAAAAACAAGAGTCAATCAATAACCAAACGATGCAAACCTTGACCAATTTGACAGAAACCATTTCCAAACTTACATCTGCTCTGACCTTGCATGAAAAAGGAAAGTTTCCTGCTCAACCTGAACCAAACCCTAAGAGTCAACAACATCCTCAAATAGGGAATTCAGGAAACCAAAATATGAGTCAAGTCAAATCGGTTATAACCTTTCGTGGTGGAAAGGTTGTTGAAAAACATATCATTGACCCTCGTAAAACTAGTAAAGATTCAATTTCAGAAAATCGAGAAGAGTCTGCCGAACCTTTAACCCACGAAGAAATAACCAACTCTCCTCCTGTACCCCCATTTCCTCAAGCATTAATCAAGCCAAAGAAATCAAACCACAGTCAAAAAATTTATGAGGTTTTTAAACAAGTAAAGGTTAACATTCCTCTTTTGGATGTCATTAAACAGGTGCCCTCTTATGCTAAATTTCTGAAAGATCTGTGCACAGTGAAAAGGAAACATAAGGTGCAAAAGAGAATTTTTCTAGCAGAACAGGTAAGTTCCATTCTCTCAACCAATAATGCTTTGAAATACAAGGATCCTGGTTGTCCAACTATTTCTTGCATTATTGGGGATCATAAAATTGGACATGCTCTACTTGATCTTGGTGCCAGTGTTAATTTGCTTCCTTATTCAGTGTACCAACAACTCAATCTCGGTGAGTTAAAACCAACTTCTACCACTCTTTTACTTGCTGATAGATCGATTAAGGTTCCAAAAGGAATAATTGAAGATGTATTAGTCCGAATCGATAAATTCATATACCCTGTGGATTTTATCATTTTGGAAATGGAACCAATTGCTAATGAATGCAAACAAATTCCTGTTATATTGGGTCGACCATTTTTAGCTACTGCTAATGCTTTGATTAATTGCAGGAATGGAGTAATGAACTTATATTTTGGCAACATGACATTGGAACTCAATGTGTTCAACATGTGTAAACAACCTCACCACCAAGAAGATGATGATAATGAGAATGAGGAGATTGATCTCATCGAGCCAATTATTGAGGAACACGTTCAGGATGAAAATTTCTCAAATTCTGTGGATATTTGTTTTACTGGTTCTTTTGAATCAGGTAAAGAATTAAATTATTATGCTACTAACATATGCTCTACACTTGATTCTATGCAGGTACCTACTGGTGATGATGACCAAGCAAGCTTTGAAGATATGACACAACCTGAAGAACCAAACGAAGAGGAAGCACCAGAGCTTGAATTAAAACCCTTACCAGAAGAATTGAAGTATGCTTATCTTGGAGCGTGGACATATCCGGTGGTAATTTCTTCCCAACTTACGCATGATCGAAGGTAAGTTACTACGTACTTTAAAAAAAGCGCATTTGGTTGGACCTTAAAAGACATAAAAGGCATTAATCCTTTAATATGCACACACCGAATACACCTAGAGGAAAATGCTAAAACAACTTGTCAACCACAAAGAAGATTAAATCCTCATATGAAAGAAGTGGTAAAGAATGAGGTCCTGAAACTACTTGATGTAGGAATTATCTATCCTATCTCTGATAGTAAATGGGTAAGTCCAACACAAGTAGTACCAAAGAAATCTGGAATAACTGTTGTAAAAAATGAAAATGGTGAACCAATTCCAACACGCATTCCATCTAGTTGGCGCATGTGCATTGATTACAGAAAATTAAATGATGCCACTAGAAAAGATCATTTTCCACTTCCATTTCTAGACGAATTCTCGAAAGAGTAGTGGATATCCTACTCGCTTTCTTGATGGCTACTCTGCTATTATCAAATCTATAGCTTTAGAAGACCGGAAAAGACCACGTTCACATGTCCATTTTGGAACATTTGCATTTAGAAGAATGCCCTTTGGACTTTGTAATGCTCTACAACATTTCAAAGGTGCATGCTTTTAGTGACATGGTTGAAAATTGTCCGAGGTTTTTATGGATGACTTAAGCAGTATTTGGTAATTCTTTTGATCGTGTCTTGATAATGCGGAAAAGGTTTTGAAAAGGTGTAAAGAAAAAGGATTAGTTTTAAATTGGGAAAAATGCCATTTCATGGCCATTTCTGGAATTGTCTTGGGTCATATTGTGTCGTCAAAAGGAATTGAAGTTGACAAAGCCAAAGTTGAAGTCATTTCAAAATTACCCTCACCAAAGACAATTAGAGAAGTCCGTTCTTTTTTAGGACATGCAGGATTTTATAGGAGGTTTATAAAAGACTTCAGTGTCATATCTAGACCACTTTGTAACCTCCTAATAAAAGACACACCTTTTGAATGGACAAATGATTGTCAACAAGCCTTTGAAAAAATAACTAGTCTTTTGACATCAGCCCCAATAATGCAACCCCCTGATTGGTCTTTGCCTTTTGAGCTAATGTGTGATGCCAGTGATTATGCCGTTGGTGCTGTTCTTGGCCAGAGGAAAGAAGGTAAGCCCTTTGTTATTTATTACGCAAGTAGAACTTTGAACAGTGCTCAAATGAATTACACCACAACTGAAAAAGAATTACTTGCTGTAATATTTGCGTTGGATAAATTTCGTTTGTATTTAATTGGTTCATCTACTATTGTTTATTCTGATCATGCTGCTGTGAGATATTTAATGACGAAACATGATGCCAAACCAAGCGTAATACGATGGATTTTGCTACTTCAAGAATTCAATTTGACAATCAAAGACAAAAAGGGTGCTGAGAATGTTGTTGCAGATCATCTTTCAAGACTTACAAACGAGTCTTCAATTGAAACAACACCCATCAATGATTCTTTCCCTGATGAATTTTTGTTTTCCATAAACAAAATGCCTTGGTATGCTAATATTGTCAATTATCTTGTAACAGGTGAAATGCCATGTATTTGGGTTCAGGCGGGAGGAAATTCTTATGAGTGAAAAGCTTTTACTGGGATGATCCATACCTGTTCAAGTACTGCTCTGATCAAATTTTTCGAAGATGCATACCAGACGACGAGGTAAGTATGGTTATTCAATTTTGCCATTCTGAAGCATGTGGTGGCCATTTTTCTTCAAAAAAGACAGCTGCAAAAATATTGCAGTGTGGATTTTATGTATTTTGTAAAGTGTGTAAGAATTGTCAATTGGTGGGGTCCATTTCAAAACGAAACATGATGCCTTTAAACCCCATTCTTGTCATTGAAATATTTGATTGTTGGGGAATTGATTTTATGGGCCCTTTTCCATCATCATTTGGATTTGTATATATTTTGGTTCTTTGTTGATTATGTTTCAAAATGGATCGAGGCGATTCCTTGTCGGCACAATGATCACAAAATTGTGATCCGCTTTCTAAAAGAAAATCTTTTGAGTCGATTTGGAATACCTCGAGCCATTATCAGTGATGGGGGAAAACATTTTTGTAATAAGCCATTTGAGTCCTTAATGAAGAAATATGGAATTACACATAAAGTCGCCACCCCTTATCACCCTCAAACAAGTGGTCAAGTTGAATTAGCAAAGAGGGAGATAAAACAAATTTTAGAAAAGACAGTTAATCCAAACCGTAAAGATTGGTCTCTTCGATTAACTGATGCACTTTGGGCATATCGTCGCTTTTAAAACATCTTTTTGATTGACACAATATCGCCTTGTTTATGGAAAATCTTGCCACTTACCAGTTGAACTTGAACATAAGTCATTTTGGGCCATTAAAGCTTTTAATTCAAATCTTGATGATGCTGGCAATGTGCGTAAATTGCAATTGAATGAACTTGAGGAATTAAGGAATGATGCATATGAGAATTCTAGAATTATTAAGGCAAGAACCAAATTTTTTCATGACAAAAGAATTTTTCGAAAAACATTTGAAATCGGTCAAAAAGTCTTGCTTTATAATTCTCGTCTTCATTTATTTCCAGGGAAGTTAAAATCAAAGTGGAATGGTCCGTTTGTTGTAAAAAATGTGTATCCATATGGTGCCGTAGAAATTGAGAATCCAAAGAATGGTGCCACATTTAAAGTTAACGGTCAAAGACTGAAACCATATCTGGAACACCAACCACGTGAAGCAGACACCGAAATTAATTTGAGTGACCCACCAAACCTCGATTGAGCCCTTTTGTTTTAACTTTTTGTGAATTGATTTTACTATTGCTTTATCGTTTGAATTATTCGATTTTTTTTCTTTTTTCTTCTTTTCTTTTCCCTATGTCTTGAATGGAGTGCACTGCATTGTTTTTAATTGTGTGCTGTTTTAACTCACCAAATTTTTATACTTATCATGAATACCTCCACGAGAAATTTCCTCATCGATCATCTTAAAACACTTTTCCATGTAAAATTTCACTTGAGGAAATTGATCCGATTTTGTAAATTACATCCTATTTGGGATCTACAACCACCAGCGTTAGTATTTCACGTTAAAGATCTAGAAAGACAACTCACAGAAATAGAGGATGATATTTATGATCTACAATTGGAGCTGGAGGTAAATCAATAAAAGGACGAAGGTGAGTTATATTTCTTGTGTGTTTTTGCTTTATTTTTGTACTTTTTCACTTTTGAATTGATTTTGCAGATCTGTTTTGTTTGTTTTAATTCACTCTCCCGTATAAATGGCGGATAACGGTACTCCGTGACTTTTCAAAGTCGGTATTTTCAGTTTCCCACAATAACTGAACCCCAAAGTCAAGCATGGAAGAAATACAACATAAATTGCATCGCTTTTCCTCTCTCCTCAAAATGCTCTCAAGAAGATTTACAAAGCTCGTTGTGAACGATCGCTTGTTAATGATTAATGGGATTCTTCGATATTATTTGGTTAATTGAAGCAAAGGTCCGACTTGCAGTGAGTTTTCGATCCATTTGTTTCTTACATGCCTGGTTTTGGTAAAAGCACGTTTTGCGAAAAAGCGAAGAGCTAAGCGACTTGGCTCTAAATGTCCTAGCGTGTAAGACTTGCTTTGCAACAAACCTCGTTGTAAAACTTTAGGAATGGTTTCTATAAATCGTGAAGATAAAATCAAATTCGTTAAGGATGGCATGAGTAAAGAGTCGTTGGATGATATCTTACGATCTCTTGAGGCAGCGTCCAAGTGGATTTGTCAACGTGAAATTCACAATTTATGGAAGTTGTTCCAAAAAGAAAATGCAGTTTAGTCTTGGGAATCGACTACAAAGACCACATTTGCCGGTTTATAAGAAAACTGGATGGGAAGCTATCCTCGACCCATGTAGGCGTTGGCCGTTCTTGGGACGTAAACCAGAGGAAGATGTGAGCCACAATCACAACTACCAGTAAATATCCTTTTATTTTATCTTATCTTTTGTATTATTTTCTTGTTTTTTTTGTGTGATTTTAAATCTAATCACTGTTTGCTTTTTTGTTTCACTGTTTGCCTTTGAATAATTGAGCCAAAAGCTTCACGCGTCGTTTGACAAACACACCGCCCCATTTACAGATGTATATCATTATGTCTGTTACCAAGATCCTTAAATAAGAGCTCCTTTTTAAGCATTCACAAATTGTTTCTTTTTAGAATTGTTTTAATGGCAGGGACTTCAAGCAGACAGCTTAAGAACATTTGTGTGCTTTCTGGATTTCGCTATGGAAAGTATAAGGAGTTCGTTCATGCAGCCATAGAGCTTGGTCGTGCTATAGCAGAGAGAAAACTACATCTTGTACATGGAGGAGGTGACCGAGGGTTATCAAAGCTTGTCTCTGAAGCTGCTTTCATTCGAGGAAGCCAAGTGCTAGGCATCATTCCAAAAGCCTTAAAACCTTTAGGATGCCTACCAGACCCACAAACTGGAGAAGAGTTAGTTGTCTCAGGTATGCAAGAAAGAATATCTGAAATGTTAAAGCTTCTTGTGCTTTTATTTTCTTGCCGGGAGATCTTGCAACATTAGGCGCTAATTACATTTTGCTTGGGCCCATTTGAATATCCATCAAAACCCATCGGTTTGTTAAATGTTAATAACTTTTATGATGGCTTAATAACATTTCTTAATCATGCAATTAAAATTATTTCATTCCTTCCTCGTGAAAACTCTTTATTTGTGCTCCCACGCTAATGAGTTACTTGATCTTTGCAAGCTTACAAACCGAGCGGATCCCATGACTTTGGCGTTGGATTGGGCAATTGATAGCGATAGCGGTAACTCTCGTAAAAAGTGTAAATTAGATTTGACTCTCCGTTTGTAAATATTTTCCAGCGGTGACGGTGATATCTTAAACTCTACTCCTTTATTCTAAGACATTAGGGACAATGTCTCTTTCGAGGTTGGGGAGGTATAGTTGATAATTGTGGAATGTTTGATCTGGTGGTGTTTTTACTAATTTTTGTTTTAAAGACTAACTTCGGATAAAAATTTGAGTCGAAGATGGCAGAATATAGAATGTAGTGTCTCTAGAAACGCATCTTCATTTTAGAATTTTGTTTTCATTAAAAAAAAAAAACTTTTTCTCTTGATCATCTCCCTTAAGTTTCTGCAATCAATCCAAATTTTTTTGATGTGTTCTTTAATTTTTAAAAAAAAAAAATTTTATTTTTCGGTGTAATCTTTTAACATTAGATAGCATGATGATTTTCAAATTTTGGTATTTGTATTATCTTTGGCCTTGAGTTATATTACACTGTGTTTTCCCCTTTTGCATGTTAAAACGTAAATTGAGAAATTTGATGAGTGAAATTGATTAAGCCATTTGAAGGAATGTACATATCACGAAAAGTCCAAGCGAGTTTTAGAGCCTATTATCCTTGGAGAGTAACCCTATTTGCCTATACAGCTTCACAATTTATTGTACAAGATCTCTATAATTTCAAAAAAAAAAAAATTATTGTGCAATCGCATCTAAAAGTCTATTGAACTAGTGGATATGAAAGATTATTTAGAACCCTAAAAGATGACAGAAGGCCATCTTTGATCCGTTTGAGCCTTTCTAGCCAACCCTATTATAAAATATCCATAGTTAACCCCTTTGAGCCTCTAAAAAAAAAAAAAAAAAAAATTTTTTGATAACCTATCATCTTATCCCACTCCAATGTGGAGCATCACCTTACGTTTTGTATTTTCCACCACCCAATTATGTTTGAAAATAGGGATGATTATGTATTACTGATAATGGTGCTATAAAAAAAAAAGGATATGTATAAATAAATAAATAAATAAAAGAGAAAAAAAAAGAAGCACCTTGTAATCTCTAAAATAAAAAAATAAAAAAAATCCCCTATTTTTCAAACATATATTTTTGTTTTCCTATTACCCTTTTTTGTTAACCATAACCCTACCCTACGTTACGTCCTAATAAAAATCCTTCTTGATTTTAGGGAATTATAGTCTGAAGTAAAAGCTAGTGATATGGACTAAAAGATGTGGTGATGCATAAAAAAAAAAAAATTACCATTAATTCCTTGGGGCTTGATATCATTTTATTTCTAAGCTGTGAGCATTATTTTTTCATCCTGGTGAGAGCGTGTGATATTGTTTTATTATCCTCTCAAATCTTTTTTTTTTTTCCTAGAGTGACAGTTTAATTTGGGGTATATTTCTTTTGAGAGAGACACTCTTAATTGTGAGATTTTGGGGTTTGATGTATCATTCTTAAAAGTGGTTTTGATTAATGTAGCTCTAATAATTGATCATTTTACATGATTTTACGTAATTGATTTATGTGGGTGTGATTTTCTTTAAGCTGAAGATAATGCTTATACTTTTATTTGATTGTTGTCATTAATCTGATGAAAGAAGTGAACACAATGTTTCTATTTAAAAAAAAAAAAAAAAGAGATTTTCAATTTGGTTTTAAAATTTCTCTAAATTTTTTATCGCTTAAATTGCTAGGGCCTAGCAATAAGCTGGTTGGGGGGTGTGATTGATACGGAAAAGTGACATTTGATAAGGATAAAATTATTAGAGATAAGGATAAAATTATTAGTTTTTCACTTATTGTATCAATTAATGCGCTCATTATTTCTAAATTATTTTAATACTCCCCAAATATACTTTTATGTTAAATTAATTCACAATATATTAATTTTCATATTGTAAATATTTTTTCAGGAATAAAGATGGAATTGGAATTGAAAGCGGGAACAAAGAAGAACTACTGGAGCAAAAATTGAGGAGATGTAATAATTATAATAATAAAATAATAATATTAAAAAAAAAAAAAGAGCAAAAGGACAAAAGAATCAAAGGCAACCATGTTAGGTTGCCCGTGATGGTCAGGAGGCCATCATGCCTCCTGACCATTACACTTTCCTATATATATATAAAATAATAATAATAATAATAAAATAAATAAAAATAATGCATTCCTTGCCTATAAAAGGCAAGGAAATGGAGCGAAGAGGAAAAGGGAGAATTGGGGGGAGACATTTTGAGCAATTCGAATTCGAGTCTTGAAAAGAAAAAGAGGTGTGTTTTCTTTCTTTTTCTCTTTTGTTTTGTAATCAATTTTCTTTGTAACATATTTCCAAAGTTCATCAAATAAAAAGAGTATTTTGTTTTCTTTTAATATGAGTAGCTAATTTTACTAAGCTAAGGTGAAGGGTGAAGCTCAAGGTTTTAAATCATGAAATCAATTACTTTTCTCAAGTGAGTTTTAAGTTTATTTTATTCTTTTCTAGTTATTTTTATGTCATGTTAATTTAAAAGTTTTCTTGGATTTGTATGGTAGTTTTGACACAATGTCGACACATCAATATAGTTGTGGCACATTAGGTACTTTATTCCATATTTATCCACACACATAGAATTAAATGATATAATAAATAACTGGTAAAAGTGAGGCATAATATAAAAATGAGAGAGTAAGAAAATTATAGTTTGAATACTGAGAGTGGATCCTGTAACCTTAGCATATTTTTAAATTTATTTCAAATAATTTCTTTTTCCCCACAATTAATTTTCTTAGTTTTAAATTGACTACTGGATTTTAAATTCCATGTGGTTCGACCCCGGACTCACCGGGTTATATTATAACTAGACACTCTTATACTTGGGAGTAATACACTTTTGAGTTGTGTTACTTATTAATTTATATTCAAATATTATTCTAATTAGTATAGAAGTCTGATGTATTTTACGCATGTTTTCATGTTATTCAGGGGAAAAAAAGGGAAGTAGTGTTTTTTCAAGTTAAATTGGGGGGCTCTTTGGTAGTGTTCTAATTTAAATTGATTCGTTTGGTATTTATTTGAAATAAGGTAGCTGTATGATAATTACCTTCAATATTTACCTGTTTTACAATTGATATCGGTGGCTGGTTACATCTGTAATATTAAAAAAATAATAATAAAGGCAGTTGCATGACATACAGCGCTGCATTACAGGCCTACGCGAGTTTTTGCAAAGGAAAATATCAAAACCGTAAACCCTCTCTCCATAAACCAAATAGAGCTGCCGCCCTCGCCGTCACCGCGGCTTGCCACTCTGCAGTATTCGGAATCATGTACGTTTTATTTGCTATATGTTATGATTTTTCAATAAACCAGAAAATTTTATAATGTTTAATTAATTTAGTGGATCTTTTTCTATTTATATTATCTTAAATTTAAGTTCTAAGTTTGAAATATAAATGTACCTGCAATTGCTTAATAACTCCACTTGTAATTCTCATCTACTCAAGTCTGATTCTAAGAATATACATTCGGGTGTTAGCTGACTTTAGATTGGAATTATTTGTTCATTTTTTTTAAAGTGATGAATATGTAATTATTTATTCATATTAAAAAATATTGTTACTATCATATTAGATTTTCATAATGTCATATTGGCTTTAATAAATTTTTAAAAATTATTTTAGTTAAGCCTTCTAAAATAAAGAACTTATTTTATAAATTGAAAATTATACACACTTTAAAAATATATATATAAACGTTAACAAATCTCATGAGGTAGGATGGTAATAATAATGATCGTAGTAAAAGAGTAAATAATAATAATAGTGATAATAATACAGGTATAATATAATAATATTTATAATTAATAACATAAATTTTTTGTAAAAGTAATAAGAAATTAAGAAAACTAATTTGAAAGAAAATAGAGTGGTAAACTTTTAATTTGAATTGAAAAAATCTTAATTCTTGATTTATTTTAGCTCAAAGATAAATAAATAATTAATTGAATGACAAAATGGGCAAAAAGTTTTTAAAGATCAAAATTCAAGTATAAATAAATTTAAGTTCAAAAAATCTCATGAAGTCAATTGGTCCCCAAAGGAAAAAAGGAAAAAGATAATTCAACACAAATAGCTTAAGAAAGTTTCAATTTTTTGTTAACAAATTATAATTATTTAAATGATAAATGAGCATAAATGTGAACAAAGGTCAAAATCTCTGATATAGATGATCAAATTCCTGATTAAATCTCTTAAAGTAATGAATAATGGTTTCAACTAAAAAAAGATATTTCAACGCCTTAAGTTTTGTAACTTGTAGAAATCAATTGTGTAATCAAAATGTTTTAAGAATATCTTAGTAATCTAAAAGAGTACAAATAGCATGGGATATAAACATATATACATTCTTATTATATTTAACTATAAATTTCATGAGGCATGGTAGTAATAATAATTGTTGTAGTGACGTTATAAATAAATAATAATAGTAGAAGAAATACAAAATAATACTTATAAGAACATGAATGTTTTAATGAAGTCGTGAGAAATTAAAAAAACTATTTGAAAAGAAAATAGAGTGGTAAAAACTTTATACGAATTAAGCTTTTTTGATAGACTTTTTTTTAAAATATAAAAATTAGAATTAATTGAAATGGTAAAATGGGCTATCCTAAAAAAAAAAAAATAAGTTTCAACACAAATAGATTAAATAAGCTTACAATTTTTTAGGTTAAAATAGTTTTGTAACTTAACTTATGCCGTCATAACTTTAGAAGCATTCATTCTTACTTGTTATTTATATA
The DNA here is from genome assembly GCA_030449925.1 of Citropsis articulata. Lineage (NCBI taxonomy): Eukaryota > Viridiplantae > Streptophyta > Magnoliopsida > Sapindales > Rutaceae > Citropsis > Citropsis articulata. The sequence continues at coordinate 287,570 of JASUUH010000110.1, read as the reverse complement.
TTTACCATTGAAGTTATGAAAAATAAAAGAAAATATTTTGAAAAGTAAAGAGAAAGATGAAAATAAATACATAAATTTATTTTAAGCATAACTAAATACTATTCATTAAAATGATAAAATGGGAATAAATATGTATAAAGATTAAAAGCTAAGTTCAAAAGATCTCATGAAATAATGAAGACGGGGAGAGAGAGAGAGAGAGAGAGAGACTTAGATTATGGACCTAAAATGTTGAAAAAGATGAAGGGTTGCAATAAAGATTTTTCAGTATTATGTGGTCAATTGATATTTGTTAAAATAGTAAGGGATGTGAACATAATTCATCTTATTGGTATTATTTTTATTTTAAAAGATAATATTATTATTAGTTAAAAAAAGAACTTGGAACATCACACAAAATATTGGAATACGTTGAAAGGAGTAGGAATATGTTACCAAAAAATCGTGGAAATAAAGTGGGAATTCATAAACGAAAAGTGGGGGTACCAAAAATAAACTTGAAATATCCACCCAAGATATTGGAATTCAATGGAAAGAGTGGGAATATGAAATGAAACAATGGTGGAAAAAAGAGTAGAAGAGGTCAATCTAAAAGTTGCAACATTTATCAAGAATTTAATAAATTCCAATTAGGAGTAGGGATATAAAAAATAAACTTGAAACATTGACAAAAGAATGTTGGAATTAAACAAAAAGAGAAGGAATATAGAACCAAAATATGGTGGGAAAAAGAGTTGAAGAGATTAACAAAAAGATTGGAATAACTGATAAAGAAATTGATAAATTCTAATTAGAAGTGGGGATCTTAAAAATAAACTTGAAATATCTAATCAAAATGTTAGAATTCAGTAAAAAGAGTAAGAGTATAGAATCAAAAAGTGGTGGGAACAATAGTTGAAGAGCTGAACTTAAAAGTTGTAAATACTTACCAATAATCTAATAAATGCCAACAGTAAGTAGGGATTTAAAAATTGAACTTGAAACATCCATGCAAAATGTTGAAATTCAATTAAAAGAATAAGAATATAGAACCAAAAAGTAGTGGAAACAAGAGTTGAATATCTTAACCCGAAAGTTGGGAACACTTACCAAAAATCTTATAAATCCAACAGTAAGTAGGGATCTAAGAAATAATTTTGAAACATCCACACAAAATATTGAAATTGAATGAAAAGAGTCGAAATATCGAACTAAAAAATGGTGGAAACAAGAGTTCAAGAGCTTAACCTAAAAGTTTGAAAGACTTACCAACAATTCTATAAATTTCAATAATAAGTAGGAATCTAAAAAATGAAATTGAAACATATATGCAAAATGTTGGAATATAATGAAAAGAAAAGGAATATAAAATCAAAAAGTAGTGAAAACAGAGTTGAAAAGCTTAACCTAAAAGTTGGAAAGACTTACTAAGAATTTGATATATCCAACAGAAAGTATGGATTTAAAGGGTCCAGCTTTGTTACCCACGGTGTTTAGTGCCCATTTTTTGTCTTTTTCAAATCCCACTTTTAGATTTAACCCCGGAGTTGTATAACGGCTTAGATGTATTTGTAGGGTTATTAATATTAAATACCCCTATTGTTTATCCAAAATAAGAAAAATCAAAAGTTTTACAATTTTGACATCTAAGTCCATAATATTTTAAATTTGTTAGACTATTGAAATAGGTTTCCAATTAACTGACTTATGTTTACATTTATTAATATATATTTATATTAATAATTTTCTTATTAATTAATAAATTAATTAATTTAATATATAGCTAAACATTGTATATTATTTACTAACCATAATTGATGATAAATATATATGATTTTTTTTTAATTTAACATAATGGCAACCAACTTCCTTTCACCCATGTGAGCAGGATTCAGACATTATAACCTTTTTTTTTTTCTAACACGAGATTTTACTATTTTAAATAGATGAAATGGAGAAAATATGAAAATGAATTTAATTTCATATTATATATAATTAATGACTTATTATTTCTTGTAACATAATATTTATTTAACATACTATCAATTATTCGATTATGTAGAAAAAATATATTAATTTACTAATAATATAAAGTGTTAGTTTATCAATTCATAAAATCATTTTTGTTCATTTGAAAAAGGATTTTGTATTTTTGGCCGAGTTTTTATCCTTAAATAAAAAGAATAAATTTAATTGCACACTTAGATAAATTGACTTTTGTTATTCCACCCCAACATTTTAAATAGTCATTAGCACACATCCATATGGTTAAGATATTTCATTACCTCAATTAAAGAAGGGTAAAAAAATAAACGCAAACAATTACTCCATTTTAAAATAATTTAAATATTTCTTTATTAATTTTTTTGTAATTAAAAATAAGAGTAACAATTTTATTTATTATTTTGTTTCTATATTGAAATTATTTTTAGTTACCTTTAAATATTAATATTTTAGGAAATTAAATAAAAAATAAGATTTTTTTATGTAAAACACATTAACTAGTTTTTCATATTATAAAATGCATAGTGATTTATAATAAAAATTAAATGTGCATGTTTACCCTTGGATATCTATATTTATATTGGATAATTATGTATTTACATATGGATGGCTAAAAACTATAGTCATTTGGATTTTGCCATCCCTAATTGACAAGGATTTTGCCATCCCTAAATAATTCTGTCAAACTATATATATATATATATGCACACGCACGTGCACACTTTCTTGTTGAATTAATGGCTAAATGCTGGAAAACAGCACCGTGGCTATGATCAATTTTTTATTTTTGTTTTTTAGTGAAATGAATTTCTCCCCCCCCCCCCTCAATTCTAGCAAATTATGCATTCTCTCCATATATATTGCAATAAAACAAAATTCCAAATTGACAAGTCTATGATGTTGGAGTATTCTGTTCATGTCTGCATCTTGAAAGATTGTGGATTTTAGAAGTATCACTGTAATTGAAAATTTTAGGTGCAAGACTAATCTGTGAAAATATTAAAGTCTTTAGCTTTGTTGTTTTTTTAACAAATAAACGGACTCCACTATAACTGAACTGGAAAAAGATAGAAAAGTGGGGTACGAAACCCATGTGGCAACGTAGTTTTGGCCGAATTTAAAAAGTAAACTTAAAATATTCGTGCAAAATATTGGAATTCAATAAAAGGAGTAAAAATGTGTATCCAAAAAGTGGTGGAAATAAGAGTTGAAAAGCTTAACCCATAAGTTGAAATTACTTGCAAGAATTAAATAAATTCCAAAAGAAAGTAGGAATTCAAAAATTGAACTTGATATATCCACCCAAAATGTGGAAATTTAATAAAAAGAATAAGAATATAGAATCAAGAAGTGATGGAAACAAGAGTTGAAGAACTTAACCTAGAAGTTGAAATGACTTACCAAGAATTTGATAAATTTCAATAGACATAGGGATTTAAGAACTAACTTGATATCTTTACCCAAAATATTGGATTTTTATAAAACAAGCAACTTATTGAACTAAAGAGTGGTGGAAAAATAAGTTAGACCACGTAATCAAAAACTAGATAAAGTGTAATATAATATAGAGATGTAAAAGTAAACTTGAAACATCCACAAAAAAAGTTGAAATTTAATGAAAAGAGTACAAATATAGAACCGAATACTGGTAGAAATTTAGTTGAAACAATTTGCCAAAATTTAGATAAATCTAAATGAAAAATAGGAATTTAAAAAGTAAACTGGAAACATACACGATAAATATTGATAAGTGACAAAATAAGTGGGAATCTAGCTACTTTGTGACATATTTATAGTATTTTTATAGATTATTATATTATTCATAAATTTAAAATTATTCCAATTTTTTGCCTCATTTGATTACAATTTTATCTATTTTATCTATTTTCTTTATAATTTTTTCACATTAAAGACAAATAAAATTTTAACTTTTATTATATTAACTGGTTAAAATCGGTTGTACTGATACCATGCATGCGTTGTATGGGAAGCAGCGCTGCATGGTAGGTTGACTCCAAAAACTCTGTTTGGTCATTTTGAGAGATACTGCCAAAATGGACGGTTGCCGAATAGGTCCTCCTCTTTGTTTAAATAACAAGTATACCCATTTAAATTATAAAATTATCAAAGACACCCTCAACAATAACTTGGGACTTGTTTGCTAAACGATAAAGTCTGAAATTAATTTTTTCGGTTCTCCTTTTAAACTTTTGTCTAATTTTAAGATATTTACATATGAATAGAAAAAGTAAAATTTTGTCAGTTTGTGACTTTATTTTAATGGGAAAAGATCGAAATGTGAAGTAAATATTATATTTTAGAGCTCTGTCGATTAACTACGCATATTTTTTAAATTATAGAACTTAATCTTTTTATTCATTTTGACTTATAAGGATATAAATTTAAATATTAAAAAAGAAAAACAAACATGTCAATCAGACATTTGTATTCGAACTCATTTAGACTTTAACTAAATTCAAAACTATTCAGATTTCAAATTAAAAAAAAAACACCAGTTTAGTGTGTGACAAATGTAATTTGTGTAATGATGGTATCTTTTTTTACCCAAAAAAAAACGCTAGAGATTTTTGCAAAATTGAAAACAAATCCAACCAAGAGAGCAAACCGTATAACAAGATAGATGAAGAGTAATGCTACGATATAGTTTGTATATCACCAATCATTATTTGTTATGTTAGGTGTTAGGTGACTCTACTCTTCATTACACCTATTTTACATTATCAGTGCAATATTATAGACATTCTAGTTGCATCTTATCCTAACTTCCTTTGCTTTAACTCGCGCTTCCCCAAAGAAAAAGAGGTTTTTATGTTTATACTCACAAGATTAGGTCTTACACCCGAAAAGAGTCTTTCACTTTATACTCACAAGGTTAGGTCTTACGCCTAAAAAGAGTCTTTCACTTTACTTATTTTAGCTTATCTAAACAAGATATCACCACTAATGGGGGAAAAAAAATACTTGACCTAACAATCATTGAATGACTTATTAGACAACATGTATTATATGTTAGTTGATTTTATTATCTATTGATAACATGATATTTTAATTTACACCATTAGTTATTCATTGACACATCAAACAACAAATCATTTATCAAATCAACTGTGGCAAATTTTATTGGGGGTAAAATTTTAATTGATATTTAAAAAATATGGTTTTTGAAAATGTTAGGCTGCCCTTACTTGTTCTTATATGGCTCCACCATTAATACTAACTATGTATTTTAACTGTATAAGTTTATGTAAATTTTAAATTAAAAGAAAATTATGTGGCTCTATGTTAATAATGTTAAAATTGTGAATTAACTAGATAGCACCAGATAATAGCATCACTCACCACGAAGCTGAGCACCATCATTACCCACTACATCGGTATCTTATATCAAAACTTTATATATATAATATAGTATTACTAAAGGTCGTGTACCAATAGTTGAATTCAGACAATTGTTTCTCCTCAATTAATTATATTTGATCCTCCTTAATTTATCTTATTAGCCCTCACTTTTCAATTAATTCATTTATTTCTAAAATTACCGTTATTAAATAAAAAAAAATTATATTTTCTCTCAAATGCTCTCCCTACCTCTCAAGTATCATCATCACTCCCATCACTTATATCCATCACTATCAAGTTCATCATTACTATCACCACCACCTAACTTTATTGAATCAGGATTCTCTCCTTATATGATTTTCTTTTAAGAAAATTTTATTAACACAGTTGGTGTTTAATAAGTTAAAAAGTAAAAGCAATTAAATCCTAATTATATACTAGCACCAAAATATAGGTAGCACAAGATCTGTAAAAGATTAAGAGAGCTTAGATCAAGAGAGGATTCTAATCCAATTTTATCGCTACCAATCATTACCACTTGCAACACATGATGAGTTTTTCGAGTTTGTTGTATCATTTTGTAAATAAGATTCAAGATTTTGGCATTTTCAATTAGAATTGTTTATTAATTCATTAATTGAATGGTTAAGTGAATTAATAAATTATTTTATAAGTTACGAAATTGATAATCTAATAAATAAGTAACACATCAACACCTGAAAATTAAAATTAAAGAATAATGGGTTATTATTACTTAAAAACTCAAGTATTATTACCAAAATTTCTCTCATTTACTTTCCAATTCCTTGGTCTTCTCTAACTTCTAATTTGGACTTTATTTAGCTCACCCATTGCGGGCTTTCAGGAGCCAACTGGTTTGTCTAGTCTAACAGTTGGACTTAATAAAAGCTTCCATTAGCTGGACTTCAGCAATTGGACTTATCTTGAAGTGAACTTCTATCTTGATTGCTAAATTATATAAGAAGTTTGACAAAATCCCCCTCCTTTTTTGACTTTCTTTTTCTTTTTTCACTTCACCAACTCAATAACATCATCCTTTCTTTTATTGCCTCTTTTTGATTTTTTTTTTGTTTTGTTTTATGTTATAGTAGTTAAGGATGGTAAAAAAGTTTGAATCGGCCGAGCGGCGCATTGGCACGAGTTTCGCACATGAGAGCCTAGACAAGGGCTTTGAAAAAAAAAGCCTGAGCTTGGGCCAATCCTCTATTTTTTAAAAATAAATTTATAAATTAAAATAATAAATTCAATTTTGAAAAATAGTGGAACAATAAAAAAAAGATTAAAATCCTAATGTATATATCATAATGATAAAAAATTAAAATTATAATATTAAATTCTTTTTTAAGTGTTAATTAATTAAGAGACTGTTTGAATTAGAGAATCTAGTACTAAAAAATTAAATATCTAAACTTTTATTTACTTTATTATCTTTAATTCATTGTTGATCATAACGATTTGATTATTATTAATTAATTTTAAGTTTACAATAATTTTTTAAAAATTTAAAAAGGTAAAAGCCCAGCCCCAGCCCATAGTGGGCCCAACACAGGCCTAGCTCTTGCACTTCTTATCCAATGTGCTTGGGCCTGAGCTTGAAAAACACTCCGACCCAAGCCATTAATTTGCCAACCCTAACAATAGTTGCACCTCGACTCTAGAAACTGGATTAGATTATTAGAAGCTAATAGGAGCTAAGAGCGAGAATCATTTCTCTCTCATACCATTATATATTAGTTACCTTTCATTTGTATAAGCAAAACCGATTGTTTCCTTCGTCCAAACTCAGATAACTTGATTTCATTTTTTTATGGGAAGTGTTTACTTTTATATCTTAAAATTCCTTAACATATCTAACTTCTCCTTAAACAATGTCTTGGATTACTCTGAACTCGTCCTCTCATGGGCACCCCAAAGATTACAAACCAGTAATAACTAGGCAATTACAACTTTGCCCTTGCCCATTTCAACATTTCACACTTATGCTAATTAAAACCAACTCAAACTAGTGAATGAGGTATCCTTTTAAAACTTTTCGAGGTTTGTACCCAACTTAATTCACTTAAAAAGAGCAAAAAGTGCACATGTAATACCAACCCTTAATGAGTGGGCTATTTTTATAGTTATGAAAAGTTATAAGCTGGTAAAGCCACTAAAATTGTTTAAATGTGTGGCACAAATGATATTTTTCTCAAAGAGTATGCATGCCTATAATGGAGCACTAAATAAGCCACTAAATAAGGCACCTTTGGAAGGCAGGGAGTGTGACAACGTACACGCTTCCCTTTACCAAATAAATAAGAAAGAAATGAGAATTCCAACTCTATTATAAAAAAAAAATAGGAAATAAGCAATGATTTGACACCAAATATCCAAAAGGTATGAAAAGAGTAGTTGTGAGAAGCGGAAAAACATAATAAAACAAGAATTGTTATTTTTTGGAGAAACTAACTGCCCAAGGGAAAAAAGTGCAGATGTGAGGAATCGAGAGCAATCAAATAAAAATATCTTTCTTGTCCTTCCACTTAGAGGAAAAGAGAAGCGTTTGAAAGGATAAGTAGTTTAACACTATGTTGATAGTTTATCAACCCCAACTAGGGGCTATTACCGGACTCTAATTTATATCAACATGGTGTTAGGTCATCATGGTTTTCTTTTGTTCCTTTAAATATGCCATATTTGTCCCAAACTACTCAGTTTATACCCTATTACATAGGTATGCTTCAAGGAGGCCAAAGTAAAAAGAATAAAATAAAATAAAATAAAAAATAAATAAAAATAAAAATAAACTATGATAAGTTGAATATGAAATTGAGTAAATTAACTACTTAGTGGAGTGAAAAATGAATTGAGTGAGTCAAGTAAGTCATTATATCTAATCAAGTAAAAAGTAAAATGAGTGAGCGAGTAAGTCAAATGTCTAATTAAGCATCTAAGCAATGTACATTCTTTGAAAACAAAGAATCCACTTTAGAGTCCCCTCATATTTAAACCATTTCGGGGATTCTACTGGCTGATAGATTGTAAATAAGTACATTAGCGGGCCACCCGTTAAGCATTGGTATTTTCGTGCGCTTGGTTAAACTTGAATTTTAAGCACTGGTTATATGAAAGAAAAAGAAAATCAACATGCAATTCTGTATTCTCTCCCAAACGCAAAACCCAGATTGTGTTTGTTGTCAACTTTTGATTTTGTTCAATTTTATGTCTACCTAAGTGAAGTTGAGTAGTACCCATTTTGACAAGATGCTAATATTAGTGAAACTGAAGTGAAGCAGCCGCGGTGGCTACCAAGCAAGCAGCAGCCGCGACGATTAGTTTCTAGAATTTTGATTTTGTAGTTTAGTTCACTGCTAAGCCATTATTTTGTTGCCTAGTCTTATTTTGAAATTCAAGGTTCACTGCTACAAATTTTTTATTACTTGTGTATAATTGTCAATTCTGTATGTATGCCAATGTGGTGGTAGTGAGAAATTTGATCAGTTAACTTGATTAGTAAGCAGATTTTTGAGCATAGGGAAAACCATTTGATAGCGAAGATTTAGGGACAGAAAAGAGTGAGGCAGAAGCAGAAGCAATGTCAATGTTAAATGAAACAAAGATGGAGAAGAAGATGCAAGCTTATTTTAGTAAAAGAGAGCTGATGGTTTTGATACCGTATGCAATTGCCTTTTATGTTTTCATTATCCGTCGCTCCCTTCAAATCTCTCACGGTATTTGCTTACTCAATTACTCTGCCTTTCTGTGTGTTTTATGTTGTTTACCATAACAATCAATTCAATGCAATTTGTATCAGATCATTTCAGCAAACTCTATGGTTTACGCCCTGGTTGGCTCTTTTCTCCTCAAAGTCTAAATGTAATGAAACCTTATTCTTTATCTTTTGCATTTCAACGATTAATGTTCTTACTTGTATTGATGATTAATTACTATTTATGTATTCCATTTAAGGATGTCTCTGATGCTCAATGGAGAAATTTTCGATCGAATTTACCTATTCTGACTGTGGTGTTCACTCTTTTTGCCGTGCTTGCCAATACGTTTAGAACATTTTTTAATTTGAAAGCAAAAGGGATGTCCATTCTTTGGCTTTTCATTTCTTTCATTTACCTACTCTATCTACATGGAGCCTGGTATGTTTCTTTTATTATATCTTTTACTATTGTTTATTTATTTGTTGGCTTTGCTGAACATGTTCTTTTATTCTCCTTCATGTAGCGTTATATTTATCCTGTCAATTGCTGCCCTTTATTTCCTTCTAGTCAAGGTATCATTCATTAGATTGCAAATTCATTCGTTTTTCTCTAAAACTTTCTTGTTTCTTCTTCAGAGTAATTAATTTCCTGTGAGCTTCCTAATGGGTGACCTTACCTTACTGCATTTTTTCTTATACAGAGTTTTGCACGAAGAAACCACTTTTCGTTTCTACTTTGGATCTTCAACATATTCTTCCTTATTTTTAATCGTGTTTGCGAAGGATATTCATTCTCGATATTTGGGTGAGTTGAGGATGTTAGGTTATAAGTCGCTTCTTGTTTGGATAGTTGTATGTCTTGTTTGACATGAGACATTTTGTTTCTTCTTTTAATAAAACCTGTACTTCTGTTCTTCCCTACATAGGCAGCGTTGGGCATATTTGGACAACTTTCGGGGCACCTTTAGATGGCACATTTGCTTTAACTTTGGTATTCTCTTGCCTTGATTCATTGTGTTATTTTTTAATTCTAAAGGCTGATAAGCTTGAAACATCCTTTTTGATTGATTTTTCTTCTTATCACATTGCTGTAAATATTTTTTTTGTTTTACATATATTACTCTCATGCTTAGTACCTTTAATATGTTAGTCTTCCCATTTCTGGGAAAATTCTGTATGCCATTGAGCTCCCAAATGGTTCATTGCCTATTTTCAAGACCCCCAAGGGTTTCACATTTCCACATGTGTGCCTGACTAGAAGGTGTACTGATCTGAATTAGGACACTAGTATGTTCGAGATTTGATAGCCATAAAGGCAATTTCTATTTATTAAATGAAAATACCATATATCAATTCCATTTCATCCTGTTTAATTGAAAACAGTATTTAGCATATTGTTTCTTTGAGTTCCTAATGATAATGTTGTTTTAATTAGCCAAAGCTACTCATAGATTGTCCCTTGTTAACACAGTCTATATTCTTTATATGGTTCTTTTTGGAAGTACAGTATATGATTAGTTTTTATTTGTTCAGTTATTTTGCGCATGATAAGCTTTGGATATGATTACCATTGGGTACAACAAGGTTCTCATTTCGATCATGAGGTATCTATCTTATATAGAGTTGAGTAGAATATAAATTTTTGTGCATTTTTGTGTATTTGTGGGATTTATTGCTTTTTGATTCACTTCAGCTTCACTTACGTTGTTAACCTGTCTATTAAGGAAAATTGTAAATTTGTGAAGTGTATAGCAATGACTTAGTACTTGTATGTCTATTGTCTTTGCAATAGAACTGAAAAAGTGTTCCATTCAAATGATCGTGTAAATTATAGTCAAATGTTTCCTTTCACTCTCTTAATTGTCATCAGCATAGGCCAATTTGAGGTGTTTGAATTGTAATGTCGGTCCGAATTGTCATTCTTAGATTGGGGTTTCCTTTTCTTGAAACTATGTATTATAACGATTTTGTGTGCATGTTCGTCAAGGGCAGTCCATTCTATAATTTTGAGCATTACATGCTTGTTTGCTTACTGCTAAAATTATTTTCTTTTTGAGTATTGCGTGCCCTTGAATGATAGCCCAACCTATCTTAGTTTACAATTCTTCGTGTTTTACTACGATTTATATGTAAATATTGGTGCGGAAGAATCTGTAGTTCTTGGTTTTCTAAATCGATTTTTTCTAGTTAGTTTTACGTGTATGCTAATAATTCTTGAGAAGAAATGCTTTCCCCAACTGCATAGTTTGCTGATATTTTGTGATACCATTATGGTGATTGCAGAAGCATGTTCAACGTTGCCATATTTGTAAATCAGGAAAACTTTGTTACCAAATTCAACAGGTTGGCAGCCATTTAAGTACGAGGCTCTGTACTTCTCTAGTTAGTGCAATCTTGTTGCTGCTATCTTCTATACTAATAAGTTTTGGTGATAAAAAATGCACTTTTATTGCTCAGGAGAGAAACATCCGTGAAAATTACACCTTTGCTATGTACCTTTGCTATTTGGTATATGCACCTCTATACATTTCTGGGCCAATTATAAGCTTCAATGCATTTGCTTCGCAGGTCTGTGACTATATCTCAATGCTATATTTCCACATCCCTTTCGCTTCTTTTCTTTATCTGTATGATAGAGTTCCATTTGTTTAGCTGAATTAATCTCTGCGTGAAGTGGTTTTCCTAACACTCTTTTTAGTTGTACCGAACATCAGCCTTCTCGGTCATTGCTCATATAAAATCATCATGGTTTCTTAAGTAAATAACTATTTGAGGTAGAGGAACAAATGCATAGTTGAAATTTACCTAAATGGTTCCTGAACAGTGAAGATTTATTGTACTTGAAAGCACAAAAGCAGGTATATCTAAGTGCAAACTTAATACCTGCATTAATTTTTTGTGAAACTTAGACCAGCTTCTTAATTCATACAACTATAGAGCTGCACAACTCCATTTGTATTCCACCAAGGTTGGGCAAGGTTGTCTGGTGTGCATGGAATTTGGAGAATAGAAAAATTTCCACTGTAGTCAACTATTTTTTGCTTTTTATGATGTATCCAATCTAGTTAACAACATTATTGAAATACATTTTACATTTTTTCCCTCAAAACTGCATTTCCTTCCTAGTGCTTTGTCTTGGGATCTCATTTATTTTCTCCCTACTACCTTCTTACAGTTAGAGGTGCCTCAAAATAATTACTTGAGGAGAGATGTGCTTTGGTATGGATTACGTTGGATATTTAGTCTTCTTCTGATGGAACTAATGACACATATATTTTATTACAATGCCTTTGCAATCAGGTGAGTTTAATTGAAAGGATAAGCTTGATGTTGGAATCTTTTTTATCTACTTCTATTGTCTAGTAACTGATTTGTTCTGAACTGTCTAGTGGCATGTGGAAGCTATTATCTCCTTTGGATGTATTCATTGTTGGGTATGGTGTAAGTGGTGATCCTCAATATCTTAAGATTTTTCTATATTTGGATTCTAGGTTTCTGACATACTTATGTGAATCAATTTTTGAAGCATGATTATTTCATACACCAGGTGTTGCTTTATTATGAATATATAATCCATGTAAGAGAACTAGAAGAAGAACCTAATTGAACTCCCAATAAATATTCTAAACTATTGCCTAAAGTTCTGCATGTTATTTTGTATGCTATTAGGATTTTCTTTTTCTGAAGATTTATTTCTCTGAATATTCTATGTTCAACCGTGGAAGTTTTGATAAAATGGAAATAAGAGTTGAATTTTGTAGGATAGGATTATTCCATCTACATATAGGACTAGGTGTTTTGGGGAGTGACCCAATATTTAAGATAGAAAATATTCAAATGTTGTGAACTTAGAGCTTTAGTATTTTTCCCATCTAATATATAATGAGAACTCGCGTTTAAAGCTACTATGAAGTTGAGTTATATCACATTATTTGTCTTTCTTGCTATCTTCTTAAACGTTATTACATACTGAGCTACAAGCTTAAGATTATCATGCTGATGAGCTCTCCACTTTTGCATATGCTATTGCAGGTCTTAAATTTCATGTGGCTCAAATTTTTTCTGATCTGGCGATATTTTCGGTTATGCTCTCTGGTATGCTAGTGGAAGTGTATTTCTTTTTAATATTTTCCCTGAACTATTGTTTCTTTAAATCTTGCCTTACTAGTCTAGTTCTTGTAACAGTCTTCTGCAGTTCAGTTGCAACTTTTAGCTAGTGCCAATCTTTGTTGCTTTAAAACATATCTGATGAAGCTTATTTCTTTACAATTATTTCATTGTAGATATGTGGAATCGAGGCACCTGAAAATATGCCAAGGTGTGTCAATAATTGTCACAACTTGGAAACTTTTTGGAAAAATTGGCATGCTTCTTTCAACAAATGGCTTGTGAGGTGTGACTTTCAACTCTCAATCTGTTCTTCTCTGTCTTCTAGTTGATTAGCTGTTTCATGTTTTAAAATATGGACACATTTTAGGTACATGTATATTCCACTTGGGGGATCTCAAAAAAAGCTATATAATATCTGGGCTATATTCACATTTGTCGCTGTTTGGCATGATTTAGAATGGTAATTCCCATTTCGATCGAGTTTTTTGGTCACGTCATTTGTTCTGTGGTAATATAGATTTGTTTAATCTATCTTGGTAAAATAGAATTGTTTATTTTTACTCCTTAACTGAAAGCTTTTGCCTCTTGTCTTAGGAAGCTTCTTTCGTGGGCATGGCTAACTTGTTTGTTCTTTATCCCGGAGATGGTAGTGAAATCAGCAGCAGATGCATTTCAGGTGATGCCTATCCGAAGCTAATTCTTTATTTTGTATTCTTTAATTTATCACATAGACAGGTAAGGTAACTCTGGTTCAACATAAATATCATCTCCATTAAGGGTGTTAGCCCATTCACTGTTTTGTTGGATCAGGCTGTGTAAGCTATGAATATGCTTATCAGGATGGCACACCAATTTGTTTAAGAAAATCTAGGCAATGATGAATACCTTTGGGTTAAACTGAACTGAACAACTATTTACCTAAAATCATGCATATTTAATAACTTATAACATTGGATTTTTAAGACTGTTGGCTTGCTTTTATCCAAGCATGATTTAAAATCAGCTATACTTTAGCTCAAGCTTGTATGTTATTTTGAAATAATCCTAAAGCCGGTAATTTCAGGCCTTCTGTTTGGATCATGTTTAGGTATTTCTGGCTTTTCTTTCCAATTCTCGGTTATATTTCATTTTCCCTTCTAAAAGGAGAAAAGTGTTAACTGCCTTCACTTGTCAATCATTTTGCTGCAGAATTAGTGAATTAGTATATATACCTCCCATTCTGATCATAATAAGACTGATTTGCTGAACCTGAAAGTACGTTATCGAAGAACAATTGCTAAAGTGAAGGCTCTCAGACGCATGCTAGTTGAGTATTCTGCTGAACTAGAAATTTGAAATGGTTCGCATAACAATTAAATTAGGAAATGTAGCTTAACTGCTTTCAACATATAGAATTTTAAAGCTAAGTGTCAAGCCTTGAATAATTTGATCCTAGATTGGTTAGAAGGATACTTCTTTTGTTCAACTAGATAAGGAAGATTTTGCATGCTAGAAGTATTATGTTATTCTGGAAGTATGAATGGACTTGTGTTGCTTCTCCTGATAGTTCAAATAATGCATTATCACATGATGATTATCTGTGTTGCTATTGAAGGAATAGAAAGAGCTTTAATTGTTAGCATATAGAAACTACATCTCACATTTAAGTTCTCATTTGATTTCAATTGCAAATAACAAAAATAATATTATTGAATTTTAGTTGTCAACTTATTTTGTTCCAGGCTGAGAGTGCTTTTAGCGAATTCCTTGTCCGAGAACTTCGTGCATTTGCTGGCTCCATCACTATTACATGTCTTATGGTGTGTATTTCTTTTCATTAAAGCTATAGAAATTTGAGTTATGATATATAATTTTTAATATAAGTTATGGTATATAATTTTTAATTCACCCAGATAACTTCCATTTCAAATACTTACGATTCTTTATGTGTTTTCATTTTCATGTAACTAATTTTTGAGGTATTATTTGATGTTTGGCCGACCTTGATTTTTGATGATAGCTGAGCAAGCAGTTTTATGTTCTGTTTTGTATACTTTGATTAAGGCAAGTAAGAATTTTCTGAAACATTTGAATTTGGAATGTGATTTTAACTTTCACTCTATTGAAAAGTTTGAAATTTGGTACTTGGTGTTGTTGTCATTATAATCAAATAAGGCAGAGTTGGTTTGTGTAAAATGGACCCTCTTGTTCACTTGCTATTACCGTAACTGCATTAACAATGAATATGTAGTTAAATTTTATCACTGCTTGTGCTGTTTGGACATCCTACTAATTGCAGCCTAAATTTATTTTTCGGTTTGTTCTGGAGTGTAATCACCAATGGATGAGTTGAGTATTTGACATCTTAGGACCTTGCTTCTTTTTTAATGGAATAGTAAATGCAAGGTAGATGCTGTTTTCTGATACCTGCTGCTTGTAAACTGACTTAACTTATCCATTTTCTCTCTCTGTCTCTCTACCTGCTGAATTTGATTCAGCAAATCCCATATCAAAATGTCGATCTCTATGTTTTGCCAAGTATCTTAAAGCTTCATTTTATGCAGATTGCAAACCTTGTTGGCTATGTTATTGGACCATCAGGTGTTAATTGGCTGATGTCTCAGTTTCTTACAAGAGAAGGTACCTTGATACGTTTTATCTTTTAGCATGGTTTCTGATTCTCAGGAGCACGTGGCTGCAATATTTAATAAAACATTCCATCTTACAGGACTGCCTGTGTTAGGCGGCATGTTTCTGACATTTTATGTGGGCACTAAGGTAAATGACATGAGATTTCTTGGGTATAACTTTGAAATGAATTGTATGCTTGTGGAACCTTTAATGACATTTGGGGGACTGATCATGATTGATTTGTCCAACACATTACATTTTGCAGCTAATGTTCCAAATTAGTGATGCTAAGCAAGGAAAGTAGTAAAAACTAAGTTGCCAATGGAGGTTTCACTACTTGACCGATACAGCTGACTGCTAATGTACACACCATATGGGACCAAATTTGAGGATGGGGAAATCCAGAATGGGCATTTATATTCAAGTTACAAAGCTAGGATGACGTACAATGTTGAAGACTTCGATCACCCAAGATCTTCTGATGAGACGTGTGCATTCTAAATGATAATTGACCACTGTACCAACCTCTTGTACACTTTTTTTTTGTTCAATGGAAAGTACTGAAGGAAAGAGAGAAAGAAACAATAGCTAAAAGATAAGTTTATATGGTGCCATTTTCATTTGCATCCTTTGGGACATTTGAACATTTAGCTGTAATTGACCATGATGCTTTGCATGCTTGTTTGATTCCAAGGAAGGGAAAATACTTTGGCAAATCATCTTGCAGTCAGTAAGATTTCATGAGTTGATCCATTTGTAACCTTAGAGAAGTTATGTGAGTGTGCAGCTGTGGATGTTCTCTGTTCTGTTCTCCAATTCTTGATGATGTGGATACTAGTGCCACTGCTATGACATCAATTTCCAAGTCTGCTAACCTTTTCTTCTCCAAATCTGCAGTTTCCATAAACTCGGCCGAGTGAGTGATTGGTGGTACTGACCGCTGGGGATCCTGAGCTTCGTATCCGGAGTCCTCTGGATCTGGGTTCCTTGAGAGAGAGGTCTGTCGTTAGTTTTTCACCAATAGTCTAGAAGAACAGAGTCCATCCCTGAAGTGGTGATATCGAACTCTATCTCTAACAATCAAATCTCGACTATATGCTTTGGAAACAAATTTTGTAAATGAATGACAATCTCCACAAACTATCAGATTCTTCACTATACCAAGACTTGTTCCATCTGGAGTTGTTGCCAACCCAAAAGCAATTGCTAGCTTTTCGCTATGATACGCACTGGATTTTTCCAAGAAATCTTCAGAGCATGATCCTGAATTCCTGACACGGCCACGAGATTCATCTTTTGTATAACCAATCAACTTGGCCCTGTGCATTATTTCCTCCTATTTTCGATAAATCATCTCTGTATCAGGGTGTGACTTGTCATCTACAACAAATTCATGCACTTGATCACCCATTTCAATCCAGCTCCAGCCAGGGGTGGTTTTGCTTCCATTGCTTTTGGATTAATTTCCTCGTCCTCACAACTCCTTCATCTTTGGTACAAGCATATATCGTAGCAAGTAGCACATAGTCTTCTGCACTTGCTGCCTCAAGCTGAACCAGATTCGTCATGGCAATTTCTCCTATTTCTACATTTCTATGGATCTTGCAAGATCCAAGTAATGTTCGCCACAAGACTGGATCACTTCGACAAGAAGTGTCAACAACTTCAAGTGCCTTCTCAAGCTTTCCAGCTCGTCCATACAGATCCACCAAGCATCCATAGTGTTTAATTCCAGGCTTCAATTTGTACCTAGAGACCATCATATGAAAATACTCAACACCCTCCTCAACTAAACCTTGGTGGCTACAACCGCACAACAAACCAAGAAATGTTATGGAATCTGGATGGAACCCTGCCGTCAACATTTGCTTAAAAAAACAAATTGCCTCATCACCACGGCCATGCACTCCATAGCCAACAATCATCGAATTCCAAGAAAGAACATCCCTTTTTCTCATCATACTGAAGAACATCCCTTTTTCTCATCATACTGAACACACAAAAAGCAGAATCCAAATTGTCACATTTTGCATACATATCAACAAGAGCATTCCCAACACAGACACTCTCCACAAACCCCATTTCACAGGCAAGTCTATGCAAGAAAATCCCCATATTCAAGGCACCCACATGAGCACAAGACGAGAGCAAACCAACAAGTGTGAACCCGTCAAGGCCCACATCCTCAAATCTCATTCTCTCATACAACTTCAACGCCTCAAGGTGAAAACTCGCTTGGGTATAACAAGAAATCATAGAATTCCAAGAAACCAAATCTCTTTAGGACATATTATCAAACACCGATCTTGCAGTCTCAATCACTCCCTTTGCTGACAACAGCACATCTCTCATACCCAGATCGAATTACGAACCCGTGAAGCTCCTTGCATTTGTTTAGAGCCTTAACTCTTTCGCAAGCCTTGAGTGTGAAGGTGAAAGTGAAGGTGTCAGGGCGGGAAAGAGAGGCCAAAAGCATGTGATTGTAATAGAAAATGGCTTGGAGAGGAGATGGGCTCTGGGCAAAGGCTCTGATGAGAGAATTCCCATATGCAAAGCAGATAAAATTATAGAATAAAAAGGGAAACAAAATCAAGGATTAGAATAATGATCACAATAATGACAAAGATTCAAACCAGAACTAAAACCAAAAGCATGATACTGGCATTTCAATTTAGAGCTGTCACCACAACTATAGCTGCAACTGCAGTAGTTTAGCTCTCAAGCACAAGCAGAAGACAACTGTTGGGGCATTGAACAACAACATAGCATTAATGTCTGAAAATATGCAAAGCACTTAAACCATGACATTAGAAAATGATTGGCTGTGGACATAAATTATTTGTGGCAGAGGTTTAGATTACAGTAAAGTATGTTTTTCTATATTAAGTTGCTCAATTTACTGAAGAAACTTTATGCATTCTACAAGACGTCCAGGCAATGGATTGAAGGGAGAGTGACTTGAGATGATTGATACATTCTATATGCTAATTACCATATATTCTTGTGAGAATTTCTTTTTGTTGCAATGTCTGAATCATTTGCTACTGGCAAAATCAATCTTAAGAGTAATTTGCTATTTTATTCAGTTTGCATAGACTGTTATCCTATTTGATAAAGAGCTAGAACTTGAATTCTTAGATTGTAGCAATAATTGTGCTTTATGAAATCCAAAATTGGTTATAGGAGCATGAAAGAGCTGTTGATAGAGAAATTTGTCAGTGCACTACCTCAAAGGGTGTGGATCATCAGATGGAAAGTAAGTATCCCTTGAGGGAGGAATCGAGAAATCTTGGATTGAGACGATGAATAGGTCAAAACCACGAAATCAGCAATGTGAAAATGTTGGGATAAGGCTTAGTAATACAAAGAATTATTGAAGAGGCTGAAAAAAATGTCAAGCGCACGAAGTTGGGTCACGACCCCGCACTTAAAAATATGCTCCACTTTCTTCTCCTATCACCTCAAGGTTCATATTATGCCAGTTGCGCTTGCGCACCACCCCAAGACCTCCTAAAATACAGGAGAATGGAGTCATAAATGCCATACAAGTATACAACACTTCAATCCTATAAGCAAAAAGTCCAACAAAATGTCGTATAGTATATTCAATTACTCTCTCAAAAAGTAGTAAGTTCATTAAAGCTCCAATTTTATGATTTAACTCAATTTTTTTATCCATTAACCTAAGTATCAAAGTGGGATCAGCCGAAATCCCCTTTTCCGACCCTATTTCACCATTTCTTATTTATTACTTTATGTTTGTAGGTATGTATATTCATTTGTGCACTTGATTCGACTCAAGCGGGAAAAGTCCAGATATCAACATGAGCTATCCTTGCAAAGCATAGTGCATTATTCAACATGAATATTGAAAATGATCAATGATTTTATTTGGGCCTACCTATTGCCATTGTGAGTGAATGTGATGCAGAGAGCCTTTGTGAAAACAACTCAAAAAGCCTTCGGGTAGCAAGATTTTGCGAGTTCAACAGTTTTCATTTTGGAAAGACATCATGCCCAATAGAAAAAGACAAAATAAGAATAATATATTATAATTCTACAACATTTAATTAGATACCCACTTGGACCAAAGTCTTTGCCTACAACTAGCTTGTTGTTACAACATTCCATTATTACAATTTTTCCACAGGCTATTGCTGCTCGGAAAAGACAAAAGAAACATTCCATTGTTATAGGAATTAATTGTTGTTTAATCAAATAAGGATTTTAATTATAACTTAAAACTTGTGGTTTTAGAAGTCACACTTTTATCTTAACCCATTAAATAAGGGTCTAAAATTTAACTTTGGATGTGTTAGTAAAATTCTTTGAACTAAAGTTTTAAGTTACTTTAGTAACATATTTAATGATATTAAGTACGATGGATACTTTTTAATTTGAGAAGATATAAACTAAATCCAAACGAAATTTATATATTTACAAATTAAACTGAACTGAACCAAATCATATAGACTTGATTTAACATTTGATATTCAACTCATGCAACTAAAGTCGTGTGGCAAGTTAATGGTAAATTAAATATATAGAATTTCGCGCATAAAATTATATTTCTTGGGGATATATAAATGATTAAAGGGTTTTTTTGGTGCACTTTTTTGAAGAAATGCTATGCAATATCGGTATTTCTTTGCTTTAAGTTGCAAAGATTGCGTCCAAAACGACAAAGATACCGCCCTCGTTGCGACAAAAGCGACAAATTCTCTGGGCTGTTTTTTTTTCACTTGAATATCTAGGACAAAGATCAGAATCGCAATATGACCAAGATTGCAAAATCATGATAATGATAAAAAATTTGAAAATTTGAACCTTTGATCATTATTGTTATTAATTTTTTGTGTGTTATCTTTGAGTTACTATGGTAATTTTCATAGTTACTATGGTAATTTTCATTTTAAATGTCATAAAAAAGTTCAAAAGTAATATATACGATGTGATAGTAGTGCATGTGACAATTGATTTTTAGATGTGATGGATATAAGTGATGGGAGTGATGATGATACTTGAGAGGTAGGGAGAGCATTTGAGAGAGAAAATAAAAAATTTTATTTAACAAGGGTAATTTTACAAATAAATGAATTAATTGAAAAGTGAGGGCTAATAAGATAAATAAAAGAGAATCAAATATAATTACTTGAGGAGAAACGGTTGTCTGAATTCAACTATTGGTACACGACCTTTACTAATACTATATTATATATATATAATTTCGATATAAGATACCGATATAGTGGGTGATGATGGTGCTCACCTTCGTGATGAGTGATACTATTATGATATCTGGTGCTGTTTAGTTAATTCGTAACTTTAACATTATTAGCATAGAGCCACATAATTTTGTTTTGATTTAAAATTTACATAAATTTATATAGTTAAAATACATAGTTTGTATTAATGGTGGAGCCACATAAGAAGTAGGGGCAGCCTAACATTTAAAAAAAAAAAAATTTTTAAGTATCAATTAAAGCTTTACCCCTAATAAAATTTGTCACAGTTGATTTTGATAAATGATTTGTTGTTTGATGTGTCATTGAATAACTAATGGTGTAAATTAAAATATCACATTATCAATAGATAATAAAATCAACTAACATGTAATACATGTCGTCTAATGTGTCATTCAATGATTGTTGGGTTAAGCAAGTACTTCTTTTTTTTTTTTCCGTATTAACAGTGATATCCTATTTAGATAAGCTAAAATAGGTAAAGTGAAAGACTTTTTTCGGGTGTATTTTTTAGTTCAATATATCTACTCTTTTCATTCAATTTCAATATTTTTGTGTGGATGTTTCAAAATTATTTCTTCAATCCCTACCTACTGTCGGATTTATAAGATTTTTGGTAAGCATTCCCAACTTTTGAGTTAAGATATTCAATTCTTTGTTTTCACTACTTTTTGGTCCTATATTCTTACTTTTTTAATTGAATTCTAACATTTTGCATGGATGTTTCAAGTTCAACTTTTAAATCCCTACTTACAGTTGGAATTTATCAAATTATTGGTAAGTATTTATAACTTTTAGGTTAAGTTCTTATTGTTCCCACCATTTTTTTATTCCATATTCTTATTTTTTTTACTGAATTATAATATTTTGATTAAATATTTCAAGTTTATTTTTAAGATCCCCACTTCTCATTAGAATTTATCAATTTTTTTATAAGTTATTCCAATCCTTTTGTTATTCTCTTCAACTTTTTTTTACCATATTTTGGTTCTATATTCCTGCTCTTTTTGTTTATTTCCAACATTTTTTGTTAATGTTTCAAGTTTATTTTTTTATATCCCTACTTCTAATTAGAGTTTATCAAATTATTGTTGAATCGTTCTAACTTTTAGGTTGAGCTCTTCTACTCTTTTTTCTACCATTGTTTGGTTCTATATTCCCACTATTTGCATTGAATTCCAATATCTTGGGCAGATATTTCAAATTTATTTTTGGTACCCCCACTTTTTGTTTATAAATTCCCACTTTATTTCACGATTTTTTAGTAACATACTCCAACTCTTTTTAATATATTCCAATATTTTTTGTGATGTTCTTATAAATTCCTGTTTTCTATTACAATTTTTTAATTTTTTGTTAAATTATTCTCACTTTTAGACTAAGTTATTCATACTTTTTTACACCTTATCATGGTTTATATTCCTATTCTTTTCATTATATTCCAACATAATTGTGCATGTTCCAAGTTCTTTTTTTAACTAAAAATAATATTATCTTTTAAAATAAAAATAATATCAATAAGATGAATAGTGTTCACACCCCATACTATTTTAACAAATATCAATTGACCAAATAATATTGAAAAATCTTTATTGGAACCCTTTATTTTTTTCAACAGTTTAGGTCCATAATCTAACACACACACACACACTCTCTCTCTCTCTTGCCCCATCTTCATTATTTCATTAGATCTTTTGAACTTAGCTTTTAATCTGTATACATATTTATTCTCATTTTATCATTTTAATGAACATATTTAGTTATAAGTTAAAATAAATTTATGTATTTATTTTCATCTTTCTCTTTACTTTTCAAAATATTTTCTTTTATTTTTCATAACTTCAATGATAAGTATATAAATAACAAGTAAGAATAAATGCTTCTAAAGTTACGACGGTATAAGTTAAGTTACAAAAATATTTTAACCTACAAAATTGTAAGCTTACTTAATCTATTTGTGTTGAAACTTATTTATTTATTTTTTTTAGGATGGCTTATTTTACCATTTCAATTAATTCTAATTATTTATATTTTAAAAAAAGTTTATCAAAAAAGCTTAATTCGTATAAAGTTTTACCACTCTATTGTCTTTTCAAATAGTTTCTTTAGTTTCTCACGACTTCATTAAAACATTCATGTTATTATAAGTAGTAGTATTATTTTTTTTTTGTATTTCTTCTACTATTATTATTTATTTATAATGTCACTACAACAATTATTATTACTATCATGCCTCATGAAATTTATAGTTAAATATAATAAGAATGTATATATTTTTATATCCTATGCTATTTTTACTCTATTAGATTACTAAGATATTCTTAAAACATTTTGATTACACAATTGATTTCTACAAGTTACAAAACTTAAGGCGTTGAAATATCTTTTTTTAGTTGAAACCATTATTCATTACTTTAAGAGATTTAATCATGAATATGATCATCTATATTAGAGATTTTGACCTTTGTTCACATTTATACTCTTTCATCATTTAAATAATTATAATTTGTTAACAAAAAATTGAAACTTTCTTAATCTATTTGTGTTGAATTATCTTGTTCCTTTTTTCCCTTTGGGGACCAATTGACTTCATGAGATTTTTTGAACTTAAATTTGTTTATACTTTGACTTTTGATCTTTAAAAACTTTTTGCCCATTTTGTCATTCATTTAATTATTTATTTATCTTTGAACTAAAATAAATAAAGAATTAAGATTTTTCAATTAAAATTAAAATTTTACCACTCTATTTTCTTTCAAATTAGTTTTCTTAATTTCTTATTACTTTTACAAAAAAATTTATGTTATTAATAATAAATATTATTATATTATACATGTATTATTATCACTATTATTATTTACTCTTTTACTCTTACTACGATCATTATTATTACTATCCTGCCTCATGAGATTTGTTAACGTTTTATTTTTATGAGCATCCTTAGTTTTCATTTTTAAGTGTGTATAATTTTTAATTTATAAATAAGTTCTTTATTTTACAAGACTTAGGTAAAATAATTTTTAAAGTTTATTAAAGCCAATATGACATTATGAAAATCTAACACGATAGTAACAACATTTTTTAATAATTACAAATAATTACATATTCATCACTTTAAAAAAATGAACAGGTAATTCCAATATAAAGTTAGGTAACATCCGAATGTATGTTCTTAGAATCAGACTCGAGTAGATGATGAATGGCGATCATAATCTCTATAGAAAGAATATGGAGTTTCAAAGCACTTGGGTTGTTTTGCATTACTCCTTTTAGCTTGGAGTGAATTAGAAATAACATCAAGAGAAGTAGTTTTAGGCTGGTACACATAATTGGAGGTGGGTTTATCTTTGAAATGCTTAGAACTGCTACCGGGGTATATATGATGAAGATGTTTCCCTCTGCCTTGCAACATTCTATCCTTTATTGGAAAAGGGCTTTACTTACTCCTCCAACCCACAATTTTTTCAAAGTAATAAGATATTAGAAAATACCCATAATCAATTGTAAACTTAAAGCTTTATACTTAATCCATAAAAAATACAGAGTAAGAACTCAAAGCCCTATACTTAATCCATCAAAATACAGATCAAGTATATACAAAAAAAAAGAGACAAATGTGCCATAAAAAGATATTCCCCATATTCCTAATTAATTATAGACTAAGAACTATGGACAACGAGCATAAAACCTTGAATACTACTAGTATGGAATAATCTTTAAAAAATTTTAAAATTAAATCAAATTATTTGAGTAATTTGCAATATTGTATTTCGTTATATGATTTGTATACTGAATGTTGTGCAATTAATTTATTAGTGTTACAAAAATCATTACAATATGGTAAACTAGTAACCGTTTGTGGCTGAAGGTGCACTAGTAAACTAATCTATCCTTCTAATGTCTCCGAAACAAAAACAAACCAACCAACATCATGGAGAGAGAAGTCATCAAATTACATGATGAGAAAGATGAATGAATATAACAATATTCACATGACATTACTCCATAGGCTAAATCTATATAAATTCTTAGTTTTTGTACAATACATCCTGTACACAGTCCCATGAATTTCCACAGTATTTTGAGTGGCAATTGGGGATTTTTGAATAGCAGCACTTAACTCGGTATATTAGAGAGCAGCAGTAAGGGATCTATCCATGCCTAGCATCAGTCTCCCGGTGTTTCTATTTCTGTGCCGAATTTACTTTCTGACTATATACAGTAAGAAACAAACTTGTGAATGGGATCTAATCAACTTGAAAGTGGGGATAACGATTAAAGTACTAATTAGTTGTCAAAGTCAACCAAGTAGATCACTAGCAACTGGATCGTAACGAATTTCTTCTTTAGTTAATGAAAGTATTTTCACTATGTTGGAGAATATAATTAATTACCTTAATGCACTGCAGATTTTCCTTTTAATTACCAGACATTCTGTTCTCTGATTTTATTTACTTTCCTACTTCTATTTCTTTAATTTGAAGATTTTACAGCTTTGCATTTAGTTGCTTTCTTTTATTAGTATTTAGAAGTCAACTAGAATTTTGTATAATGTAAAGTGAATAAAATGTGATAGCATTTTCCTCAACTTTCATTTTCATCATGGTATCAGAGCAATAATTCTTATTGCTATTCATTTCCCCTTCTTTCAAACTTTTGATACCAAAGCAATAATTCTTATTGATATTCATTTCTCCTTCTTTTCAAACTTTAGATACCAGTCATCATGACAAAAAATTGGATGCCACAAAGGACAGCAAAAATGCTGCTTTTACCTTACATTCTTCAGATAATCTGGAACCATTTTGGTTTCCTTTCCATTAAATGGAGAAAATTACGCCATGTGGAGCAGAGCCATGGTTAAAGCACTAAGTGCCAAAAACAAATCTGGTTTTATCAATGGTGTAATAAAAAAGCCTTCCACTTCAAATTCAAACTTTGAATTGTGAAAACAATGTGACCACATGGTAACCTCTTGGATTGTGAATGTTGTTACTCCAGAACTTGTAGGAGATATTATTTATGCGAAGACAGCTCATGATTTATGGGTTGATTTTCAAGAAAGGTTTTCTCAAATTAACGGGTCGCGTATTTTTTACTACAAAAAAGAATCAGTTTTATATCCCAAGGTTTGGACTCCATTACAGCATATTACTAAAAGCTGAAAGGTAATACAATATATATTCTCCCATGCCCACTTGTATATGTGATTCTAACAAGACCTTTGCGGCATATAGAGACAGAGATCGTACTATGCAGTTTCTGATGGGCTTGCATAAAACAAACACAGTCGTGAGAGGCCAAATTTTACTGATGAATCCAATTCCACCTGCTAGTAAAGTCTTCTCCTTGGTTCTTCAAGAGGAGCGACAACGCGGTATCATTGTTACGCAACCTGAACAAGCACACAAATTTGTTGCTTTGGCTGCCAAAGGAAACAATGCTTTAGGTAAATTTCCAAGGCAGAATACACCTAATTATAATAAACCAACTTGTGCTTTTTGTGGAAAGGTAGGACATGTGATAGAAAAAATGCTACAAGTTGCATGGATATCCTCTTGGCCATAAGTTGTTTAAGGGTCAAAATTAGCCTGCTGCCAACCAAACTTCTATGAATCCTCCAGCATTACAAGCCTCTTCTTTTACTCCAAAAAAATATCAGCAGATCTTGGCATTAATCAACACTTAACCAAGATCAAATCTAGTGAGTAACAATGTTCCACAAAGCAATTTGACAGGTATTGCCCTCAATGTTGTTCATTTACTTCGCTCTACTTTTTAGATTATTGATTTTAGAGCTATTGATCATATGGTCAATTCTCCTTCAATTCTTTCACACATCACATCTTACTGTTCAAGGAAAATTAAATTGTCTAATGGGATAAATGCCCCCAATCACTCATATTGGTACAATTCAATTGATATCAAATATTGTTTTGAATAATGTTCTTTGTGCTCCTAGCTTCCAATTTAATTTAATTTCAGTTGGAAAACTCACTTATGATGCAAATTGTATTGCAACTTTCTTACTCAATTCTTGTCTTATATAGCACCAGTCCTCGAGGAAGGTGATTGGAGCAGGTAAATTACATAATGACCTTTTCTTATTTCAATTACCAATCACTTATCTAAAATGTCTACAATCTATGTCTTCTTCTAATTTGTGGCACCAATGCTTTGCTTGGGACATCCAAGCCATCAACGTCTTCAGTTACTTTCCAATTATATTTCTAATTTAAATGTTTCTACTCTAAATCAAAATTTTCAAGTCTATCCATTAGTTGAACAAACTTGTCTTTTTTTTTGCTTTAAGTAATAAAAATTCTCTAAAGCCTTTTGATTTAATTCATTGTGATATATGGGGAAAATATCATGTTGCTTCTTTATCCGGTGTTCATTACTTTCTTACTATTGATGATGATTACACAAGATGTACTTGGATTTTTCTTATGAAGAGTTAAGAGTGAGACTTACTTACTCATACAGTCTTTGTATTCTTATGTTGAAACCCAATTTAACAAGAAAATTAAAGTTTTACATTCTAATAATCGGTTGGAATTTAGCATGCTAGACTTTTATCGTATGAAGGGAATTATTCATGAAAAGAGTTGTGTTAACACACCCCAACAAAATGGGATTGTGGAAAGAAAACACGGCCATCTATTGAATGTAGCAGCGCTTCCTTTACAATTTTGGGGAGAATGTGTTCTGACTACTGCTTATCTTATAAGTCAAACACCAACTCCTCTTTTTTTTTTTATGGTAAGACACCCTATGGAATGCTTTTTGGAGCAATTCCTTCTTATTTACATTTAAAAGTCGTTGGGTGTCTGTGTTATGCTACCAATACAAATACTTCAAAGATAAAATTTGATGCTAGAGCCACTTATTGTATTTTCCTTGGTTATCCATATGCTCAAAAAGGTTATAAATTGTATGATTTAAATAACAAAAGAATTTTCATATCCAAAGATGTACAATTTCATGAAACTATATTTTCTTTCCTTCAAAAGGTGTTCCTACCTTCTAATAAAGTTGTTCTGCCCCATTATGTTATTGAACAAAATCATGATAACCCTTGTCCAACACTTGTTGAACAAAATCTTAATGTCCCTACTCCCATACCTATCACTGTAATTGATGAAACAGTATGTCAGGAAAATGACCAGCCAGTTGATGACCCATCAGCAATGATTCGATAATCCACTGGAGACACTCATCCTTCTTCTTACCTCAAAGATTATCATTGCAAGTTGGCCTTATGTGATTTATCTTCTTCATGTCTTGTAAGTAAATCTTTACATAATCATATACATCATTATCTTTCCTATGACTAATTTTCTCCGCGTTCCTTTTTAGAATCAATTTCATCCACCATAGAACCAAAAAGCTTTAAACAGACAATGCTTGATGAAAATTGGAGGAATGCAATGTCCGAAGAAATCAAAGCTTTTGAGGATAATCAGACTTGGAACCTTACATCTCTTCCACCTAATAAAAAGGCTATTGGTTGTAAATGGGTGTATAAATCAATTATAAAGTAGATTGGAGTATTGAACGCTATAAGGATCGCTTAGTGGCAAAAAGATATGATCAACAAGAGGGACTTGATTACCAAAAAACTTTTGCTCCAGTAGCAAAGCTAACTACCATGTGTTGTTTATTGGCTATTGCAACTGTGAAAAATTGAAGTCTCCACCAACTTGATATTAGCAATGCTTTCTTACATGGAGACCTAAATGAAGAAGTCTATATATAACTCTCTCTTTATTACAAAGAATAAAAAAATTGAGATGTAGTCTGCAGGCTTCAAAAGTCCTTGTACGGCCTTCAACAAGCCTCTCACCAATGGTTTGCAAAACTTTCTAATAAATTGGTAGATGCTGGATATCGTCAGTCAATGGCGGATTATTCTTTGTTTACTAAGGTAGTGAATGATTCCTTCACTATGATTCTTGTGTATGTAGACGATATCATCATTGCAGGTAATGATGCTATCAAAATACAAAAACTCAAGGAGAGGCTACAGAGTAATTTCAAATAATTTCAAAGTGAGGGACCTTGGCCACTTAAATTTCTTCCTTGGTATTGAATTTTCTTGTTCTAAGAGTGGGATTTATTTGAGTCAACGAAAATATGTTCTGGAATTACTTGAGGATTTTGGTCTTCTTGGCTCTTGTCCATCCAAAACCCCCATGGAACAAAATTTAAAGTTGACTAATTCAGATAGTGAACTTATCTCCAATGTTTCCTCTTATCGGTGATTAATTGGATGATTACTCTACCTTATAGTCACTAGACCAGACATAGCCTATTGTGTTCAAACTATCAGTCAATTCCTTAATGAACCACGTTAACCCCATTACCTTGCCGCAATCAGGATATTACATTATTTAAAAAGGAGTCCAGGACAAGGCATACTTCTCTCATCATCTAGTGCACTGCATTTGCAAGCATATTGTGACTTAGATTGGGTAAGCTGCCCAAATACCATGCATTCTGTCACGGGTTATTGTGTTTTCCTTGGTCATTCTATGATATCATAGAAATTTAAGAAGCAATTAACCGTATTTCCCTTTTCTGCCGAGGCAAAATACAGAGCAATGGGAACAACTTGTTGTGAGATTAGTTGGCTATCATATTTACTTAAAGACCTTTGAGTTAATCATCCTTAACCTGCACTTCTTTATTGTGACAATAAAGCTGCCTTACACATTGTTGTCAATCCCACTTTCCATGAACGAACTAAGCATATTGAAATTAATTGCCACTTAGTTCTAGAAAAGATTTAGAGAGGAATTGTTCGCACAACCTTTATTCATTCAAAATAACAACTAGCAGATATATTTACTAAACCTCTTGGAGCTAATTCTTTCCATCAAATGCTTTCCAAGATGAGTGTTCAAGACCTTCACCTGTCATCTTAAGGGGAAGTGTTGAAGAATATAATTAATTACCTTGATGCACTGCAGATTTTCCTTTCAATTATTAGACATTATGTTCTCTGGTTTTATTTACTTTCCTACTTCTATTTCTTTAATTTAAAAGATTATATAATGAAGGACTAAAGTCAAAATTAAACAATAGCTTATATATTTACACAGATGAAACAAAATTATCAGTAGTAAACAGACGAGAAGAGTTAACTTTAATCAGCCTAGTAGAAAGAGACTACCTTAAAAAATAAGATTACACAGACATACAAATGGGAATAATAATTATAGGAATTTTTAGCTAAGCTAGAGAGGGTTTAGACACAAAGGCACATTTATATTTATATGATAATAGATTTTGCGATCACGAGCAAGCTCAAATAGCCAGTGCAGAAGTAGATTTAAAAAATACAATAGCAGCAATATGATGCATACCTAATATAGATATAGACATAAACGAATTTTATAACCATATTAAATTAAGTGTACAAACTAAAGGATATAAAATTAACGCAGAATATAAAAACCTTAGAATAAAAACATTTTTTCTTGGAAAATTATATAATAAGTATCATAAGAAATTTAGATTTCAAAGTAAAAACATTGTAGATTGTTTTAAGAGTCTGTACGTAGAAATGATAGTACCTAAAAAATTAAACAGTAGCGAATTAAATGGTTTAGAATGGATATTACCAAAATTAGAACAAGATAGAAAGTTAGAAGTACCAGAAACTAGTTATACTTACATGAATAGCAAAATCAAGTTACTCAAAGATTTAGTAATTATAGACAAAGAAGTAATCCAGAATTAGAAGAAAATGAAGAAGAGATAGAAATTAATATGGCAATAATAGATCATTTAGAAAATTTAGACATAGATAAACAAAAAATGTTAATTAATAATAGAGATAAAATCATAGAATTAATATTTAATGAACCTAAAAAATATTTAAATGAAGAATTATTTACGAGAAGAAAAGAGAAAACAGACACTAGGTTCTGCCTAGAGGAACCTTGTACGTGGCTTGTTATACCAGCAGTGCAAACTGATATAGTCTCCATTTCGGTTAACCATCAGAAGATACGTTGCTGGTTTCCCATCGATATACACAGTGCTCCCAAAAAAGCTTTATGAAAATCGTTAATGTCATTTTGCCAAAAATTGGCCTTTTAAAGTTTATTTAACTGCTTCTGAAAACATGTAGGTCAAAAATACTTTTAAACTCCTGATCAATACCCTAAAATGCCTTTTCAATACATCAACGGCTAAACGGGCCAACGGAGACCGTGTTTAAAAAGAAACTTTCAGAAAATCAGCAGAAACTTTAACTAAGTTCATATTATTTTTGTCAAAAACAAAAACCTTAATTTTCATTGAAAACTTTCCCTCCAAAAACTCTTTGCTACTGAATGATAATAAGGACCACCTTTTGTTAATGCTTTTAATACAATTTATACTATCATTAACTCGGTTAGACTTCTGAACTCGAAAGCTAAATAAAAATAAAAAGTAAAACTACTTACTTGTTTTGCTTGCTAGTTGCTGTCTAAAGAAAATTGCAAAGTGTTTATAGAAAAAAGAAACTTGTATTGATATTGATTTTGAATACAAGTTGTTCTCGATGCTTGTGTGTTCGCCTTCTCTCTTTGGAACTCTTTATATACAAATTAAGATTTTGGACCATTATTGACATGACTATTGAGCTTTCTAATGGCCCAGAACTGTATGGATGATGCTGATGATGCTATTGATGCACTGTCTAAGGGATTATTTGATTATCTAGATGATGATGTTGATGTACTGTTTAAAGGACTTATTAAATGACTAATAATAATTTGGTCCTATTTCATGTCTAGCGTATTCTATTGCTTCATAAAATATGTAAAAACCTTTAACATGTGGATCAGGATAATTGATCATTAAATCAACTACCTCTCTCCACTGACTATAAATTCCTGGTTGTCTTCCTCTAAAATACAAAAAAATGCAAAATGATTACTGTCTACTTGCTCATTAATTTGTCTAAACTAATGCAAGAGTGCATTGGCCACTTTTAATTTATTTTGTGGGTTATTGACACACCAAAGCTTGTCTAAGATGCATTGTTGGCTGTTTAACAATTGAAATTTACTTTTAAAACTTAAATTTGTTCATGATGGGAACTATCTAAGTTTAACTGAACCGAAATTCATAAATCGTTCCATTCCTACAAAATAATCATTGGTTAACTAGTCTGGAAAGAATATCTGCTAATGTATCATTTTTACCTATTATATGTTCAAATTTTGCTTTGTATCCTTTACCAATTATTACTTCTAAAAAATATATTCATCTTTTGCTAATAAAAGAATTTTTCTTTTAGAAATTTATCTTTTGTACTTTTTTATAGAATTCTATAATAATATTACAATCAATTCTAATTGTAAATGTATCATTTTGTATATACAAATGAAATAAATTTAAAGAATTTATTATTCCTAAAATTTCTAATTCTGTGCTAGATTTTCTACCTTTTATTTCTGTAAATTTTCCGCTAGTATACATTGCTATTTTTTCTTTATCTTTAGAGCTATCTTTATTGGGCTTCTATATTAGTATTCCTGCCCATCCTAAATTACTCATATCTGTTTGTATAATTTTATAATAATTGTCTATTGGTAATGCTAAGGGTTTGAGATTTTTAACTATTCCTTTAAGTTTTTTAATTAATTCGATTCAATTAAACTTAGACAGTTCCCATCAGGAACAAATTTATGTTTTAAAAGTAAATTTCAATTGTTAGACAGCCAACAATGCATCTTAGACATTTTGTGGTGTGTCAATAACCCACAAGATAAATTAAAAGTAGTTAATGCACTCATGCATTATTTTAGACAAATTAATGAGAAAGTAGACAGTAATCATTTTGCATTTTTTGTATTAGTTAGAGGAAAACAATCAGGAATTTATAGTCAGTGGAGAGAGGTAGTTGATTTAATGATCAATTATCATGATCCACATGTTAAAGGTTTTTACACATTTTATGAAGCAATAGAATACGCTAGACATGAAATAGGACCAAATTATCATGTTAGTCATTTAATAAGTCCTTTAAATAATACATCAGCATCATCATCTAGACAATCAAATAATCCCTTAGACAGTGCATCAATAGCATCATCAGCATCATCCATACAGTTCTAGACCTTTAGAAAGCTCAATGATACTGGATATCATTTAGACAATGAAGTAAGAGCATGTAGACAGAGTATAAATGCATTAGAAAGTGCTAATATAGAAATAATTAGACAATTCACGCTTGAAGATAAAAGTCATACATTAGACACTCAGCATCATAGTAAACAGAATAAACAAACAATAATAAGTAAAGAATGAAATGAGCTTGAGACATGGAAGTTTCCTCTTTTTCCAAAGAGAGAATATCCACTTCCAACACATTTAATTGAGAGAATTAGAAAACAAGCAGCAAACATAGCTACCGAAATATATATATATATTATAAAGTTTTTAATTGATTTAGCTATCTCAGAAATAAATATCGATGGGTTAACCATTATATGGGAAACCTATTATACTAATAAAAATGTAAATTGTCCTAAAGAAAAACCCTTGTGCATAACAGTTCCCTTAGAAAGATTCGCCTGTCAATGCCACATTGTTTACAGTATACCATCAACCTGTATAGACTTAGCCAGATGAACCATTAGAAATCCAGTACAAAAATGAGAAAATAGCCTTAACACCTACCTTATTATTAGATTATGTCCTATTAGGTCAGCTAATATTTTCAGACCCAAATCAAATAGATCCTTTTGGTGGAAAAATAGCCATAGTAGTTTCAAACACTTTTGCCAATACAAACAACCCTTTTGTTGAACTAATTATAGATAGTAAACCACCAGAATGGGATGAATCTGGAATCATACTAGCCCAACATAAAATAGTAGTTTTTTTTCACAAATTTAAACCTTCACTTTATGGAACAGAATACCCCTGGCCCTGTACACAGTATAGTGTAGAAGAACAACTTAAACACTGTATTTGCAAAGTAATTGGTAGACAGTTCCTTTGGAGCCATTTTGAATTTGAAGAATATACTTTAGTCACTGAAGATGCAATCCAGAAGATTTACTCAAAGCATCCACTTCTAGAAGTGCCCTTCTTATCCAAAACCAAACATACAAAGCTGGTGGAAAAATACGACAAAGAATTCAAGGCCCAAATGAGAGAACAAAGAGAACGAGAACAGTTGGCCTAACGAGAAACATAATGGTGGGATGACTTGGGAAGTGAAGAAGCAGACAATATAGAAAACGACATGGATAGATAGTCAACAATAGACAAATAATGTTAGTCTGAGTCTATATAAAAGTCAAAGTAGTCACGTGGTCTTACAAATAACCTTTACTCGCTACCCGATAAAGACAAACTGTAAAAACACCTTTTTCATTTTGTCTTTTCTTACCGACAGTAAGTCAACTCTAAAAAAAAGTAGTCAGTTACTGTTTGTAATTAGTAAGTCATAAAAAGTACTAGTTAGCCAGTCTTTACTTTATCAATTAATCGTAGGCTTTTCGCCGCATGTAAAGCGTCGCTTTTAATCTTTGTCTTTTGTAACTTATATCAATAGTCATGTCAATAATGGTCCAGAATCTTAAGTTGTATATAAAGAGTTCCAAAGAGAAAAGGCAAACACACAAGCATCGAGAGCAACTTGTATTCAAAATCAATATCAATACAAGTTTCTTTTTTCTGTAAACACTTTGCAATTTTCTTCAGACAGCAACTAGCAAGCAAAGCAAGTAAGTAGTTTTACTTTTTATTTTTATTTAGCTTTCGGGTTCAGAAGTTTAGCCGAGTTAATGAAATTATAAATTGTATTTAAAGCATTAACAAAAGACGGTCCTTGTTATCATTCAGTAGCAAAGAGTTTTTGGAGGGAAATTTTTCAATGAAAATTAAGATTTTTGTTTTTGACAAAAATAATAAGAACTTAGCAAACGTTTCTGCTGATTTTCTAAAAGCTTCTTTTTAAGCACAGTCTCCGTTGGCCCGTTTAGCCGTTGATATGTTGAAAAGGCGTTTTAGTGTGTTGATGAGGAGTTTAAAAATGTTTTTGACCTACATGTTTTCAAAAGCCGTTAAATAAACTTTGAAACGCCAGTTTTTGGCAAAATGACTTCTCTAATTTTCATAAAGCGTTTTTGGGAGCACCTTGTATATTGGCGGGAAACCAGCGACGTATATTCTGATGGTCAAGCCGAATGAGGACTATATCAGTTTGCATTATTGGTATAACAAGCCACGTACAAGGTTTCTCTAGTCTGAACCTAGCGTCCGTTTACCCGAATGGGGACTATATCTACTATTATTACTAATACTTCCATAGAATATTTAAGTAAATTACCTTCCCATTGATTAAATACCTGTTTCCATTGACCTGGTTTATGGTCCCCTAATTCTAGTACTAATAAATCTCTAGCTTGTGGCATAGTTGTCCAATTTTCTAATTTAGTTTTTGCCTTAAATGCTCTTTCGGCTTCTGTGTATTTTTCATTAGTGTTTGAGATTCCTCGCTTGTTTAAGTAAGTTTCTACATTTGATGGTTCTACAGGTTCTAATACTAGTTTATGGCTACTTTCTCCTACTTCTGGTTTTTTATCTTCTTCTCCTACTAGGGATTTTATAGCTTTGCATTTAGTTACTTTCCTTTATTAGTATTTAGAAGTCAACTAGAATTTTGTATATAATTCTTTGTATTTTATGATTTGAAGTGAAATAAATGTGATAGCATTTTCCAGAACTTTCATTTTCATCACACTATCTTATCATATAAACTTCCATCCTCCCTGTACTGACCATCCCATGAAAAGGCTACATATTACCAGTCAGTTAGATGTGGGATCGATGCGAAACAACAGTTTTGGCCGATCTTTTGATATCATAATAATCACAAATGGATGATTAAAGGAAACAGAGCAAACGGGACAATTTATTACCCTTTGAAAATAATCGATGACTTCTTTATCACACTGAAACCATAAATTTCAAAAAGGGAAGAAGGTGAGTAACAAAGAAAGATACTCTCAACTCGATGAAGAAATTTTACCATCCATAAACCATCCCCATTAGGCGATATGTAGCACTTGTACTTTTGCTCTCCAGATATTTATATAATCACTGTTCTTTTACATTAGTTCTTGATACTCAGTGAATTACAACAAATGTTGTATGCCATCTGTAAATGATCATGATTATAAGCACTGGTAAACTAGTAACCATTTGCGGCTGAAGGTGCCCAGACCAGCAAAAATCATGTAGAAATGAATAAAAAAATCTGTGGCTAATTAACCTTTAACAGGAAATTGGAATATATATATATATATATAACCCAATGAATTGTCTTGATAAAAAGAATTAAGACGGGTGGTCATGTACAACACCAACAATCAAATTAGAATCTTTCACAAACTTGCCAGCGTTCAATCACCGGACAAAAGTGAATAAAAGACAAATCTTATGCAGGTGTTTGCCTCTGCAATCTTCTTTATCTCTATATCAGCTATCGCAAACTCAAGAATTCCACACAAGCACCACCGTATAATCATGGAGTATTCAAATTATGAAAGCTCATTTTTAGCTTCCTCTTACTTTGAAGAGCAAGAATCATAGACGTCACATTACCATGAAAGTAAGAAAGGATCATGTGTTCATCAACGCAAGGAATGCTTGCAAACTTTGACGTTGCATTTCGCAGAGATGGTGATGGGGGTTGATGTTGCTTCTTTGCTTCATGTTTGTAGATACAGGAAATAGCTGGCAATTAGACCAGAACAAACAAGTGAACGCGCAGGATTAGCCAGTGAAAGGAAAGTGTACAAAGTCCCGAACTTTTTCAAGCCAAACAACTCGGAGGCAGCTAACACATCATATACTTGTATCCCCATGACAGCACCTGGAACTTTCTTGGTCGTGTTGGTGGGGGTTACTTTTTTTTTTTTTTTTTTGTTTCTTTTCTTGATAGAAGCTCATGGTTGTTGAATTCACTTGAAAATTATACTTCAGATGTGGTCTTTCTATTCATTCTAGTGACATAAGTGAATAGGGACTATCATTGGCTCATCTGATCAAGATTATCAATCACTGTCACCCCCATCCAGAACCCAATAGAAGAATAAATTGGGCATCAACAATAGACAAATTACCTAATTATGCAATTTTTAATACACTTCAAAATTTGCCCCTTGCACGTCCTCTTATAAGTAAAATAACAAGTTACACGGAACTTCACATTGGAAACAAGCTAAAGTATACACGCATTATAAAGATCACAATCTACAAGAAGACCCATATGGAACAGCAACCTTCCTCAACTCCATTCGCAATATCTTGCCAGCAGCACTTTTAGGTATAGCATTGATGAAAGCTACGCGCCTTATTTTCTTGTACGGTGACACCTACAATCAAATAATAATAAGCATACAAAACTCTTTAAATGGTTACAATATTGTAGCAATTATCTGTGAGCATTACAAATTATAATACAGCATAATTACATATTTATTAAATTGGAACACCCAAGTTAACAGTTAAATAGGAAGCACCTGTCTTGCCACAAATTCCATTATTTCTGCTTCGTTGAGACTGCTGTGTGGCTGCCTTACCACAAAAACCATGGGCACTTGACCAGCTTCTTCATCAGGGTATCTGCAAATATGAATTTTCTGTTAATCAGAATTTACTCTATATTCTTAGCCGAACAACATAATGGCTATTATAAGAATTCAAGGAAAAATAAATAAATAAATAAATAAAAACGGCTTATAAGCTAGTTACGGAATGACTGCAGCGTCAGAAACCTCCAGATGGGACAGAAGCAAGTGTTCTAGTTCTGCAGGGGCAACCTACACAATGTAACAACAGCGGAAATGGAAATGGAAATATTAGCTGTATGATCTCAACAAACCAAATCAACAGAGTAAAAAGAAGAGCTTAGGCAATTTAAGATACCTGATATCCCTTATATTTGATCAAATCCTTCAGTCTATCCACAATAAAAAGGAAACCATCCTCATCAATGTAACAAAGATCACCGGTCCTCATCCACCCATCTGGTAACAAAGTAGCCGAAGTAACCTCTGGTTCTCCAACATATCCTGCAGAAATCAATTGACAAATGTGCTACTCTAATCACAACAGTATCTACCAATCTTTCAATTGTAACATGTCAATTATATTAGTTGTTGCAATAACTGAATTTATTCGAAATGGGGCAAGAATATACCTTTCATTATTGTAGGTCCTCTAATCCAAAGCTCCCCTTCTTTACGTGGAGGCAACGAATCCCCTGTTTCAGGATCCACAATTTTTGCTTCAAGACCAGCAGAAAGCCTCCCCGTTGACCCCCAACGCCGACATTCGTCCGGACCCACCGTCCGGAAAACTCCCGCCGTCGATTCAGTCAATCCGTAAGCCTTCGTCATCAACAACCGCGCAGCTTAACTTTTGCATTTGTGTGCCAATATATTTTCCTAGAAGGAAATTAAATAACAAAAATGAAAACCAACACTGACCTGCACCAAAACCACTTTCGGGAACTTCGAAGCGAACGCCATGATCGTGTCCTTTCCCAGTGGAGCCGCGCCGCAAGCTACGGTCTCAAGCGAACTCAAATCATAGCCGTCCGTTGAACCGCCTTTGGACATGGCCACTACTATCGGCGGCGTCACTGCCGCGTGTGTAACTCTGAACTCCTCTACGGCCTTCAACATCGTCTTCAAATCAAACCTCTGCATCACCACCGCCGTCTCCATCAACGCGGCCGCCCTGAAGCAAAAGAATAAGCCGTAAATATGAAAATACGGCATCGTAAACAGCATTACCGCCGGAGACTCTCGCTTTGGCGAAGAAGCGAACGAGGACGCAACAGCCGCCGTCAAGTTCCTGTGAGTCAACATCACTCCTTTGACTCTTCCCGTCGTTCCGGATGAGTACATGATCGCCGCCACGTCGGATTGACACACTTTGGCGCGGTCGAGCTCGTGTTTCGAATTCCAACTCATAGTCATTGAGTCGAACTCGGGGGAGTCGATGAGGATGGCTTGGTGTTTGAGTTTGGGCAGCTTGTGAACCG
Source organism: Citropsis articulata (assembly GCA_030449925.1). Classification (NCBI taxonomy): domain Eukaryota; kingdom Viridiplantae; phylum Streptophyta; class Magnoliopsida; order Sapindales; family Rutaceae; genus Citropsis; species Citropsis articulata. The sequence continues at coordinate 248,485 of JASUUH010000110.1, read as the reverse complement.
TTGATGACGTGGCGAATGCAATAACCGGATTAGATAACTGAATCTGGCGGGAAATCTCTGACTCTGTGTTGACTGGATTCGCCGGAGATATTATAACGCCGAGTGAGAGTAGAGAGAAGTAGAGAATCGGTATTTCGATGGAGTTTGTGGAGAGTACAAAAGCGGTGTCATTTTTGGAGAGTCTGGTCACGTTGTGGAGATAAGAAGCTAACGAGTTGGTTCGGTGAGTGAACTCAGAGAAAGAAACGCGCAGGCCAGTGACTGAGTTGATCAAAGCGACAGAGTCGTCATCACGCCAAGGCAAGGTGGCTCTGAGTGAGGAAACGTAATCAACGGCAGAGATTGGCGCGTCTTCTGGTGGAAGATCAATGGGGGCTCTCAGGCTGTGAAATGTTTTCGTTGCCGAGTTGAAGCCGCTCTTCGGATCGAACAGTTGCGGGGTCTTTTTCTCCATCCGGACGCGCTTTAGAGAGTATTTTCAATATTGTAACGGCAGCAGTTGATTAAGGTGAAGTTCGAACTTTGTTGTTGGAAACATCTGAGTGGTCGACAAAAGGTTCTGTCTGCCGCTCTTATCATTTTTGGCTTGAGTAGACACCAAAGGGAAATTAACAATACTATTTCTAAGTCATTAGGCAATGCTAGGGATGTGGCAGCGGGCACCGCCCGCCGTGAATTTATTTTTTTGAATATTGATTACACATAAGCCTATTGTATTTAACAGATTATAGCATATATTACGTACACTAATATTTATAATCAGATAAATATAATTAGAACTTACATTATTATATTAAATTTTATTAAGTATATGCCTAGATAAATAATCCCTCACAAGGAAGGGATGTCTCTACTCCACCCGCATTTCAGAAGGGAAAATAATTTATAAGTGTTTAGCCCCCACAAAAGTATCGTGAGGGCTTGAACCACTGCCTCACGCTTCTGAGGGCAGCAGCCCACCACTTGAACCACCATAAATTTATTAATATCAAATCCTTATGTATAAAAAATTTAAATTATTAAATCCACGGTAATGAATTTTTATTTCTTTCAAAAATCTGTCCAGGTTTTAATAATTATTAAATTTACTCTCAACCCATAATAAATTTTTTACGAGTTTTCTCATTTAAAATCACGGATATAAAAAAGTAGTTTTAATAATATATAAAAACTTAAATTATATAATTCAAACTATAAATATATAATAATAGCCTAAAAATCTGTAAAAAATATTTAATTTTAGATTTTATCAATGTAAATAAGAAATTAAAATTTTAATATTAAAAAAATACACAACAAATATTAATCTAGCAATAAATATTTCTATTGTAGGCAAGCCATCATCACTAATATCAATGCCTTCCTTCATATTTTTATCAATATACAAGTATTATCAATAATATTAAAAAATAGATTTTATACAATTATCGTAAAGGCAAAACAAACAAAATCAATTAAAGTAAAATAAAATATTAGTAACAAAAATTATAAAATTTCTACTTATTAAAAGTTTATTGTATATATGTTACAGCGAGATAAGTTAAGTTTAGAAATTAGAAATTTTAACTTATATATATTTATGATTAATTTTTTTTAATGTAATATTCTAATTAAAATAAAGAATGTGGGTTATTGGATATCCGCACTGGTACCTAGCAGATTTTTTCTTAATACTAAACTCGCTCGCAACCTGTAGTAGATTTAAGTTTGAAATACTAAATCCGTCCGTAACTCACAAAATTACCAATAGTGGGTAAGTTTTTACAGGTGAATTTAGATAAATTTGCGAGTGGCAAATAATTTTACCATCCTTAGTCACCATAGGTTTTGAGTGTAACTTGCCACACCTTTGTTATCTTTGTGTAAATTAACAAGCCACGTTTTCAACTTAAAAAAAAAAAAAAAAACACTCCCTCGTGTCGGAACAAGTATTAATGTGACGGTATTTAGGGATGGCAAATATCCAATTATGGATGGATAATATCCATCCAAATATAAATTCATAATTATCTATGATGGGTTTATCCATATCCATATTCAGTATTTAATTCTGGACATGGAAATGGATTTTATCCATATAGATATGAATATCCATGGATATTTGATTTTTATTATATAAAAAATAATAAAAAATAAAATAATAATAATAATATAGAATTTAAAACCAGTATTAAATTCCAATATCAAATAAAAAGATAATAAACATAACAAATATCAAAACTATGAATTAACAAAAAGAAATTATAATATGAAATTACAAATTAATTTCCAATTAAATGTAAAAAGTTCATTCTTCTAATGCATCATTAATCTCCAATCTTCTATCGCATCATTAATCTCCAACCAGACCATCATCATTAATCTGTAAATTAAAGCAAAGCATTAAACAACTAAATAATTTGTATTATTTAGCACCATGATCATTCATAATTGAGCATCACAATAAGCACCAAGCACATACCAAAAAAAGAAAAAAAAAAAACTATTCAGAACATGGTTGTATCTCCTCTTCATTATCATTATCAGTCACTTCTCCATTTATTTCTTCCCCATTCATCACCTTATCTTTAGGAATCTCACCTAATTTTCCCAAAACAAAAACTTGTAAAATAAAAAGAAAACATATACTATCAAAATCAAATAAGTGTAGAAGTGAGCTGAATTTAATACCTTTTAATTGAGCCCATATCCAATTCTGAGTACACATTAAGGCCTCTACTATACTCGGATGAAGTCTACTATGATGTGGGCTTAAAAATCAACCTCCCGCACTAAAAGTAGATTCAGAAGCAACTATAGAGACCAAAACAGCCAGCAAATCTCTAGCAATCTCAGACAAAATCGGATATATACTTCTATTCACCTTCCACCACATTAAAATATCGAAGTCTGGAGTAGTCTTATCTTCTTCTTCCAAGTAAGTATCTAACTCTGACTTAACTCGTTTACAAATATGTTGGCTTTTGAATGCATTAAATTTTTGCACATCCCACATGCCCATCACAACTGAACTAGAACTAGAATTACAAACAACACTAGACTCACCAAATCCTTCAGCCAAGTTCGATCCAACCATACTCTTTTTTTAATATTCTAAATATAAGTCAGAACAAAGAGTACGAATGCTATCAATATGAGTTGATGCATCACTACCATAAATCTGAGGAAAGAAATAATCCATTAGAACCATTTTGTATCTTAGATCCAATACAACAGCAACAGCCATCACACCATGGATTTCATCCCAATATTTTCCAAAGTTTTCTAATATACTTTTCGCCATATTTTTTTTAGTACATCACATGAAGAATTAAGCCAAGATGTTTGTCTCAATGAGCTTCTAGATTATCCTTCCGAGTCTCGTTTTGTACCTCCACTAATTGAGTGAGTTTGTGGGTTTTCAACAATAACATTATTTGAGGTTTGAGGGTTTAATTGAACAACAGATTCTGGATCAAGATCAGACATAATTAACCTGAAAAAAAGACATTATAGAGCAGTCACAAACAAGCCTCTTCCTTTTTATTTCTTTTATTTGCTTTCTTAGTAGACTATGCTAAGAAAATAATTTGACAATTGAAAGTAAACTTTTAGACCTAGCTAGCTCGTTTATTTGGAAGTAGTAGTAGTGCTTAACATGATTTTTATTATAGCCTTGTTGTATAATTAATAACTGTATAACACTATCATTATGTTTTATGCATACATGTGCCACTAGCAAGCAATATAATGACTAATAATTTTTTATTTTCATTATTGTCACTCATCATTTCAAAAATTATGAGAAATTGGAACAAATATTTTTAAATTATCATTGACAGAACAAAAACAAACAAAATAATGAGTCATATGACTTCAGGTCAGAGCCAAACTGACCATGACGACGATGACTAAAAAATATTTTCTGATTGAAAAACCAACTAAATTAAACAAGAAGCAGGAACCAGACTTTTCTTTGGATACTTGGTCACCGAAAAGCTTTTCACCAATTAAACCTTCTATCCAAAATTTGTAAGCTGATATCCCAGGTTTCCATGATTCCAAATTCTCCATCATTTCAAGGACAGACATGGGAAAATCCTATGGCAAAGCTTTGATTCTCCTAGTGAAACACTCCTCCCTAATCAACTATTTAGAAAGAGCACTAAGCTGATTTCTAGAGTAGGAAATGGAACTTATGCATCAGGGTATTTTAGTTTATATTTTGATAATGATAATGTCTTGAGGTTGATGTATGATGCGCCTGAAATTTCAAGCGTGTACTGGCCAAATCCTGATTTTGATGTGTTTCAAAATGGAATAACAATGTATAACAGTAGCAGAATGGTTGTTTTAGATGATTTTGGCAGTTTCTCATCATTTCAAAAAAATCTAGTTATATATTTTCACTTAATAAGTGTCGTAAACTTTGGTACAAAATGAGTGTAGAACTAAAATCCAGCCCCAGAAATAAGAAGAAACAAAAATTAGCAAGCAAATGAACCCAATGGCAGTGTGCAAAGAACCGAGAAAACGCAAGTGAAAGATCCAGAAAACAACAAAGCCAAACAACAGCATCGAGAATTGAACCAGCAATCAATAGTACGCACCCACTATGCTTCGCAGACAACTTCTCAATAAACTTAACAATCCACACAACTTATTTTCATGATGAAATTGAACAATTTTAAAACCCAAAATTAATCAAATAAAAGAAACAAAATGAAGAAAATTAAACAACTAAGAATCCATTATCAGTTACCACAGATCAAACAAAATGAATCAAACAAATCAGGGAGTGCAAGTGAAGAAAATAAGAGAGAGTTATATACACGCAGATTCGCCTCCACTTGTTCCTTTTCCTCAGTGATAGAGAGAAAAGAGAAGAGAAGCGACGAGCAGTCGAGCGATGAGCGGTCGACGGACGACGAGTGCCGGCGAACGATGAGTGGCTGGTGAGTGGTGACAATCTTAGGGTTTGCAAAATCGATAACATATGGCATTTGTTTTTATTTTTTCATTTTAGTTGTAGGATATGGATTTTTTTAACCTAAAATTGGTAAATGAATTGGATACTGGATATCCATTAAATGTCCAAATCCATCCAATATCTAATTGGATATCTTTTAAAATATCCATATCCATATCTAAAAAGATTTTGGATGGATATTACCCAATCTAATTAGATTGGATATATGGATATCCAATTTGGATGGACTAATTTGCCATCCCTAACGGTGTTAGACACCTTTTAGATCAATTTTATCGGTTCTTTAAAGATTTGTAAGAATAAGCCAAATGTATATGGATATTAGATTTAGGCAGCAAAACAGTTTTATCACTGAACCTTTTGCAGAGATTTTATTTGGCAGTTACTAGTTCTTTGTATCGAAGGATGAAAGATTTTTTAATTATATATTTATTTATAAACTAAATTAGATCCACATCGGTAGAGTTTAATTTTTATATTCTATTAACTATGACAACTGTACTTAGCTTGAAAATTTAAACTAGTTAATATCCTTTAAATAGTTCATTTTTTAGTGTTGTGGGAATTACTTTTATATTTTTTTAATATTTTATATCATTATAATTTCATTAATTTAATATAATTACAAAAAGTATCGGCAACCGCCAACATCTAACATCACCCATCTCTAGCCGACTAATCGCCGTTGATTGCCTCATCGTGGAATATGTACATGTTATAAAAGTATTTCACTTGTCATTTTTGTTACTTTAGTGGGAAAAAAATAGACATCAATGCCTTTTAAGAAATTTGTTCCAATTGATCTTCATTATTATTTGAACAAATTATGTCTTAGTTCCAATGGAGATAGCATTTCTGTTGTGCTTATTCATGGAATTTTGAAAATTTAAAACAACTTAGTGATGGATAAAGAGGTAAAAATTTATCGAACGAACCGCATTTCTTAGTATGCATCAAAAGTCCATTGATGAGAAGGATTTAGAGAAGAGTAGTGCTTTTCAGCGAGAACGCTAAGAGGATGCCGAGAGAAAGGCCCCACACACCTTTGCTCATTTTACTTTTTTTTTTCCTCCTTTTGCTTTTCCCACATTTTTTACTCATGTGAACTTTTACTCCTTTTTTTTCTCTTTTTGCTTTTTCCACATTTTTCACTCTTTCTCCCCCACGCTGAAAAATAGGATTGATATAGAACGACATTAGGGCAGGAGGATTTGCTCATTCCCGTGAAAGGATTGAGTTGGAATTTTTCTTTCATTTCAGAAGTAGGAAAACGACATTAGCTGCCTAGCAGGAGTAGTTCATCACCAACTTGAAGTAAAATATCTAGCTGGTAAAGAGTGATTTTTTATTTATCCTATTATTTTTTGTTATATGATAATGCAATGATAATGATAAATTTGATTTAGAATTTTTTTAGTTTAAATTTTGTGTTGGATTTAGAATTTCTTTTAATATAATGTTGTGTTTTATTTATAAATCTTTTTTATTTAGAATTTTTTAATTTAAATTTTGTGTTCGATTTATTTTTTTAATTTAAGTTTTTAGAATATAATGGGTTAAATTATTGGTGGATCAAAATTTTGTAAAAAAATTATAATAATTTATTATTAATACGAATATTAATCATTTTGTAGAAATGGAAAATTTGGAACATGAAGATGGAGTTGAAGATGTGCAATTGCAAAAATATGAGCCGACTCTTGGGATGTTATTTGATAGGCATGAAGAAATGTGGCAATTTTACAAAGTCTGGTAAACAAGAAAGGTTTCCTGTGAAGAAGCTAACTAATAAGAAAAGGAGTAATAGAATTGTTAGGTACGCGGCGTTTGCATGTGGTCGTAACGACAAGTCAGAAAGTAAATCTACTAATATGCTGAAGCCAAAACCTATTGCGAAAACTGGTTGTGATGCTAGAAATGGAGGTTGTATCAATGAAGATGGAAAATGGGTTCGTCGAACTTTAAACCTTCAGCACAATCATGGATTGAGTCCGAACAAAGCTAGATATTTTCCTTGTAATCGTAACATTAGTACAAGTACAAGAAAGCATATTGAAATAAATGATTGTGCAGGAATTAACATTGCCCGGAATTTTAATTCTATTGTTGTTGAAGTTGGTGGATATGAAAATATGTCATTTCTAGAAAAAGATTGTAGAAATCTTGTTGACAAAGATAGGCAATTACAGCTTGGAGAAGGAGATGCTATGGCAATTCTAAAGTACTTTTAGAACAAGCAAGCAGAATGCAATGGTTTTTTGTTTTCAGTATTGATTTGGATGAGCATGATCGATTAAGGAATGTATTTTGCGTAGATTTGAAGAGTAGGGCTGCTTACAAATATTTTGGAGACGTCATCACATTTGACACCACATATCTTACCAATAAATATGACATGTCATTCACTCCTTTTGTCGGAATTAATCATCATGGTCAGTCTATTTTGTTAGGATGCGGATTAATCTCACACGAAGATACCGAGACATTTACGTGATTATTTAAGGCGTGGCTATCATGATGTCTAACTCTCCTCTCATTAGTATCATTAAAGCCAAGACAAGGCGATGAAAAAGGCAATCGAAAATGTTTTTCCCACGACTAGGCATCGATGTTATTTGTGGCATATAATGAAGAAGGTGCCTGAGAAATTATAGGCTTTTAAAGAACGTGAATGTATTATTTCTTCGTTACTTTCTACTGTTTATGATTCATTGAGTCCTACTGTGTTTGAGGAAGCTTGGCATAACATGATGATGATATATGATTTATGGGATAATAATTGGTTGAACAGTCTATATGAGGAGTGGTCTCGTTGGGTTCCATGTTATTTGAACGACTGCTTTTAGACAGAAATGTCAACAACTCAGCGAAGTGAAAGCATGAATGTGTTGGGTTTCATTTTTAATTCCCAACAAAATAATCACTCAACAAAATAATTACTTACAAAATTACCAACAATTATCAAAAAATTATTATGAAAAAATAATTATCAACAATACAATTACCAAAATAATTCCCAACAAAATAATTACCAAACAAAATTATTAACAATTATCATAAATTAATTATTAAAATAATTATCAACAATACAATTACCAAAATAATTCTCAACAAAATAATTACCAAATAAAATTACAAATAATTATAAAAAATTAATTACCAACCAAACGAAGAGAGGGAGATGGACAGAGACAAGGGAGATAAGGACCAGCAAGCTGTTAGGATTATGTGCTCTTTTAAAGCCTATTAATTTATTTTCTGATTAATAAATTATTTAAAATATTTTCAATTGCATAAATATTAAAAAAAAGGCTCGTTTAATCATATTATATGTATTTATGTGATCATCATATGGATTCACAGAAGACATAAATACAAGTTATCTTATGATTAAATAAATGAAGTTCGCAGTTGATAAATAGAGTTGGGTGCTCTATTTATGTTTAGACTGTAGTAAATTCATTGAATGATTTATCTTAATCATATATGAATTTACTGATGTAGTTTGACTACATTGAGCTGGATCACATATGAGATTTAATTAACCTTGAAATGACTGTCAGACTTATTAAATCTCATAGGCATTGATTTTACTGTAATCTTAATCTTGAGTTAATTATGATTTTCATGATTATAATTGTTATTCCATTTGAGTTACCAATGGGCACGACACACACTTGTGGTCAAGATTACCCAATATCTTGGTGGGAGCAAGTATGAGTATTGGAGTTATAGATTAACAATATAGAATTTGTACGACACATCTCTTGATGGGTTGTCGACATTTGATCATAGAATTCTCTGGCCAGAGTGTGTCAACATATTTAGTATGTTGAAAATGATCATTAGAGAAAACCAGTAAGTATCAAGGAACAAGATGTAATTAAATCAATTGGACAGTTAAGATATCGATTTAATTAACGATGTGGTACAAAAAATTGAGCAGTAAAGAAATCAATGTGGCTTGGGACGAATTATTATTCAAACATACAATTATGGAGGTCAGTTCCAATCTTATAGTAGAGTAGAGTTGGAATTAAATGATTAGGCTTGTTTAATTACAGGCTTAATTATTGTTGCCACTATTGTATGTTCCTAAATGATCCCCGGGTTAGCTCATTTAATTGACTGCACCACTATTGGATTAATAAGCAAGATAACTAACAATTTGGGTCAAAAGCATAATTATATTATTTAGTGGGAGGCTCTATTAATATGCTTATGTATAAGGGGCCTTATATTATTTTATAAGGTGGGCCTCTTATGAAAAAAAGCAAGTAACGTGACTTTTATTTTAGAGCCTAAAGTTTCACTAAAGGGAAATATAAAAAGACTTATTTTCTCAAAAAGAAAAAGAGCAGCCACTTCATACAGATCAGAGAAAAAGATTTTTCTCTCTAATTTGAGAGAAAAATTTTCTCATGCTAGTTATTTTAGTGGTGATAAAGGCGCCCACACATCAAGTACAGATCAAACCTGAGTCATAACCTGGAAGATCATTGGTGACAGTTCGTGATCTAACAGGTGTGGTGGTGACGGATCGTGATCTAACAGGAGTGGTGGTGACGGATCGTGATTTGGGAGCTTAAATCACTTTAGCGGAAAAATCCAAATCGGATTTTCAAGGTACGATTTCTAGATTACGAATTTATATATGTTTTATGAGATCAGTCCTAAAATTTTTTTAAAAAAAATTGAATTTTATCCAACACAAGCAGCACCACCGAGCGGCGACCACCGACCACCGAGAGCAGCGACCACTCGGTGGTCAACGACCACCGAGTAGATCTGGAGTAGTAGAGAGCGAGAGGGGAGACGAAGACGAAGCTGCTGCTGGAGCGAGAAAGGAACGGAGACGAAGTTGTTGCTGTAGTGAGAGTGAAAGGAAAAACGGAGCGAGAGGGGAGATAGAGACGGAGTTACTGCTGAAGTGAAAGGAAAAACGGAGCGAGAGGGTAGATAGGGACGGAGCTGCTGCTGAAGTGAAAGGAAAAACGGAGTGAGAGGGGAGACGTAGACGGAGCTGCTGCTGGAGTGAGAGGAAAAACAGAGCGAGAGCTTGAGATGGAGACGAAGTTGTTGCTAAGAGAGAAAAGAGAAATGAGTAGTCTTCAAGTGAGGGAGAGAAAAGGGAAGGAGAGTAAAGATGAAGTTGCTGCTAGGAGAGAAAAGAGAAAAGAGTATTCTTCACATAGGAGAGAGAAAAGAGAAAGAGTAAAATAAAAAATGTGAAAAGAGAAATTCTTCACGTGGCGGGGGCTGACAAAAACAATATTACTGTATCTCGTTTCTCTCAACATTCTCTGAACGTTCTTCACGTTCGCGCTAATTAGCATTTGCTTTTAGAGAAAGTTTAAACCCAATTCCGGCATTGATATGAACATAATCTTTCCTTTTGCTTTTTACTTGTCAGAGAGAGAAGCTGGGCTCCCAATTTAAAAAGAGTTAGGGCCTGTTTGGTATTGTTTCCGAATTTGTATGTTCTGAGAATAAAAATAAAAATGAAAATAGCATTTTGCAGTTGCTGTATTTCGAATTTAAATATGCGTTTGGTATCATTTTTTGTATCTTGTATTTTAAAATTGAAAACAGTAATATGCGTTTGATAGATAAAGTTGAAAATAATCAAAACAGAGAATATGCGTTTGGTAATATTTTTTTCAAAAACAGTTTTTACTAAGCATTTACATTATACTTATAAAATAATTATTTGATTAATACATACACTAATACAACAAAATAACATAAACAAATTTATTATTAAAAAAATGGGTTTTGAAAGTGATTTTAAGTATAAAACCGGATGGGGAACAATTTTTGTGACTTGATTTTCATCAAAAAGTGAGTGAAAAATGGTGGATTATAGAGTCAAATTTGAGAGGAGAAGAACCGGCTTTGGAGAGAGAAGACATTCGGCTAACCGAAAGAGAGAAAACAAGGGAAAGACTATAAGAAATCACGAATCCGGCTAACCGGATTTTACAGATTCTCCCAAAATTAGTAAACATTACATATTCTCCCAAAATAAGTGCAGAATTCAATTACTGATCCTCTCCATTACTTCTCTACCCTTGACACTATTCTGCATGAACTTTTCTACACATCGCACCTCCACCTTCTCTGCCATTGTGCAACCTAAATTCATAGACAATAATAGATCAAATTGAGATGTTACACAGGCAACAGAATTATCCGCAGCAATCTAAATCAGTCTCCTGCTTTTACATTATTGGCATGAGCATTGCACGCTTGGGTTAACACAACAGCTCTCTTTTGATACCTACCAAAAAACAACTCACGTTCATATAACTGACAAATATCAAAAGGTTCATCAAATACAACTTTATGAGAAGAAAGAAAATAAGAATATAAATAAAAGAGACACCAGAGAGTATTATACACAACTGATTTCAAAGAATAGGAAAAGGGAAAAAGGAAATGAAAGCCTTTGCCAATATACTGCTAAAAAAATAAATGGCACTTGGTTGAAAATACACACTAAATTTTAGGGAAAATATCCACCGTCCACCCGTTTTTTCCAACTTTTTAAAAAATACACAATTCTTTTTTTTTTTTTGCTGGAATCCACCTGAAGTTACATTTTGTTTCACTTTTCCACTTCCGTTTGGATGCCGTTAGGAAAACTAACGGAAATATTTTCAAATGACTATTTTACCCCCCAACTATAATCAATAATAATAGTCACATTTAATAAACAATGATAAACATTAAATTTATTATAATAATAAATAATAAATAATAATTAGTAGATTAATACTATTAAATTACTTTTAACATTTAAAATAATTTTAAAATTTTAAATTATTATATTTATTTTAATAATATATTTATATTTATTATAAAGATTTTAAATAAATTTTTGGATTAAATAGATTTTACAATTAACAAAATATCTCCATATTAGTAATATTAAAATTGACTTTTACAAAATATTTAAAATAATTTTCTTTTTTATTTATTTGTTGTTTATTAAATGTGACTATTATTATTTATTATAGTTGGGGGGCAAAATAGTCATTTGAAAATATTTCCGTTAGTTTTCCTAACGGCATCCAAACGGAAGTGGAAAAGTGAAACAAAATGTAACTTCATGTGGATTCGATAAAAAATAAGAATGTGTATTTGAAAAGTTGGAAAAATAGGACGCGATATTTTCCTAAATTTTAACACCCCTAAGAAATGCAGGAGGGGGCACCAATTGATTGTAAATTCAATTTGTAGGAAAATAAAAATTAAAAAGAAGAATAGATTATTTTATGATCGTCAAAATAACAATAGTAATTTTTAATTGCAAATTAGAACAGATGAAATATAAGTAAGCAGAACAAATTGATCAAAAGTCACAACAAGGCTAGATCAAAGGTTTCCACCAAGAGAAGATACTGATCACGTATAATTAAAAAGAAATAATTCCAAGCAAGCCCTAATAAAATCATCAAGCCAACAAATAGACATGGAGTTAAGTTTACTGAAACAATCTCTCATAATTCACCGACTATCCACAGTAAAATGAGCCACTGTTTTTCAGAAGTACAGAGAGAAAAATACCAAATGTCTAGCAGCTTCTCAAAAATTCAAAACTATTATGCAAATTACATATTCGAGAATAAAATAGACTTAGGTAAACTCTCACCAGGACTATATTTGCACTGCTAAAACAGCCACTTCACAAGCCACTGTAATTTAACCGACATTAGAAAATCAATTAGGCACCTTAGTCAAGAAATCAAATTACAAATTTACAAATGATAGCAGACTATATTTCAAATATTTCATATTTTTTGAAATGAAACATTTACTTCACAAAATAGTTTACCTGAATATCCCGGATGTGACACATAACAAAACCAAGAACCTCAAGCTCTTATGGAAGACCATTGCCTCCCCTCTCTGAGCTGAAAATACAGCTTCAGTCAATATCCTTGGCATAGTGATCTCTGAAACCTGCAGCGTTTCATCATAAACCTTAAAGCACATAAAAAATTTTATCGAATTACTTAACATTTCAATTATGATTCAACCAAACAACAAGATGATTCAGTATTAGTATTATACAATCTGTTCTCCGTAGTAATAAATAAAAAGGAGATAAAATAATTAAATTAAAAAAAAAGAAGCAAAAGCAAACAAACCGCAGCAACAATCAATGAAACAAGCTCTGACACAATCCATTTATCTCGACCAATTAAATTCCACATTCTACGAAGAGCTATCCACACGATGGTGGCTTCATTTGGATTTTCGACTTCTTGACCGTCGCTCAAATTCCACCTCAAATTCCGCCGCGGTAGAGACGAAGTTGCAGCAGATCACGAACGATGCCGTGACCAGATCGACAACGATGGCGGGGGAGGTGACCAGATCGAGAACGATGAGAGGAGGAGAGACGAGATCGAGAACACCAGATCAAAACGATGAGACGAGGAGAGGCCAGATCCAAAACGATGAGAGGGGGGAGAGACCAGATCGAAAACGATGAGAGGAGAGAAAGAACAGATCGAGAACGACGGCGAGGGAAGAGACCAGATCGAAGGGGGAGAGGTTAGCTGGGGGTTTTGTTTCTTAATTTATTTTTGAGTTTGGTTTGTAATATTTAGGAAACATGTTAAACACGTTTTCAGGTTTGTAGTTATAGTATTGAATCTGAATTTATTGTTTTGTGATTTGTTTTTTGAGTTTATCCTACCGAACAGATATTACGTTTGTATTATGAAAATAAAAATGAAATCAACGGGTAGAAAACGCTACCGAACGGGCCCTTATTTTCAATCGGTAACAAAATGATCAATCACTTTCTAATTATAAAAGCACTTTTCACAGAAGCCGGGGGGAGAATCCGCACCAAACCAAACGACCCCTAACAAAGTGAAAAGTCCACTTCGCCCTTCCCTGGGAGAACAAGCAGACGCAGATTTTTTTCTTTTTTCTTTTTTTGGTTTCCCTCCAATCGGATTACACAATAACGACATCGTTTCTCCATCAACCCCAGGGCCTCCGGGACCTCCTCTTATCCTGTCCCGGCACATGCACCATATAAACGCAAAACTGAAAGCAACAGCAACGTACCCAAAAAAAAAAAAAAAAAATTCCAAAACTAAAAATCTCACGAATACTCGCTCTTACTTTCATCGCCGATTCTAAAAATTCACAATCCTAAAGCTATCCCTAACCCTCTATCATTTTTCATGGAAGCTTCTTGTTCTTTACGCAGCAGCAAATGCATTTCACCGCCAATTCGGCCTCCACGTCATCCTCTTTCAATTGCATCCACTAACTCAATCTCGGTCATCAGAGACCCTAATTTCGGGTCCTCATTTCGACTGGTTCGCAGAAAAAACCGGTTCTCGATTCGTGTCTCCAGCTCCGATACTTTGGTCGCTGGCTCGCACGAAGTTGTGAGCAAGAAAGAGGAGGATCTTGGTGACTTGAAATCTTGGATGCATAAGAATGGATTGCCTCCTTGTAAAGTTATTCTTAAAGAAAAGCCTTCGCATAATGAGAAACACAGGCCTATTCATTACGTTGCTGCAAGTGAAGATCTTCAGGTTAAATTTTGTTCTTGTGTTTTATTCTGGTTTCTTGAGTTAGGTTTTATGATATATTTTTCCCTTTGAAATAGGCGGGTGATGTGGCGTTCTCGGTGCCAAATTCCTTGGTAGTGACGCTTGAGAGAGTGCTAGGGAACGAGACCATTGGTAAGGTGCATTGTTTTGTTGACGGGTTTATTTTTATTTATTTATTATTTTATTTTAAACAAGTTCATGATGTGTAGTGACATTGAATCGTGTTGGATGCTTGAGTATCTTGATTTCTTAGCAGTAACTTGTAATGTCTCGGTATAATCTTGATGTTGAGGTTGGCTTGATGTGTGAGATGCTGAGAGATACAGAGGAGTCGGAAGTCTGAGTAGTACTGCAATAAGTTGAGCAGCCATTTAAGTTTCTTCTTGCTCACTTCCACTCATCTCACTTGTCTCTCTCTTGAGTTCTATTTATATGGAGTGATAATTTATAGTATTAATTAATAAGTTGAGTTCTAGTACTGCAATAAGTTGAGCAGCCATTTAAGTTTCTTCTTGCTCACTTCCACTCATCTCACTTGTCTCTCTCTTGAGTTCTATTTATATGGAGTGATGATTTATTTTATTAATTAATTTTCAGAAGGACAGGTTGGTTCTGATTAATAAGCAAGAGCAGAACCACTATTCTATAATGCAGTAGCAATTACAAAATAAATAATATGCTTATTAATATAAAAACTCCAAATATAACTGATATAAATCACCTGCTTTTGTTTTGTCACTACATGATGCTTGTCGATTTTGTAAACAATGTGAGTATTTTCTTGTGTTGGGATTTTGTTGGTTGGGACAGTGAGCATTTTCAATTGATATGGGAAAGGGCAATTACTTAGAAGAATTTGTGGTTTGATTTTGCTAATTTGTTTCTGTGCCTGATGCCAAATTTTGCCACCAACAGTGTAGTTGAAACAATTTTGAATTGAAGAGTCCGTGGGGCATACTAGAAAATAATGGATGTAAAAGTATATTAGTAGAACAACAATGCATGTAAATTTATATTAGTAGCTGTCTATAAATGATATTTTGGCAATACATTTACCTTGGATGAACTCCTGTGAGCTATAATAGTGGTAGGACCATTCTGAAGAAACCATAGGAAGTACGCTTTCAACTTCATAAGAGAAGAGTAATGCTTAGTTTAGTGCATTCTGAGAATGTAGCTTACAGTAATTTTGGACATTTCGATGTCTGTGAAACAGTTTTTCTGCTCAACAAGGTCAAGCAGATCTGTCTTGAACCATGATCAACTATGGTAGTATAATATCAACATTAACTATATCAATTGAATTTAGTAACAAGCAAACTTGATTTAGGTGTATGATTTAGTTCCATCTGCTTTTTTATTATGCAGCGGAACTACTGACTACCAACAAATTGTCGGAGTTGGCATGCTTAGCATTATATCTAATGTATGAGAAGAAACAAGGAAAAAAGTCATTTTGGCATCCATATATCAGAGAACTCGACCGTCAACGAGGGAGAGGACAACTAGCTGTGGAATCGCCACTTCTGTGGTCAGAAACTGAATTGGCTTACCTGACAGGTAGCCCCACTAAGGTATTTTTGGCTTATTCGCTTAGTTGAAAGATTAGTGCTACTAACATTGTGCTACATGCTGTCCTCTCATATCTACGTTTTATTATTGTTTAGTGGTCCCAAAAGGTTTAAAGATGATTTTTGGGATTAATGACTTAGGCTGAAATTCTTGAGAGGGCCGAAGGAATTAAAAGAGAGTACAATGAGCTTGACACTGTTTGGTTCATGGCTGGGTCTCTATTTCAGGTTATTTTCTTGCACTTGTTTTACCACTACTAGAAATAAGTACGTTTTGTTTTGATGACCGAATATATTATTGCTTTAGTAGTTAGTCATGGTGCGCATGATCTGACGTAAGTTGATTACTTTATGTGCATTTTGCAGCAATACCCATATGATATACCAACTGAGGCCTTTACATTTGAGATTTTTAAACAAGCTTTTGTTGCTGTCCAGTCTTGTGTGGTGCATTTGCAGGTATTTCTTTGTTTAGCTGGGGATCCTTGTGACATAGATGAATTGATAAACAATGCTTTAATTGCTTGTTTGTATGTTTCATGTGTTTACATGGTAGGCCTTCTGTTTGGCTTCAATTTTGTTGATTTGTTGCATTTGATATTTTGTAATCTTAATGTTCCTAGGCATCATTGCCTTTAGAGCCTGACATCGAAATATTTGAATTAGTAGTTAAAGGAAGACGCTTGCATTCTGTTACTGTGAGTAATATTGTTATCAGTTGCTCATCATCCAGGTTGCATTTTGTTCTTAACAGCCTTTTTTATGAATTAGCAATTGATTGGCTCTCCACGTAGTTGTTATCACTGAACCGATGCTTAATTCATATAGCGTTGTGGCTGCACACCACAAATGAGAACTGAATCATTTGCTAGCCATTTGGTGCATCTCCAAACATCATGTACAACCACTCGCACAGGTGGTGGGGAGTGGTAATAAGAAATAAAAGAGGGATAGAGACCCAAACATTTTTCCTCTCTTTTTCCTTTATAAAATAAGCATTCTATTGATTAATTAAGGCTTCTTCCTTCTCAGAAAGTCAGTTTGGCTCGGAGATTTGCTTTGGTTCCTCTTGGACCTCCATTGCTAGCTTACAGTAGCAAATGCAAGGCAATGTTAGCAGCTTATGATGATGCTGTTCAACTGGTGGTTGATCGTAAATACAAGGCTGGGGAATCGATTGTTGTGTGGTATAACATCAGCTTTACTGGCCATGATTTCAAGTTGCTTTTTTAGTTTTTGTTGGTAATAAAGACTTGCCTCCTTCTTGTGGCACCATTTGTATGCTTGATTATAACATAAGAGTTTATATCTTCTTTTGCAGGTGTGGCCCTCAGCCTAATTCAAAATTGCTCATAAACTATGGTTTTGTTGATGAAGATAATCCATATGACCGTTTAGTGGTTGAGGTATAATTTTTACCCTTTGGTCTCTCACGCTTGCAATTTTGCTTTTGTAAAGCCAATCTTGTTATGCTTTCTGTACTACTGTATATTTTCCAGGCAGCTTTGAATACCGAGGATCCTCAATATCAGGATAAGAGAATGGTTGCCCAAAGAAATGGGAAATTATCAGTGCAGGTTTTTCATGTATGGACCTGAACCTTTCACACAATTAATGAAGTTTTCTGTGTTCATTTTAGTTAATGAGATCCTCCTGCAGGTGCATGCGGGGAGGGAAAAAGAAGCTATTGCAGATATGCTTCCTTATTTGCGATTGGGCTATGTTTCTGATACTTCTGAGATGCAATCTGTCATTTCTTCTCAAGGTCCAATTTGTCCAGTAAGTTCATCTCTTTCAAGCTCTCTCTTTCTTGGCCTAATTAAATTTGTATATCAGATTCTTAAATGTTACTAACTTGAAATAAAACTTACCATTCTCTATGTAGAACTCAAGGGCCTTTAGAATAGATAGTCCTTACTAGGATGTGACATATTGTGACTTGTATGGTTTTGCCTTTTTCTTTATATTTAAGTCGGCTAAATTTAACTCTCTGCTTTTTGAGTTGTTAATAATTTTATAATCCAGGCAAACAGAGTTAAATGCTACATATAGTCTATTCAAATGGGAAATGAAATATTTGACCATGAGATTTTTGGGATCTTATAGGTGAGTCCTTGTATGGAACGGGCAGTATTAGACCAACTTGCTGATTATTTCAGGGCAAGACTAGCTGGCTACCCAACTACCTTGAGTGAAGATGAGGCTATGGTAACATCTGCTCAATATCCTTTGATTGTTTAGCCCTATTCTATTGTTTACTAGGTTTTAATTGAAACAGTTTCATTTCGTCAGTTGACAGATTCTAACTTGCACCCTAAGAAGCGAGTTGCTACGCAGCTTGTTAGGATGGAGAAGAAAATGCTCAATGCATGCCTACAGGTGACAGCTGATATGATGAAGCAGTTACCTGACCTCACTGTTTCTCCGTGCCCAGCACCTTATGCTCCTTTATTGAATTGAAAGGCACCTCTCTCTCTCTCCCTCTCTCTCTCTCTCTCACACACACTCTCTCTCCCTCACAGTCAAACACACAAACATGCTGGCTTGCAATCTGTTGTACAGTTGTTGCTTCTATAATTGTTCATCAGATTTATAAGGATTATGATAACTTATGCAGAAATTGCTACTCTCGTAGTGGTTTCGCAAATTTGTGGAACTTCTTTGCAGTGCGTGGGAATTACAGGTTCTAATGTGAAAACATAAAACAGGTCAGTGGATTGAAACCTACAAACATTATGATAAATAATTTTTTTCCTGTATAACTGTGCTTGATAAGCCAAGCTAATTGATGAGATGCATTTGTGTGTATATGTTAGAGCACTTAATTGAGCCATTTTCTTACTTGACGAAGCATAAAGTAACAAAATAAGAATTCCTAAAACTAACCAATGATTGGAAAAACAGAAAAAGTGACATTGTGGATAAAAGCTCCCTAATATCTTTGAAAATGCTGGGTGAGAGGTTGGCATCGCACTTTTGCATGGCCTTGTTGAAAAGTTTGGATTAGTTTTGAAAGACTAGTCTACTTAAAAGTCATTTTCTCAGTTGGTAAAGTATAGTGATTGATTGAATGCATCTTTTGCTTCGTTGAATGATAATTCTATTTTATGTCCTAAATCCAATTTATTTTCTTGTTTGCAGTTAGATTTAAGCTGTTACAGCTGAGGGCAACCAAGGGTTACAGGTAGTTGTGAGAGAACTGTACTGGTTCGAGCAGTTTAATCCATTTAGTTTTACTCTAGTTAATCTTAAGTGCACGTAGAATTGTCATTCGGTAGAGAAGGGATTGAAATCACCGCGTTAACTGTGGGTTTGCGCAGATGCATTGGCCATTCTTTGTAAATGGAGTTGTGGATGACCATTGTCTACTAGATGTTTCTGTAATCTGGTTTTCTGTAATATAGAAAGTATACTTCTTTTTCCATGTGGCATGTGGATGCATGATCCAAGAGTTCTGTCCCTACAAGGGACAAAGAACAGTCGAATTTGCAACTTGGAATCATATTATTAACAAGTTGGCCCCTTGAGTTGCGTAAAATTGTGCACCAGCCTTGAATTTCCAGTCTTAGCACTGGGTTATATGAAGTGTGCATGAGCCTTAAATTTTGTGGTGTACTAACTAGATGTTAGAAATGATGAGAAGGTTATTTTCAGCCGGTGTGCTAACATACTTTATTATTGAAGAATGAAGGCATACAATCTTTTTCATTGTTAACAAAATTGAGTAAAAGGTTTAATAAAATTGTAGATCAACAGACACGTAGCTAAAGGGAAAAAATCAATTTGGCAAAACTAACCTAATTCAAAAATCAAAATGCCGGATCCTGAAACTATCAAAATCTTATAAGGTGTTTAGAAGGTAAAGAGTTTTATCATAAATGCAATTTGGTTCTCCACATTTCTCCGATAACCTTTCTTGGCTGTGGATTTTCTGGTCCTCTATCTCGCTGCCCGGAAGTAAAGTACAGCCATCCATCCCAGAAGCCAGTCAAGGTGGTTTTTATACGGTAAGGAAGCTTTCCAATAACTGACCATGTCTGAAATTGACAAAAGATAAAATTTCAAATATTAATCAGAGATTGACTGCCATCATCATCAAACACAGGTAGATGTTGAACTATATGGAATGGCAATATAGTCAATAAACACAAAGTTATCTCCTTGTTTTCTTTGAACAGAGGACATCAAATTGCATGTGAACCCCAAAATGTGGAGTGCAGGAATGGCTTGTACAAAGAAAACATTATAATAAGTTTGTCAGAGTCTCAATGCAACAGTCGCACACATGAGAAAACACAGTAATAAGTTGCATGCAGATTCAATGCAAGATGCAAGTTCTATTGACTGACCATTTATGTTCCTGGTAGTATTATATTACATTTACAGGGAAAAATGAGTAGGAAACAAAATCATAGACTTGAATAGAATGAAACAGAAAGGCTAGACAATGAATATCAAGTTGAAGCCACATTCTTCTTGCTCACAGGCATTACAGCTGAGCACATGATATATCGAAATCAACCCAAAATTTCGTAATAAAGAGAATACAAAATACAAAGTGACTGCAGACACATATAGAAACCACTGGTTGAGGAAAAACAAGGAAAAATTCGGCCAATGTAAAAGGACTGACTGATAAAACCATAAGGAGAAGCCCATCTAGAAAAAGAGGAAAAACTTGTTTTAGTTTGAAGATGGGTGCTGGAAAGAATGGAGCAGAGAAGAGATAAGCAAGATGGCAAATAAATTCAAGTTTGACATGTCCCTAGATAGACAGAGATCATTGTGACCTCTTGTGGCCATGAGGCACATAGATAAAATCCGCACCAAAAATAAACCAATACATTAATGAACATGCATTATATTTTACTTTGGAGGCTTGTAGTGATAGATGATTACCAGTGAGTCTAAGTGGAATTGAAAAACTTCTCCAACCAGGATCATCCTTTTGGTCACGGGGTGCTTTTCCGTTGTACCTCCTGTTATGATAATTGAATTATTGACAATTACCCAAGCACACTCTATATGAGAGTTGGGCTTTGGCATTGGAGGTAACACTTTCCACTTCATTTCATCATCCAACATATAAACATCACCATAAACTACCTGAAACAAAAACGAAACAATCCCATCATAAAGGAGACATATAAATGTTGCTCGTGAAACTAAAGTGGAACATTCATGAATATAAGTAATAAATGGCATTTTTTATTCATCACACAAGGCTATATGTCAACTGTACTGTAGATACAAGTACTCTATGTATGAATGAAGCATACATCAGGAACATCACAACATGGCAACAACCAATTCAAATGCAATAGCAACTGAAACACAATCATCATCTTATATACCTCATGCCTGCGTGAGCATTTGAAAATTGAAGACCCAGGTTTGGCCATGAAATCACCCTCTTGACCACCAACAACAAAAAGACGATCATTAAACACAAAGCAAGCCCTGTTAGAAAATTGATTTTCATGATCAGGAATTGCGATTCTGAATTTGAAATTATATTCCCATGGCACTTGAATCACAAAGAAGTTTAAATCCTCCACGCTAGAAACTAATGAGAGATAGATAACACGAGGGAAGCCCACAAACCTATGTGGTCCACCACGAGGAATAGGAATTTCAGTCCTCCATGCTTTCTCCAATGCCTTTCCATCCTTTACTGCAATACTCCAGTGCTCCAATCCAGGTGTGTGGCGATTCTCTTTGCTGCCACCCATCACATGAAGGCGGCCCCTCCATAACTGAGTTGCTGGAGAATATCTGAAAATACTCCTGTTAAAATATTTCATCTATCTGACACAAAATCGGCAACTGATAGGATCCAAGTATATACCTGGGAGAAGGTAATGGGGGCATGCGGTCCCATTTCCTTGTCTCTGAGTCAAGAACAAATGTACGAGATGTAGGCCCTCTGCATTGAGGGCCATATTGTCCCGAAACTATATATATGTATCTCCCGTCGCTTACAACACCCAAGTGTGAATGTGCCATATCTTTTGGCATATCAAATCTGTCTACCCATTTGTTATCTGTGAAATTATATACATCTACATGAGAATGCACCTATTGAACAAAACACAGGCATCAACAAACCCATCAACTTTGAAATCACAGAAAAAACATTCAATTGTTTAATTGGAAAGATTCAATGACGCGAAATCTAAGAGACTAACACCGCAATTCAGAAGTTCAAAGATTCAGTTCTGAATTAATGCTCACATAGTCAAGACTGCCATATCCTGCAAAGACGTAGAAGAGATTCCTAATCTGAATAGCTGCTCCATC
The DNA here is from genome assembly GCA_030449925.1 of Citropsis articulata. Taxonomy (NCBI): domain Eukaryota; kingdom Viridiplantae; phylum Streptophyta; class Magnoliopsida; order Sapindales; family Rutaceae; genus Citropsis; species Citropsis articulata. The sequence goes on along the minus strand of JASUUH010000110.1, from coordinate 226,061 downwards.
AAGACGAGGCACCGGTGCTGATGGCATTTGCTCCCATTCTAAATCTGGTGCTGGTAGATCAGCAAATGTTGCAGATAGCAATCTCTCAGCAGCCTGGCCCTTCTTATCTATCACAGCTACTGATTCTCTCTACAGACAGGAGATTCATGGTTAATTTACCAATACCAATTTGTAAGTCAGAGTCACATTTTTTTGGTGGGTATCACAGCAAAATGATTAACAAGAAGAACTTCACTAACAGAATCATAAAATAAAACAAAATAATTCAAAATATTTTATTTGAAACAAATATTTCATTTAATTGTTTCACTTAGGGTGACATTCCCTTCTCTTCGAACTAAAACACTACATACGAAAACACCATGTATTGATTCATTTCCTTGTATCAGTAACCTAACATAAGGAAAACAAAAAGCATAGGAACCCCACTTCCTAAATCCATTCGAACCAAAAAAAAAAAAAAAAGAAGGAATTTCTATCAAAACTAAAAAAATTTAACATATGCAATACAAGAGGGAGAAAATCGGAACCTGGTGATCAATTTTGGTAGCATTAACATGTGGTATAACTACGACACCGGATTTCCCAAGAGCCCAGTTCGATGCGATTGATAAATATGCAGATGATGATGAAGAAGAGGAAGAAGAAGAAGAAGCCCACATGAAATCAGCAATGAGTGCAGCTCCTAAAAGACCAAGAACACATAAAAACCAACATCCTGTTTTCATGGATGTGTGCTTCTTGTGGTGAGCAAACCTCGCCATTTTTTACACAAGCTCATGGATGGAACTAGCAATTGGTTATTTCTCGTTTTATATAATATATGTGAAATCAAAAGAGAGAAAGAGAATGCTTGAAGTTGAAGGAGAAACTCTTCAGCAGCACAAGAGTTGGGCGCCAACAGTTTTTTTGTTTACTTTCAGCTCCGCAGTTTTGTTTCTGCACGTGTTTGGATTTGTGCTTGTACACCGTTTGTCGCCTCACTTTGGGGATAATTTCCCTGTAGTCCAGGTATTTCCATATATTTAACTATTATCGTTGTAGGTTTTTTTTTTTTTTTTTGAATTTCGCTGCTGAATTTTAGTAAAATTACAATGATGGATCACCAATAAGCGCCTCTCACCCAATCCGATTACAAATTTACAATTTACTAATTTAAGGCTCAATAAGAAGAAGACAACACACAAATCTTATGTAACATAATATCTTACATCGCGTTCTTGAACTAATTTATAAGTTTTGACTCCCCTAATTAATTAGATATGTTTTGGATTGTAAAATTTAATAATAAAATCACGGTAGATTGTGTGTCCAAAATAAACAAAATTTACTTAGTTGTTGAGTCTAAATTATTACATAATCAATAAAAAATTGTGACAGACTGTGTATTTAAAAAGGATCATATCTACTTAGTTGTTGGGCATGATCTGTTATATACCCAATGAAATTTTTTTTAATCTCGTGAGAAGAACTAAGGAAGCAAAATGGCATGTTTATATTATTGGTGGAGCTTTTCATTCTGCATTTTTGATATTATGCAATGACTTACTAAACAACCAATGGGGAATTATTCTTTTGCTTTTCTTTTTTTTTTTCTATGAGAAGAACCAAGGAAGCAATGTGGCATGCTTGTAGGTGGAGCTTTTTATTTCACATATTTGATATGATACATTCACTTGACACAAATCAGATATAAAATTATGACTGAGTTTAGGTTAGGTTGGTCAAAATTGACACAATAATCAGAACAAGTCAAATTCAAGTCATTTATTTAACAATTATATCGAGTTTAAATTTTGATACGATAATTCTTTAATGTGATGATCAACAATTTGATTAACTATAATATAATTATTTCCTTTTCCTTCAACAAAATTATGTTATATTTGCTATATTTAAAAAAAAAAGTTGAATTTAAACAAAAATAGTTAGAGTTTGAGTTAGTTGTACCATAAATAATTTAGACAATGTATTAAAAACTTGTTAAACGAGTGAGATTTGACACAGTAATAATTAATAAATAAAAAGGGTTAGTGTCTAAGAATATTGAATTGATTAATAGCCAACATAGTTTTTAACTTCAAAATGGTATGTTACAGGTTGTCACCTCCTTCAGTCACCAGAACGACAAGAAATCTTATGAATTTCTGCCTGAGCGTCTAGTTAGGTTTAGGATAAAAGTATGGATAAAGTAAAATCTTCCTTGTGCTTGGCAATGTAAAATAGTTACTGATTCGAAAACCATGATAGTAATTAATTCAATACAATGATATGGAGACAAGTTTTTTTGTGGTTAATAATTAAAAGAAGAAACACATTTTAACTAAGACCCCTAACATTGGCTTGTGCAGCTGAAGATGATGTCATTCGCAGCTGACACAACTTAAAATGTTTGATTTACTCTCAAGTATAAGAGTGCCTAATTATAATATAACTCGGTGAGTACGAGGTCGATCCACAGAGAAAGGGTTTAATTTATTTGTTTAAATTTATCTAAGAAAAATAAAATTTAAAAAAAAACACACAATTTAATTTGAGGAAAACTATAAAGTTGAATTAGTTAGGGTTATGGATCCACTTTTAGTAATAAATATAATTTAACAAATTCTTTTTATTTTTGCTTTATTTCCTAAAAGATTAATTTTATTAATTAAAATTATTTTCCCATTTATTTTATTATGGATTAAGAATTTAATGTGCCAAAACTTAATTTGTCTACACTAAATCAAAATACCATTTTACCATATTTTATATTAAGATATTAAGAATTCATTGTGCCAAATTCCTATTTTTGTCTACAATAAATCAAAATTTCAAAATATAAAATATGGATAAAATTAAATAGAAAACAACTTAATTTATAAAATTAAATATTGAATTTGATTAAACCATATTTTTTTACTAAGAGTTTCACCTTCCCCTAACTATAAATATTTAGCTAAACATTTTTGAAATAAAAGAAATGATTAAGATTGAAAAACACAAAATTAAAATTGAAATTAAAAATTGAAATAAACTTAATTTTATTAATTAAAAATATATTACAAAGAGAGATGAAGAGAAGAATTAGGAGGAAAGAAGAGAAGAGAATGTGCCAAGAGATGTGTTCACCACCATTCTCTATTTATACTAATATATGGTAAATCCACACCACACAAATAAAAAAAATCTAATTAAATCCTAACCTTACATTTGTCCCACTAATAATCCAACTAATCAAACATAATTTTATCTTCTCCACTCAAGCATATCCAAACCATTCCACTAATAAAATATCGTACCTAACAAGATAAAAACTTATAATTTTACAATTACCACATTTACCGTGATAAAAACGTAAAAATTTACAACAAAAGTCTTGGATTCTCCTCGACAATGACATAATTTCTCGGACTTCCGAAATCCAAATTTGACATCCGTACATTTGTTTGAAGCCTCCAATTACATGAAATTATTATTTTTACCTAATAAACACACAAAAATACACAAAATCAAATATTTAGAAAAATAATTAGAAATTCATAATATGTTACACAATTACAAATATAAATTACATTAATAACGCAAAATAACATTTTTACTTCATAACAAACATACAATTTTTAATACTAATCACACCCGCCAACTAGCTTATTGCTAGTCCCTAGCAATTAAAGCGTTATATTAAATTATGATTTACAAAATTCACATGCAAGTTAATAGTTGTTCATCTATCCTCTAAATTACCAAATAAATAAACTCTCCCAAAATTTTCTAAATCTTTGTCATTCACTCATTATCCAGAATATCATAAACCTTTTTGTGCTCAAGTAATTAACACAATACTCATGGGGCTTCATTAAAAGATAACAACATTTTCGTTCTGAAACTCATTAGAAATTCTATCTTCAGGCAGTAGATTATTCACACTTTTTTTTTTTAACCCATGTAGCGAGCTTTAGGCAAGTGACTCCCAGACCAGTTGATCTTAGGGCACTAGGTGTTGAAACACCCCTACGGACTTAATTACTCGGGTTCTAGATAAAATAAAATTAAATTCATTCAATTTTTTTTTCTTTTTTTCTTTTGTTTTGTTTTTTTTTTTTTACTTTTTTTTTTCGTATGTACATTCTACTACCTTAGATATTATCTCTAATAAATCAAAAGAACTAAATGCTACAAAAATTTTAACTTACAACCCACTAGCATGTGTCATAGTGTGTGTGTGAAGAATTATTTAATAATACCTGTTAAATGAGTAAATGACAAAATAACTTAATAACCAAATGGAGAGTTAAAAAATTTGAGTAATTCAAAGAAAAGAGAACAAAAATAACTTACTATGAATTTTAAAATCAAAATATAATACAACAGAACTATTAGGATGCATCTCAAAAGTTGTGACTCTTTACACAGCCATCCTAGACAAAAAACAAAAAAATTGCTTGTTTTTATTTTTTTTTGTTTTTTTTTGTTTAATTTTTTTTTTCACAAAATAAAAAAGAACACATATTTACAATTTACGTCAACTATTTCTTCCTCCCAACTTAATCTAAACATTATTCATAATCTATACATGACAAAAGACAAAAAAAATAAAAATGAAAATAGAAATAAAAATAAAGAAAACATAAATCGGAAAGATCACACCTGAACAAGCGGTTGAAAATGCATTTCTAGAGCCGCTACACCCTATATTTTGCCATCTTCGACAAAAACATTACTAGAATTTGCTATATTCCACAGCTGTCAACTATTCCCTCCCCCCAATCTGAACAAGACATTATCCTCAATGGCTTAAAGGAAAGAAGTAGAGTTTAGAAGACATAACCTCATTGCTCCAAGAAAATAGTTATAACCGAAGAGTTAAGTCCAACTTATATTTCTTACTAGGGCTAGGGTTACCATCATTAGTGAACCATTCTAATGCCAAGGTCTTAGGATCTGGGTCTGGTTTGTAAGCTTGTAAAAGATCAAGTAACTCATTAGCAGTAGAAGCACAAACAAAAATATTTTTCGGAGAGATTGAAATAAAATGATTCTTAATTGCATGGTTAATGAATGTGAGCAACCCATCAAAAAACTTATTAACATTTAGTAAACCGATGGGTTTCTGATGGATGTTTAAATGGGTTCAAGATGCAAATGTAATCAATGCTTCTAAAGTTGTAAGATCTCCTGGCAAGAAAATGAAAGCATCAGCATGATTTAACATTACAGTTATTCGCTCTTGCATACTTGAGACAACTAACTCTTCTCCAATTGGCACATCAGACATGCATCCTAGAGGTTTTAAGGCTTGTGGAATGATACCTAGTACCTGGTTTCCTTTAACAAAAACAGCTTCTGAGACAAGTTTTGATAACCCGCGGTCACCCCCTCCATATACAAGGTGCAGTTTCCTCTCAGCTATGGCACGACCAAGATCTATAGCAGCTTGAATGAACTCTTTGTATTTTTCATAATAAAATCCAGAGAGCACACAAATATTTTTGAATTGTTTACTCGAAGATGCTGCCATTAGAATAATCTTAAAAAACAATTGTGCGTGGTTGGAAAAAAGAGCTCATATTTAAAGATCTTAATGTCAGACAAAATGAGAAACAGCTGTAAATGAGTTGGTGTATTTGTCAGATGACGCATAAAGCTCATGTCTCAATTATTCAAAAGCAAACAGTAAATAAAAACGAATAATAATTAAATACAAAATCACACCACTAAATACAATAATGCAAATGATGAAATGACAATAAAGGAAAAGGATATTTACTGGTAGTTGTGATTGTGGCTCACATCTTCCTCTGGTTTTACATCCAGTAACGGCTTGAACGCCCTCTATGGGTCGAGGATAGGCTTCCCATCTAGTTTTCTTATAAACTGGTAAACATGGTCTTTTTAAGTCAGATTCCCAAGACTAAACTGTGCACTTTCTTGTTGGAATAGTCTCCATAACCTGTTTATCTCATATTGCACATGTCCGCTTCGATGCGTCTCAAGAGATCGTAAGATATTATCCAACGATTCTTTACTCATGCCATCTTTAACGAATTTAATTTTATCTTCTCGACTATCAGAAACCATTCCTAAAGATTTACAAACTTCTCGTTTACAACTAAGACGTACACAGTTATGACATTTTGAGCCAAGTCTTTTAGCTCTCCGTTTTTTAGCAAATGTGCTTTTACCAAAACCAGGCATGTAAGAAATAAATGGATCAGGAAACTCACCAGATAATCAGACCTTTGCTTCAATTAACCAACGAATATAAGAAGGAATTCCGTTGATCATTAATAGACGCAATCTTTCACAATGAGATTTGTAAATTTTTTGGAGTGCATTTTTAGGAAGAGAAGGTAAACGCTTATGCAATTTATGTTGTATTTCTTCCATGCTTGATTTTGAGATCTCAGTTATTGTGGGAAACTGAGGACACCGACTTAAAAAGTCACGGAGTACCGTTATCCGCCATTTATATGGGAAAATAAATCAAAACACACCAAAATCAAATCTGCAGAATAAAATCAAAAGTGAAAGCGAACAACAAAAAGAAACACAATATGTACAAAAGAAAATGAACTTACATTCGTCCTCTCATGGAGTTAACCTCAAGCTCCATTTGAAATTTATATATACCACGCTCTTCTGATCTTAGTTGTCTTTCTTGCTCTTCAACGAAAGCCACTAATTCTGGTGGTTGTCGTTCCCAAAGTGGATGTGATTTACAACTTTGTATCAATCTTCTCAAGTTAAATTTTATTCGCTTAAATCTTTTAAGATGTGTGATCAGAATTTTCCTTATTGAAGAGCTCATGATGTACAATGATGAGGAAAACACAATTATTAAACACACTTAAATAAAAAATTTTACAATTCGTATCATTCAAGACAGTCAGACAATTCAAACGATAAAGCAACAGTAAAAAGTTAAAACACTCAATAAAAGCTTAATCAAGATTTGGTGGGTCACTCAAATTTATTTCGGTGCTTGCTTCATGTGGTTGGTATTCCAAATAGGGTCTTATTCTTTGTCCATTAACTTTAAATGTGACAGTATTTTTGGGATTTTCAATTTCTACGGCCCCATGTGGATATACATTTTTTACAATAAATGGACTACTCCATTTTGACTTTAACTTTCCTGGAAACAAATGAAGACGAGAATTATAAAGCAACACTTTTTGACCAATTTCAAATGTTTTTTGAAAAATTCTTTTATCATGAAAAATTTTTGTTTTTGCCTTAATAATTCTTGAATTTTCATATGCATCATTTCTTAATTCCTCAAGTTCATTTTCAGACATTCACAAAGATCATGCAAATTTGAATTAAAAGCTTTAATAGCCCAAAATGATTTATGCTCAAGTTCAATGTGCAAAAGTGACAAGGTTTACCATAAACTAACCGATAGGGTGACATTCCTAAAGATATTTTGAATGCAGTACGGTAAGCCCAAAGTGCATCAGTCAGTCGAAGAGACCAATCTTTTCGGTTTGGGTTAACCGTTTTTTCTAGAATTTGTTTTATCTCCCTATTTACTAGTTTAACTTAGTCATTTGTTTGAGGATGATAAGGGGTAGCCATTTTATGTGTAATTCCATATTTTTTCATTAAAGACTCAAATAACTTATTACAAAAATACTTACCTCCATAACTAATAATGGCTCGAGGGATTCCAAATCGACTTAGAATGTTTTCTTTTAAAAATTTAACGACAGTTTTACTATCATTATTTCGACCAGACATTGCTTCAATCCATTTTGAGACATAATCAACTGCAACTAATATGTACACAAATCCAAAAGATGGTGGAAATGGGCCCATGAAATCAATTCCCCAACAGTCAAATATTTCAATTTTAAGTATGGGATTTAATGGCATCATGTTTCTTTTAGTAATTGATCCTAATTTTTGACAGTTTTCATAAGTTTTACAAAATTCATATGTGTTTTTGAATATGGTAGGCCAATAAAATCCACATTGTAAAATTTTAGCCGTAGTTTTTCTTGAAGAAAAGTGTCCACCACATGCTTCAGAATGACAAAAATTAACAACACTACTTACCTCATTATCAGGAATGCATCGTTGAAAAATTTGATCAAGGCAATATTTGAACAAGTAAGGATCATCCCAATAAAATTTTTTAACTTCAACCAAAAATTTTTTCTTCTCTTGATTATTCCATTGTAAAGGCATTTTACCTGTAACAAAGAAATTAACAATATTAGCATACCATGGCATTGAAGTAACAGAAAATAAAAATTCATCAGGAAATGAGTCATTGATGGGTGTTATATCGCAGTAATCTGGATGTGAGTCTTGATAAATGATCAGCGACAACATTTTCGGCACCCTTCTTATCTTTGATGGTAAGGTCAAATTCTTGGAGTAACAAAATCCAACGAATTAGTCTTGGTTTGGCATCCTGTTTAGTCATCAAATATCTCACAGTAGCGTGATCAGTAAAAACAATAGTTTTAGAACCAAGCAAGTAAGAACAAAATTTTTTTAATGCAAATATCACAGCAAGTAATTCTTTTTCAGTTGTCGAATAATTCATTTGAGTACTATCTAAAGTCTTACTTGCATAATAAATTACAAATTGAAATACAAGTGTGTGCAACCCAAGAGGGGGGGTGAATTGAGATTTTAAAAAATATGCTAAGCAAATCACACACCAATTAAATCTAATGCCTTAATCAAATCAAAAGCAATAAATTCAAGCAAGCATAATAATAAAGAAGTAAGGGAAGAGAAAACAAACACGAGGATTTTTACGTGGTTCGGCTATCCCCGCCTACGTCCACGCCTCCAAGCACACTGGGCTTGAGGATTTCACTATCCAAGCCTCCCAAGGCTTCAAATGTTTACAATTGACTTTCAAGGTGTCAATGAACCTTTACAACAAGAGATTATATCCCCAATCTCTTCACCCCAAGTGTTTCCCACTTGAACACTCACAATTTGAAGATAAATGAATGTTACAACAATAAAACTCTCTTCAAGAGTGGATAAACAAATTATAGCTCAATGATGATTCAATGAATGATGATTTACAAAATGGAAGCTCAATATATGTTTTATAAACTTGTTTTTATTGCTGTAGTTCTTAAAATGAAGTTTAATTGAGTTTTATAGTTAAAGTTCCGAAAACCAAGAGGAATGAACAGTGATGTTACGTTATTTTGAATTTTGCTACAAGAACATCGTTTCACGAAATTACAGTTTTGCCCCAATACTTTCTGTAAGTATACTATGGCCCAGAACGTAACAAAACTTTTCAAATAGGTCCAATTCTGGACATCAATGTTTGAATTTACATTTGGGTCCTCCAACTTTCATAAATTATGGTATGGCTCAAATTGTTTCAAACCTTTGCAAATAAACCCAAATCCTAATTCAAAATAATATTTGTCATTCCCAAAATGTTTTGAAATTATGCTATGGCCCAACATATAATAATACTTTTAAAGGAAGCCCTTTTTAGGTTTTAACACAATCAACATAAATCTTAAAGTTCTCAAAACCTTTCACTTAGGCCCTCAATCTTTTATAAGTTACAATATGGCCCAAAACGTTTCAAATCTTTGCAAATAGATTTAAAATCAAATTCAAAATAATGTTTATTAAAATCAAAGATTGTAAAACATTTTCATTTTAATCCAAATTACTCAAATTCACAAAATACTTTTATCTTAGAAATAAAACATTTTGGTTTATAAAAAGTAATAATTTATTAAATAAATCTTGAGCTTCTCAAATGCTAAATCATGCATCAATTAAATCATACCGGCTTTACAAAAAATTGTCACAATAATTTACCGTTGAATTTTAAACTTCATTCTTGATTTTGCCGTTATCCGTTGAGTGTCTTGAGCTTGATTTCACTTGATTCACTTGTATAAATATTATCCTTAAAAAACTAGTGAACTTGTGAAATACAATATTTATTAACTCATTTAAACACATGTTTGTTATCATCAAAATTACATAATGAGTAGCCCTTTAGGCTAACACAAATGACTTACGATCCCTTCTTTGTCCTAAAACAGTACCAACAGCAAAGTCACTTGCATCACACATTAATTCAAAAGGTAAAGATCAATCAGGAGATTGCATAATAGGTGCAGATGTCAAAAGACAAATTATTTTCTCAAAAGATTTTTGACAATCATCAGTCCATTCAAATGATGCATCTTTTAATAAGAGGTTACAAAATTGTTTAAATATGGCACTAAAGTTTTTTATAAACCTCCTATAAAATCCTACATGTCCTAAAAATGATCGCACGTCTCTAACTGTTTTTTGTTGTGGCAATTTAGATATGACTTCAATTTTTGCTTTGTCAACTTCAATTCCTTTAACAGATACAACATGACCCAAAATAATTCCAGAAGTAACCATGTAATGGCATTTTTTCGAATTTAACACAAGTTCTTTTTCAACACATCTTTTTAAAACTTTTTCCAAATTATCAAGGCAATTATCAAAAGAATTCCCAAACACAGTCAAATCATCCATAAAGACCTCTAAACAATGTTCAACCATATCACTGAAAATACTTAGCATGCATCTTTGAAATGTTGCAGGAGCATTACAAAGTCCAAATGGCATTCTTTTAAATGCAAATGTTCCAAAGGGACATATAAATGTGGTTTTTTCTTGGTCTTCAAGTGCTATAGGAATTTGATAATAACCTGAATATCCATCTAAAAAGCAGTAGTAGAGATGTCCAGCTACTCTTTCTAAGATTTGATTAAGAAATGGTAATGGAAAATGATCTTTTCTAGTGGCTTCATTTAATTTCCTATAATCAATGCGCATGCGCCAACTAGATGCAAGTCGTGTTGGAATTAATTCATCTTTTTCATTTCTAACTACAGTGATTCCAGATTTTTTAGGCACTACTTGTGTAGGACTTACCCACTTACTATCAGAGATAGGGTAGATAATTCCCGCATCAAGTAACTTAAGAACTTCTGTTTTTACTACTTCTTTCATGTGTGGGTTTAATCTTCTTTGAGGTTGTTGACATATTTTAGCATTTTCTTCTAAATTGATTCCATGTGCATCTTTTAGTGAATTCCAACTCTTGTTAACATATTTTATTCTCTGTCTTGGTTTGATCAGTTCTAGAATCTTAAATAAATGTTTTCAAACGAAAATTATAATTTCACCCTAATTAAATACAAAAAAAATAATCAGATTATTTTTTTTATAATCTATAACTTCTACTCTAAATAAATGAAAAGGATTTTTTATAAATTTTTAAAAAATAAATTTTACTCTAAAAATAAAATTTTCCTTATTATATATCTAATCTAATTTAATCCAATCATAAAACGGGTGGTCGGTGAATAATCTCCCTTATATTTAAATGTCAACTTAAAAAGTATTAATTTTATTTGAATATAATTTAATATAGCCCAACTCGGTATTGTACTAAATATAAAATAGTATTATATAATCTAATATAATCTAATTTAATCCGATCATAAAATTGATTTTACATGGCAAATCTATTAAAAAAATTTATAAAAAATCCTTTTAATTTATTTAGAGTAAATATTATAGATTATAAAAAAATAATTTAATTATTTTTTTTGTATTTAATTAGGGTGAAATTATAATTTTCGTTTGGGGGGTAAAACAGTCATTTATTTAAGATTCCGTTAGTTTTTTTAACGGACTTCAAACGGAAGTGTAAAGGTGCAAAGAACTGTAACTTTAGGTGGAATTCAGTCAAAAAAATAAAGAATTGTGTATTTTTGAAAAAGTTGGAAAAAACAAGTGGTCGGTGGATATTTTCCCTACCTTTAATGTCATTTAAAGTCCATCCAATTGCGTTTTTATGCTTTTTAAGAACAGATAGTAACTTACCTTCTTGGTCGCTTGATAAGGTCGAAGAAATCATAACAGGATAAGTTTGCTCTTCTCCAAGATAAACATACTTCAATCCCTCTGGCAAAGGTTTCAGTTCTAGTTTAGGTGCTTCTTCTTATTCCGTCTTTTTAATGATTCCAAGTTCGTCAAATTCTTGTTTCTCATCATCATTTTGCAAAGTCTGACAAGAATCAAACAACAAATTTATATTAGAAGTATCATGTTTAAATTGTTTATTTGATTCAACTGAATTAACCAAACAAATATCACTAAGTTCAAAAAAATTCCCTTTTTGAATATTCTCCTCTATACAAGCTTCAAACAATTCTTTTTGTTCATCAATTTCATCTTCATTCTCATTTTCTTCATTTAGTTGCCTACATATGTTAAAAACATTTAATTCCAAAGTCTTCATAACAAACATACAATTTTTAATACTAATCAGCAGCCTCCCTTATCGCTTCTTTGGAAGTCTCTCTCTTCTGCTTAGCTTCCAACTTGTAATGTCTGTCTGTGTATATATGCATGTATGTGTATATACTAATAAAAGCAAACTATAACGTACTTTCCACATTTGTCTGTCGTCTAACTCGTATCCAAATTATACATACTTTCCACATTTGTGTGTCCATTTGGCTTGAAAATGTTGTCTCCACATAAATGAATTATATTTTTTGACCAATAAGTATATCACCTCTCTCTCTTCTCAACTCCAAATCACTAACTCGTAACATTAATTCATGTGTGCATGAGTATTTGTTATCAAAAAACGGACACTTCATTTTCACTCATGTCACAATTATCTATGTGTCCACAACGTACAATCGGATAAATTCTGTTGGCTAGAAAATGTTTTCTGTGCATGATCATTTACGTTTACTGGACTGTGCATTTCAGATAAATATAAGTACTCCCTTTTTAGTTATTGTCAAAAATTATGTACACGAATAGTCTTAGCAAATTTCTAAATAGGCAAAATCTTTTAAGATAAATTTCTTTCCAAAGGAAGTAATACATAAGGCGGCCTTTAGAAATAGGAACATCAATCAACTCAACAAAACTTAACAACGTTATTCTTTAAAATACGATAATACTGAAACTTTGGTCCTCATAATTCCATATAACAATCAAAGAGAATCAACCACTCCTTGCACAAATGTAGATGGACAGACGGATAAGAGAGACTCATGCATCTCCAAGCATGCATCATTTATACTCATAAATTAGCCACTTCACTCTTATTCGCATCAATATCATTAACGATTTATCAAATATGGATAGGTCTTACTAACTTTAAAAATATTGTCCAAAGAGGATCAAGTTACATTTATTAGCAATGTGCATTCAACTCCCATTTTTCGTTGTTACCAAAAAATGAAATCACTTACAATGGACTCCCCCACATTTTGCAGTGATAGCATTAATGTGATTGTTAGTTGATGAGGCCTTAGATCGGACTGTGTTCGTGAGGGTAATTGTTCAGGAGTGGCCCTGTTGGGCTTAGAGATATGATATTAATTTTTCATATAGTGAAACTATCAGCACATTTTCATTATTCGTATAAAAGCGTATTTTAAATAAAATTACAGATAAGAACAAATAAGAATTAAACACACACGCGCGCGCACACACACACACACACATATATATATATATATATATATATATATATTTAACTAAAATAGATCACACAAATTTAGAATAATCTATTGTTTTTTTTTCTATTTCTTATTTATTAGATATTCCTGTATTTATGATTGCTTTCAAATTATGATTTAAAATATGTATGATTTAAGCTATTGATTAACATTAAAAAATTCATCACCTATAAAACTTTTTTAATTTGCATGTAGGGTTATAATAAGATTGCAAAAGAAATGAAAAATAGTACAATACTACTTTTAGTTTTAACAATTAAAAAACTAAATGAAAAAATAAATGAGTGTATTGAAAAGAAAAAAAAAAGAGGATATTTTTTGAAATTTCACGAAAAGATTAAAGAAGTGCCAATAGTCTAATATATATATTTTGTAATTTTAATGAGGCCTCTATTTATTTTGTAATTTTAATACTCAAAGACATATAAAAAGGATCAAAATTTATTCCATCTTTAATTCTTGAATTTCAACAATAATAAAAAAGTAAAAAATTTTAAAAATAAAACTAAAAAATAGTCAAGAAGGTAGTTTTTTTATTGCATTAAAACTGTTAAAAACAAACAAACAAAGAAATAAAAACAATATTAGTTTCAAATACAATATTTAGAATGATAGAATATAAAAATTTTAAATGATGAATTGATGTTCAAAAATAAAAATGGACTTTATATTTTAAGAAACTAATTATTTTAAATTAACTAATGAATATAATAATTTTCTTTGTAGAGAAGAGACCAAGAAATTTTTTTCTTTTACTAATTCTTGAGATTATAAGGTTTTTAATAGAAATTAAAAGAAATATTAAAAGTCAAAGATTCTAACATTGAATAATTGAAAAGGAATGAACTAATGGTTAAAGAATATTATTGATTACATTTCTTTAAAATTGAGGTTCCCCAATATAGATTTTTTATAAAAAAATAATTCTTAATTTTAAGATAATTAAGAATAGAGAGATACCCAATAAACTTTTTGATTTTTTAAATAACGTATTAAAATTTTTTTATTAATTAGATAATTATTAAAAAAATACTAAAAAATGAGGCTTTTTCAAAATATGAGGCCTTAGGCGACTGCCTTGTTCGCCTATACCTAAAGCCACCCCTATATATATATTTTGCATGCATGTATGTATGTATGTATATTATTTTAGTATGCATAGATGCCCTCACTAAATACAAGTGAGTTAGTAAATGCAAGAATCTTTACTGAGTGTGTAACGCCCAAAAAAAAAAAAAATTCCATTATGGAATTGGGCTTTCACTAGGATTTATGGATGCCTTTTTATTAGAAAAGGGTAGAAAAGGGTATTAAGTTATTATGAGGTTAATTATAAGTTAGTTTTGCAAAAAGGGCTATTTCTCCAAAATTCCATTCCCTATAAATTCATCTTTTATCTTCCTTTTTCATAACCCTAAAAACCTATGATATTCTTGTTTCCTCTCACTCACACCATAGGATTCAATTCTTGTTTAGGAGAGAATCAAAGCAATCGGTATGTATACCATCTTCAATCCCTTCAAGATTTGTTTTAAATTATTCTATGTAAGGTTTATGTTGACATGATTTGAGATTTGTTTTAGATCTTGATGCATGATATAGGATGTGTTTGGGTTTTGTTTGGGGTTTGGATTAATTGGGTGTTTGGTTAATCAACCTTTGGCATAATAAGCATGTAGGATGATTTCTGGACAGCATGATATCTTGATTTTTTTTTACTGATACTTTGTGAACGAATTTTTCTTAGAAATTTATATTCTGGAAAATAGACATATATAACCTCCTTAATAAATTTTATTTCATCAAATTTGATTTCGTTTTCAATTTAATATGTATTTTTGAATTAGAAACCACTGCACTGGAAAACTGTAATTCCAACAGTCCAATCGGGTTTACAGAATTATTTTCACTATCAAATGAACTCGGAAAATTATGAAATTTTATACAGATGTTAATATACGTGTTTAGTATCTCCAGTTTTAATTTCATAATTTTATGATAAGTATTTCATTTTATAAAATTCTCAGAACCTGTTCTGTTCGGTTATGAGAAAACAGTTTTGGAATTGTTGGGAAATAAATAGTTTTAAAATGTTTTGATCTCTGATCCTCTTCAAACTTTTATATGAGATACTCATGGATGTCCAGAATAGTTTTGTAGAATATTATGTCATTCCGAGGTTTAGATTAAGAGTTAAAATTCTAAGATCAGACCTGTGCGGGAATGAATTAGAAAGACAAATTCTTAGAGTGAGTTATTAATAGTTATGTTTTGATTTGTTAAGGTGTTGAAGGCTCTTAGGGATTTAGAAGTGTGTAGTTCAAGATCTTCTTATCAAGGTAAGTAACTTCATTCCTAGTATACTGGATATATATAAGTATTTTGATAGTATTATTATAAGTATAAATGTCTTTATACTATTTAGAAAACTAAAGGATTTTCATACCAAATCCAGTTTATGAAAACGTTTTCAAATCTGAATTCTTTTAACAAAATATTTTATAAATGCTTTTCAATATGTAAAATATTTAATGACATTACTACCTTTTATGATTTTATCTGTAAAATTGTGTGCAAGCCTAAATTGTTGTTATGGACTTTTATGAATTTGATACGAATGTTTTATACCCATATGTGATTTAAATTGTTTATGATTGTATGGGGGCCACCTCTTGAAGGCCAAAGCGTCGCAAAGTGCCACATATAGTGCAAAGTGCCACGTATAAATCATTATGTTTTGGCTCATTGTCCGTAGTTATTCTGATTCTGATTCTGATCGTAATATACGATATATCTGTCTGGACCAGTACTGGGTATAAGTTCTGAATGTGCACACAATATTTTGATTCTGTCTGGGCCGGGTCACCGGGACTATAGGTGACACTATGTGACATGAGCTTACGTTATGTTTTCTGTACATGTGAATATGATTTGCCTTAATAAGTAACTATGTTTTTGACATTCTGAATTCTTATGGATTTACGTTATGTTTTCTATGAACGTGATATATGATTTGCTTTTGGAAGTAACTATGCTTTTGATATTCCAAATTACCGCGAATTTATGTTACTTTATCCTAAGATATCGTTTTATGAAATTACGGATTATGATATATATGTTTTTAAATAAAATGAGGCTTGCAATATTTTTGAGTATCGATAGGCCTAGTGTGTTAGGAATGGTTTTACTTACCGAGTTGACGGCTCACCCCTCGTCATTACTTTTTGCAGATTAAGTTCCTTTGAGAGGTATGCTTAGCCCTGGTGTTAGGGATTTTCGTTTCTGTTCGCCATTCGAATAAGAAGAAGAATAGACTCATGTTTCTTTTTAGTTTATTTCGATCTTGAACTTGTAATTTGGGTTTTGAGACTTTGTTGTTTTTATTTTATATTTCTGGAGAGTTTATATTTTTTTTTGTGTTGGATGTATGAACTTGTGGATTATTCTTATAAGAACTTGAGGTATACCAGTTTGGTATTTGTGAGTAGAGATTATGTTTTGCGAGTAACCTCCTTCTCTCACGTGCTCTGTACGTGTTAGATTTGGGGTGTTACAGAGTGAGTGAACAACATTCATGCTTCTTGCTCTCAATGATTCTGCATAGCAAACAAAAAAGTTTTGTACTTGTGGAATTGACAGAAAATGCAAGAATCTATCTGCTGATTGTTAGTTGATGAGGCCTTAGAGCTATGTTCGTAGAAGGGCAGAAGTGGCTCTATTGGTCTTGGAGATCTGATAATAATTTTACGTGTGTGTGTGTGTGTATATATATATATATATATATAAATGAAACGTTCGATGTATGTAGATTTTTAATATAGCACTTTAAAAAGGAATCATAAGAAAATAAACTTCTGCAGAGTACAGTATCTTGGATTCAGTCAATTGTAAAAGTAATTTAAAACAAATTCGATAAAAAAAAAAAAAAAATTACAAAACCTGAATGTCAGACACTCGGACTCAGACTATTCCTTAATTAGTCTCGCTACTGAACACTGCGCATCCGATAAAGTTTGGGGTTAATATTATTTTAAAAGAATAGCCATAAGGGGAGTTTGATCCTCCAATGACAGGCCATTTACCAACCTAATTCTTATTACCATCACTATTACTGTACCTTAACCTTACTTTAAAAAATAAATAAAGGTAATGCTCCAATTGCTACTTCCGCGACACATATTATATATAAAAGAAAATGATAGGTCACTGGTTTAGTCTATAAAATTTATTGAGTTAACAGCCAGTTCAATTGATAAATTTAAGGAAAAAAAATGAAGAAGAATTTAGTTACTAATAGATAGTATATTGATATGGTCATCTAGAAAATGATTTTTTAGTATTTTATTCTTAGGTTGTTTATATTTCTTTTAAGTTGTCATCATAGCTTGTTTTGACGAACTAATTTAAATTGTTATTATAGTTCATTTTAACTAAGTAAAAATAGTTATTGTACTTAAATAATTCGAATGGAACATGGTTCTATTGCGCTCATAATCTTTTAGTCCAAGTTATGTAAGCTAGTTTTATACTAGCGTCAGTGTCAATAATGGTAGGCTAATATTTTATTTGGCAACTAAATATTTGTCATTGGCAATATTTGTTACTTCAAAGTGCCAAAAACATGTTTATGGAGATTTGAACTTTCTCGCATTAACTCATTTATCACTTATTCCGTTTATTTTGTTTAATTTGTTGTTGTAGTCAATTTTTGCCTACAACATTTGCAATGACAATCCAAAAAATAATTTTTTTAGTAATTTTATTTGTAGGTTATTTTTATCTCTTTTGAGTTGTTCTCGTAATTTATTTTGACTTATGTTAAAATAATTCTTGTGCTTACATAATTTTAGGGAACATTGGATCTATTGTACTTATAATCTTTAGATCCAAGTTCTGTAAGCTAGTAGTATTTACATTAGCATCAATGTCAATATTTTACTTGGCAATTGAGTAGTTTAATTGGAGGTATTTGCTCCCTCAAAGCACCAAATACATGTTTATAGAGGTTTGGGTTTCCTCGAATTAACTCATTTATCACTTATTCTTTTTATTTTTGTTTGATTTCCCCTTGTAGTTAATTTGTACCTATAACATTTGCAATGATAACATAAAAAAAAAAAAATTAAGTTATTTTATTCTTAGGTTATCTTTATTTCTTTCGAGTTCTTATCTTAGGTTATTTTGACAAAGTAAAAGTAGTTGTTGTGCTTACATAATTCTAGGAAACATGGGTTCTGTTGTGATTATAATCTTGTGCTTATAATCTTTAGACCCCAAGTTCTAAAAGCTAGTATTTAAAATAGTAGCAATATAAATAATGGTAGGCTGGAATGTTTTATTTGGCAACTGAGTAGTTGTAATTAGAGGTATCTAGTCCCTCAAAATACCAAAAACATGTTTATGAAGGTTTTGGTTTTCTCGAATTAACTCATTTATCACTTGTTTCTTTTATTTTGTTTAATTTCATGTTGTAGACAATTTGTGCCCATAACATTTGCAATGACAATCCAAAAAATAATTTTTAAAGTAATTTTATTATTAAGTTATTTGTATCTTATTTGAGTTGTTATCATAGTTTATTTTCATCAAATCAAAATAGTTGTTGTGCTTGCATACTTATAGGGAACATGGATTCTATTGTAATCATAATCTTCAGGTTCAAGTCCTATAAGCTAGTATTTAAATAGCATCAATTTCAATAATGATAGGTTGAAATATTTTATTTGGCAGATAAATAGTTGCAATTGGAGGTATTTGGTCCTTCAAAATACCCTAAAACATGTTTACGAAGGTTTGGCAGATAGATAGTTGCAATTGGAGGTATTTGGTCCTTCAAAATACCCTAAAACATGTTTACGAGGGTTTGGGCTTCCTTGAATTAATCCATTTATCACTTGCTCTTTTTAATTTGTTTGATTACCCATTGTAGACAATTTGTATCTATTTCAATGATAATTTGAAAAATAATTTTTAAGTAATTTTATTATTAGGTTATTTTTATCTCATTTTAGTTGTTATCATGCTTTATTTTGACTAAATAAAAATAGTTGTTGTGCTTACATAATTCTAAGGAACATGGGTTCTAATGTGCTCATAATCTTTTGAGTTCTTAGTTTATTTAATACTTGTGCTTGCATAATTCTAGGGAACATGAATTCCATTGTGCTTATAATCTTTAAGCTCAAGTTCTGTAAACTAGTATTTAAACTAGCATCAATATTATTAATGGTAGGTTGAAATATTATATTTGGTAGCCGAGTAGCTGTAATTGGAGGTATTTGGCCCCTCAAAATACAAAAACATGTTTGTGAAGGTTTGGGATTTCTCGAATTAACTCATCTAATTTTTGTTCCTTTTATATTGTTTGATTATCCATTGTAGACAATTTGTGTTTATAATATTTGCAATGATAATTTGAAAAATAGTTTTTTAAGTAATTTTTTTTTTGTTAACAATTACAATGATAATCTAAAAAATAATAAAAATAACTTTTTAAGTAATTTTATTCTTAAGTTATCTTTATCTCTTCTGAGTTCTTATCTTAGTTTATTTTAATTAAGTGAAAGTAGTGGTTGTGCTTACATAATTTTAGGGAACATAGGTTCTATTGTGCTCATACTCTTTAGGCCTAAGTTTTGTAAGCAAGTATTTAAACTAGCATTAATGTCGATAATAGTAAGTGGAGGTGGTTTGGCCCCTCAAAGTATCAAAAACATGTTTGTCGAGGTTTAGGATTCCTCGAATTAACCCATCTATTACTTGTTCTTTTTTTTTTTATTACTTGTTGTAGATAATTTGTGTCTATAACATTTGCAATGATAATTTAAAATAATTTTTAAGTAATATTATTCTTAGGTTATCTTTATCTCATTTGAGTTGTTATCATAGTTTATTTCGACTAAATAAAAATAATTGTCATGCTTACATAATTCTGGGGAACATGGGTTCCATTGCGCTCATAATCTTTAGGTTCAAGTCCTATAAACTAGTATTTAAATTAGCATCAATGTCAATAATGATAGGCTGAAATATTTTATTTGGCAACTAAATAGTTGTAATCGGAAGTATTTGGTCCCTCAAAGTAGCAAAAATATATTTATGGAAGTTCCAATTTCCTCAAATTATCTTATTTATCACTTATTCATTTTATTTTGTTTGATGTCCTATTGCAAACAACTTGTATCAATAACATTTACAGTGATAATATGAAAAATAATAAAAATAAAATTTTAAGTAATTTTATTCTTAGGTTATATTTATCACTTTTGAGTTCTTATCTTAGTTTATTTTGACTAAGTGAAAGCAGTAATTGTGCTTACATAGTTCTAGTGAATATGGGTCCTATTGTGCTCATAATATTTAGACCCAAGTTCTGTAAGTAATTATTTAAACTAGAATTAACGTCAATAATGCTAAGATGAAATATTTTATTTGGCAGTTGAGTAGTTGTGAGTGGAGGTATTTGGTCCCTTAAAGTACCAAAAACATGTTTGTGGAGGTTTGAATTTCCTTGAATTAACCAATTTATCATTTTTTAAATTTTATTCTATTGCCCATTGTACACAATTTGTGTCTATAATATTTGCAATGATAATCTAAAAGTATCTTTTTAAGTAATTTTATTCTTATATTATCTTTATCTCATTTTACTCGTTATTATAGTTTATTTTGACTAAGTAAAAATAGTTGTTGTGCCTACATAATTCTAGAGAACACGGATTCTACTATGCTCATAATCTCTAGGCCTAAGTTCTGTAAGCTAGTATTCAAGTTGGCAAATGTCAATAATGATAGACTAAAATTTTTTATTTGGCAAGTAAGTAGTAGTAATTGAAGGTATTTAGTATCTCAAAGTATCAAAAACATGTTTATGGAGGTTTGAAATTCTTCAAATTAACTCATTTATTACTTATTCTGTTTATTTTGCCTGATTTCCCCTTGTAGACAGTTTATGACTATAACATTTTCAACGATAATTTAAAAATAATTTTTTAAGTAATTTATTCTTAGGTTATCTTTATCTCGTTTGAGTTTTTTTTTCTTATCTTATTTTGGCTAACTAAAAGTAGTTGTTGCGCCTACATAATTCTAGGAAATATTGGTTCTAGTGTGTTCATAATCTTTAGGCCCAAGTTCTGTCAGCTAATATTAAAACAAGTGCATAGACTGAAATATTCTATTTAAAAACTGAGTCATTGTAAGTGGAGGTATTTGGTCCCTGAAAGTACCAAAAATATGTTTAAGGAGATTTGGATTTTCTCGAATTAACTCATTTATCACTTGCTTTTTTTATTTTGTTTGACTACCCCTTGTATGCAGTTTGTGTTTATAACATTTGCAACGATAATCTGAAAAATAATTTTCAAAGTAATTTTATTATTAGGTCATCTTCATCTCATTTGAGTTATTATCATAGTTTATTTCGACTGAGTAAAAATAATTATCGTGCTTACATAATTCTGGGGAACATTGGTTCTGCTGCGCTCATAATCTTTAGGTCCAAGTCCTGTCAGCTTGTATTTAAACTAGCATCAATGTCAATAATGGTAGGCTAAAATATTTTATTTGGCAACTAAGTAGCTGCAGTTAGAGGCATTTGGTCTCTCAAAGCAACAAAAATATGTTCATGTAGGTTGTGGTTTCCTTAAATTAACTCATTTATCACTTGTTTGTTTTATTTTGTTTGATTTCCCATTGTAGACAACTTGTGTAATTTTATTCTTAGGTTATCTTTATCTCTTTTGAGTTCTTATCTTAATTTATTTTGACTAAGTAAAAGTAGTTGTTTTACTTATATAATTTTAGGGAACATGGGTTCTATTGTGCTCACAATCTTTAGGCCGAAGTTCTGTAAGCTAATATGTAAACTATCATCAATGTTAATAATGGTAGGTTAAAATATTTTATTTAGCAACTGAGTATTTGTAAGTGGAGGTACTTAGTCCCATAGAGTACTAAAAACATGTTTTTGGAGGTTTGGGTTTTCTCGAATTAACTCATTTATCATTTTTTTTTATTTTTTATTATCGATTGTAGACAATTTGCGTCTATAACATTTGCAATAATAATCTGAAAATAATTTTTTAATTAATTTTACTCTTAGGTTATCTTTATCTTATTTACTTTTTTATTATAGTTTATTTTGAGTAAGTAAAAATAGTTGTTGTGCTTACATAATTCTAGGGAACATGGGTTCTACTATGCTCATAATCTCTAAGCCCAAGTTCTGTAAGTTAGTATTTAAACCGTCATCAATGTCAATAATGGTAGGTTGAAATATTTTATTTGGCGAGTGAGTAAATATAATTAGAGGTATTTGATACCTCAAAGTATTAAAAACATGTTTATCGAGGTTTGAGTTTACTCAAATTAACTCATTCATCATTTATTCTTTTTATTTTGTCTAATTTTCTATTGTAGTCAATTTTTCTTAGTAACAATTGCAATAATAATCTAAAAAATAATTTTTTAAGTAATTTTATTCTTAGGTTATCTTTATCTCTTTTGAGTTCCTATCTTATTTTATTTTGACTAGGTAAAAGTAGTTGTTGTGCTTGTATAATTATAGGGAACATTAGATATATTGTGTTTATAATCTTTAGGCCCAAATTCTGTAAGTTAGTATTTACACTTACATCAATATCTGCAATGGTATATTGAAATACTTTATTTGGTAGCTGAGTAGTTGTAATTGAAGGTATTTAGTCCCTCAAAGTACCAATTATATAGATTTGGGTTTCCTCAAATTAATTCATTTATCACTTGTTCTTCCTATTTTGTTTGATTTCTTGTTGTAGACGATTTGTGTCTCTAACAGTTACAACGATAGTCTAAAAAATATTTTTTTATATAATTTTATTCTTAGGTTATCGTTATCTCTTTTAATTTCTTATCTCAATTTACTTTGACTAATTAAAAGTAGTTATTGTACTTACATAATTCGAGTGAACATGCATTCTATTGTGCTTATAATCATTATGCTCAAGTCCTGGAAGATAGTGTTTAAACTAGCATCAATGTCAATAACAGGGGATAGAAATATTTTACTTAACAACTGAGTAGATGTAAGTGGAGGTACTTGGCCCCTCAAATACCAAAAACATGCTTACGGATGTTTGAGTTTCCTCAAATTAATCTATTTATCACTTGTTCTTTTTATTTCGTTTGATTACCCGTTATAAACAATTTGTGTATATAACATTTGCAATGATAATCTGAAAATAATTTTTAAGTAATTTTATTCTTAAATTATCTTTATCTCATTTAACTTGTTATCATAGTTTATTTTAACTAAGTTAAAGTAGTTGTTGTGCTTACATAATTCTAGAGAACATGGGTTTTACTGTCTCGTAATCTCCAAGCTAAGCCCAAGTTTTGTAAGCTAGTATTTAAACCGGCATCAATGTCAATAATGGAAGGCCAAAATATTTTATTTGGCAAGTCAGTAGTTGTAATTAGAGATATTTGGTCCTTCAAAGTACCAAAAACATGTTTATGGGAGTTCGAGTTTCCTCAAATTAACTCATTTGTCACTTGTTCTTTTTATTTTGCCTAATTTTCCATCGTAAACAATTTGTGTCTATAACATTTGCAATAGAAATCTAAAAAATATTTTTTTATATAATTTTATTCTAGATTATCCTTATCTCGTTGAGTACTTATCTTAGGTTATTTTAACTAAGTGGTTGTTGTGCATACATAAGTCTTGGAAACATGAGCTCTATTTTGCCCATAATCTCTAGCCCCCAAGTTCTATAAGCTAATATTTAAACCAACATTAATGTTGATAATAGTAGGCTGAAATATTTTATTTGGCAAGTGGGTAGTTGATTAGTATTAAAAATTGTATGTTTATTATGGAGTAAAAATGTTATTTTGTG
The DNA here is from genome assembly GCA_030449925.1 of Citropsis articulata. Classification (NCBI taxonomy): domain Eukaryota; kingdom Viridiplantae; phylum Streptophyta; class Magnoliopsida; order Sapindales; family Rutaceae; genus Citropsis; species Citropsis articulata. The sequence continues at coordinate 201,664 of JASUUH010000110.1, read as the reverse complement.
TTATTAATGTAATTTATATTTGTAATTGTGTAACATATTATGAATTTCTAATTATTTTTCTAAGTATTTGATTTTGTGTATTTTTATGTGTTTATTAGGTAAAAATAATAATTTCATGCAAATGGAGGCTCTAAACTAATGTACGGATGTTAAATTTGGATTCCGGAAGTCCGAGAAGTTATGTCATTGTCGAGAAGGATCCGAGACTTTTGTTGTAAATTTTTACATTTTTACCACGGTAAATGTGGTAATTATAAAATTATAAGTTTTTATTTTGTTAGGTATGGTAATTTTTAGTGGAATGTGTTGGATATGCTTGCACTACAAGAAAACTGCCAATAGATGACTACAAAAATCTATCATAAAGGGGGGTGGATGACAGTGAAATTTTCTATCGTCTATGTACCTGTCACTCTTTTATGATAGAAACAAAGTATGTCATTAACTTATGATAGCGTTTAAATGTCATATATCGGTCATGGAAAAAAATGAATAAATTTTTTATTTTTTTGGCGAGAAATGTGATTTTTTTTATTTTAAAATTTTGGCCAGAAAATTAATTTTCGCGTGTGAATTATCGTCTGGACAATTTTGATGGGTAAAATATTAGTTTGTGATGGAATTTGTGATTGACAATTTTTGTCATTAAATTTTTTTATGACTTATTTTATGATTAATATTTTCTGTCATAAATTCTATTAAACGTAATTATGAAATATTTCATTTAAATTTATGCATTCCTGTACAATGAAATTCAGGCATAAATTCATATGAACCAAAAATTAAATTATACATTATATTAAATTGGAAAACAGATTATATTAATAATGCCATCTGAAAATAGTTTTATCCAACAATTATATCCAATAATATCAATTCCCCAGACAAAATCTAGTAACTAAGAACAAATGTATCAAGTTTTACAAGCTAAAAAGGTATAAAGTGGCTGTAGTGCAGAACTTAACCCATAATTTCAGTAAATTTCCAGTACATAAACTGCCATTTTCAAAAATACCCAACCAAACTCTCAAGCCCAGCAGCTTCAATTTTGTTAACCTGCATGTACAACATAAAATGAATATAGCTAGCATTATTGTTATAAAGAATTAATTAACTAATACAATAAAACCATTGGGTTTTAGCGTTTTAGATACAACAGAATCATTACAAATTTAAACTGAATTTGCATGTGCAGCACCAATGATAATAGCCAACATATCATTATAAAGATTTATCTACCAAACTAAAACTACATGTTTCATATACATAGAGGCACCAAAAACAAAAAGACAAAGAGTGAAAAATAAAAATTTATTCCATATAAAAATCCAAAGCCAAATCCAAGTTAATACGTTCCTGCAATAACTATATAAATCAAACATAGAATACAAGAATAATAAGACACAAAACAAATCAACTAGCTTACTGATACTATGAGCTCCAAGTATAAACAGAGACATTACATTACCTTACAAATGTTGGTTGTCGTATTCTAATCCTTTGCAGTTTTGGGGCCAAATAACAAAGGTAGGATATGTTGCATAGATAACATGACAATTACAATCCACTTATGAAAGTGTTAATTAAAAACATTTTCATGCAGTCACTTTATCAAGGATGTAGGTTCAACCTACAAAAATTAAAAATTAAAATAAAAGATTCAACAGAATATGCCACAAAATAAAAATTAAGGTAATTTTTTTTCTTTAACGCATTCCATCAAACACCTAGTGGGATTCGTTAGAAACTATTATTTTGTCTAATTTTTCTTTTCAGTCCAGAAAATACCAATATTAGCCCCCAAAAAAGAAAAAAAAGGCTGAATAATATAATCAAAATGCAAAGTTCATACGTTCAAGATGTATTCGGCATAGACACAAGCACATGAATGTGCACAAACATTTAATAGCTTAAGCTTTAGCATATCAGTAGAGATAATTTGAGAAACATTTAAATGCTACAGCCAAAGCATTTATGTAGTAGTCTTTTTGTTTTACAAGTTCTACTTGGTGTTTCTCAATTGTTTCTTCAAGCAAATTCTCTGTGGCTGTTTTGTCCCTCTTGACGCTCTCTACTTTATTTTCTTCAACCCAGGAGGACAAAGATAATGCAAATATTTAACACACTATTACAGTTCATTAAAACAAAGTTCAGAAGTGTAATTTAGTCAACAAAAGACGCATTTACTAAGTTCATTTATGCAGTTAAAACAAAAAAAAAAAGTCTATCCATCCCCATACTTAAGAAATCTCATTTCCTCCCAAGTGCTATAGAATTAATTTTTCAACTAACTAAAACTAATATGACTTTAAAAACTTCACTTACATAAAAACCAATTCCCAATTACAAATAGACTAAATTTGATTAAACTAAAAAAACATTACAAGATATAAAAAGCCTGTCAAGATCACAAGCAAACGAGATTTTGCTATTATAAGCCAAAACATCCATATTATCTTCATTTATATGGCGATTGAAGAAATAGCAGTTCGATCTAATATACCATCTAACTTTACAATTAAAAAGAATGCTTTGAGAATCCAACTACTTGAAGTTTGGTAACCAAACCTTTGTTCTCCTCTTCAAGCTCTCTAATCTAATTCTTATGAAAAGGGGAATGAAAGAAAAAAGTCTATTAATTAGAAAAAGCAGCTGAGATAAAGTCTTTTGAAAACCAAACAATCTATAAAACTGCATGTGTACCTAGAGACCTTTATTTTTGAATTTGAATTCAAAGCCATATTTGAGAGCTAAAAGATTTTTAGTTTCTAGGCCTATCTGATTCCCCTCACTTTACTCATTGGTGCTAAAATGACACCATAAAAACAACCAAAAGATTTTTTATTCTTGTTTAGAATACTAGTGTAAAAATGAAATTTTAGTACACAATACAAAAGCATATTCATGATAAAGCAATAAAATTTTCCCAAACAAGAAGTAGACTGTACAGAACAAAGCATCAAATATGCATGTAGAGTTTATAAAGCTCCACTTTTAGCAATAACTTGATTAATTATTTCATCCCTTTCCTTTAAAAGAGCAGCTGCATCATTTTTTTTGTTCTGCTCTCTACGAAGTGTATCACTTTACTTTGTTACAGCACATACCTGCAATCATTCCAGTCGGAAGGCAACCAGAAATTAATAGTTGCAATGACTTAGACTAGAAAATGAGTTAAGAAGAAAATAATATATTATCCTTGTAAAGGCTATCTACTAGAGAAAAAAAAATCACATTCTTTTAAATAGGTTTAAATGTATTGACATTATCTATGTCAACTAACATTATCAACTACATTAATCACCATTTTTTAGCTCATTTTAAATATATCAAAAACTAAGTTGGAAATTGCACATTAATTAGTGCAGTAGTCAAATTTTTGACATATTAAAGACAAAATCATGGGATGAAAACAAAAAGATACGCATGACATGCTATCAGAGGGACATATGAACATGGTTCTTCTTCCAATAACTGCTCAGACTATTTGTTTAAAATTGTAACTGGAAATAAATGAAGAGAACTTAATCCAACAACTCCTAATTTAGGACTCACATCCAAAAACAGTTTCTCAGTTTTAAGTCATATTCCTAACCTATCACAAAGTGGAACCTATGTAAAGACGAGCATGGACACACACACACCAAAAAAAAAAAAAAGTCTGGAACAAAAATCATACCCTTCTTTCCAGAGTTACAACTGCAAGTTTACAGTATGTACGCATTATTGAAGGGTGGGGGTAGTATATACTACCTTAATGGCAAGGTCAGTTGAATCATCAAGGACTTGGATCACGAGACGATCGGACGGCCAAAAAATTCCACAAGCTGCTCCAACAGAGATTTTGTAAACCTGTTACAAATAAAAGACAAAGAAACTTGCATTAGATGCCGAAATGAAAAACACGAGAAAACAAAAACAGAGCAAATTAAACAAAGTGAGAATAATAGTGAGACTAAGACCTCTTTTTCATTGAACATTGCATAAAACAGAGGATATCCAACAAGCATTTCATACATTATGTGACCACCTGGATAAAATTCCAATGAAAAAGAAATATGAACACTATCTTAGATGCAAAATGAAATCTGCACATAAGATTTTGTATATTTGTGAAAAAAAATCAAAATAAACACAATTAATACCCATAAAATTTCCATAAGATGAGCATAAGTTTGAGTTCGCAATTCGCAGAAAAACATCAAAGCCAGAGATTGGATGGTTCTGGTTGCATTGCGCCATCGCAATTTGTGGTCATGATGGTACACAATCAACAACTACCACCATCGAGCAAACGACAAAGCAATACCCAAATCACAGACCCATGACGAAATTCGAGCGTGTATGGAAAACTATATATAGGGAATGGATTTGGCTAGGTTTTGAGTGATGATTATGAGAGTGAGACTGATGATAATTGTGCCTAGGGTTTGAGTGTCATTTGTGAGAGTGAGATAATGACTATGGTGAGTGTAGGCTAATTAATTGAGTGTGTCATGATGATTGTGGCTAAGGTTACAGTGCTGATTGTGGAGTGAGAGTGACGATGAACGTGCCTAGGGTTTGAGTGGCATTTGCGAGAGTGAGAATGACGATGGCGATGGTGAGTTGTGTAGAGTTTAGGACTTAAGAAAATTTTTTGCTTTCTTTAGATTTCGACTAAACGCACCGTTTTGTAATATATTTTTTATTTCAAAAATCATTTCACATGCTAAACGCTGCGTTTTAGATTTAAAAAAAATTAAAATAATACTTATAATTTTGGTCAAACACGGTCAATATCTAATTTCCATCGTAATATTTGTGATTGAATTAATTTCTATCATGCGCATATCATAAATTCTTGATAGATCAATATTCTATCACAAGTACATCATTAATCGTTTGATAGACTAAAATTCTATTATGACTCCATCATACTGACATGATAAAATGATTTCTGTCATAAAGTGACAGTCATCTATTACCAGTTTTGTTGTAGTGTTGAGTGGATAAGTTAGGTTTATGTTTTAGTAGTGGGATTATTAGTGGGACAAATGTAAGGTTTGGATGTAATTAGAATTTTTTATTTGTGTGGTGTGGATTTACCATGTATTAGTATAAATAAATAAGGGGGGTGAACACATCTCCTTGCACCTTTTCTTCTCTTCTTTCCCCCTAAATTCTTCTTCTCATCTCTCTTTGTAATATATTTTCAATCAATAAAATTAGGTTTATTTCAATTTTCAATTTCCATTTTAATTATGTGCTTTTCAATTTTAATCATTTCTTTTATTTCAAAAATGTTTAGCTAAATATTCATAGTTAGGGGAATGTGAAACTCTTAGTAAAAAAATATGGTTTAGTCAAATTCGATTTTTAATTTTATAAATTAAGTTGTTTTGTATTTAATTTTATCCATATTTTATATTTTGAAATTTTGATTTATTGTAGACAAAAATAGGAATTTGGCACAATGAATTCTTAATATCTTAGTATAAAATATGGTAAAATGGTATTTTGATTTAGTGTAGACAAATTAAGTTTTGGCACATTAAATTCTTAATCCATAATAAAATAAATGGGAAAATAATTTTAATTTATAAAATTAATCTTTTGGGAAATAAAACAAAAATAAAAAAATTTGTTAAATTGTATTTATTACTAAGAGTGAATCCATAACCCTAACTAATTCAACTTCATAGTTTTCCTCAAATTAAATTGTGTGTTTTTAAATTTTATTTTTATTTTTTTAGATATATTTAAATAAACAAATTAAACTCTTTCTCTATGGATCGACCTCGAATTCACCGAGTTATATTATAACTAGACACTCTTATACTTGGGAGTAAATCAAACATTTTAAGTCATGTCAGTAGTTGTAATTGGAGGTATTTGGTCCCTCAAAGTAATGAAAACATGTTGATGGGCATTTGAGTTTCCTCGAATTAACTCATTTACCACTTGTTCTTTTTATTTTGTTTGATTTCCTGTTATAGACAATTTGTGTCTATAACATTTGTAATGACAGTCTAAAAATTAATTTTTTAAGTAATTTTATTCCTAGGTTATCTTTATCTCTTTTGAGTTCTTATCATAGGGTTGTTTTGAGTAAATAAAAGTCATCATTGTGCATACATAATTATAGCGAGCATGGGTTTTATTGTGTCCATAATCTTTAGGCCCAAGTTCTATAAGCTAGTATTTAGACTAGAATTGATGTCAACAATAGTAGGCTCAAATATTTTATTTGGCAATTGAGTCGTTGTAATTGGAGGTATTTGGTCACTTAAAGTATCAAAAACATATTTATAGAAGTTATGGTTTCTTCGAATTAACTCATTTATCACTTATTCTTTTTACTTGTGTTTGATTTCCCATTGTAGACAATTTGTGTCTATAACATCTACAACATTACTCTAAAAAAAAATAATTTTTTAAGTAATTTTATTCTTAGGTTACCTTTATCTATTTTGAATTCTCATCTTTGGTTATTTTAACTAAGTAAAAGTAAATGTTGTACTTACATATTTTTAGGAAACATGAGTTCTATTGTGCTTATATTCAATCGGCCAAAGTTCTGTAAGCTAGTATTTAAAATTGTAGCAATATCAATAATGGTATGTTGAAATATTTTATTTGGCAACTAATAGCTGTAATTGGAGCTATTGGTCCCTCAAAATACTAAAAATATGTTTATGCAATTTGGGTTTACTTGAATTAACCCATTTATCACTTGTTCTTTTTATTTTGTTTTATTCCCCATTGTAGACAATTTGTGTTTATAACATTTGCAATGATAATCTATAAAATAATCTTTTAAGTAATTTTCTTCTTAGGTTATCTTTATGTCTTTTGAGTTGTTAGTTTATTTTTACTAAGTGAAGGTAGTTGTTGTGCTTACATAGTTCGAGATAACATGGTTCTAGAGCACTTAATCTTTAGGTCCAAGTCCTATAGGCTAGTATTTAAACTAGCATCAATGTCAATAATGGCAAGCTGAGATATTTTATTTGGCAATTGAGTAGTTCTAATTAGAGGTATTTGGTCCCTCGAAGTACTAAAAACATAGATATTGAGGTTTTGCTTTTTTTGAATTAACTCATTTATCACTTGTTTTTTTTTTTTGTTTGATTTCCCATTGTAAACAATTCAAGTTTGTAACATGTACAATGATAATATGAAAAATAATAATAATAAGTAAAAGGATATCTACACCCTCAAGCTTTGTGGAAATAATCACTAACACCCCAAGATTTCAAAAAGGAACACTAAGACCCCCTTTAGACCATTATATCCTTTATCGCTATTATTCCACCAAAGTTGATTTGAAAATTTATAATAAATACAAATACTATATAAATAATGTAATCTATACAGTAGACTAACAATATTAAAATATTTTGATATTTTAATGAATTTAAATATGTAAATTATTATATTTATTTTAATATAGTTTATTTATTGTATAGATTTTAAATAAATTTTGCATTAATTACATTTTACAATTAAAAAAAAATCTCACATGCTAATAATGTTAAAATTATAATCTTTACAGAATATTCAAAATAATTGAAATTTTAATATATTTATTTTAATGTTATGATTCTATTTATTATAAAATTTGCTTTAATATAATAAAGAAACCTAATAGATTGTAAATATTAAAATATTTGTTAAATATTGAAATTGTTTTAATATATATATATTGTTACATTTATTTTAATGTTATATTTCTATTTATTATAAAACATTAGAGAATTTTTTTTAGGACAATGAAATAAATGGTATTATGATTAAAAAGGGGTTCTGGTGCCCCTTTTTAAAAACTTAGGGGTGTTGATGACTATTTCGCCGAACTTTTGGGACGGATGTCCTTTTTCTTAAAATAATTTTTTAAGTAATTTTATTCTTAAGTTATCTTTATCTCTTTTGAGTTCTTATCTTAGTTTATTTTGACTAAGTAAAAGTAGTTGTTGCGGCATAATTTCAGGGAATATAGATTCTATTGTGCTTATAATCTTTAGGTCATTGGAAAACAAGCGCGAAGAAGAGTAATGGTGTCACGATGGGGAATCAATGGGAACAAATGAAGGTTCTTCAATTCTTTTGATTGACTCCATTGAATGCATGCTGGTTTGGAGAGAGCTAAAGTGGTGATGGAAAATACAATGATTAAGGGACATGTGAGAAGACTTTTGCTTACAAAATTTTACCCTTAAGGACAAGTTTATTTTCTAAAGGGAAGGGAATGATATAATCTTTTAAAAAATAATTTTTTCAGTAATTTTATTCTTAGGTTATCTTTATCTCTAAAAGTAACATGGGTTTTGTTGTGCTTATATTCTTTACGTCCATGTGCTTATATTTTTTGTTGTGCTTATATTCTAAACTAGCATCAATGTCAAAAATAGCAGGCCGAAATATTTTATTTCGCAATTGGGTAACTGCAATTGGACATATTAGTCTCTCGAAGTACTAAAAAAACATGTTTATAGGGACTTAAATTTACTCGAATTAACTCATTTATCACTTTTTTTTTGTTTGATTTCCCATTGCAGACAAGCCGATGGCATATATCCTTCTCGTTATGGATCTGATCTATAAAGTTAAAATAAAATGATAAATAAATTAATTGTGCTTTAACCATAAAGGTTAGACGTTAACTTCCAATTGCTCTTTATATTCTTATATCTAAATCAGAGAATGGCATTTATTACTTTTATTATTGTTAAATTTTACAATTTTTGCCTTAAAAAAAAACTAAACTTATTAATAAAGGATGGTAAATTCTTAGCCCTTACTCATGAGATTAACAAACATGCATGGATATTATCAAATACCTAATAAAAGTTTACTAACATATCAATTCACCACCAAGAGTTTTTAACAACTATATTTTATCTCTTAATGTTTTAACCATTATTATTTTACCACCAAAACCTTAAACACTGTTAACAGATTATTGAAGTCACAAGGGTACTGGAGAAATTTTAAGTTGAAAGCATTTTCCTAGTTCTTTTGTAGATTTTTATCTTTTTTTTTACTCATTTGATTTACTAGTCTTTTTTTTCCTTTATTTAAGTTATTAGAATTTTATTATATTAAAATATGCCAAAAAGAGGATTATCGGTTTTTTGATAGAGTGACAGCAATTAAAATTTTTTCATGCATCCATAAATAAAGGAATTCATGATATTATTTTCACTTGTACAAATATATTTCACCACATTAAGCTCAGGTATAATGAAAGCCCCAAAATTTTAACGAAAACCCAAAATAATTATGATAATTTTATATTATTATATTTAATTAGTTTCATTATAATCGAGCTTAATCTAATAAAAATTTGTTTGTATAACTGAAAATAATATCATGAGCATAAAAAATTTTCAACTTACCATCCCTCTGTCAAAAAGCCTAAAATTCTATTATGGAAATATTTTAACATAATAAATTCTAATAACTGAAATAAAGGAAAAAAAAAGGATAGTAAATGGATGTTTACAGAAAAGATAAAAATCTATAGAAGAACTAGAAATAGGAAAATAACTTCATCTTAAAATTCCTCAAATATCATTGTGAACTTAGTAATTTTTTTTCACAGTGTTAAGATTTTGGTTGTGAAATGATAACTGCCAAATAAGGAGGAAAAATATAATTGTTAAAAAAATTTTGGTGGTGAATAAACTTTTATTATCCTTAATAAAAAAAATTAAATAACATTTAATATTAGTAGAAATAATAACAGTAACAACCAAAAGAAAAGTTTTTCCAAACCAAGCACAAATTCGGGGGGTTCAAAAAAATAAAAAAAACCCTCGCTGTTATTTTGAAAGAGAACAAAAGGTTACAACCAATAAAATCTTACAATTTAAAAGCACATCATTATAATTTATAAATGTAGCTGAGCAATCGCAACTTACTGATCCAATAATAAAAGGACGGTTCATGCACGCTACATGATCTTGTGAGAACTTGTCAAGAAGAATCAGAGGATGAGCAGCCTGATATATACGCACATCTATACAACCAATTAAAGAATCTCATTTCAATCAGAAAGCATCCTATCCCTTGGGAAAAGTCGCTAAAGATGAGCCGAGACGTATTGTAGAACAAGCTAATTAAATAAACAATCTCCTCTCTAAGCATCAGCAAAGAAATTAAGGTTGATGCTGATCTGAAAAGAAATTTAAGTATGGGTTAGGCAAAATATTTAATGTTCTATAATAAGTACTAAGTGGCTTGATTGATAGCTAGTAAGATCTCTTGCGGTGCTGTCATTAATCGAGCGATGAAAGACCGCTAATTGATGTAATCACACAAAAGAAATATATATATTGAATTGTAAATTTTTATAATATCTTTTTTTAAGCTGAAATAAATAAAATGACGTTGTTTTGTCTGAGTTTAATTCTTAAACGACGTTATTTTAAATGAATTTTTATCAAAATTTAGCTAATGTTTAGTTCCCAAATCATTTTCCATACAAAAAATTTAATCATTTAACTGAAAATTGTTGGGTTCAAAATCCCTGCCAAATGAACAACCGTAACATGCCATGTATCTTATTAAAACATTTCGACTCCAATCTAATTGGTCGGGATAAGCCAATCATATCCCCTCAAGATTAATGAACGATGATTGGACCATTTGTTCTCAGAAATTAAAGGAGTCACAAGTGATTGGATAAATTTCAAAAAAGTAATTTTTCAGGAAACGAATATCAAACCGATAAGCCCAAATTAATAGTACCACGTGGCGGCCAATCCCATCAAATGACGCTACAAATCTCTCCCCAGATCCATGTCTTCATCTGACCACCCACGCGTCCTCATCGACTTATACAACCAACGCCATACACTCCACTCTGAGCGACGAGCGTGAAACAAACGTCCTGCAAGAAGTGACCGTACAATGTTCTCCACGCGCGTAAAAGAGAGTGGAATATTAAAGGCACTTGTTGTTTGGTAGCAAAATGAAGATGTTGCCTGGTAATAAGAGTCCACCACGTATGCACTTTCTCGAACCTGCCTAAAAGTGTTTTCATTTAAAATTTTTATTTTATTTTAAAAATTTGACACAACAGCAACAGGACGTTATTCTCAAGAACCAAAAGCCCAGGTGTACCATTCTTTCGGTCAGTGCTGGGTACGTTCTGATTTCTCATTGGCTGAGACGTGGGACCACGGCTAACGTTCGATTACGTGGGATCATGCTGCTTGGGAGTGGGTCCCATGAAAAATAGAGGTCCTCCCCACAGCTGCGAGTGTTGCCCTAGACACGTGGTGCTATCGCAAATGTATGTACTATGTACTCTCTTGCATGATCATGACTACTATCTGAGCTTCTCTTTTTCTCCTTTCTCAGTGTCTCAGCAAAAGTGAAAGAGAGCGAGAGAGAGGAGAGAGAGTGTGAGGGAGACAGAGAGAGACAGAGAGAGAGCTGAAATGGAAGGTAAAGGGAGTGGTAGTGGGACTGGGAGCTGGTGCATGCTAAGATGCGCAGGTGGTCCGCATGATAGAGCGGTTATCGATCGGATGATGCTCGGATTCCGTCCGATTGCACCGAAACCGATGACCGGAGGGAGTACGGGTTCGGGTAACTTGTTAAGTGACAACAAGAACCTGGTGATTAGTAGTAAGAGATCTAAAAGAAAGTACGTTAGGGTTCGAAAGAATAATTATAGTTACAGATCAAGAAAGAACAAGAAAGCTGATCACGGAGGATGTGAAAGCAAAGATGAGATTGTGACGTTACAGTTGTTGCCTGAGAAAGAGAAAGCTGTTGACGATTCGGAGGATTCAACAAGAAGATCATCATCAGAATCCTGGTGGTGCAATATCGTCTCTGGTGGTTGTACGGGAAGAGAAAACGTGCAGGTGTCAAGGACGAATGAAGGAGAGACGGACATGTGGCGAGGGTTTGGAGGTATGGTGAGAGATCAGACGGTGGTGGTGGTGGAGTCGTGGGTGACAGTGGAGAGCGCGGCGGGGGCATGCATGGAAGAAGGGAGAGGGTTTGCGAGTCGTGAGGACATGGAGATAATGAAGAATCTAGAGAAGGACACGTGTCCGGGGTTTGTATCTGATGGCTTAAGTTATAAGGTTCTGTGGGTTAATGAAGCGTACAAGAAGATGGTGATGATGGTGAGGAAAGAAAGCGACGTCGTCGTATCAGCTGGGAGCGTAGTAGTAGTGATGGTTTCGTTGGTGATGAAAGTGAAGTTGCCGCGTTTTTTCACTTCGTTAACGTGCAGGGTTAGAGTAGAGTACACGTGGCAGAATGAGAAGTACTCGAAGATAGTACCTTGTGATGTTTGGAGAATGGAGTGTGGAGGGTTTGCATGGAGACTCGACGTTGATGCTGCCCTCAGTTTGGGTCGTTGAAGAAACTCATGGAAACCAATAATCAGGTACATTGATGTGATGAATGGTCAAATCCCAAATGTGCAAATTAATCTCGGTAAAGAAAACTTAACACAAAACAAAATTAAGTTGACATAATTAGGTTAATCAGATGCCATTGCGACCACTAAGTTTTGCTTGAGTGTGTTTGTATATATATATATATATATATATATATATATATATATATATATATCCAAAGACTGAAATAAAATAATCCCAGAAATCGGGGAATGTGGCGTGGGAAGATGGGGTTAGGTGGCAACGTAGGATTTGTTGATTGGAGTATGTATAAGCGATAAGCACATGGGTATAATTAATAAAAATTATTACTTCCCCTTATCTTGTTTGCTAATCGTTCATAGGCAGAGAGGGCGGAGATGAGGGAAAAGGCGATTGTGAAAACAATAACTAAAAGGAAGTCTAAACAGAGAACTGAAGAGAAAAAGAGTAACATTGATAACATCACTCAATACATGTAGCATTTAGACAAGTAATGCCACTACAACTAATAATAAGCTACAAAAAGTTAATAATGTACTAGCACAATTATGCAAATGCAAACTATATACTAAGCTCATTTCGAATATAATTACCATCACAAATAATAATGTTTTATATCAATATTATTTCTTAACTAATACAATTTATTTTGTTGCTGCCAGGTAGGATAGAGGGGTCCAAGTTGAGTTGGAGTTATAGTCCAGTTGTTATTGATAGCTAACTACTAACTAGTTAATGAAGATGTTGTCCTTACTTTTTGGAACGGTCGGTTGAGTCCACCGTGCTTCATGCACAAACTTAAACATGTCATAGCTTACGGGGCAAATGACATAAAGTTTACAAATCGTAAGATTAATAAAATTGATGAGGGCTTAAAATAAGCTCATTTAACTAATTTTAGTCTGTTCAAAAGTCAAATTAGAAAGGCAACCTAGCTTGTAATATAGCTCTACTTGCAAAAATAATAAGTTTCATATTTAAGATGGGGTAGAGAAAATTGACTAGGGTTTTTGGAGAATAGCTTGAGAGTTTGTATTTTGTGGGAGCTCATGTCTGCTAGGAGACAAAATTTATATGGGACAGATTTGATAGGACCATCCACCGGTGGGCCTAATATAACTGCAGTTAAACAAAATTTATGAGATGACAACAAAAACAAAGAACGACAGTGGTTCGTTAGCAGAAATGGTTGCGTTAAAGTCTATTACGGATCCGGGATGTGGGTTGGTTGTACTCGGAAAACCAGAGTTTTTTTTGTTTTTGTTATCCTGATCAAATTAGAATTAGAGAAGAAATTTTCTTTTTTAGTGATTAAAGATAATGATAAAAAAAGAGATATTAAGTTTCTAAGAAACTGAGAAACATTAAACATAAATGGATATAAATAATGACTAAAGATAATATAAACGAAAAGTTACTGATTAGAATGTGAAAATCATTAGAAATAATAAGAAAAGAATTTTAATAGTACGTATTTAGAAATATGGCTTGATGAGATAAAAATTGGGACTTAATAGCTCTAGCCATCCATTAAGACCAAATTTTAAGAAGTCTAAAACACTTCAATATAGTTTAAATAGGCCAAGCATTTTTAAAAGAAAAAGAAAGGTTAATTTTGCATTACTCCCTTCATTAATTAATTATCTTCAAGTCACCCTTTACTTTTGAAAACCTCAATTTACCCTTCATTTTTGTTAAGTAGATAAATAAAAAATCAACCCCCATCCTTTTTTTCTTATCTTTTCACTAAATATAGGGTAATTTGAGATTTTTAAAAATAAAAAAGAATGATTTAAAGATAGTCAATTTACGGGGAGGTAATTCAAAATTTACCCTAAAAAATATTTTTTAAAATGATGGAGATATTTTGACCCCACTTTTTGTGTAAATTCACCTCACTTCAAAAAGCATTTACAACAAGAATAAATTTTTATAATTAATTAACTAAATCATTCTTATAACTTTTTTTTTTCTTACTTTACTTTCTCTGAAGGTCTTTAACCATTCAAGTTGCTTTAACATAAGTTCTATTCGACTATTATACCCTTACATAAAATGAACAAATTGCCCTAATAAAAATATGTTATTGTACCTAATGGTTTAAGCATTTAATTTTGTAACTTATATTTATCACTTACAATCTAATATTTTTAAATAAAATCTAATAATTGTCAATACTCTACATGTAAAGTATATAAATTTGACAATTTGATAATTTACATGAGTATAATACCAAAAGACATTATGTACCAAAAGACATTATGTTAGTTTAATTAAAGATTAATAATCATTCTAATAAATTAGCATTGACAAATCATTTAGAGAATAATGAATATTGCATAAAAATAAAAAAAATTTCAAGTTAAAGTAAATTTTGGTGCTTAATAAGGGTAAATTAGTCAAATAAAATTAAAATTATATAAAATTTTAAAAAATTAAGATAGATTCAATTAATTACTTCTCTTAAATTCTTTTTATTCGAAATTTTAAAAAATTATGTAAACTTTTGTAATTATTTTCCAGAAGCTGGGTGGGTTAACAAAATGCATGGATAGAAATATCACTACTCTCTTTAAAATTGAAAACTTAAAAGGTGCTATAAATTAGAATTTGGCCATTCTTAAAACAATTTAAAAGCTCACAAGGAGGGACCTCATTTGGTCCGCCTATGGGACCATCCAATAATAAAAGATCATGTATAGTTATAATTATTTTCATTCTTTATTATATATTAGATATTTTAAAGTTCAGTATATATTGTTCAAAATATTATTGGGTGGATGCATCGATAACGTGGTGTGTGCATCTCATATAAGACCTTCATTCTTCTGCTAGGAACTAATAATAACAAAATGGGAGAGCACCTAAAGTTGCGAAATAAATAATTAATACTAGGAAGTATATATGGGAATTCTATATAAAGTTATTGATTCCGTGCAGCGAAAATTTTATACACACACACACAGACAAACACACAAGAATCATGTAAATAGTTTTAAATTACTTGCATCCTCTAATCTTTGTTGATAGATAGCCTTGGAAGTATTCTAAGTACATTCAAATAGTAATTCTTTAGAAATTAATGAAAGTGATAGAACACATACATAGGTGCATTTACATATTTCTTTATTTGTAGTACATCATATATTATCAGAGCATTACTATTTCACGCTGAACTTTATTTGTTTCCGTAAGAACCTCAATTTTAGAGAACTTACGAAAGATAAAACATACATAACCTTCAAACTATTCTACTTGTAAGACTTTGTAAGAATACTTAACATTTGCTACTAAAACGTAAAACAAACAACTTTAAACAATAAGTTTATCCCCTACAAATGGTGGAGGGTTTGAGTTGGACACTTTCTCTGTGATTGTGGAAGTATTACTTGTGATTTCTATATTAGGCGTTGATAGTAGGTTTCTGTAATGACTTAGGAGCACCATCTACACTGTACATAAAAAAAAAGTTAAATACTTCAAATAATTGTACAATTAGCATATTGTTATAGATCAACAACAATATCCCCGTTGGTGACATTAAAACTCTGCGTATATTTATCGCATAATTATTGAATATGTTTACAGCTCAAATCGAAAAAATTTCCAACAAATTTAATTATCTCATTCTTTTTGCAGTGATCAACCATCTTATCAGTTGCTAATCGATGTTGTTATTGTGGCAAAAGCTTTGTTATAATGAAGGGAGACTAGCCTGAAAGCAGCAGCAGATCAAAGAAGCTTCCGACAAAGTGTGGAATCTAAGTGTATATATCTATTATATATATATATATATAGCAAGTAGCCAAGTTAGTAAATTAAGTATTGGATAATTGAAGTAGTTTAATCTCCAATGACAAGTGGTGGATGCATGAGGCCAAGTACTCAAGAAACAATAAAACAAAAATTCACCAATCAAATTAACAGCTGATTGAGACAGATAGATGTGTATGGATTGGCTGGACGGCTTGCAGAAATGAAGCTAAGAGTGGAGACGAGAAAACAAATATTTTTGTCGGTAGCAAGTCAAGAATAGGCTGTTAATTTGTATATGTTATCTGTAAACAAGTAGCTAGTTTTCTAATATTATGATCTGATCTTTTATAACAATTTAGTGGCTTTTGCTGATGACTTGATGTGATCAGGTTTTAGCATGAGGTATTTGTGGCTCCGGGACCGGCCGTACAGGTAAATAGGTGATCGGCAGGGCACGGCTACAATACATGCGTGTATCACATACATGCAAGTAATTAAAAAACAAAAAAGCAATTGTTTGGCTGCCACATCATAATAATAATAATAACTGGAAATTAAATAATAATAAATAATATAATATTTAGATATAATAAATAAAATAGTACTAAAATAATAATTATTTTTGTAGTAAAAGTCACATAATAATAAAAAATTAGTTTTATAATAATAAAAAATAAGTTTTGAGTTTAATGAACTCAATTTCAGGATCAATGGTAGAACCTCTATATTTATTGGTTCATTATTTGTAAGATTTTGATGGTTGCAAGTTAATGATCATGTGTTTCATGTTCATTGATCTAATTTTCAAGTTACCTTGGTTTTGATTTTAATGGTCTTAATTTTAAGAATAATAGTAGGTGTTTTATATTATTGGCCCCCAATTTGCATTACTTTTAAGGTTGCAAGTTCATGATCCTTTGTTTGATATTCATTATCGTATGTTTCAACTTCCACTTGTTTCATATTTAATGGTCCTGATTTCAAGATTAATAGTAAGTGTTTCATATTTGTTGGTCTATAATTTGCACCACTGTCAATGTTATAAGTTAATGATCCCATATTTTAATTTTATTGTCCAAAGTTTCAAGTTCATCTTCTTTCAAGATTTAATGGTCTTAATTTCAATACTAATGGTAGATGCTTCATATTTATTGGTCTATAATTTGCATCACTGTCAGGGTTGCAAGTTAATGATTCTATGCTTCATGTTTATTACCCTAAGTATTAAGTTACATTGATTTCAATTTTAACGGTTCTGATTTCAAGAATAATGGTAAGTATTTTATATTTATTGGTCCATAATTTGCATGACTTTTAGGGATACAAGTTAATGATCCGTTTGTTTCATATTCAGCGCCCTGGGTAGGGGTGGACACCAACCCACCCAACCCGTGAAACTGACCCAACTTGTATGATTTTTTGTGGGTTGGGTTGGGTTGAGTTGTTAAATTCCCAACCCGCACTAATTTTCAACATAACCCAACCTGATAACCCATGTATGTATAAGATAACAAACCACATGTTTTAGATAAATAAAGAATTATATATTATGCTTTTATAACAAGAGAATGATTTTATGAAATTAGTTATTTTTCAAGATATTGACTAAAATGAAAAAGTTTTGTCATCTTTGATTTTAATAAGTATTATTTTGACTTTTGGATTTGGACCTATTTTCAAATATTTAAAATATTTTAGGTCATATTATAATTTTTACAAATTCAGGTTGTATCATAATTTCAGCAAGTTTTGGGAATGACAAGCATTATTTAGAAATTCTAAAATTGGACTTTTTTGTAAAGTTTTATGACATTTTGGTCATAGTATAATTTTATAAAATTTTGAGACAACTATAATTTTGGAAAATAGCTGCTCATTGTAGCAAGTGGTTAGCCGGATTTATCAAGCAACAAATCGGTTATGGACAGAAGCTCTCTGTAATAAAAGTGGCCTATCAAAAATGAAAAACGGCATGCCGGATGTGTAAAAATTCAAATTTTTGAATATAGCGATAACATTAAGTGGCAAGCCGGTTATTACCAGAAAGTCAATAACGCCTAGTTTTCTTCTTTAACTATAAATTGCCTAAAATCAAATTCAATCAAAGTGATGTAACCATTATTATTACTGAGCATTTCTCTGCAAGTCTAAAGCATAAACTTTGTGTATTCATTTAATTTATTCACACATACTGGGCTTTCATTTGTATTAAAACACATTACGTAAGAGAAATTCTTGTAATCCTTTTTGTGAAATCAAGTTGAGATGTTGTAAGTGTTGGGATACACTTGGGTTAAGAGATTGGGGATAATATCTTATTGTAAAGGTCTATTGACACCTTGGAAGTCAATTGTAAGGGTTGTTGAAGTCTTGGAGGCTCGCTTAGTGAAATCTTCAAACCCGGTGGGCTTGGAAGCGTGGACGTAGGTAGGGATTGCTGAATCACGTAAAAATATTGTGTTTGCTCTCTCTTTCCTTACACTTTTATTATCGTGCTTTATTCAATTTATTATTTTTTGATTTCATTGAGGGAATAGATTGAATTGTTGTGTATTTTGTTTAACTTAAGTTTTAAAACCCCAATTCACCCCCCTCTTGGGTTGCATAATAATATTTCAATTGTTGCCAATTAATTATCCCATGTTTAATATTCGTTGCCTTTAATATTCGTTGCCCAAAGTTTCAAGCTCTTTTGGTTTCAAGTTAATAGCCCCGATTTCAAGATTAATGGTAGGTATTTTATATTTATTGGTCCACAATTGCATGACTTTTAGGGTTGTGAGTTAATGATCTCATGTTTCATATTTATTCACCAAAGTTTCAAGTTCCTCTAGTTTTAGGTTTGATGGTCCTTATTTCAAGATTAATGGTTGGTGTTTCATATTTATTAGTTTATAATTTGCACAATTGTCAAGGTTGCAAGTTAATGATTCTATATTTCATGTTTATTGCCTTCAGTTTCAAGTTACTACTATTTCAAGTTTAATGGTTTTGATTTCAAGACTAATAGTAGATTTTTCATATTTATTAGTCCATAATTTGCACCACCGTTAGGGTTGCAAGTTAATGATCCTATGTTTCATGTTTATTGCCCTAAGTTTCAAGTTCCCTTATTTTTATGTTTAATGGTCTTGATTTCATGATTAATGGTAGATGTTTCATATTTATTAGTCGATAATATGCATCACTATCAGGGTTGCAAGTCAATGATCCCATGTTTCATGTTCATTGCCCAAAGTTTCAAGTTCCTCTGGTTTCAAGTTTAATGGTCCTAGTTTCAAGATTAATGGAAGTTGTTTCATATTTATTGGTCCATTATTGCAATGGTTTATTTTATTGCAAGTTTATGATCCTATATTTCACGTTTATTGTCTTAAGTTTTAAGTTACATTGGTTTGAAGTTTAATGGCCCTAATCTCAGGATTAATGATAGGTGTTTTATATTGATGGTTGATCATTTTTTTTTATGGAAAGCCTATCTAGCCTGTGGTAGAGCGATTTATTCCGCTAAACGTCAGCCAAAGGCCATTCAAGCTCGCCCAAGTTCAGCCGTTCAAAATAAAATATATAATAAGAATGTACTAGGATATGTTATATGTAATTAATCCGCTATTTTGTATAAAAATTTATCATGAGCATTACAAGAAGATTATTAGATTTAACAATAGTCATCATACCCATACTATTTACTTAGTCTTAAATTTAACCTTTGAATTGATCACCATATATACTATAACTTATCAATAGCTAAATTTTTGAAGCTTTTGCTGACAGTATATGGATCGACATTAATGAAAGCGTAAGAAATAACCTAGCATATGCAGTATGTTTAAGCCTCTCGTAATTTAACACCCAAAGATTCACAACATGGTCACATGAGAAAGTGATGGACAATCTTTGTAATTTTAACATTTTGTCAATAATGATGGGAGAGAATGAAGGGAAAAAAAAAGCTTTCAGGTTGGAGAGAGGCCATTAAATAAGGACCCATTTGAAAAATTTATATTTTTTTGATTTGTTAGGACACTTAGACCTATTTTAGTGGTTTTATTATTCAACTGCAAAGTTTATTTCTCTCATAAAATCTTGGACTCTTAAAGTTGTGAAACGATGAGCTTATATGAGTGATGAAGGGCTGATAATCAAAGATATATATAAGATCAGGTTTGTAGTGATCAACAAAAGCAAATTCATAACAAGTACATTGACATGCATAAGAAATTTCTAATTGTGATAAAATTGGTAACATGTACACTGTTTTATAGGGGAATTAATCGAGGAGAGAAGAAAAAAAATACATGAAGAGAGAGATGATTATTACGCCAAATATTATTACTCCAAAGTTAAGGGAGTTTGAGGAGAATATGAGATTGAAGAAAATTTAAATTGATAACAGTTGCTTATCATTGCTTCTTTGCAAATGACAAAATTGCATAAGCGATTAATTATTATCTGATTCTTCTTGCTGCATAAGTAGACAGCTGCTTATCTGATAGCGATGGTGAGCAACAATTTATAGATGTTTAAGCATTTGATGCAACATATAAGAAAAATACATGCAAGAAACCTGTGGTCGCATTCATCGGTGTAAATCATCTTAAAAGAACCATTGTATTTAGATTTACAATACTAATTGATGAAACTGTTAAATCATATGTATGGCTTCTACGAACTTTTTTGTCAGTAATGAAACAGAAAAAATCTATAAGTATCATAATTGACAGTGATAAAGCCATGTTAAAGGCTATTAAAATAGTCATGGGTGGATGTGAACATCGCTTGTGCTATTGGCATCTTGAGAGGAATGCACAAGTAAATGTGAAGAAAGATAAGTTCGCGTCAAAATTTTGAGAGTTAATGTTCAATCCAATGTCCACTAATAAGTTTGAATGACAATAGTTCTCTAAAGTCTATGATCTGGGACTGGACCAAAATCCTTGGGTTCAAAAGATGTATGCAAAGCGTGGAAAATAGACAAAGGTATATTTTTTCGACAGAATGCGAACCACCCAAAGGTGTGAAAGCTTGAATTAATACTTAGATTGGTTTGTTGAACATAAGCTGAAATTATATAATCTCATTACACAAATTCATTGCGCATTGTATTGCATTAGGCATAAAGAAGTGCAAGATAAGTTTGACACAAACCATGTAGCCCTTGTTCTTACAACACATTTGTACAATATTGAAAAGTATTCATCGGAAATGCATACAAAAAATGTATTTTAGTGGGTTCGGACAAAGATTCTTGATGAAGCCACACTCATTATGCTTTAGTGTGCCAAGACTAGTGATTCTTATATCTATACTCTGACAAAATTTTAGCATCCTGAACGAAAATGGATAGTGGTGGTTTATAATGAAAAAGTTAATATCAGTTGTTCATGCAGGATGATGGAATTTACAAGTATTTCGTGTATGCATATATTTCATGTCATGAAGTTAGAGCAACTGGTTCGTATACTACTTAACCTTGATTCTTGTTCGATGTATCAAATCAGTGAAGGTTAGTACAGTAATGAAAATGATTAATGTAGCCCTACATATCGATAAGGATGTGTCAGAAATAGCAAAGTTTGGCTCACTAACAACATGTAATAATCTTTATCTTTTCACCGTAAAGAATAAGCAAAGTTATACGGTAATGTTAGAGGAGATTCAACGGTTGACAGGTCGCTTTGAACAAATGCTTCTCAATGATTAATCAGCAAAGTGAGCTAAGTGTTGCATACTTCAAGGAGGTTTGAAGTTGAAAGACCCACTTTTTGCTAGTAGTAAAGGTTATGCCAAAATCGAAAAATATGATGGGGCTAAAAATTACAAATGTAGTCAATGTTTTCAACCTAAGCATACGAAATAGATTTGCCAATTAAATCTGTTAATGTGCGTATAGCCTAATGAAAGTGACTGCAACATTAGTGCTAGATGTTGTGCATCCAATGACATATACTCAATGCCTTCTAGTTATAATATGCTTACTTTACACTAACTAATTGGATGGTGTCAACCCTGCAAGGTTCTCTATATTTACATTCGAGGCAACTTATCCTTGGATATATGACATTTTAGAAGAAACTGATGTCCACTACGACAACAGCAACATATTTAGTACAACCTCTAAAACTGATGCTAGCACATACGGTAATTGGTGGCCTCATCATAACTTGCAAGCTATTAGCTACTTTATTTAATTTGCTTAACTGACTTCCCATGTTGTTTAACTTACTTGGATTTAACTTGTGCATAGTTAAAGATGGTATACATCTTTGGATAATGCGAGACTATCGCTAACGAAGCATTCTGACTTTGAACCTAGTTGGGAGAATGAGCTTCTTGGAAGTTAGTGTTTTGGTATTATCATGTATGGAGTGGACAATGGTAATACTATGATATTATGCATAGAAGGTTATAATAGCAACATTAACAACAATTTTCTTACTTTGAATAACATATATTTATTATCATTACGACCGTAGAAACATGTTTTCCCCAACTAAAAAATTTTTTGAGAAGAACCCATGACAGTAAAAAAAAAAAAAAAGAACTGGTCTTAATTATCTGACAGTCTTAACATCAATTGAAAAGCAAGCAGTCCTTGTTTCCCAAAATTCTTAATATCTTGTCAGCTATCTTACATTATAAACAACAATAACAACTTTTTAACCAACAAATAATCGATGTAGTGCACAAAATCCATTTAACTGAAGTTGGCCATGAAAGCAATGTGCAATGAACTTCGATACATTCTAGTTGGAAGTAAATTTTAATAATTGCATTTGAAAAGCAAACAATTTGGGGTCATTTGTATCCACAACATTCTTTATACTTTTCGCCTTGAATGAATTTTCTAGGAACAATTCTTATGGCATTTTCTAGTGGACACATTATAATTTTTTACTGTTGATGCCAACTTCGAATCATGTAGATAATTAGTAGCGTTAGTGTATTCTGCATTAGCTAACGTCAACAAGTGATTGCATTGTTCATTGAGCGAAGAGTCCATAAGTTCTAATGCAATCTGTGCCCAAACATTCTATAAGTCATGCTGTTGAAATAACCATGCAACGTCATCATGTCAATGGTCTAACATGATTAGTAATAACAACAAAGTATACTGACACAACTTAAAATATTTGATTTACTCC
Source organism: Citropsis articulata (assembly GCA_030449925.1). NCBI lineage: Eukaryota > Viridiplantae > Streptophyta > Magnoliopsida > Sapindales > Rutaceae > Citropsis > Citropsis articulata. Next base: position 178,374 of record JASUUH010000110.1, on the reverse strand, counting down.
CAAGTATAAGAGTGCCTAGTTATAATATAACTCGGTGAGTTCGAGGTCGATCCACAGTGAAAGGGTTTAATTTGTTTATTTAAATTTATCTAAAAATAAATAAAAATTTAAAAACACACAATTTAATTCGAGGAAAACTATGAAGTTGAATTAGTTAGGGATATGAATTCACTCTTAGTAATAAATATAATTTAACAAATTCTTTTTATTTTTGTTTTATTTCCTAAAAGATTAATTTTATAGATTAAAATTATTTTCCTATTTATTTTATTATGGATTAAGAATTTAATGTGCCAAAACTTAATTTGTCTACACTAAATCAAAATACCATTTTACCATATTTTATATTAAGATATTAAGAATTCGTTGTGCCAAATTCCTATTTTTGTCTACAATAAATCAAAATTTCAAAATATAAAATATAGATAAAATTAAATAGAAAACAACTTAATTTATAAAATTAAATATTGAATTTGATTAAACCATATTTTTTTACTAAGAGTTTCACTTTCCCCTAACTATAAATATTTAGCTAAGCATTTTTGAAATAAAAGAAATGATTAAGATTGAAAAAAATATAATTAAAATGGAAATTAAAAATTGAAATAAACTTAATTTTATTAATTAAAAATATATTACAAAGAGAGATGAAGTGAAGAATTGGGAGGAAAGAAGAGAAGAGAATGTGCAAAGAGATGTGTTCACCACCCTTCTCTATTTATACTAATACATGGTAAATCCACACCACACAAATAAAAAAATCTAATTAAATCTTAACCTTACATTTGTCCCACTAATAATCCCACTAATCAAACATAATCCTATCTTATCCACTCAAGCATATCCAAAACACTCCACTAATAAAATGTCATACCTAACAAGATAAAAACTTATAATTTTACAATTACCACATTTTCCTTGGTAAAAACGTAAAAATTTATAACAAAAGTCTTGGATTCTCCTCGACAATGACATAATTTCACGGACTTCCAAAATCCAAATTTGACATCCGTAGATTTGTTTGAAGCCTCCAATTGCATGAAATTATTATTTTTACCTAATAAACACACAAAAATACACAAAATCAAATATTTAGAAAAATAATTAGAAATTCATAATATGTTACACAATTACAAATATAAATTACATTAATAACGTAAAATAACATTTTTACTTCATAACAAACATACAATTTTTAATACTAATCACACCCCCCAACTACCTTATTGCTAGCCCCTAGCAATTAAAGCGTTATATTAAATTATGATTTACAAAATTCACATGCAAGTTAATAGTTGTTCATCTATCCTATGAATTACCAAATAAATAAACTCTCCCAAAATTTTCTAAATCTTTGTCATTCACTCATTATCCAGAATATCATAAACCTTTTCGTGTTCAAGTAATTAACACAATACTTATGGGGCTTCATTAAAAGATAACAACATTTTCGTTCTGAAACTCATTAGAAATTTTATCTTCAGGCAGTAGATTATTCACACTTTTTTTTTTAACCCGTGTAGCGAGCTTTAGGCCAGTGACTCCCAGACCAGTTGATCTTAGGGTACTAGGTGTTGAAACACCCCTACGGACTTAATTACTTGGGTTTTTAATAAATATGCAAACAATATATCTATAACCCATGTAGCGAGCTTTAAGCCAGTGACTCCCAGACCAGTTGACCTTAGGGCACTAGGTGTTAAAACACCCCTACGGACTTAATTGCTCGGGTTCTAGATAGAACAAAATTAAACTCATTCAAATTTTTTTTTTTTCTTTTGTTTTGTTATTTTTTTACTTTTTTTTTATTATTTTGTTTTTCGTATGTACATGCTACTACCTTAGATATTATCCCTAATAAATCAAAAGAACTAAATGCTGCAAAAATTATTTAATAATACCTGTTAAATGAGTAAATGACAAAATAACTTAATAACCAAATGAAGAGTTAAAAAATTTGAGTAATTCAAAGAAAAGAGAACAAAAATAACTTACTATGAATTTTAAAATCAAAATATAATACAACAGGACTATTAAGATGCGTCTCAAAAGTTGACTCTTTACACAGCCATCCTAGAGAAAAAAAAAATTGCTTGTTTTTGGTTTTTTTTTTTTTGGTTAATTTTTTTTTTCACAAAATAAAAAAAACACACATATTTACAATTTACGTCAACTATTTCTTCATCCCAACTTAATCCAAACATTATTCATAATATATACATGCAAAAAGACAAAAAAAATAAAAATAAAAATTAAGAAAACATAAATTGGAAAGATCACACCTGAACAAGCTGTTGAAGATGCGTTTCTAGAGCCGCTACACCCCATATTCTACCATCTTCGACAAAAACATTACTAGGATTTGCTATATTCTACAGCTGTCAACTATTGTCTCCCCCCAATCTGAACAAGACATTGTCCTCAATGCTTAAAGGAAAGAAGTAGAGTTTAGAAGACATAACCTCATTGCTCCAAGAAAATAGTTATAACCGAACAGTTAAGTCCAACTTGTACTTCTTACTAGGGCTAGGGTTACCATCATTAGTGAACCATTCTAATGCCAAGGTCTTAGGATCTGGCTCTGGTTTGTAAGCTTGTAAAAGATCAAGTAACTCATTAGCAGTAAAAGCACAAACAAAGATATTTTTTGCAGAGATTGGAATAAAATGATTCTTAATTGCATGGTTAATGAATGTGAGCAACCCATCAAAAAACTTATTAACATTTAGTAAACCGATGGGTTTCTGATAGATATTTAAATGGGCCCAAGATGCAAATGTAATCAATGCCTCTAAAGTTGTAAGATTTCCTGGCAAGAAAATGAAAGCATCAGCATGATTTAACATTTCAGTTATTCGCTCTTGCATACTTGAGACAACTAACTCTTCTCCAATTGGCACATCAGACATGCATCCTAGAGGTTTTAAGGCTAGAGGTTTTAAGGCTTGTGGAATGATACCTAGTACATGGTTTCCTCTAATAAAAACAGCTTATGAGACAAGTTTTGATAACCATGATCCTTTCACTCCATATCTGAGATCACGATTTCCTCTCGGTATGCAGAGATCTATAGCAGCTTGAACGAACTCTTTGTATTTTCCATAATAAAATCCAGAGAGCACACAAATATTTTTGAATTGTTTACTCGAAGATGCTGGCATTAGAATAATCTTCAAAAAAAAATTGTGAGTGGTTGGAAAAAAAGAGCTCATATTTAAAGATCTTAGTGTCAGACAAAATGAGAAACAGCTGTAAATGGGTTGGCGTATTTGTCAGATGACGCGTAAAGCTCATGTCTCAATTATTCAAAAGCAAACAGTAAAAGAAAAAGCAATCCGTAAAAAGAAAAAGTAAAAGAAAACAAATAATAATTAAATACAAAATCAAACCATTAAATGCAATAATGTAAATGATGAAATGACAATAAAGGAAAATGATATTTACTGGTAGTTGTGATTGTGGCTCACATCTTCCTCTGGTTTTATGTCCAGTAACGGTTTGAACGCCCTCTATGGGTCGAGGATAGGCTTCCCATCCAATTTTCTTATAAACTAGCAAACATGGTCTTTTTGAGTCAGATTCCCAAAACTAAACTGTGCACTTTCTTGTTGGAATAGTCTCCATAACCTGTTTATCTCATATTGCACATATAAACGATCGTCTCAAGAGATTGTAAGATATCATCTAACGATTCTTTACTCATGCCATCTTTAACGAATTTAATTTTATCTTCTCGACTATCAGAAACCATTCCTAAAGATTTACAAACTTCTCGTTTACAACTAAGACGTACACAGTTATGACATTTTGAGGCAAGTCTTTTAGCTCTTCATTTTTTAGCAAATGTGCTTTTACCAAAACTAGGCATGTAAGAAATAAATGGATCAGGAAACTCACCAGATAATCGGACCTTTGATACAAATAACCAACAAATATCAGAAGGAATTACATTGATCATTATGAGCAATCTTTCTAGAGATTTGTAAATTTTTTGGAGTACATTTTTAGGGAGAGAAGGAAAACGCTTATGCAATTTATGTTGTATTTCTTCCATGCTTAATTTTGAGATCTCAGTTATTGTGGGAAACTGAGGACACCGACTTAAGAAGTCACGGAGTACCGTTATTCGCCATTTATATGGGAAAATAAATCAAAACACACCAAAATCAAATCTGCAGAATAAAATCAAAAGTGAAAGCGAACAACAAAAAGAAACACAATATGTACAAAAGAAAATGAACTTACATTCGTCCTCTCATGGAGTTAACCTCAAGCTCCATTTGAAATTTATATATACCACGCTTTACTGATCTTAGCTGTCTTTCTTGCTCTTCAACGAAGGCCACTAATTCTGGTGGTTGTCGTTCCCAAAGTGGATGTGATTTACAGCTTTGTATCAATCTTCTCAAGTTAAATTTTATTCGTACAAATCTTTTAAGATGTGTGAACAGAATTTTCCTTATTGAGGAGCTCATGATGTACAATGATGAGGAAAACACAATTATTAAAGACACTTAAATAAAAAACTTTACAATTCGTATCATTCAAGACAGTCAGACAATTCAAACGGTAAAACAACAGTGAAAAGTTAAAACACTCAATAAAAGCTTAATCAAGATTTGGTAGGTCACTCAAATTTATTTTGGTGCTTGCTTCACGTGGTTGGTATTCCAGATAGGGCCTTATTCTTTGTCCGTTAACTTTAAATGTGACACTACTTTTGTGATTCTCAATTTCTACGGCCCCATATGGATATACATTTTTTACAATAAATGGACCACTCCATTTTGACTTTAACTTTCCTGGAAACAAATGAAGACGAGAATTATAAAGTAACACTTTTTGACCAATTTCAAATGTTTTTCGAAAAATTCTTTTATCATGAAATTTTTTTTTTTTTGCCTTAATAATTCTTGAATTTTCATGTGCATCATTTCTTAATTCTTCAAGTTCATTCAATTGCAGTTTTCGCACATTACCAGCATCATCAAAATTTGAATTAAAAGCTTTAATAGCCCAAAATGATTTATGCTCAAGTTCAACAGGCAAGTGACAAGGTTGACCATAAACTAACCAATAGGGTGACATCCCTAAACATGTTTTGAATGTAGTACGGTAAGCCCAAAGTGCATCAGTCAGTCGAAGAGACCAATCTTTTCGGTTTGGGTTAACCTTTTTTTCTAGATTTTGTTTTATCTCCCTATTTGCTAGTTCAACTTGGCCATTTGTTTGAGGATGATAAGGGGTAGCCATTTTATGTGTAATTCTATATTTTTTCATTAAAAACTCAAATGACTTATTGCAAAAATGCTTACCTCCATCACTAATAATGACTCGTGGGATTCCAAATCGACTTAGAAAGTTTTCTTTTAAAAAATTAACGACAATTTTACTATCATTATTTCGACAAGACATTGCTTCAATCTATTTTGAGACATAATCAACTACAACTAATATGTACACAAATCCAAAAGATGGTGGAAATGGGCCCATGAAATCAATTCCCCAACAATCAAATATTTCAATTTCAAATATGGGATTTAATGGCATCATGTTTCTTTTAGTAATTGATCCTAGTTTTTGACAGTTTTCACAAGTTTTACAAAATTCATATGTGTCTTTGAATATGGTAGGCCAATAAAATCCACATTGCAAAATTTTAGCCGTAGTTTTTCTTGAAGAAAAGTGTCCACCACATGCTTCAGAATGACAAAAATTAATAACACTACTTACCTCATTATCAGGAATGCATCGTCGAAAAATTTGATCTGGGCAATATTTGAACAAGTAAGGATCATCCCAATCAAATTTCTTTACTTCAACCAAAAATTTTTTCTTCTCCTGACTATTCCATTGTAAAGGCATTTTACTTGTAACAAGGAAATTAACAATATTAGCATACCATGGCATTGAAGTAACAGAAAATAAAAATTCATCAGGAAATGAGTCATTGATGGGTGTTATATCAGTACATAATTCAGATGTGAGTCTTGATAAATGATCAGCGACAACATTTTCGGCACCCTTCTTATCTTTGATGGTAAGGTCAAATTCTTGGAGTAACAAAATCCAACGAATTAGTCTTGGTTTGGCATCCTGTTTAGTCATCAAATATCTCACAGCAGCGTGATAAGTAAAAACAATAGTTTTAGAACCAAGCAAGTAAGAACGAAATTTGTTTAATGCAAATACCACAGCAAGTAATTCTTTTTCAGTTGTCGAATAATTCATTTGAGTACTATCTAAAGTCTTACTTGCATAATAAATTACAAACGACTTACGATCCCTTCTTTGTCCTAAAACAACACCAACAGCAAAGTCACTTGCATTACACATTAATTCAAAAGGTAAAGACCAATCAGGAGATTGCATAATAGGTGCAAATGTCAAAAGACAAATTATTTTCTCAAAAGATTTTTGACAATCATCAGTCCATTCAAATGATACATCTTTTAATAAGAGGTTACAAAGTGGTTTAGATATGGCACTAAAGTTTTTTATAAACCTCCTATAAAATCCCGCATGTCCTAAAAATGACCGCACATCTCTAACTGTTTTTTGTTGTGGCAATTTAGATATGACTTCAATTTTCACTTTGTCAACTTCAATTCCTTTAACAGATACAACATGACCCAAAACAATTCTAGAAGTAACCATGTAATGACATTTTTCCTAATTTAACACAAGTTCTTTTTCAACACATCTTTTTAAAACGTTTTCCAAATTATCAAGACAATCATCAAAAGAATTCCCAAACACAGTCAAATCATCCATAAAGACCTCTAAACAATGTTCAACCATATCACTGAAAATACTTAGCATGCATCTTTGAAATGTTGCAGGAGCATTACAAAGTCCAAATGGCATTCTTTTAAATGCAAATGTTCCAAAGTGACATGTAAATGTGGTTTTTTCTTGGTCTTCAAGTGCTATAGGAATTTGATAATAACCTGAATATCCATCTAAAAAGCAGTAGTAGGGATGTCCAGCTACTCTTTCTAAGATTTGATCAAGAAATAGTAATGAAAAATGATCTTTTCTAGTGGCTTCATTTAATTTCCTATAATCAATGCACATGCGCCAACTAGATGCAATTCGTGTTAGAATTAATTCATCTTTTTCATTTCTAACTACAGTGATTCCAGATTTTTTAGGCACTACATGTGTAGGACTTACCCACTTACTATCAGAGATAGGGTAGATAATTTCTGCATCAAGTAACTTAAAAACTTCTGTTTTTACTACTTCTTTCATGTGTGGGTTTAATCTTCTTTGAGGTTGTTGACATGTTTTAGCATTTTCTTCTAAATTGATTCTATGTGTGCAAACTAAAGGATTAATACCTTTAATGTCATTTAAAGTCCATCCAATTGCGTTTCTATGCTTTTTAAGAATAGATAGTAACTTACCCTCTTGGTCGCTTGATAAGGTTGTAGAAATCACAACAGGATAAGTTTGCTCTTCTCCAAGATAAACATACTTCAATCCCTCTGGCAAAGGTTTCAGTTCTAGTTTAGGTGCTTCTTCTTGTTCCGTCTTTTCAATGATTCCAAGCTCATCATATTCTTGTTTCTCATCATCATTTTGCAAAGTCTGACAAGAATCAAACAATAAATTTATATTAGAAGTATCATGTTTAAATTGTTTATTTGATTCAACTGAATTAACCAAACAAATATCACTAAGTTCAGAAAAATTCCCTTTTTGAATATTCTCCTCTATACAAGCTTCAAGCAATTCCTTTTGTTCATCAATTTTATCTTCATTCTCATTTTCTTCATTAGGTTGCCTACACATGTTAAAAACATTTAATTCCAAAGTCATATTTCCAAATGATAAATTCATTAAACCATTCATACAATTAATCAAAGTATTAGCAGTTGCTAAAAATGTTCGACCTAAAATTACAAGAATTGGTTTATAATTATTCACAACAGGTTCAGTTTCTAAGACAATAAAATCCACAGGATATATGAATTTATCAACTTGTACTAAAACATCTTCTACTATTCCTTTTGGTACTTTAACTGATCTATCAGCAAGCAAAAGTGTAGTTGAAGTTGATTTTAACTCACCAAGATTAAGTCGAAGATAAACTGAATATAGAAGCAAATTAACACTAGCACCAAGGCCTAACAAAGCATGCTCAATTTTATGATCTCCAATAATACAAGAAATAGTAGGACAACCAGGATCTTTATATTTCAACTTATTATTAGTAGACAAAATGGTACTTACCTGCTCAGCCATGAAAGCACTCTTTTTTACCTTCAATTTTCTCTTAACTGTGCATAAGTTCTTTAAAAATTTGGCATATGAAGGTACTTGCTTGATTGCATCTAACAAAAGAATGTTAACTTTCACTTGCTTAAAAATTTCATAAATTTCTGAAGAGTGGTTTGATTTCCTTGGTTTATTTAATGCATGCAAAAATGGTGGTTCAGATAAGACATTAGTTATTTCTTCACTAGGTGTAAGTTTATCTAGTTCTTCCTTATCGTTTGAATTTTTATTTTCACAAGGTTTCAGGAATAGGCCATTCAATAACCTTACCACTACGAAGAGTTATAACTGATTTGACTTGATCCAAGGGTGAATTTTGAATTTTAGGATTTGGTTGTGGTTGAGCTGGAAATTTTCCTTTTTCTTGAATTGTGAGTGCTGAAGCAATTTTAGCAAGAGTATCTTTCAAATCAGAAAATGTTTGTGCATTTTGATTATTAATGGCATCTTGTTTCCTAATGAATGAATGCATTGTATCTTCCAAATTTTTCCATGGTGGTGGAACATATGGTGCATAAGGCTGAGTATTTTGAAAATTTTGTGGAGGTGGTACTTGTGAAGATTGTGCATTATTAGTATTCCTCCAACTAAGATTTGGATTATTTCTCCAACCAGGATTATAAGTCTGTGAATATGGGTTTGGTTTGTTAAAAGTGTTGATGGCATGAGCTTGATCATGCAAACATTCTTTAAGTACAGACAGAGTGGGACAATCTTGAGTGAAATGATCATTAGAACTACAAACATCACATGCAATTTCTTGAACAGATTTTACTTTATCACTTTTTTTATTCTCCAAAGTTTCAACCTTCCTAACTAGGGATGCAAATTTTGCTTGTAAATCATGATCTTCCCTAAGGTTATAGATTCCTCCACTAGATGGAGATGACTGTGGTTTATTATTCAATTCAAAAGTTCCAACAGTATCCCAATGTTGTGCATTTTCAGCTAATTGGTCAAGGTAATCTAGTGTATCTTCAGGATTTTTATCTCTAAATTCGCCATTACACATCATTTTTACAACTTGTCTACTTTGTGGTGTTAAGCCCTCGTAGAAATAAGTGACCAATCGCCAAGTTTCAAAACCATGGTGTGGACATATGTTAAGCAATTCTTTAAACCTATCTCAACATTGGTATAATGTTTCTCCATTTTTTTGAGTGAAAGAAGTGATTTGCCTTTTAAACGAATTAGTTCTATGAGGTGGAAAGAATTTTTTCAAAAATTGTTATTGCATGTTATTCCAAGTTCTTATTGATCCAGATTTAAGGTTTTGTAGCCATGTTTTAGCTTTATCTTTTAATGAAAAAGGAAAAAGCTTTAATCTAATTATGTTCATGCTACAATTTTGGTCTGTGTATGTATTACAAACTTCCTCAAAATCTCTTAGATGCAAGTATGGATTCTCAGATTCTAAACCATGAAATGTTGGTAAACGTTGGATAATACCTGATTTGAAGTTGAATTGAGATGCTTCTGGAGGAAATACTATACACGACGGTGCTCCGGTTCTGGTTGGATTCATGTAGTCCCTCAAGGTTCTTGGTTGATTTTGATCATGTCCATGTTGAGAATGATTATCTCCTTGACCAATCTGAGGATTAGGTTCGCCCAAAAAGTTGTCATCTTGGTTCTCGTCCATGATTAATGGTGGAGATTGAGATCTACGAACTAACCTGCCACTTGAAGTACGAGACCAATGTCTCATGCAATGGTTATGTCACAATGATAATATTCAAACAAATTAATAACATAAACTAAATAAAAATTATAAAATAATAAAAAGAAAATTAAATATGCAAATAATATAAGTGTACAAAAAAAAATTAACAATTTTGGTGGTTAAACCCACCAATTAAATAAACAAAAAAAGCATAAAATAAATGCAAAAAAAAATTGGTGGTTAAACCCACCAAATAAAATAAAATAAAGCAAAAATAAAAAAATAAAAAAAAATAAAAAACTTAAAATTAAATAACAAATTTGGTGGTTAAACCCACCAATAAAAAGAAAAAAAATGAGAAATAAAAAAAACTTAAAATTAAAAACTGGAAAAAAAAAATTAGGAATTAGTTAGTTAAGATTTAGTAGTTAGTTTGCTTAGTCCAAATTGAGCCCAAATTGAGTCCAAATAAGTCAAAGTCCAATTTTTGTGAGAAATTTCGTCCAGGGATCTTATTGCAAATTATTTATAATATTATGGCCACACCATAATTTTTAGAAATTTAAAATTTAGCCATATAGGATGAAATTGAAGATTCTGAAGGATTTTAAGGTCGGATCATAATTATGAGAAGATTGAGGTAGAAACGAAAGTTATTGGGGGTGAAACTAGAATTATGAAAGATGTGGGATAGTAGAGAATTTAAAAAAAAAGGAGCCTAAGGAAAATTTACACAAAAAGTAAAAAAATAAAAGGAAAAATAAAACAAAATAAATACCTCTCCCCGACAACGGCGCCAAAAACTTGACACAACTTAAAATGTTTGATTTACTACCAAGTATAAGAGTGCCTAGTTATAATATAACTCGGTGAGTTCGAGGTCGATCCACAGAGAAAGGGTTTAATTTGTTTATTTAAATTTATCTAAAAATAAATAAAAATTTAAAAACACACAATTTAATTTGAGAAAAACTATGAAGTTGAATTAGTTAGGGATATAGATTCACTCTTAGTAATAAATATAATTTAATAAATTCTTTTTATTTTTATTTTATTTCCTAAAAGATTAATTTTATAGATTAAAATTATTTTCCCATTTATTTTATTATGGATTAAGAATTTAATGTGCCAAAACTTAATTTGTCTACACTAAATCAAAATACCATTTTACCATATTTTATACTAAGATATTAAGAATTCATTGTGCCAAATTCCTATTTTTATCTACAATAAATTAAAATTTCAAAATATAAAATATGGATAAGATTAAATACAAAACAACTTAATTTATAAAATTAAAAATCGAATTTGATTAAACCATATTTTTTTACTAAGAGTTTCACCTTCCCCTAATTATGAATATTTAGCTAAATATTTTTGAAATAAAAGAAATGATTAAGATTGAAAAACACATAATTAAAATGGAAATTGAAAATTGAAATAAACCTAATTTTATTAATTAAAAATATATTACAAAGAGAGATGAGGAGAAGAATTGGGAGGAAAGAAGAGAAGAGAAGGTGCAAAGAGATGTGTTCACCACCCTTCTCTATTTATACTAATACATGGTAAATCCACACCACACAAATAAAAAAATCTAATTAAATCTTAACCTTACATTTGTCCCACTAATAATCCCACTAATCAAACATAATCCTATCTTATCCATTCAAGCATATCCAAAACATTCTACTAATAAAATATCATACCTAACAAGATAAAAACTTATAATTTTACAATTACCACATTTACCGTGGTAAAAACGTAAAAATTTACAACAAAAGTCTTGGATTCTCCTCGACAATGACATAATTTCACGGACTTCCGAAATCCAAATTTGACATCCGTACATTTGTTTGAAGCCTCCAATTGCATGAAATTATTATTTTTACCTAATAAACACACAAAAATACACAAAATCAAATATTTAGAAAAATAATTAGAAATTCATAATATGTTACACAATTACAAATATAAATTACATTAATAACGCAAAATAACATTTTTACTTCATAACAAACATACAATTTTTAATACTAATCATATACCATATAAGACGAATAAGAAAGCGTATCACATACAATTTATTCGTGATGATTCTAGGAGTATCTATAAATTTAATTACATAGACTCCACGATTAAAACCATTAGGTTGGCAAAAAACTCTTTAGCCATGTATGACTCCAAACAGCAAGAAATTCTAAGCTACTGGATATGTAGCTTCCACAACACCATAAAGTATAACATCCAACTGGTGTAACTATTTTCAAGTGAAATCAACATCAACCTTTAATAAAATAATACACACAAAAGTCAAAATACCTTTGAGCGAAAGTTGATCATACTTACAATGGTGTTGGCTTGAATTTCTCGATCTCATGTTCGCCACGCATTAGGTAGTGGATCCCAAATCTCAACCTGCTTTTCTTTAATTCTGACCAATAGTAAAAACCAATGATGGCCATCATCATACATAGAAACAAAGATTTATTCAAGAACATTAATCAATTATACCATACATGACAAAATAATAAGATAATAATTTAAACGAAGACACAGACTACTTTTTGACACTGATACAAATCATACATATAATGTTTGCAATATTGGGAAGTTGCCTTGAACCCATCTAAGTGTGCATTTGGTATTATAGTAAATTGCTACATATGTTTTAAACAAAATTCAGAGAAAATACTAATTAAATTACCGTAGTTACTTATAAGTAAAATGATATGAACTAAAAAATAGACAAGAGGGAATCATTAACTGCCTATCTCATTAATAAGAACCAGCTGATTGGTTACTCATGGCTCTTACAGGACTCACGTCATGTAAGGTAATAACTCATCATGCAAATAATTTAAATATAAGAACAATTATAGTTCATTTTATTAACTAAAATCAAGCAAACATGAAACTTCGTGACAAATATCACCAGTTATCAATAAAGTAAAATGAAGAGCAAATGTCCTCGTCAAGTAATGCATGCAGGCAAAAGTGATATCAAGCCTCAGAGTGATATCTTCGTGACTTGATTGTATAATTATATCACTACAAGTTAAGCATGTGATAAATTAACACAAATCAAATAACTATGACAATTTATTTGGAAACAACTTGATGTGAGAGCATGAGAGCTTCGTAACTGTAGGCTAGCATTTTTGTGGAATCTGTACTAGAGTATTTTTAATTGATTGACGGTCACGAAAATAGCTGCAAACAACAACAAAATTGGTTAATACGTGTTGTAAAAAATATAAAATAGTCAATAAATAAAAAGTGATGCCCCCCAGGAATGGGGAGTAGCAGAATCGTGCTCCCCTAAGAATGAGGAGGAGGAATTATTCTCCCTCAAGAATAAGGAGCAGCGGAACCCTGCTACCCCAAGAATAGGGAGCAGGAATTATGCTCTCCCAAGAATAAGAAGCAAGAGAGTTATGTTATCCAAAAAATGAGGAGTAGGGATTATACTTAGTCAAGAATGGGGAGCAGGGGATTCATGCTCCCAAAGAGTAGAATCATGGTCCCCCAAGAATGGGAGCATGAATTATGCTTCCCAGGAATGGGGAGTAGCATAACCATACTCCTCCAAGAATGAGGAGCAAAAATTATACTCTCCCAAGAATGGGGAGTAGTAGAGTCATGCTCCCCAAGAATGGAGAGTATGAGATTTATACTCTCTAAGGAGCAGAACCATGGTCTCTCAGAAATGGGGTCCATGAGTGAAGAATAGAAAAAGTCATGGATTTAGGGGGCCCTTTGACCCAATTGTAAATTATGGACCACAGAGGAAAGTCAAGTCCAAATAGAGGAGGTATCGTTGAATCAAACCCAAATTCGCCTTTATGGGAAGAAGAAGAGCTGCAGAATGACTTGCAAGATGCTCTACAAGATAACAACTGGTTTATCAAAAAAGCAACCCTACTAGATTAGCCAGAATAGTACAGACTCGTGCAAGTCATATTGATCGCTCAAGAGACCTTCGACATGTGTTAGAAGCCAAGTAGGATTTGCGCCATAAGCTAAATTCAAAACATCAATATAAGAAGCATGATTCAGAGGGCTCTAGTACTAGTACTAAGTCGGCAAGTCTTGAAATAGAATTGAAAAAGACTTAAGAAATGGGTGGATGGGATGGGATGGAGAAAAGTCCTATAGAACTACTCCCAGAGGAGGTAGAACCACTATTCACTAAGGATATACAGGAGGCCCTATTACCAGCAAAATTTAAAATGCCCCAAATAAAGTTCTATAGAGGAGAAAGAGACCTAACTGCGCATCTGAAAACCTTTAAGTCGTGGATGGAATTCTAAAGGGCAATAGGGGTAACCATGTGCAGGGCTTTCTCCCTGATGCTTACAGGAGCAACATGTAAATGGCATAGGAAGTTGAAGCCTAACTCTATCTCTTCATTTACCCAGCTTAGTGTGGGAGCAAGAGATCATCAGCTTCCTTCAACTCACTTGTTATCAATGAAGAAGAGGAATGATAAGTTATTAAAGGACTATATTGTTGGTTTTAACAAAGAGACAACATCCCAGATATAATTGATAATGAGTATCATTAGTCTTTTAGAAAACAGTAATCAAGTTTAGGGTAGCGACTCTTAATTATGGCCTTAACCTTAGCACCATCTTTTAGAAATTCTTCATTAAGGATATTCTCAAAATCAGTAGAAGCTTTGAACTCTTCAACAACTGAAGCCTTCATACTTCAAATTTGGAGGTTCAATTAGTCAAAGGAGTTAGACAATTCTTGAACTTAGGACTGCGAGTAAGCTAATTCTTCCTTTGTAACATTAAGTTCCAACATCAATTGGGCCACAAGAGCTTTCTCTTTACTTAACACTTCTTTAATTCATCAATCAGTTTTTAGAAGCTTGGCCCGACTTAAGTAAAACATTCATCTCCAGCGTTAGGGACTTTATATTTTCTTTGATATTTGAACAACACAACCAAGCTATAGGAAGATGAACACAGTTATGATCTAACTTCATATAAGTAATTGTAGCACAAAGGCAATATTTTTACTACCTGAACATTTGCAAGCATGGCTTTAACAGGATCAAAGTTCTCCATTTACCTTTCATTATCAGTAGAGATATACTGACGCCAAGATTGAGCAAAAGAGCTTAGATACGCTTGAGAAGGATATTCCCAAGTGAAGTTCTGTAAACCATCAAACAAAGGCAGAGTTCTTTGGCTTAGGCCTAGTGAAAGAGGTATAGACATAGGAGTATTGGCGGAAGCAGATGCTGAGCCAAAGCCTGCCGATTGTAGATATGAACCCTCATGAGTGAAAGTTAAAAATAAAATTTATTACTGCAATCCTGGAGCAATTGTAAGTGTTTGGTGCGGCTCTTGAACATGTGCATTAGTGAAAGCCAGCAGATTGAGAAAATGGAGTTTCACGAGTGCAAGATGGAAACAAAGTTTCTGGCTGCAACCCTAGTATAGTTTGAGGAGTTTAGTGCAACCATTAAGCAGTTGTAATTTCTTAGGAGGATGATCCCACAGACTGAAAGACTGGTTTATCTCTAAGTTTTCTACTAATCTTTGAAGCTGAGTATTTGTCTATCTTCTTCTTTTTTCGTGCGGCGTCCTCCCAAGAGCCATAACTAATAGAAGACGGAAAAAGAAAAGAAAAAAAAAATATTACAACCTCCTAGTAGCATAGAAATTATTATGCTTAAATAAAACTCACTTGGAGATGGAATATTGGTAGAAATAGAAAGGATAAAGCCAAAGGCGGTTAGAAAGCAAGGTTGAGAAAGATATTTCTAGGATAGCAAGCCTATAAGACCTTTAAAAATTTCATTGATTTAATGTTGCTCAACAGGATTAATAGAAGTGCAGCCCCATGACACTGTTAAAAAAAAGTAACAAACAAAAAGAGTAAGTAAACTAATTAAAAAAAAAAATACATCCTACAGTAATTTCTTATGAAGCCACCTAAACTAGAAATATGGGTTTGAACATGACATCTAGTGTACATATTAAGAGAATTTCCTAATTCCCAATCCTCAAGGGCAAAAACCAAGAATCTTTCCAAGAACCATCATGAGATTTGCCCTGATTAAAGGGAAAGACTTAGCCCAAACACGGACATAATACCAACCCTTGAGGGGAGTCTTTATCACCTAAAAGACTTATTGGTTAATAAATTCTCTGAAACTGATTAAATGTGGGATCTAAAAAACCGTCAATTTTCATACGATGTACATGCAAATCATGGCACACTAGACGCTGTGGCAAAGTTGTGCTGGGGCACAGTTTAAACAGATTAGCATATATCTCAACAAGGGGTGCAACAGCAACTTAACATCATAGCTAAAAAAAAAAGATTAAAGGCAACGAACCCAAGAGGTGGCTAGTTGGCGAACTCACTAATTTGAGGCGTCCTAAGTTCAATTGAACTTAGAATTTCATACTTGACTCTAAAAGATGGAATGGATTTCTCAAAATTTGCATTCCCTACCTTATCAATGGACTAGTCAGGTTAGAGGTTAGTTTAGTTATCAGGAACAAATGACGCACGAGCAAAATTTACAACAAGGGGTATACGGTTGGAGGATATATGATAGTAATCATCATCAATTTCAAAGTACTCATAATAAAGGTTAAAGTTATTTTCAGATTCAAAAGACATTGAAATTGCTAAAAACATGGAGAAGAGAAGAGACGCTCACTAAGGAAAGTAAAAACCAAAGGATTGAAACTCCACGAGGCAGGCGAATAAAACAAATGATTTTACGCTTTTACTAGAATAAAAAGCTATTAGTTGAGGAGCAACTGTTGTAGAAAATATAAAATAGTAAATAAAGAAAAATTGATGCCCTCCATGAATAGGGAGCAGCAGAACCATGCTCCATTACGAACAGAGAGTAGATATTATACTCCCCCAAGAATGGGAAGCAGGAGAGTCATACTCCTCCAAGAATGAGGAGTAGGAATAATGCTCCACAGGAATAGGGAGAAGCAGAACTATACTTTTCTAAGAATAAAGAACAGAAGAGTCATGCTCCCAAGGAGTAGAATCATGCTACCCCAATAATAGAAGCAGGTTGGAGAGCAACAGAACCATGCTCCCCCAAGAATGAGGAGTAGGAATTACGCTATCTTAGGAATTAAAAGCAGCAGAATCATGCTCCCCCAAGAATGGGAGCAGGAATTAGGCTCCCCAAGTATGAGGAGTAGGGTACAATGAAGAGCATGAGAGCTGTGCTCCCCCGATAATGGGAAACAAGAATTATGCTCCCTAAATAATAGAGAGTAAGAAAACTATACTCTCCCGAGAATGATGAACATGAATTATGCTCTCCCAAGAATAGAGAAAATAAGAGTTATACTTTCCAGTCAGAAGAACCATGCTCCTCTAAGAATGGAAGCAGGTTGGGGAGTAGCATAACCATGCTTCGTCAAGAATGGGGAGAAGAAATTCATGCACCCAAAGAGTATAATCATGCTTCCCCAAGACTAGAAGCAGGCTGGGGAATAGTAGAACCATGTTTCCCTAAGAATTGAGAGCATTAATTATGTTCCTCCAGGAATAAGGAGTAGCATAACTATGGTCCCCCAAGAGTGGGGAGTAGAAGAGTCATGCTCCTAAGGAGTAAAATCATTCTCCCTCAAGAATAGAAGCAGGAATTATACTCCCAAAGAATAAAGAGCTGCATGCTCCTCCAAGACTGAGGAGTAGGAGAACCATGCTCCCACGATAATGAGAAGCAGGAATTATGCTCCCCAAAGAATAGAGAGTAAGAAAACAATGCTCCCCTAAGAATGAGAAAAATAAGAGTTGTGCTTCCCAGCCAGCAGAACCATGCTCTTCTAATAATAGAAGCTGGCTGGGGAGTCGTAGAACCATGCTTCACCAAGAATGGAAAGTAGAAGAGTCATGCTCCCAAGAAGTAGAATCATGCTTTCCCAAGAATGAAAGTAAGTTAGGGAATAGTAGAACCATGCTCCCCCAAGAATAGAAGCAGACTGGGGAATAGCATAACCATGCTCCTCCAAGAATGGGGAGCTGGAATTATATTCCCCCAAGACTAGGAAAAATGAGAGTTATGCTTCCCAGCCAGCAAAACCATGCTCCCCTAATAATACAAGTAGGCTGAGAAGTAGCCAAACCATGCTCCACTAACAATAGAAGCAGCAGAACCATGCTCCCCCAAGAATGGAGAGAACGAATTATGCTCTCCAAGGAATAAGGAGCAACAAGACTATGCTCTACATTCTTGCTCCCCCGTGAATGTGAAGTAGGAATTATGCTCTCCAGCCAGCAAAATCATAATCCTCTAAGAGTGAAAGCAAGCTAAAGAGCAGCAGAACTATACTTCACTAAGAATTAGGAGCAGGAGAGTCTTACTCCCTTACGAATGAGGAATAGGACAGTCATACTCTCAAGGAGTATAATCATGTTCCCCCAAGAATGGGAGTAGGAGTTATGCTCCCTAAGAATGGGGAGTAGCAGAACCATGCTCTTGTAAGATTAGAGAGAAGGAATTATGCTCCCTTAAGAATGGAAAGGATGAGAGTTATACTCCTCAAGCAGCAAAACCATGCTCCCCTATGAATGAGGAGCAGAAGAGTCATACTTATACAAAGTAGAATTATACTTTCCCCGAGAATGAAAGTAGGTTAAGGAGCAGCATAATCATACTTCCTCAGTAATGGGAATCAGGAGAGTCATGCTTCCAAAGAGTAGAATCATGCTCCCCTAAGAAAGAAAACAAGCCGGGGAGTAGCAGAACCATGCTCCCCCAAAATGGAGAGCAAGAATTATGCTCCCCTAAGAATGAGAAGTAGTGATAACTCTATGAAATGAGAATTATCATGATACTTTTAGGCTTAAATCAAGATTACTTAGAGAGTAATTGATATGTTTTAGTGCATTTTAATGATTGTTTTCATTATATCCATTTTAGTTTAAGTTTAATAAAGTTTGTTTGATTTCAAATAACTGTGTGCTTAAAACATATGCATAATTATAAGTAACAGGAAGTTTGAATTTCATGGGAAGGATGCTATAGCAATGAGCTTGCAAAAAGGATAAAAAATTATGGCTATAGAAGAATTGGAGCAAATTTGGAACAGTGCAGATGCTGTAGCCATTAACGTAGCAACTAGTGCTGTAGTAGTCCTGGAGCATGAACAGAAAAAATCTCGTGCAAAGTAATTAATAGATTGCGATTTGTAATTTTCTAATCTGGAAGATGCACGCCCTAGACTTTTGTTTACCCTAATTTTGAGAAATAAAAGAGGTCTTATACGCAAAAGTAAGAAGGGGCGGGCAGTCAACCAAAATCAAAAACCGAAAAAAAAACAAAGGAAAAACAGAATTCAAGAGCAAGAATCAAGGCCGCATCAATGGAGAATTTGCGGGAATCAATTCGAATTCAGTCTTTCTTATTCTTTTCTTGTTTCTTGTTTATTCTTTGATCATGAAGATGTATTTGATGGCTGAAACTTTGTTGTTTACTTTTTTTTTCACAAACTATAAACTAAATTTACTAGTGGTTGAGTGATAAACAACTTAATGGTTACTTGACTGAGTATATATATTGCTGCATGTTTGCTATAGCATTTTGTTGTGATAGTATTTATTTCTGGTCATTATTTCAGCTGACCTCTTATTTAATGATATAAACTAAGAAAGAGTCATAAAATGGCCGATCTTACTAGAACATATCATAATAATACTTGATTTTAGATTAGGTTTCCTGAGTTGAGTTTAACTTGATTCCAAAAAGGCCGTACTTAATCTAAAATTAGTGATGAACTAAAAATAAAGATTCACCTTATAGGGTAAATAGAACGTAAACGTAGAATGCTATATCTTATGTTGGCATAACAATTGGTCACTATTAGATTATATAAAATTATAAGACATCCAACATGTGACAGTTGAGGATACATAAGGATTCTGCTCAATGTTGTAGCAGATGTTGTATCAACTGAACTTAAAATTAGAAGAAATAGTAAAAGCCGTTAAGAGAATTTAATCACTCAACTACTTCATTCCTATTGATTTTATCCTTGTGTGTGTGACGTTAAAGTTTGCTTTTTTGCTTATTTATTTATTACATTTTATTACGTGATTTATTAGTTTAATTGTTAATCTATTTTCATTTAAGGCAAATTGCACTGTTAAGATTGCTGTAGCAATTTCATAACATCAATCCCTGTGGAGACGATCTTGAATATTTAACATTTGAATTTAAACCAACAAATTTTTGGCGTCGTTGCCGATGATTGATTGTTTATTGTGATTTGTGAAAATTAGTCTTAACGATGTTAACTTTGATTTTAATTTAATTTACTTATTTTATTGACAGGAAACTCTTGCATGCACAAATACAAGCCTATTGAGTTTTAATTTGTTCCAGAGATTGAAAGAACCGCAAGGAGATAAAGAAGAGAGCATAAAAATTTAAAAGCTGCTGTAGCAATAGGTGACTTACAAAATGTGGAAAACTTGAACCCTCTTAGAGAAATACAACCAGTCAATGGTTGAGAAAGTTAGAATGAAGAAAATGATCAGGCACAACTAGGAAACAACAATATCATATACATGACAGATGATAGAGATAGAGCCATTAAAGACTATGTAGTGTTGACCCCTCAAGTTATGCATTTTGGAATTGTCAGACCTAAAGTGCAAGCTGCTAATTTTGAACTCAAACCAGTGACGTTTCAGGTGTTGCAAACAGTGGGGTAATTTAATGGGTTGCTTTTAGAAGACCTTCGTCTTCACCTCAAACTATTCTTGGAGGAAAGTGATGCTTTTAAAATTACTGGAACATCACAGGATGCATTGAGACTCAGACTTTTCTTGTGTTCATTAAGAGATCGAGCACGAGCATGGTTGAACTCTTTACCACTATACTCCATCACCACTTGGAATGATTTGCCTAATAAATTTTTGGTGAAATATTTCCCACACTACCAAGAATGCAAAGTTGAAGAATAAGATTACATATTTCCATCAACTTAAAGATGAAAGCTTGTATGATGCATGGGAAAGATTTAAAAAGTTACTCAGAAGATGTCCTCATCATGGTATTCTTTATTGTATACAGATGGAAACTTCCTATAATAAGTTGAACCCAAGTACTAGATTGATTGTTAATGCTTCAGCAAATGGAGCCTTGTTGTCTAAATCCTACAATGAAGCTTACAAAATTTTAGACAAGCTGTAACAAAGGGAGCAACAAGAGTCCACAATATGGATGCATTTATAGCATTATCAACCTAAGTAACTTCACTAATAAAGATGGTAAAAACCATGACTAATGCTCCAGCAACTATTCAGTAAGTTACTGAGGTTTCTTGTGTTTATTATAGAGAAGGGCATGTATTTGATAAATCTCCTGGGAATCTAGCTTCAGTCAATTATGTGGGCAATTATAATAGACAAAATAAGAGCAATCAATACTTAAACACCTATAATCCCAGATAGAGACAGCACCCAAACTTCTCATGGAGAAAGCAGAATTAACATGCTGCATTATTCAGTGTACAAAACAGACCTGCACAGCCACCAAGATTTTATCAGCAAAATCAAGGACAAAGAACAACCAACAATGATCAACTCAATTCTATTGAAGCTTTGCTCAAGGAATATATTGTAAAGAATGAAGCAGTTGTCTAAAGTCAAGCTGTAACCTTGAGGAATCTAGAAAATCAGATTGGAAAACTTATTACAGCATTAAGCAACAGACCTCAGGGCAGTCTACCTAGCAACACGGAAAATCTAAGAAAGGAAGGTAAAGAACATTGTAAGGTAATTAATTTAAGGTCTGGAAAAGATGTTGATATTTCTGTTAGTATGCTAGAAAGAAGGATGAAATCTATCAACCCAAAAGAAAACTCAAGTTGGAGAAGAGCTACAACAATCCATTTTCTAACATACTGGTAAGAGTAGCCAAGCTGCAGCAACTACAGAAAGAATTAATTCAGTGCCCATTAAAGAAGAAGCCGCAGCACTAGCAACTGAAATACAAGAGTTCAACCCAAGAGGGGGGGTGAATTGGTGTTTTAAAAATTATCCTAAGCAAATCACACACCATTTAAATCTAATGCCTTAATAAAATCAAAAGCAATAAATTCAAGCAAGCATAATAATAAAGGAGTAAGGGAAGAGAAAACAAACACGAGGATTTTTACGTGGTTCGGCTATCCCCGCCTACGTCCACGCCTCCAAGCACACCGGGCTTGAGGATTTCACTATCCAAGCCTCCCAAGGCTTCAAATGTTTACAATTGACTTTCAAGGTGTCAATGAACCTTTACAACAAGAGATTATATCACGTCTCTTCACCCCAAGTTTGTTCCCACTCACTCAATTGAAGATAAATGAATGTTACAACAATAAAACTCTCTTCAAGAGTGGATAAACAAATTAGAGCTCAATGATGACTCAATGAATGATGATTTACAAAATGGAAGCTCAATAAATGTTTTATAAACTTGTTTTGGCTTGCTAGAGTTGTTAAAATGAAGTTGGAATTGAGTTTTTATAGTTAAACAGAAAAATGGCCGTTATAGACAAATTCGGTATGGCTTGTGGCAGTTTAACGGTAGCAGCCGAATGAGCGATGATGTTCTTATTTTTTGAATTTTGCTAAAGAAATACTGTTCATGAAATTACAATTTTACCCCAACACTTTCTGTAATTATACTATGGCCCAGAAAGTCACAAAACTTTTCAAATAGGTCCACTTTTGGACATCAAAATACTTGAATTACATTCGGATCCTCCAACTTTTATAAATTATAATATGGCCCAAATTGTTTCAAACCTTTACAAATAAGTCCAAATCCGAATTCAAAATAATATTTATCATTCCCAAAATGTTTTGAAATTATGCTATGGCCCAACATATAATAATACTTTTAAAAGAAACCCTTTTTAGGTTTTAACATAATCAACACAAATCTTAAAGTTCTCAAAAACTTTCACTTAGACCCTCAATCTTTTATAAGTTACAATATGGCCCAAAACGTTTCAAATCTTTCCAAATAGGTTTAAATTCAAATTCAAAATAATATTTATTAAAATCAAATATTGTAAAACATTTTCATTTTATTAATCCAAATTGCTCAAATCAACAAAATACTTTTATCTTAAAAATAAAATATTTTGGTTTATAAAAAGTAATAATTTATTAAACAAAACTTGAGCTTCTCAAATGCTAAATCATGCATCAATTAAATCATACCGGCTTTACAAGAAATTGTCGCAATAATTTTTCCGACAAGCTTTAACTTCATTCTTGATTTCGCCGTTGTCCGTTGAGTGTCTTGAACTTGATTTCACTTGATTCACTTGCATAAATATTATCCTTAAAAAACTAGTGAACTTGTGAAATACAATATTTATTAAATCACTTAAGACACATGTTTGTTATCATCAAAATTACATAATGTATAGCCTTTTAGGCTAACAATCTCCCCCTTTTTGATGATGACAAACATCTCATGTATTTTGACATTTATACTCCCCCTTAATACATGGCATACTTGATTCAACAAATAAATCAAATTGAAAACATATAAGCTCCCCCTTAATATTTCAAAACCATGCATGAATATTTTAGGGAATTCAAAACACATGACTTCTCCCCCTTCATCATCAAAATTAATGTGAATATTTGAAGTTCAAAATACATGTTACTTTTATCAGGGAATTCAAAATACATGATCTCCCCCCCTTCATCATCAAAATTACTCTAAATTCATGCATATACCAAAATAGAATATCTCAATAATTAATCAAGAAGCATATAAAAACCAAACATCCAATTAACAATAAAATGATCATGAATTATCATTCCATCAATTACCAAATCAACTCCTCATAATATAAAATCATCATATAAAAAAAAATCATGGAATTAAATCACAATCAAATCTTAAAATCATCACCATAATCATATATCAACTAAAAAAAAATGCTCAAAGTACATGTTCTTCTCCCTCCTTTTGAATCATTAAAAAGATATAATACTTTGTCTTCCCCTTTGGACAACAAAAAAGTTCAAAATGCATATTATCCACAATGCTCCCCTAAATATATGGCCTATTTTAAATTTTAACCAAAATGATTTTAGCCAAAAAATATTACATTTATCTCCCCATAAAATAAATAATAGATGCAATCAAAACAAGATCATCAAAAATAATTCGATGAAGATATTACCCATTTTGTGAGTAAAAATTTGTGAGTCTCCCATAAAATGAGCAAATCCTTAAATACACAACATCGATAAAACACTTCCACATAAACTTAAACAATTATAACAAACCAACAACTCCATCAATTCATCAAGCCACACTCATATAATCATCAATCATCAAAATCATCAAGAAATTAATATTGATAGTATTAATAACAAGATTAGAATTTTTGAAAATTGTTCTTCGCAATATCAAATTCAATATGGATTCCACCAACACTTGTAACAATTCTATCCGGGGATTCCATTCATATTCGAATAAAACACTTTGACTAAATTCTCATAATATGGTTCCTTAATAACTAAGACATTTTTCCAACTCATGGCAATAAGAAAATCACTAAAAAAGTATCACAAATTTCAAAAATTGTCAAATTACTAAGATTGATAAAATAAGGAGGAATGACCAACCTCGGCATGAAGTTGTCGAGAAATGATTTCCGAAGTGTGAGATGCCGAAAATGGGTTGACAAGAACTCTATATTATCTCCATAATCATCCTTGCGTCTCTTGGCCATGTGTTTGCTCTTGAATTTGTCACCACCCACCATTTGTTAAAAAAATCAAGAACAAGCTTAAATACCAATTTCGGATTTTTAAAAATTTGAGTGAAATGGATGTGTTTAAGCCAAGAATATCGATCTTAGAGATGAATGACGATGATATACGATGTAGATTGGATAAAAAATAGGCTAAAGGAAGCTTGAAAACGTAGAGAGAGAAACGGCCAAAGTTAGGTTTTTGAGATTTGGGATTTTTGTGAAGAGGTGATGAAATGGTGTTTGGAGAATGAAAATTGAAGGAGTAATGGATGGGTAATGGATTGGATGATTGATTTGAACAAGAAAATGAGTGAAAGATGAAGAGATTTGAGAGAGAAATTGAGAGGTACTGTTCACTCGTGAGAGAGAAAGATAAACAAGTGAAGAACAAGTGAAGAAATGATGATTGAGAGATGTTTAATGGAAGTTAAATGGATGGGTAATCGTTTGAATAAATGAATTTGACATGAAAATGGTTGAGAAATGAAGAAGATTTAAGAAGAAATTGAGGAGGAAAACCATGGGGAGAGAGAGTGATGAGAGGTTGAAGAAACAAAGAAAATGGGGGGAGAAATACCTCAAACCCGTGACCAAGCGGCTAGCCGCTTGCTCTCAGGTTTGTGGACAGTTTCCAAGCGGCTAGCCGCCTGGTTGCTGTCCGGCTACACCGAGTTCACTTTTCGGCCTTTTTCGATCAATCCCGTCATCATTTCTTGATTCCGAAACATCTCAAGAGCCATTTTAATGCATGAATCATGATTATAAACATTCAAAAGATGATTAATTCAAACATATAACTCATCCATCATGCATATGCTTTACACAATCATGAAACATTTAAGCATTCAAAGATTAATGATTCAAGCATATCACTTATTTATTATGCTTAAGTATTACATAATCATTAAAAACAAACAAATCCATTATGGTGAGTTGACAAGCAATCATCAAATAAATAAAACCATGCATTATGATAAAGCACTCAATGTTAAACACAATGATAGATTAATCATGTAAACATACAAGTATAGTTTCACAATTCAAGTTATTATCCATTTTTCATGATCCACTCAACATAGTAAATATTGCAAGAATTGTTACCAAAGCAATTAAAACATCTTGCCTCATTATTTTTGCTTACACCATGATCAAGTGATTGTCCTCACAAGCTTCATCAAGGAACTCTCCACTATTCCTTGTTTGTGGTACCTACAAAAAAAATCAAGTTGTGTGCTTTGGTACCCAAATATTCTTGGGTCCTTGAATGTTAGCAATGGTTCTTTTTGAAACCCAAATACATTTTACACCATAATATGCATTTCTTTTCACTGGACATTTATATTTTATATGACCATTTTGATTGCAATAATGACAAACAATTTTATGATCACTTGTGGAGGTAGCCTTAACAAAATAATTCTTATAATATTTTTGTTTCAAATTAGGCTTATACCCAAGTCCTCCTTTATCAAATACACATTTTTGAGTGCTTAGCAATTTTTCTAAGTTTTTTTGACCACTTGTGAATTTTAACACAATTTCATTGAGCTCATTAATCTTTTTTAAGCACTTCATTTTCTTTCATCAATTCATCAACATGTGATTTTTCATGCTCATGTGAAATACTTTGTTTTCCTTTAAAAGATGCAATTTTATCATGCAACATTTTATTATCTAACTCTAGTCCTTTAATCATTTCATTTAATGAATCATTGCATTTTTGTAAAGCATCATTTTCATTTTTCAAGTCATCTACATGTGATTCTAGATGCTTGTGTGAAGTGCTAGAATTTGCAATCTTATCATGCAGTGTCTTATTTTCTAATTCAAGGCATGTAACCTTAGCACTAAATAATTCATTCTCGTTTTTAAGCTCTACCATCTTCTTTTTAAGGCAAACATTCTTTTTACCGATTTTCATCAATTCGTCATGTAATTCATTGAAGGCATCATGTAATTCATCATATGAAGGAAGCTCATTTACCTCATCAAGTTCATCACAGGACTCTTCTCCAAATGCCATAAGAGCTAAAATTGTCATCTCTTGTTGCTCTTCATCATCACTTGTATCCTCTTCGCTATCATCCCACGTAGCCACCATAGCTTTCTTCTTGAGTTTGTTGAGGAGAGGACATTCCGGTCGTATGTGTCAGGGTTTCTTACATTCATAGCAAGTGATTGACTCTTTCTTCTCCTTTTTATTCTTGTAACCTTTAAACTTTCTCTGCTCATTGGTCTTTTTGCAAAATTTTTTGAATCTTCGAGCCAACATTTCAAACTCCTCGTCATCCATCTCGCTTTCCTCATCACTTTCAAGTTTAGAGACTTTGAGAGCAATATTTTTCTTCTTTTCTTCATGCCCTTTTTCAGCTGCCAAATCTTCTTCATATGAAATGAGAGAACCAATTAAATCATCAATAGGTAAGACATTTAAATCTTTGGCTTCCTCAATTGCAGTTCTTTTAGGTCTCCATTCTTTTGGAAGTGACCTAATGATTTTCTTCACTTTCTCACTATTTGAAAAAGTTTTTCCTAGGGCTCCTAGGGTGTTCACTATGTCGGTAAATCGTGTATACATAGAATACACACTTTCATTTTGTTCCATTTGGAACAATTCATATTGACGAGTGTATCTACTTATTTTAGACTCTTTAACTTGATTTGTGCCTTCATACACGACTTCAAGTTTGTTCCAAATTTCATGAGCACTCTCACAACTAGATACTCTATGAAACTCTTTCTTGTCAAGTGCACAAAATAAAGCATTCATTGCTTTAGAGTTTAAAGACATCTTTTTCTTTTCTAATACACTCCATTGACTTGAGGGTTTTGGAATATCATCTCCTACTTCAGTTTTAGCCATAGGCATGAATAGACCATCACAAACAACTTCCCAAATTTCATAATCTAATGCTTGCAAATAAATTCTCATCCTAGTATTCCAATATGGGTAGTCGTTACCGTCAAAGAACGGTGGTCTAATTGTGGATTGTCCTTCCCTAAAGATTGAGTCATTATGGGTTGCCATAGATCTTTAACTCTAGACGGTTAAGTCTACACAAGAGCACCTCGCTCTGATACCAATTGAAATACAAGAGTTCAACCCAAGAGGGGGGGTGAATTGGTGTTTTAAAAATTATCCTAAGCAAATCACACACCATTTAAATCTAATGCCTTAATAAAATCAAAAGCAATAAATTCAAGCAAGCATAATAAAGCGAGTAAGGAAGAAAACAAACACGAGGATTTTTACGTGGTTCGGCTATCCCCGCCTACGTCCACGCCTCCAAGCACACCGGGCTTGAGGATTTCACTATCCAAGCCTCCCAAGGCTTCAAATGTTTACAATTGACTTTCAAGGTGTCAATGAACCTTTACAACAAGAGATTATATCCCCAATCTCTTCACCCCAAGTGTTTCCCACTTGAACACTCACAATTTGAAGATAAATGAATGTTACAACAATAAAACTCTCTTCAAGAGTGGATAAACAAATTAGAGCTCAATGATGACTCAATGAATGATGATTTACAAAATGGAAGCTCAATAAATGTTTTATAAACTTGTTTTGGCTTGCTAGAGTTGTTAAAATGAAGTTGGAATTGAGTTTTTATAGTTAAACCCGAAAAACTAGCCGTTATAGACAAATTACAGCGCCCAAGCGGCTAGCCGGAATGAACAGTGATGTTACCGTTATTTTTGAATTTTGCTAAAGAAATACTGTTCATGAAATTACAGTTTTACACCAACACTTTCTGTAATTATACTATGGCCCAGAAAGTCACAAAACTTTTCAAATAGGTCCACTTTTGGACATCAAAATACTTGAATTACATTCGGATCCTCCAACTTTTATAAATTATAATATGGCCCAAATTGTTTCAAACCTTTACAAATAAGTCCAAATCCGAATTCAAAATAATATTTATCATTCCCAAATTGTTTTGAAATTATGCTATGGCCCAACATATAATAATACTTTTAAAAGAAACCCTTTTTAGGTTTTAACATAATCAACACAAATCTTAAAGTTCTTAAAAACTTTCACTTAGACCCTCAATCTTTTATAAGTTACAATATGGCCCAAAACGTTTCAAATCTTTGCAAATAGGTTTAAATTCAAATTCAAAATAATATTTATTAAAATCAAATATTGTAAAACATTTTCATTTTATTAATCCAAATTGCTCAAATCCACAAAATACTTTTATCTTAAAAATAAAATATTTTGGTTTATAAAAAGTAATAATTTATTAAACAAAACTCGAGCTTCTCAAATGCTAAATCATGCATCAATTAAATCATACCGGCTTTACAAGAAATTGTCGCAATAATTTTTCCGTCTAGCTTTAACTTCATTCTTGATTTCGCCGTTGTCCGTTGAGTGTCTTGAACTTGATTTTACTTGATTCACTTGCATAAATATTATCCTTAAAAAACTAGTGAACTTGTGAAATACAATATTTATTAAATCACTTAAGACACATGTTTGTTATCATCAAAATTACATAATGTATAGCCTTTTAGGCTAACAATCTCCCCCTTTTTGATGATGACAAACATCTCATGTATTTTGACATTTATACTCCCCCTTAATACATGGCATACTTGATTCAACAAATAAATCAAATTGAAAACATATAAGCTCCCCCTTAATATTTCAAAACCATGCATGAATATTTTAGGGAATTCAAAACACATGACTTCTCCCCCTTCATCATCAAAATTAATGTGAATATTTGAAGTTCAAAATACATGTTACTTTTATCCGGGAATTCAAAATACATGATCTCCCCCCCTTCATCATCAAAATTACTCTAAATTCATGCATATACCAAAATAGAATATCTCAATAATTAATCAAGAAGCATATAAAAACCAAACATCCAATTAACAATAAAATGATCATGAATTATCATTCCATCAATTACCAAATCAACTCCTCATAATATAAAATCATCATATAAAAAAAAATCATGGAATTAAATCACAATCAAATCTTAAAATCATCACCATAATCATATATCAACTAAAAAAAAATGCTCAAAGTACATGTTCTTCTCCCTCCTTTTGAATCATTAAAAAGATATAATACTTTGTCTTCCCCTTTGGACAACAAAAAAGTTCAAAATGCATATTATCCACAATGCTCCCCCTAAATATATGGCCTATTTTAAATTTTAACCAAAATGATTTTAGCCAAAAAAATATTACATTTATCTCCCCCTTCATCATAAAATAAATAATAGATGCAATCAAAACAAGATCATCAAAAATAATTCGATGAAGATATTACCCATTTTGTGCGAGTAAAAATTTCGGTAGAGTCTCCCCTTAAAAATGAGCAAATCCTTAAATACACAACATCGTTAAAAACACTTCCATATAAACTTAAACAATTATAACAAACCAACAACTCCATCAATTCATCAAGCCACACTCATATAATCATCAATCATCAAAATCATCAAGAAATTAATATTGATAGTATTAATAACAAGATTAGAATTTTTGAAAATTGTTCTTCGCAATATCAAATTCAATATGGATTCCACCAACACTTGTAACAATTCTATCCGGGGATTCCATTCATATTCGAATAAAACACTTTGACTAAATTCTCATAATATGGTTCCTTAATAACTAAGACATTTTTCCAACTCATGGCAATAAGAAAATCACTAAAAAAGTATCACAAATTTCAAAAATTGTCAAATTACTAAGATTGATAAAATAAGGAGGAATGACCAACCTCGGCATGAAGTTGTCGAGAAATGATTTCCGAAGTGTGAGATGCCGAAAATGGGTTGACAAGAACTCTATATTATCTCCATAATCATCCTTGCGTCTCTTGGCCATGTGTTTGCTCTTGAATTTGTCACCACCCACCATTTGTTAAAAAAATCAAGAACAAGCTTAAATACCAATTTCGGATTTTTAAAAATTTGAGTGAAATGGATGTGTTTAAGCCAAGAATATCGATCTTAGAGATGAATGACGATGATATACGATGTAGATTGGATAAAAAATAGGCTAAAGGAAGCTTGAAAACGTAGAGAGAGAAACGGCCAAAGTTAGGTTTTTGAGATTTGGGATTTTTGTGAAGAGGTGATGAAATGGTGTTTGGAGAATGAAAATTGAAGGAGTAATGGATGGGTAATGGATTGGATGATTGATTTGAACAAGAAAATGAGTGAAAGATGAAGAGATTTGAGAGAGAAATTGAGAGGTACTGTTCACTCGTGAGAGAGAAAGATAAACAAGTGAAGAACAAGTGAAGAAATGATGATTGAGAGATGTTTAATGGAAGTTAAATGGATGGGTAATCGTTTGAATAAATGAATTTGACATGAAAATGGTTGAGAAATGAAGAAGATTTAAGAAGAAATTGAGGAGGAAAACCATGGGGAGAGAGAGTGATGAGAGGTTGAAGAAACAAAGAAAATGGGGGGAGAAATACCTCAAACCCGTGACCAAGCGGCTAGCAGCTTGCTCGTGTGGACAGTTTCAAGCTGCCAGCCACTGGTTGCTGTCCGGCTACACCGAGTTCACTTTTCGGCCTTTTTCGATCAATCCCGTCATCATTTCTTGATTCCGAAACATCTCAAGAGCCATTTTAATGCATGAATCATGATTATAAACATTCAAAAGATGATTAATTCAAACATATAACTCATCCATCATGCATATGCTTTACACAATCATGAAACATTTAAGCATTCAAAGATTAATGATTCAAGCATATCACTTATTTATTATGCTTAAGTATTACATAATCATTAAAAACAAACAAATCCATTATGGTGAGTTGACAAGCAATCATCAAATAAATAAAACCATGCATTATGATAAAGCACTCAATGTTAAACACAATGATAGATTAATCATGTAAACATACAAGTATAGTTTCACAATTATCCATTTTTCATGATCCACTCAACATAGTAAATATTGCAAGAATTGTTACCAAAGCAATTAAAACATCTTGCCTCATTATTTTTGCTTACACCATGATCAAGTGATTGTCCTCACAAGCTTCATCAAGGAACTCTCCACTATTCCTTGTTTGTGGTACCTACAAAAAAAATCAAGTTGTGTGCTTTGGTACCCAAATATTCTTGGGTCCTTGAATGTTAGCAATGGTTCTTTTTGAAACCCAAATACATTTTACACCATAATATGCATTTCTTTTCACTGGACATTTATATTTTATATGACCATTTTGATTGCAATAATGACAAACAATTTTATGATCACTTGTGGAGGTAGCCTTAACAAAATAATTCTTATAATATTTTTGTTTCAAATTAGGCTTATACCCAAGTCCTCCTTTATCAAATACACATTTTTGAGTGCTTAGCAATTTTTCTAAGTTTTTTTGACCACTTGTGAATTTTAACACAATTTCATTGAGCTCATTAATCTTTTTTAAGCACTTCATTTTCTTTCATCAATTCATCAACATGTGATTTTTCATGCTCATGTGAAATACTTTGTTTTCCTTTAAAAGATGCAATTTTATCATGCAACATTTTATTATCTAACTCTAGTCCTTTAATCATTTCATTTAATGAATCATTGCATTTTTGTAAAGCATCATTTTCATTTTTCAAGTCATCTACATGTGATTCTAGATGCTTGTGTGAAGTGCTAGAATTTGCAATCTTATCATGCAGTGTCTTATTTTCTAATTCAAGGCATGTAACCTTAGCACTAAATAATTCATTCTCGTTTTTAAGCTCTACCATCTTCTTTTTAAGGCAAACATTCTTTTTACCGATTTTCATCAATTCGTCATGTAATTCATCAAGGCATCATGTAATTCATCATATGAAGGAAGCTCATTTACCTCATCAAGTTCATCACAGGACTCTTCTCCAAATGCCATAAGAGCTAAAATTGTCATCTCTTGTTGCTCTTCATCATCACTTGTATCCTCTTCGCTATCATCCCACGTAGCCACCATAGCTTTCTTCTTGAGTTTGTTGAGGAGAGGACATTCCTCAGATGTGTCGTGGTTTCACATTCATAGCAAGTGATTGACTCTTTCTTCTCCTTTTATTCTTGTAACCTTTAAACTTTCTCGCTCATTGGTCTTTTTGCAAAATTTTTGAATCTTCGAGCCAACATTTCAAACTCCTCACATCCATCTCGCTTCCTCATCACTTTCAAGTTTAGACTTGAGAGCAATATTTTTCTTCTTTCTTCATGCCCTTTTTCACCGCCAAATCTTCTTCATATGAAATGAGAGAACCAATTAAATCATCAATAAGACATTTAAATCTTTGGCTTCCTCAATCAGTTCTTTAGGTCTCCATTCTTTCAAGTGACCTAATGATTTTCTTCACTTTCTCACTATTTGAAAAAGTTTTCCTAGGGCTCTTGTGGTGTTCACTATGCTCAGAATCGTATACATGAATACACACTTTCATTTTGTTCCATTTGGAACAATTCATATCGACGAGTGTATCTACTTATTTTAGACTCTTTAACTTGATTTGTGCCTTCATACACGACTTCAAGTTTGTTCCAAATTTCATGAGCACTCTCACAACCAGACACTCTATGAAACTCTTTCTTGTCAAGTGCACAAAATAAAGCATTCATTGCTTTAGAGTTTAAAGACATCTTTTCTTTTCTAATACACCCATTGACTCGAGGGTTTTGGAATATCATCTCCTACTTCAGCTTTTAAATGACAGTATGAATAGACCATCACAAACAACTTCCCAAATTTCATAATCTAATGCTTGCAGAATAAATTCTCATCCTAGTATTCCAATATGGTAGTCGCATCACAAAGAACGGTGGTCTAATCTGGATTGTCCTTCCCTAAAGATCGAGCCACATGGGTTGCCATAGATCTTTAACTCTAGAATTTAAGAGTTCACACAAGAGCACCTCGCCCGATACCAATCGAAATACAAGAGTTCAACCCAAGAGGGGGGGTGAATTGGTGTTTTAAAAATTATCCTAAGCAAATCACACACCAATTAAATCTAATGCCTTAATCAAATCAAAAGCAATAAATTCAAGCAAGATAATAACAGCGAGAAGGAAGAGAAAACAAACACGAGGATTTTTACGTGGTTCGGCTATCCCCACCTACGTCCACGCCTCCAAGCACACCGGGCTTGAGGATTTCACTATCCAAGCCTCCCAAGGCTTCAAATGTTTACAATTAACTTTCAAGGTGTCAATGAACCTTTACAACAAGAGCTCATGAAATTACGCTTTTACACCAACACTTAATTATACGTCACAAACTTTTCAAATAGGTCCACTTTTGGACATCAAAATACTTGAATTACATTCGGATCCTCCAACTTTTATAAATTATAATATGGCCCAAATTTTTTCAAACCTTTACAATAAGTCCAACCAATTCAAAATAATATTTATCATTCCCAAATTGTTTTGAAATTACGCCAACATATAATAATACTTTTAAAAGAAACCCTTTTTAGGTTTTAACATAATCAACACAAATCTTAAAGTTCTTAAAAACTTTCACTTAGACCCTCAATCTTTTATAAGTTACAATATGGCCCAAAACGTTTCAAATCTTTGCAAATAGGTTTAAATTCAAATTCAAAATAATATTTATTAAAATCAAATATTGTAAAACATTTTCATTTTATTAATCCAAATTGCTCAAATCCACAAAATACTTTTATCTTAAAAATAAAATATTTTGGTTTATAAAAAGTAATAATTTATTAAACAAAACTCGAGCTTCTCAAATGCTAAATCATGCATCAATTAAATCATACCGGCTTTACAAGAAATTGTCGCAATAATTTTTCCGTCTAGCTTTAACTTCATTCTTGATTTCGCCGTTGTCCGTTGAGTGTCTTGAACTTGATTTTACTTGATTCACTTGCATAAATATTATCCTTAAAAAACTAGTGAACTTGTGAAATACAATATTTATTAAATCACTTAAGACACATGTTTGTTATCATCAAAATTACATAATGTATAGCCTTTTAGGCTAACAGCAACAAACCAGACTAGATTAGAAGAATAGCAATATGCACCACCTACTACAGCACAACAGTTTAGATACCCACCACGTTTCCCACAAAGGTTTTAGAAGCAGAAATAAAATAAGCAATTCAGTAAACTTTTTGAAGTGTTAAAACAATTGCATATTAACATTTTTTTTGTGGAAGCACTAGAACAAATGCTAAATTACGTGAAGTTTTTTAAAGATATTTTGGCAAGGAAAAGGAATTTATAGAATTCGAAACTATTGGTTTAACACAAGAGTGTAGCCATATGCTTTAAAATAAAATTCCTCAAAAATTAAAAGATCTAGGGAGCTTTATAATTCCTTGTTCTATCGGAATTAGGTATAATGGTAGAGCACTTTGTGATTTGGGGTCAAGCATCAACCTCACGCCCTTATCCGTGTTCAAGTAATTGAGATTGAGTGAATGTAGACCAACAACAGTGACTCTGTAGTTGGCTGACCAATCTCATGCATATCTTGAAGGAAAAATTGAAGATGTATAGGTGAAAGTGGACAAATTTATTTTCCCAGTGGATTTTATTGTATTGGATTTTGAAGCGAACAATGAAGTACCAATTATTCCTGGTAGACCTTTCTTAGCCATTAGAAAGAATCTCATTGATGTGAAAAAAAAAGAACTAACCATAAAGAGACTGTAATTTCATCAGTGTTGTGGGCATTGCTGTGATAGAAAGGTTAAATAGTTGCTGCAATAAAGAAGATATCAGAGTTATTAACTTTAAAGAGCTTGAAAAAGAGGATACTACAGCAGTACATATAGTATGGCGATGAGAAAAGCAACCAGTGAGACATGACAGACCTTTTGAATCTCTAGACCTCTCAAATAAGGAAGTAAAATCATTTGTACCATATGTTGAATCACCCTCCATTTTAGAATTAAAAATCTTACCTTCACATTTAAAATGTGTTTATCTTAGTAAAAACAATACACTCTCCGTAATCATTTCGTCATCTTTGAATGCAGATTAAGAGAAAAGCTTAGTGGAAATGTTGGGGAGATACAAGAAAGCTATTGGATAGACCATGACAGATATAAAAGGAATTAGCCTATTTATATACATGCATAAAATTCTAATAGAAGACTGTTACAGTAATTCAGTAGAACAACAAAGGAGATTAAACCCTATCATGAAGGAAATTGTGAAGATCGAGATCATAAAATGACTTGATGCTAGGATCATCTACCTAATATATGATAGTTTATGGGTGAGTCATGTATAATGTGTTCCAAAAAAGGGTGGTGTGACTGTTGTAGCAAATGAAAAGAATGAATTTATCCCTATAAGAACAGTGACCGGATTAAGAGTTTGCATAGATTATAGAAAGCTAAATAAAGCCGCAAGGAATGACCACTTTCCATTACTCTTCATAGATCAAATGCTGGACAAACTTACAAGAAAAAAATATTACTGTTTCTTATATGGTTACTCAGGATACATCCAAATTGCTATAGCACCAGAGGATCAAGAAAAGACAATATTCACTTGCCCTTATGGAACCTTTGCTTTCAGGATGATGCCATTCAGCTTGTGCAATGCTCCAGCAACTTTTCAAAGATGTATAATGTTCACTTTTTCAGATATGGTCGAGCAAACACTAGAAGTGTTCATGGATGACTTCTCAGTTTTTGGGAAAATATATGATGATTACTTGAGTAATTTAAAAAATATACTTAAGAAATGTGAAGAGACCAATTTGGTACTCAATTGAGAAAGAGTAATTTTATGGTACAAGAAGATATAGTCTTGGGACATAGAGTTTCTAAGAAGAGGATAGAGGTGAACAAGGAAAAAATAGAGGTGATAGATAAACTCGCACCCCCATCTCTAATTAAGAAAATTATGAGTTTTCTAGGTCATGTTGGGTTTTACAGAAGGTTCATTAAAGACTTTTTCAAAATAGCTTAACCATTGTGCATACTGTTGGAGCATGACAGACCTTTCAACTTTGATGATGATTGATTGAAAGCTTTTGTTAAATTAAAAAAAAGCTCTTGTTACAGTGCCTGTTGTCATAACACCATATTGAAGTTTACCTTTCGAGTTAATATGTGATGCCAGTGATCACTCTGCTGGAGCAGTGTTAGGACAAAAGAAAAACAAGATTTTTCACTCCATTTACTATGCCAGTAAAATCCTTGCAAATGCTCAGATCAAGTAGACCACCATTGAGAAGGAATTGTTAGCAGTGGTATTTGTATCTAACAAATTCAGAGCCTATTTGGTGGGCACAAAAGTGACAATTTACGCAGACTATGCAGCAATAAAGTATTTGATTACAAAGAAAAATGTCAAACCAAGGTTGATAAGATGGATCATCTTGCTACAAAAATTTGACTTGGAGATCAAGGATTAAAAATGGACTGAGAATCAAGTGGCAGACCATCTACCAAGGCTTGAAGCAGATGCGAGTACATCAACCAAGCAAGATATCACAGAAACATTCCTCGTAAACCACTTCTAATGCTACAACATACATAAAAGTTGCAGCAATCTGAACTCCTATGGTATACAGATTTTGCTAATTACTTGGTAAGTGGATTGTTACCACCTAACTTAAATTATTAGCAAAAGAAGAGATTCTTCCATAATGCTAGAAGTTATCAGTGGAATGATCCTTATTTATACAATATGTGCTCAAATCAAGTGATCAGAAGATGTGTACCAGATGAAGAAATTCCACATATATTGCATTCATGCCATGCTGCAACATATGGGGGACATTTTAGAAGCCATAGAACAGCAGCCCAAAATCATGTAATCAGGTTATTTCTAGCCCTCTATTTTTAAAGATGCTTATAAGTTTGTTAAATGTTATGACAGGTGCCAAAGAACAAAGAACATATCTCAAAAGCATGAAATGTCATTGACAAATATTTTAGAGGTGGAGCTTTTTAATTTATGGGGGATAGACTTCATGGGTCTATTTCTACCATCTCTTGAAAACTTATATATAATAGTTGCAGTAGATTATGTGTCCAAATGGATGGAAGCTATAGCATTACCAAAAAATAATGCCAAAGCAGTGGTGAAATTCTTTCACAAAAATATCTTCTCAAGGTTTGGGACTCTAAGGGCCATCATTAGTGATAAAGGCACTTATTTTTACAATAAGATATATGCTGCAGCAATGGTTAAACACGAAATTAAACATAAGATTGCTACAGCATATCATCTACAATCTATGTGGTCAAGCAGAAGTATCTAACCAAAAGATCAAAAGCATTTTAGAGAAAATGGTGAACCCCACTAGAAAAGATTGGTCAATCCGATTGCATGATTCTTTATGGGCTTACTGTACTGCTTATAAGACACCACTTGGCATGTCTGCATACAAAGTTGTCTATGGAAAGGCTTGCCATTTGCCATTAGAACTAGAGCATAAAGGATATTGGACACTAAAACAACTCAACATGGATATACATGCTGCAGCAGAACATCAAAAATTCTAACTTTGTAAGCTAGAAGAGTTAAAGTTGTTCTCCTACGAAAATAGCATGACCAAAGAATTCAACAAAGAAAACTTGTTCCAGACAATAAGGTTTTTCTTTACAACTCCAAACTAAAGCTCTTTCCAAGCAAATTAAAATCTAGATGGTCAGGACCTTTCAAGCTAGTCAGAATCTATCCTCATAGGGCTGTTGACCCCTTAGATAAAAAAAGCAAACAAAGAATTCAAGGTTAATGGGCACAGAGCAAAACATTATATGGATTCTGTTGTGGATCATTCGAATGAGGACTTACTCCTGAGGGATCCAATCATGTGAGCAATCAATGAAGGTTAGACTGAAGGACCTAAACTCAAGTGCTAATTAGGAGGCAACCCAATATGAGAAGTTATTTTGAATTTTTTTTACATTAAGTTTAAATTTTGAATATTTTTCATTCATGGTTTTTGGTCATTTTGAATTGAGTATTTAATTTCATTTATTTCCTTAAAAAAAATTTGATTCAAAAGACTAATACATGTTGTTACAGTAGGACCAATTCACATACCAGTTGACTTATGTTACCAACTACCCAAGAGACTTCATTGCGGACTGTTGTAGCACAAAATTTGTTACTCCAGAAACCAATATTACCATTACAGTGATTTAATTATGGATAATTATCTTTTACTGTTGGGAATAAATTGTGACAGCTGGCTTGGCAAATCCAGATAGAGATCAAAAGGGATTGCATAATCCCTAAATTACCGAATCAATATCCTTTTCCTATTTTAAGTGGATATGTTCTAAAATTAAAAATTCTCTTTCTAATTTTATCTTTTTAATTTAATCTCCCTTTTAATTTTACTTCTACCGACGCTTATATATAAGGGTTTCATTATTTCAATTGCAATTTAATATTGCTTTCTTTTTCTCATACAGACTCAATCATCAAAACTCACGATCTGTTCTTATAGTTTCACTCTTGGTTGCCAACGAGTCCATTCCCACCTCCAACAATGACAAGATATAAGAAAACAGTAAGCCACTTAAAGGATCCCTCTCGATTCCAATGCTACAAGGGTCAAGAAAAGTACGAAGAATTCATAGAACCACAAAAAATCTTAGAAGAAAAAGGGTTCCAAAACCCGCCACAACCCTCGAGAATAATTTAAACTATTCATGCTGCTGTAGCAAGAAGGGGTTGGTTAGAATTTTGTAACCATCCTAGGGACACAGTTTTTGTAACCATTAAGGAATTCTATACCAACTTACTGGGGAAAGACCAACGAACCATATGGGTAAGAAACACTTAATCCTTTTAGACCCATGAGTCATTAATGCTATTTACAATTTGCCTTCTAATGTGGATTGTGAGTATTCTAAAATACTTGAAAATATGGCTCCTAAGAAATAGAATACTGTGCTTAAAACCCTCACTGTAGAAGGTAGCTTATAGGCAAATGAAGAGGGTAGAGTCATAAACAGGATTGATTTGAAGCCCATTGCTAAGATTTAAGTCAAATTTCTGAAATCTTAATTGAAATTTAGGTAAAACACACACAACCACTATGTCACAAGAACGGTTTATTCTTTTGTATATCACTGTTAAAGGGCTGCCAATAGATGTTGGGGTAATTATTGAGCAAGAAATTAGGGATTGTGAAATGAAAAAGCACAAAATTGCTGCCATATTGTTTCTATCTCTTATCACCAGCATCTGTTTAGTGTCTTGAGTACGCACAACTATACAGGATAAGCGTAATAAGAATGAAAGTGCCCTCATTGCTCGAACCATCGAAAGAATTACTGGTGAATCAACTACATTAACACCAGAACTAGCTATTGTAGTAAGGGCAAGAAGAGTCATTAGAGTTGAAAGGAGATTATAATAGCTGAGTAACAGTATCACTTAGTGGGCAAAAGTGTAACAAAGGAAGAACAATCGATTCTGGACCAACTTGAGGCATTTAGAGGATCACCTACATCAATTTGATGTTTACATGAAAAACCACCACAGCAACTTTCCAGATTCACTGATGTAGCAATTTAACTTTGGAAAAACAACAACAGATACTCCAACAGAATAAAGTGATGATGCTCCAGTAGAAGGTAGAGAGGAAGCTGCAGCAAAAAAGAAAGGAAAAACATATTAAGATAATGAAGACCAATCAGCACTAAAAGAAGGCAAGGGTGTTAAATCTGAAACAGATATTTCGCCCGCAAAAGAGAAATGAGAACCAAATGAGGGGTCAGAGGAGGCACCCCAAATGGTACCTTTGAGACAACAAAAAAAATACATCATTAAAGATGATGAAGATGATCAGAGGAGGAGCCTCTAGTGCTAGTCCTCTCTAGCAAGGGCAAGGAAACAGTAGTAAGTTCAGACGAATCTAAAGAAGATGCAAAGGATATTGATACGAAACTATAAGCAGCAGCCACAAGGGTTACCCGAATAGTTGCTAAGAAAAAGAGCCTATTAGACATCATTACTGAAATCACTAGTGAGGGCTCTATTATAGCAGAATTTGCTCCAGTTTCTTCATAACAAACTCCTAGCAGATCCACTTCCATAGCTCTCAAGAGATCCAGCAGGTGAAAAGGGGCCACTACTGAAGGTGCTATGGCACAGAAGAACTAAAGAAAAAGCAGATAAAATCCATTCAGCCCAAAGATATTGTACCTGCTGGAACACCACTAACCAGCCTAACTTCGAGCAAGAGGAAAAAGCGGCCAACTGTCCCACAAAAAGCAGTGAACCTTTTAGTTCGAGCTACAAGCAATATATTCTAAAACAAGGGAGTATCCCCTGCCAACTCAATTTACTTTCATCCAAATGCTGAAACTTTTCTTTTAATATCTCGAGTTTGGGGGCAAAGTTGTTGAGTATGTACCCCATATGCAGACTTAAGTGAAAAGGCAATAAGAGCTATGAGTAGTGCTGCAACAACTTAAAAAAAAGGGTTCGCTGCCTAGGATACAGATTAATCAAATCTGTTCATAAGCCCATGTTCATCCTTGAGTCAAAGGCATCTAAAGGTAAGACCCAGATATGTGCCTATTATAAAATAAGCTCTGCTCTAATGGTTTAAGTTGCTGAGTATGTACCCCATATGCAGACATAAGTCAAAAGGCAATAAGACCTATGAGCAGTGTTACAGTAACTTTAAAAAAAAGGGTCTGCTGCCTAGGATACAGATTAATCAGATCTGTTCATAAGCCCATGTTCATTTTTGAGTCATAGGCATCCAAAGGTAAGACCTAGATATAACATCCTGGATATGTTTGCTGCATCAATTCTAACATGTACTTTGAGTGTGCACTTGGGTGTCACTATTACAAATGATAGATATTCACATGAAAGCTCAATGTGCATTAAAGGGTTTGAGTAGAAAAAAATAATGAGGATAATTATTGTAGCACGGTTTGAATCTGTTTTAAGACCCTTGCCTTCCCCACAAGATGGATTTTGTTATACTATTTTTATATCAGTAAAATGCATCTGATGCTTAAGTGATGTTGCAGCATCTTTGAGACTTAATCAAAGTACACACACACACTTACCATAGAATGATGCTAAAGTCTAGAACTGAACTGCTATAGCAATTTTGTGTGATTAAGAGTGTGATTTGAGGGTTGAAGAATTCATGCAAACTTGAGGACAAGTAATGATT
Organism: Citropsis articulata; assembly: GCA_030449925.1. Taxonomy (NCBI): domain Eukaryota; kingdom Viridiplantae; phylum Streptophyta; class Magnoliopsida; order Sapindales; family Rutaceae; genus Citropsis; species Citropsis articulata. The sequence goes on along the minus strand of JASUUH010000110.1, from coordinate 136,511 downwards.
TAGGATTGGGGGTGTGATAACTCTATGAAATGAGAGTTATCATGATACTTTCAAGCTTCAATCAAAATCACTTAGAGAGTAATTGATGTGTTTTAGTGCACTTTAATGATAGTTTGCATTAACATCCATATTAGTTTAAGTTTAATAAAGTTTGTTTGATTTCGAATAATTGTGTGCTTAAAACATATACATAATTATGGTAACCGAAAGTTCAAATTTCATAGGAAGGATGTTATGGCAATAGGTTTACAAAAAGGACAAAAGAATATAGCTGTAGAAGAATTGGAGCGAATCTAGAACAATTCAGATGTTGTAGCCATTGTTGTAGTAGCAATCCTAGAATATTAACAGAAAAAATCTAGTCGAAAGGAATTAACAGATTGCGATTTATAGTTTCCTAATCTGAAAGATGCTCACCCAAGACCTCTGTTTACCCTAATTTTGACCTATAAAAAAGGCACAGACGCAAAAGAAAAGAGGGGCCTTTAACTAAGATTGAAAACTAAAAAGAAACAAAGGAGAAATAGAATTCAAGAGCAAGAATCAAGGCTGCACCAGTGGAGAATTTACAGGAATTAATTAGAATTCAGTCTTTTTTATTATTTTCTTGTTTTCTTGTTTATTCTTTGATCATGATGATGTATTTGATGGCTGAAACTTTGTTGTTTACTTTTCTTTCACAAACTATGAACTAAATTTACTTGTGGTTGAGTGATAAACAACTTGACGGTTACTTGACTGAGTATATATGTTGCTGCATGTTTGCTATAGTATTTTATTATGATAGTATTTATTTCTGGTCATTATTTCTATTGAGCCCCATTTAATGATACAAGATAAGAAAGAGTCACAAAAGGGCTTACCTTAGTAGACCATATTAAAACAATACTTGGTTTTCGATTGAGTTTCCTGAGTTGAGTTTAACCTGATTCCAAAAAGGTCGTTTAATCTAAAATTAGTGATGAACTCGAAATAGAGATTCACCTTGCAGGGTAAATAGAACCTAAATATGTAATACTATATCTTATGTTGGAATAACAATTGGTCACTATTAGATTACATAAAATTATAAGACATCCACTACTAGAAAAATAGGAAACACTGATACTTAGTTTCTGATACTAAATAAAAAAGTATCAGCATTTGATGACCTAAGCGGATTTTCGTGCCTTTTACAAATAAGTGTCAGTGAACATTGATACTATAGTATCAGAACCAAGCACTGATGCTAATTGGAGAAGTAATTTTAATTTAATTTAATTTTTTTCAATTGTCCTAAATCTAAACGACATCGTTCTAACTACTAAAAAGCTATCGATATAAATTGAACAGTTGAAGCATTTTGGCTCCTCGTTTCCCCCTTCCTCCAAAATTGATTTCCCTCCTAGCTTTCTACAGAAACCCTAAAACAAAATATGCGTTGCTTGTGACCCTGAAATCTTTATTCTTCTAACTCAAATTTGAGGCCTCTTGTTTGTTCCACTCAAATCGAAATCCCCTTCAATTTCCTTAAACCCCTCTTGCTAGCTTTTTCACTTCAATCACTCTTCGGCCAGATTCATACTAATTAACAAGCATGTCTTTCTTTGAACATGCAAGTAGAAATTGATAAGCCACAACACCTAGCGATTTTGAAGAAGAAGATCTAAAAGAGGATTCAAGCAACAAGCCCGTCAAACCTATAAAAGAGTAAGCCATTATAGTTTTTTCAGTTTTAACTATAATCAGAGCAATAATAGAAATCCCTGTTTTTAGAAACAATTAGGGCCTAATTTCATTTAATTTCTAAAATGTCATATTATCTGTTACTTTATTCTTCGATCTGTCATAAAAATAACCGCGCCCGATAATGGAAAACATCAATTTGAAACACTTGGAGCTAGTTCTATTTTTTATTTTATCCAATTTGGGCTGGGTATTGTTTTTTTACATTTGCATGTTTTTCTGTTGTTGGGTATTGTATTTTTTCGGGTAGAATTTAAAACAAGATTTGTCAAAAGAAGATGACACAAAATTGTGCCTATAAAGTATTTGACAAAATGTATGAGTTATTGATTATTTTATGAATCTGTCATTTGAAATTGATATTTTATTAATACAGTCTACATTGATTTTTTAAAGATGTTTTTAATATTGGTTCTAAGATACAGAAGTTTAATATACCTTCCTGACCATGGTTAATATATTTACTGATAAAAGTACTGATATTGTTATAGTTTGCATGTGGTTGGCAGGTTGTTTCTTCGACTAATTCAATTTTACAAATTGTTGTTCTGCTGCTGTGCTAAAATCGTTTACAAAATTACGAGAAGGTGTTTCATTGCTGAAGGTACAAATACATGTTTAACATAAATAGATTTTCACTTTAGCTATACATCGGTGACTTATGATAATGGGTTCATTGACATCAAATGTCTTGTTTTGTCCTTTGTTGCTTTACTTGTGAGAAAGGCATGCATGGCTGCTTAATTTAACAATTTGGTGTATGTTGGGAATGATGCGTGATTGCTTAATTTAATAATTTGGTGTATGTTGGGAATTATGCATGGCAACTTAATTTTACTATTTGTTTAATTTAAATAGAATTTTACATTAACAGGCATCATTATTGAAATGGATAAATCTTGGATATGGTCGTGAGTGTCGAAGAATATGAAGATGGAGTGGAGGAGTTTGTGAATTTTGCTACACTTAATTCTGAAAATCGTAGATTAGTTAGATGTCCTTGTAATGAGTGTTGCAACCTAGAGTTCCATACTCCTAAACGAATAAAGGGTCATTTGTTTCAAATGCAGCCTCTGCAAGTTGCCCAAAGTATTCTGAAAATCACGAATTTAGGTTCCAGGATCACAGTAATGTCGAGGACATGATCCATGATGCATATGAACAATGTGATCAAAATCCTAAGTTTTTTAGGGATATACTTGAGGATGCTGAGAAGCCTTGGTATTTAGGTTCAAAGTATTCTAAGTTGTCAGGGTTAATGAAATTATATAATGTGAAAGGGAAGTATGGGTGGTCTGACCAAGGGTTTAGTGCTTTGTTAGAAGTACTTTCTGACATGTTTCTAGAAAAGAATAATGTTCCAAAGTCTATGTATGAGGCCAAAAAAACAATGAGAGTGTTAGGATTAGATTATAAAAAAATACATGCATGCAAGAATGATTGCATTTTGTTAAAGTAAAGGTATCTGATTTGAATAAGTGTCTACTTGTGGAAGTCGAGGTGGAAAAACAACAAAATGTCAAAACAAGTAGTAACCGGTGCTGAAGGTATTGTGGTATTTTCCTCCTATTCCTGGGTTCAAACGTATGTTTGATTCATGTTGAAGACTTGACTTGGCATGCTATTCACCGAACTAGAGATGGCAAACTTCGCCATCCAATGATTCACCGACATGGCATTTAGTTGACTCTAAGTGGCACTGATTTTGGCCAAGAACCTAGAAATCTTAAATCTAGCTCTCTCAAGCGATGGGGTTAATCCACACGGCCTCTTAGTTCTACGTCTGATTCTTTGGCGATTATGTTGGTCATTTACAATCTTTCTCCATGGATGTGCATGAAGAAAATTTATTATGTTGTCATTATTGATATCTGGGCCTAAGCAACCAGGGAATGATCTAGATGTCTACCTAGCACCCTTAATTGATGATTTGAAAACCCTTTGGAATGTTGGTGTGGAAACTTATGATGCTTTTAAAAAGAAAACCTTCAATTTGCGGGCTGTATTGATGTGGACTATTAGTGACTTTCCTGCATTTGGGAATCTTCGGGTTGTCTTGTTAAAGGTTCTTATGCTTGTCCGATCTGTGGCCTAGATAAAAAGTCACGATGGCTTACATAGTAAAAGTGTGTATTTTAGGGCATAAATCGATTTTTGCCACATGACCACTCATTTAGATCACTGAAGAAGGTTTTCAATAATAGGGCAGAATGGGATGAACCTCCAAAACCTTTATCTGGTCAAGAAATTTTGAAACTGGTAGATGGTATTAAATATAACAGTGGTAGGCATAGAGGCAGTAAGCGAAAGTGTGACGATTGTGATGATGATATTGACAAATTATTCAAAAGAAAATCAATTTTTTTTTATTTAGAGTATTGGCAACATTTATTAGTTCGCCATGTGTTAGATGTGATGCACATTGAGAAAAATGTTTGTGAGAGCATCTATGGCACATTACTTTATCAACCTGGAAAGACGAAAGATGGGGTCAAGGCTAGAAGAGATATAATTGAATTACATATTAGGGGTAAATTAATTCCTAGTGACAATGATAAAAATTCCATACCTGCAGCACCTTACACCTTGAGTAAAAAAGAGAAAAAAATGTTTTGTCAAACTTTGTTTGAAACCAAAGTTCCAGAAGGTTATTCTTCCAACTTCAGGAGTCTTGTAAACTTTGATACTTGTAAACTGCCACACTTTGATGCAACAATTGCTGCCCTTAGCAATCCGTGGTTGTTTGCCAGAAAATGTTAGAAAAACCATCATTAGGATGTGCTTTTACTTCAATGCATTGTGTAGTAAGGTGCTAGAAACAGAATCTCTTGACAAACTGGAAAAAGAACATTATGTCACTATGTGCTTGTTTGAGCAATTCTTCTAACCTTCTTTTTTTGACATAATGGTCCACTTGACGGTGCATCTTGTTGACCAAGTCCGATTATGTGGACCGGTTCACCTTTGCTGGATGTATCTGTTTGAGAGAAACATGAAATTGCTAAAGGGCTATGTTCGTAACCATAGTCGCCCTGAGGGATGCATTCTTAAAGTGTTATGTGGCAGAGGAAGCACTTGAATTTTGTGCTGAATATTTGTCCAATCATGATTTCATTGGACTGCCACCTAGTTGCTTGGTAGATTATACAATTGAAAAGCCCTTAAGAGGCGGAGAGGCTGTGGTGGTTGAGGCTTTATTGTTGCAGCAAGCACATCTTTGTGTTTTGGAAAACACCATTGAGTGTGAAACTTATATCAAGTAAGTTTATTATAATTGGTATTTCTTGTTGAAAACTAATTTAACTTATAGCAAATTTAAAACAACTGACATTTTCATAATCATATTGTAGGGAGCATAAATTATACTTGCAAACAAAATACCCAAAGCAATCAAAACGTGGCCACTGGTTAGAAATTGAGCATGCTCATACCTTTACTGATTGGTTACAGAATAAGGTTTGAATATATAACTAGTTTGAACTAACATTGTTTCATTTATTTTTTAAATTAATAAGTGTTTATTTAATTGTAGGTAGCAAATGATATTACACTTGGTATACATGTACCAGAAACAGTAAAGTGGTTGGCCAACAAACCTAGCTCTACTGTTATAGCATATTCAGGGTACTTTATCAATGGTTTCAAATTTACAACTAAGGACCGTGATAATAACCGTGTTACACAAAATAGTGGAGTCAACGTTTCAGCAACAACATTACAAGTTTCAAGTTCGAAGGATAAAAATCCACATACTTGTGTAATGGAATATTATGGGGTCCTTATTGAGATTTGGGAGCTTCAATATCTCATGACTAAGAGAGTTGTTTTTAAGTGTGACTGGGTAGATAGTAGGTGGGTTAAGATTGATGATTTAGGGTTCACTATTGTTGATCTTAATCGTGTTGGTCATAAGTTTGATTGTTTCATTTTAGCTTCACATGCAAAACAAGTATTTTATGTGAAAGATCAAGTAGATCCAAAAAAATCAATTGTTTGTTCAGTGGGTCAAAGAGTCAATAAATCAGTAGGTTATTATGGGAATGTTGACATGGTCATACATGAACCTTTATCTAAAAAATATCCATCTCCAAACATGGATATGGACCAAGATGATGTTGGAATTTATGATAGACCTGATTGTGATGATGTCCCTATTGATAATGACTCAGCAGAGGAATGAAAGGTAGTTTATTTTGCAATTTAGGACCATGTGCTGGTAATATATTATTTCTTATTTATTTCAGTAATTCTATAGTTTAGTTTCTGGAAATAAATTTCTTACATATATGTTGGAACAGGGTAAGTTTGTATTGGATATAAGGAGCAAAAAATATGTGTTGCGGACAATAGGAACTTCTTTAAGGAACTTCAGATCAGCCTTAAACACTGAATTTATCCAACCAAACAAGGATCACCGGAATAAGTTAAAGTTGCCACCTAGAGAGTATCCTAGAATTACAAAGTCAGAGTGGAAAGAGTTTGTTGATAGGATGCTTGGTACTGAATTTCAAGTAAGTTATATTACAGTAGTGATTAATTCTCTTGTTATCATATTTTGTGAATGGAAATGATTAATGAATTTTAAATGTTTTCTCTAAGGAAAAAAGCCAAAAAGGGAAGCAATTACGTGCAAAGATTAAATACAACCATCGCTTAGGTAGTTCAGGATATGGTGGCCTACTATATCGAAAGGTATCTTATCACAACCTCTTCTACTTTGAATTCCATACACTTCAGATGTGTAGAAACTTCATGTTGGCTTTGTCAATTATTGTTATTATTTTTTGGTTAACATAAAATAGAAGGCAGAGCTTGGAGTGTCTGTTAAAGAGATCGACCGTAGTCAATTGTGGTTGATGGCTCGAAAGAACAGCAGTGGTGGTTATGAAGATGATGTACAACAAATGGCAGAGAAGATTGTAAGTGTTACTTTTTTGTTACTTGGTTTGCAATGATTTCGTTTAATTTTTTTTTAATTCAATGCCTTGTAAGTTATTGAGATTATATTTTATACCAATGTTATTATAGGAGGATTTAAAGAGTCAGGTAGAGCAAGGCTCCTTTCACTGTCATAGGGTCAATGATATTCTAACTACAGCTCTTGAAAAGCAGCCAAATGGTAGTAGAGTCCAAGGTCTGGGGGTGTCAATAACCCCAAATATGTATTTTCATATGCCAACTGCATCAAACTCAGATATGGACAGAATAAATATGGAAAGAAAGGTTTTCGAGGATGACTCGGCTAGGTATGATGGATGCAAAACTGAATGCTTATAGTCGAACATAGGTTGGTAGTTGCAGTGCAGTCATTACCAAATCGCCCATTAGTTGCGATGCTGCCTTAAAAGCTCAATCAAAGCTAAAGACAAAGGTTATTATCTTTGTAAATTTTTTCATTTGATATTTAATTTAATTAATTAATTAATATTTAATGTTTACTTATTGAATAGGTTACAGATTTTGTGAATGAACCATCTCCAAAATTGACATCATTGAACAAGGCGAACATGGAGAATGATGGTGCTAGCACACGAACTCCTCCAATTCCAATTGAAACTGAGGCAGAACAAGCCAAAAAGACTCCAAAACGGACTCCGAAGAAGACAGTTTTCCAGACCCTAAGAAAGTCTCCTAGACTGAAAGAGACTACAGCCCGACAAAGCAAAGCAGCAGACCCTTGTGTTATCGAAGTTGGAGTTAAGTCTCCTCCTCCAATGAAGGCAAAGGTGATGAAACCAAATGCCAATAGGAAGCTGGTTTTGAGGAAGAACACTAGGTCAGCTGCACAGCAGAGAAAGAACACTAGTCAAAGCATTAATATGTTTTCCTTAATAGTCCACAGTTTTCTTGAGAAAGAGTTATTGATCGAAAATGATGAGTCAGTTTTTGGTTATGCATTGAAAACACTGTTGAACAAGGTTATTTGTCAAGTGATCATTGATTTCAATTGTCTGAGAAATGAGGTGATCGAGCTATGGGCAAAGTAAGTCATTATTTTTAAATTATTAAAGTTTTATTTAACTCTTTTAAGTAAGCCATTTTACTAAGAACACTAATAATAATTTTATTGATCTTGGATGTATTGTCACATAGGCATTTACATGAGGTTATGGAAAATGATGGGGAGTCGTTTCCAGTGGGATTTAGCCAAGTTATGATCAGTTCGCTCAATCCAACAGAGGAGGCTATAACAATAAAGTCTCGCTGTGTATTTGAATTGTTGAAAGCTATTTAATCGACAGTTGGTATTAATCCCATACAACCCAGGGTAAGGACGTTTATCTTCATATGTTCAATATATTAACATCCACAATTAAGAAATTATAGAATATATAGTTATTTCATATATCGATACAGGTACATATAATGGTTTCGTTCTTGCTGTTGTAGCAATCATTGGGTGTTGGCTGCAATTGATATGTTGGGCTCCACTGTGTATTATTTGGATTCAGTATTTACCCATAAAGTGAACTGTCATTTGGAGAGAATAATAGAGCAGTTAAGTTTCCATACTTATATTTTAATGTTTTATATGGTTAAATTTTAGTATTTTGAGTGTTATATTCACTGTATGCTTTCATATTCAGAGGAGTTACGATGTATCATGCAACAAAGCAAAAAACAAAGTTGAATTTGAAATAGATGTTAGTCCAGGTAAGGATATAAGTGATATGTTCATTTTGACTAAGTATCTTTTGGTATAATATAATTGATACTAAAACTAATTTCATAAATTTATAGTGCCCTCAGCAATTAAGCGATTTTGAATGTGGGTATTTTGTTATGAAGTACATGCAAGACATTGTGCAAAATCCGAACATATTGAAGCAAAATGTAAGTTTAACCTCTGCTTCGTTAGTTATTTTAATTATGAACATTTTGTTTATAAAATAATTTTCTTTCTCATTTTCCTGTAATTGAAGTTCAAGGGGATAACGGAGTACACAGATGAGGATATTTTAAAGGTTCGTGATGAGTGGGCTGCATATGTGGCTAACTTAATCACTAGTTTAAGAAAATAGGTAAATATCACTTGTTTGTTTGTGTTTTATAATTAAAGGTTCATGATGTACTGTGTTGGTTTGATTTTGTTGGGATTAATTATAAGTCCGATTGCCTTTATTGCTCTGCTACTCGTGCAATTCAAGATAGTAATACGATCGCTTTTCTTTTCGCATTTGCACGTGTTGGTTTGATTTTGTTGGGATTAAACATAAGTATGATTGCCCTGCCTTTTCTTTCTTTGCATTTGCGTGTTGGTTTGATTTTGTTAGGATTAATCATAAGTCCGATTGCCTCTTGTTATCGCTACTCACCAATTCAAGTTAGCAATCATCTGCGCTTTTCTTTTGCATTTGCACTGTTGGTTTGATTTTGTTGGGATTAATCATAAGTCTGATTGCCTCTTATTGCTACTGCTACTCAGCCAATTCAAGATAGCAATATTCACGCCTTTTCTTTTCGCATTTGCCTCCAATGTTTCTTGTCGCTCGAGGAATAGACTAATGTTGTTGCTGCTGCTTCTTATTGTAGTCTATTTGCCTTATTAACTGCTACTAAAGTTGTTGCCAAAACGAGATGTTTTCTTTGTTTCGAAATTAACTGTGGTTTTTGCTAATATTATGCCAATCAAGCTATATTCATGCCTTTTCTTTTGCTGCATTTGCCGCCAATGTTTTGCTGCTGCTCAAGCCGAGGAATAGACCAATGTTGTTGCTGCTGCTTCTTATTGTAGTCTATTTGCCTTATTAACTGCTACTAAAGTTGTTGCCAAAACGAGATGTTTTCTTTGTTTCGAAATTAACTATGGTTTTTGCTAATATTATGCCAATCAAGCTATATTCATGCCTTTTCTTTTGCTGCATTTGCCGCCAATGTTTTGCTGCTGCTCAAGTTGAGGAATAGACTGCTTCTTATTCTAGTCTATTTGCCTTATTAACTGCTACTAAAGTTGTTGCCAAAACAAGATGTTTTCTTTGTTTCGAAATTAACTGTGGTTTTTGCTAATATTATGCCAATCAATCTATATTTCATGAATTTGCTTGTTGAACCAATTTGGTGAATTGTATGTTGATTATTAAATGTAGAATGGAGCTTGATGGCATTTCTTAAATGAAGATTATTGAGTTTTGAATCCAATATTTGTTCCATAACGTCGGTTGAAAATTGTTGTTTAATGGCTTTAATTTTAGGCTATTGGTAATTGTAATAATGAAATTTTTATTATTTTTTAAAATTTTCAATATCTATTGACACCAATTTAGCATCTCCAAATATTAATATTTTTAAATCACAACATAAATGATACTAGCGCATCAAAACATGCTTCATACTATAGAATCACTATTTTCGTGACTGTATAGAATCACAATTATTTTGATATTATCGAATCACAAATTGTTTGACACTATAACATCAAAGCATAGGTGATGCTTTAACTGTCAGCATTTCTTTGATACCAACGTGTCATGAACTCGTTGATACAAAAAATATGTGTCAGAAAATTTCTTGCACCGTGATTATTGACACTAAACTCGGTGTCACTAAAAACAGTTACTGATACAAATAGTATCAGAGAAGGCCTTTTTTCTACTAGTGATCCAACATACGACAGCTGAGGATACATAAGGATTCTACCTTATGTTGTAGCAGATGTTGTATCAACTAAACTTAAAATTAGAAGAAATAGTCAAAACCATTAAGAGAATTTAATCACTTAACTACTTTATTCCTATTGATTTTATCCTTGTATGTGTGACATTAAAGTTTGCTTTTCTACTTTTTTATTTATTTCATTTGATTACATAGATTATTAGTAACATCAATCCCTGTGGAGATAATCTTGAATACTTATTATTATATTACTTATTGTGTACACTTACACATTAACACCAATAACATTTGAATTTATACCAACAAGCAGCAGAACTATGATCCTCTAAGAATAATATGGAGCCAGAGAGTCATGCTCCCAACGGGTAGAATTATGCTCCCAAGAATGGGAGTCGGAACTATGCTCCCCAAGAATGCATAACAATAGGACCATGCTCCCCTAAGAATGGGGAATATGAGAGTTATGATCCCTAGGCCGCAAAACCATACTCTTCTAAAAATAAGGAGCACGGATTATGCTCCCCCAACAATACGAAAATAATGATCAATAATATCATAATTGTTTAAGTAAAAACAATACAAATATAATAAATAAACCATATCAATAAAAATATAACGTATCTGCTCATTGAGGAAACTTGATTTTTATTAAACTTGAAACTTTTTCTTACAAGAGCTTGAAAGACCAACTAGCCTAATCTTTAATGTGAATGTCACTCACATCTTTTAAGGCATGAAAGTATGATGGATTGATGTATGTGGCTGGAGTTGGACATAAAATAGTTCCAATCACAAAAAGACTTAGCAAAATACATAAATCCTCATCTGCAGAGCCATTTGTGTTTAATTTGTCAGCTACAGTAGCTATTGGGATGCCTTTCTTTCTTGTGCAGTATTTGGCCCGTAAGTCAGTTATCTCATTATCTTCTCCAACAAGCACAATCGGCGTTCCTCCGCTGCCAACACCATCATGCTTGTAGAAATTTTTGGGGTAAGCTTATATTCAATTACATGAAGTGTTATGGACCATCGATCTACGTTACATTGTTTAACTAGTAATCTACATAAATCTTTCCGAAGTCGCCCACATCTTAATTTAAACGTCAATAATTCATGATAGAATTTTCACGTTGACTTGATTTTTTTGCATTTTTTACTGAAATTTTGAGTATTATTTAAAATAAAATATTACGCGAATGAAAAGACGTCGTCATTTTATCGGAGTTGGAACACGATGTTTTGCATAAAAATTTAAAATATTAAATTTTTAAAACTTTTTAAAAACTTGAAATGCACAGTTTTGGTACTGATATGGCTTTTAATCTCTAATTTGTTTCTAAGTATCAACATGCAATTCACAAACATACAGAGAGTAGGCTAAGACTAAAACCCTCGATTCTGACTTCTCTTAATCTCTCATACTGACTTCCTTCGTCATCATCTTACTAAAATTTCGACAGTCGTCATCTTCTTCCAAACATATTGGTTACCGATTGTATTGTGAAATTGACTGAGTGAAGGTGCATTTTGCAGTATCGCCATCTTCTTCTTCGCCATTGTGTTCCTCATTATCCTCATCTTGCTATCTTCCTAACCGCCATTTTTTCAAAGCCTTTGGAATGATTTCTGTTCTATCTTCATTTTCCATGCTGTTTATTTTGCACAAATCTAAGTTAAATCAATTAATTCTATAAATAATATAACAAAAATCCTAATTTAAAAAACTGATTACTTAATTTGTTGAAAGAGAGCAAAGGGTGTTAGTTTGTTAGGGTTAGCAGTAACAGTAACACAATAGTAGCAATAACAGGTGTGAAGTAGATTTAGGAGATAAACGATTAGGAAAAACTTATAATTATTTAGCAGCAGTAGTACTACTAGTAGCAGTATTGTTTTTGTTGAAAAAGGGTATATTTCCTTATATAATAGTTAATCTTGTGTTTTTGTTGGAGTAGCTTGCTGCCACCTCTTTTGTTGCAAAGTTTGCTGCATTGGTTTTACTGCAACAGTTTGCTGTCGAGGAATTAATTTGATTTGGTAAATAAATTTCACTTCTTTATTTTTAGATTTTTTAGTTCGTTAGTTAATTTATAGTTGCATGAAAGTAATTCAAAATTATGGTCTGACACAACTTAAAAGTGTATTACTCTCAAGTATAAGAGTGTCTAGTTATAATATAACCCGGTGAGTCCGGGGTCGAACCACAGGGAATTTAAAATCCAGTAGTCAATTTAAAACTAAGAAAATTAATTGTGGGGAAAAGAAATTATTTGAAACGAATTTAAAAATATGCTAAGGCTACATGATCCACTCTCAGTATTCAAATTATAATTTTCTTAGTCTCTCATATTTTATATTTTGTCTCACTTATACCAATTATTTATTATATCATTTAATTCTATGTGTGTGGATAAATATGGAATAAAGTACCTAATGTGCCACAATTATATTAATGTGTCGACATTGTGTCAAAATACCATACAAATACAAGAGAACTTTTAAATTAACATGACATAAAAATAACCAGAAAAGATTAAAATAAACTTAAAACTCACTTAAGAAAAGTAATCAACTTCATAAATTGAAACTTTGAGCTTCACCATTCACCTTAGCTAGTAAAATTAACTACTCATGTTGAAAGAAAACGCAACACTCTTTTTATTTGATAAACTTTTGAAATATGTTAAAAGGAAAATTGATTACAAAACAAAGGAAGAAAAATAAGAAAAGACATAATTCCTCAGCACTCTATCCCTCTCTTTGCTTTCGCACTCAACGAATTCTCAAATCTCAAATCTGTTTTTCGGCTTCGCCCCACGCTTGCCATTTATAGGCAGGAATCTTCTTCTTTTATTTTATTTTATTAATATTTAATTTTTTATTTTTTTATTTTTTTATTTTTTTATTTATATATATATTGATATACGTGATGGTCAGGAGGCATGATGGCCTCCTGACCATCACGGGCAACCTAACATGGTTGCCTTTGATTCTTTTGTTCTTTTGCTCTTTTTTTTTTTAATATTATTATTTTATTATTATAATTATTACATCTCCTCAATTGTGCTCCAGTAGTTCTTCTTTGTTCCCGCTTTCAATTCCAATTCCAATTCCATCTTTACTCCTGAAAAAATATTTACAATATGAAAATTAATATATTGTGAATTAATTTAACATAAAAGTATATTTGGGGAGTATTAATATAATTTAGAAATAATGAGCGCATTAATTGATACAATAAGTGAAAAACTAATAATTTTATCCTTATCAAATGTCACTTTTCAGTATCAATCACACCCCCCAACCAGCTTATTGCTAGGCCCTAGCAATTTAAGCGATAAAAATTTAGAGAAATTTCAAAACCAAATTGAAAATCTTTTTTTTTTTTTTTCAAATAGAAACATTGTGTTCACTTCTTTCATCAAATTAATGATAACAATCAAATAAAAGTATAAGCATTATCTTCGGCTTAAAGAAAATCACACCCACATAAATCAATTACGTAAAATCATGTAAAATGATCAATTATCAGAGCTACAGTAATCAAACCACTTTTAAGAATGATACATCAAACCCCAAAACCTCACGATTAAGAGTGACTCTCTCAAAAGAAAATATATCCCAAATTAAACTGTCACTCTAGGAAAAGAAAAATAGATTTGAGAGGATAATAAAAAAATATCACACGCTCTCACCAGGATGAAAAAATACTGCCCACAGCTTTAAAATAAAATGATCTCAAGCCCCAAGGAATTAATGGCAAATAATTTTTTTTTTTTTTATGCATTACCACATCTTTTTATCCACATAACTAGCTTTTACTTCAGACTATAGTTCCCTAAAATCAAGAAGGACTTTTATTAGGACGTAACGTAGGCTAGGGTTATGGTTAACAAAAAAGGGTAATAGGAAAACAAAAATATATGTTTGAAAAATAGGGGATTTTTTTATAGATTACAAGGTGCTTTTTTTTTTTTTTTAGAGAATTTTTTTTTCTCTCTTTTTTTATTTATTTATTTATTTATACATATCCTTTTTTTTTTAGCACAATTATCAGGAATACATAATTATCCCTATTTTCAAACATAATTGGGTGGTGGAAAATACAAAACATAAGGTGATACTCCACATTAGAGTGGGACAAGATGATATGTTATCAAAGAAAAGATATATTCTCTTTTTTTTTTTTTTAAAGGCTCAAAGGGGTTAACTATGGATATTTTATAATAGGGTTGGCTAGAAAGGCTCAAACGGATCAAAGATGGCCTTCTGTCATCTTTTAGGGTTCTAAATAATCTTTCATATCCACTAGTTCAATGGGCTTTTAGATGCGATTGCACAATTTTTTTTTTTTGAAATTATAGAGATCTTGTACAATAAATTGTGATATGTACTCTCCAAGGATAATAGGCTCTAAAACTCACTTGGACTTTTTGTGATATGTACATTCCTCCAAATGGCTTAATCAATTTCACTCATCAAAATTCTCAATTTACGTTTCATGCAAAGGGGAAAACATAGTGTAACATAACTCAAGGCCAAAGATAATACAAATACCAAAATTTGAAAATCATCATGTCATCTAATGTTAAAAGATTACACAGAAAAATAAAATTTTTTTTTTTTTGAGTTAAAGAACACACAAAAAAAATTGAGATTGATTGCAGAAACTTAAGGGAGATGATTAAGAGAAAATGATTTTCTTTTTTTGAGAAAATGATTTTCTTTTTTTGAGAAAAAACAAAATTCTAAAATGAAGATGCGTTTCTAGAGATACTACATTCTATATTCTGCCATCTTCGACTCAAATTTTTATCCGAAGTTAGTTTTTACAACAAAAATTAGTAAAAACGCCACCAGGACTGAGACATTCCACAATTATCAACTATACTCTCCTCCCAACCTGAAAGAGACATTGTCCCTAATGTCTTAGAATAAAGGAGTAGAGTTTAGAAGATATCACCTGGTCACTGTTGGAAAATATTTACAAACGGAGAGTTAAATCTAATTTACACTTTTTATGAGGATTCTTTGTATGGAAGTCATCGATTTATGATCCCAATCCAACGCCAAAGTCATGGGATCTGGCTCTGGTTTGTAAGCTTACAAAAGATCAAGTAACTCATTAGCAGTGGGAGCACAAATAAAGAGTTTTCTCGCTGAGGAATGGATGAAATAATTTTTAATTGCATGATTAAGAAATGTTATTAAGTCATCATAAAAGTTATTAACATTTAACAAACCGAAGGGTTTTTGATGGATATTCAAATGGGCCCAAGAAGCAAATGTAATTAGCGCCTCTAATGTTGCAAGATCTCCTGGCAAGAAAATAAAAGCGTCAGCATGCTTTAACATTTCAGATATTCTTTCTTGCATACCTGAGACAACTAACTCTTCTCCAGTTGGTGGGTCTGATAGGCATCCTAAAGGTGTTAAGGCTTTTGGAATGATGCCTAGTACTTGGCTTCCTCGAATGAAAGCAGCTTCAGAGACAAGCTTTGATAACCCTCGATCACCTCCTCCATGTACAAGATGTAGTTTTCTCTCTGCTATAGCACGACCAAGCTCTATGGCTGCATGAACGAACTCCTTATACTTTCCATAGCGAAATCCAGAAAGCACACAAATGTTCTTAAGCTGTCTGCTTGAAGTTCCTGCCATTAAAACAATTCTAAAAAGAAACAATTTTTGAATGCTTAAAAAGGAGCTCTTATTTCTTGGTGACAGACATAATGATATACATCTGTAAATGGGGTGGTGTGTTTGTCAAACGACGCGTGAAGCTTTTGGCTCAATTATTCAAAGGCAAACAGTGAAACAAAAAAGCAAACAGTGATTAGATTTAAAATCACACAAAAAAAACAAGAATAATAATGCAAAAGATAAGATAAAATAAAAAGATATTTTCTGGTAGTTGTGATTGTGGCTCACGTCTTCCTCTGGTTTTACGTCCAGTAACGGCTTGAACACCCTCTATGGGTCGAGGATAGGCTTCCCATCTATTTTTCTTATAAACTGGCAAACAGGGTCTTTTAGAGTCAAATTCCCAAGACTAAACTGTGCACTTTCTTTTTGGAACAACTTCCATAAACTGTGAATTTCACGCTGGACAAATCCGCTCGGATGCGTCTCAAGAGATCGTAAGATATCATCCAACGATTGTTTACTCATGTCATCCTTAACGAATTTGATTTTATCTTCACGATTTATAGAAACCATTCCTAAAGTTTTACAACGAGTTTTGTTGCAAGCAAGTCTTACACAGTTAGGACATTTAGAGCCAAGTCGCTTAGCTCTTCGTTTTTTCGCAAACGTGCTTTTACCAAAACCAGGCATGTAAGAAACAAATGGATCAGAAAACTCACTTGCAAGTCGGCCCTTTGCTTGATTAACCGTGAATATCAGCGGGAATCCCATTAATCATTAACAAGCGCGATCGTTCTAGCGAGCTTTGTAAATCTTCTTGAGAGCATTTTGAGGGAGAGAAGGAAAACGATGATGCAATTTATGTTGTATTTCTTCCATGCTTGACTTTAGGGTTCAGTTATTGTGGGAAACTGAGAATACCGACTTTAAAAAGTCACGGAGTACCGTTATCCGCCATTTATACGGGAGAGTGAATTAAAACAAACAAAACAGATCTGCAAAATCAAATCAAAAGTGAAAAAGTACAAAAATGAAGCAAAACACACAAGAAATATAACTCACCTTCGTCCTTTTATTGATTTACCTCCAGCTCCAATTGCAGATCATAAATACCATCCTCTATTTCTGTGAGTTGTCTTTCTAGATCTTTAACGTGGAATACTAACTCTGGTGGTTGTAGATCCCAAATATGATGTAATTTACAAAATCGGATCAATTTCCTCAAGTGAAATTTTACATGCAAAAGTGTTTTAAGATGATCGATGAGGAAATTTCTCGTGGAGGTATTCATGATAAGTATAAAAATTTGGTGAGATAAAACACTTTCGTCAAACAGCACATAATTAAAACAATGCAATGCACTCCATTCAAGACATAGGGAAAAGAAAAGAAGAAAAAGAAAAAAAAATCGAATAATTCAAACGATAAAGCAACAATAAAACCAATTCACCAAAAAGTTAAAACAAAAGGTTTAATCAAGATTTGGTGGATCACTTAAATTAATTTCGGTGTCTGCTTCACGTGGTTGGTGTTCCAAATATGCTTTCAGTCTTTGACCATTAACTTTAAATGTGACACCATCCTTTGGATTCTCAATTTCTATGACCCCATATGGATACACATTTTTTACAACAAACGGACCATTCCACTTTGATTTTAACTTCCCTGGAAATAAATGAAGACGAGAATTATAAAGCAAGACTTTTTGACCGATTTCAAATGTTTTTCAAAAAATTCTTTTGTCATGAAAAAATTTGGTTCTTGCCTTAATAATTCTAGAATTCTCATATGCATCATTCCTTAATTCCTCAAGTTCATTCAATTGCAATTTACGCACATTGCCAGCATCATCAAGATTTGAATTAAAAGTTTTAATGGCCCAAAATGACTTATGTTCAAGTTCAACTGGTAAGTAGCAAGATTTTCCATAAACAAGTCGATAGGGTGACATTCCTAAAGATGTTTTAAAAGCAGTACGATATGCCCAAAGTGAATCAGTTAATCGAAGAGACCAATCTTTACTGTTTGGATTAACTGTCTTTTCTAAAATTTGTTTTATCTCCCTATTTGCTAATTCAACTTGACCACTTGTTTGAGGGTGATAAGGGGTGGCAACTTTATGTAAAATTCCATATTTCTTCATTAAGGACTCAAATGGCTTATTACAAAAATGTTTTCCCCCATCACTGATAATGGCTCGAGGTATTCCAAATCGACTCAAAAGATTTTCTTTTAGAAAACGGATCACAATTTTGTGATCATTGTGTCGACAAGGAATCGCCTCAATCCATTTTGAAACATAATCAACAGCAACCAAAATGTATACAAATCCAAATGATGATGGAAAAGGGCCTATAAAATCAATTCCCCAACACTCAAATATTTCAATGACAAGAATGGGGTTTAAAGGCATCATGTTTCGTTTTGAAATGGACTCCACCAATTGACTATTCTTACACACTTTACAAAATGCATAAGAATCTTTGAATAATGTAGGCTAATAAAATCCACACTGCAATATTTTTGCAGCTGTCTTTTTTGAAGAAAAATGGCCACCACATGCTTCAGAATGGCAAAATTGAATGACCCTACTTAGGTCAAATGCGGTATGCATCTTGAAAAATTTGATCGGGCGGTACTTGAGCAGTATGGATCATCGATAAAAGCTTTTCATACATTGAAATTTCCTCTTGTCCTGGCAACTCCAGTCACATGGCATTTCACCTGTTACAAGATAATTGACAATATTAGCATAACAAGGCATTTTGTTTATAGAAAATAAAAATTCATCAGGGAAAGAATCATTGATGGGTGTTGTTTCAATTGAAGACTCGTTTGTAAGTCTTGAAAGATGATCTGCAACAACATTCTCAGTGCCCTTTTTGTCTTTGATTGTCAAATTGAATTCTTGAAGTAACAAAATCCATCGTATCAACCTTGGTTTGGCATCCTGTTTTGTCATTAAATATCTCACAGCAGCATGATCAGAATAAACAATAGTAGATGAACCAATTAAATAGGAACGAAATTTATCCAACGCAAATATTACAGCAAGTAGTTCTTTTTCAGTTGTGGTGTAATTCATTTGAGCACTATTCAAAGTTCTACTTGCGTAATAAATAACAAAAGGCTTACCTTCCTTCCTCGTCGAAGCGAGACCAACGGCATAATCACCGGCATCGCACATTGGCTCGAGGCAAAGACCAATCGAGGGGTTGCATTTGATGTCAAAAGACTAGTTATTTTTTCAAAGGCTTGTCGACAATCATTTGTCCATTCAAAAGGTGTATCTTTTATTAGGAGGTTACAAAGTGGTCTAGATATGACACTGAAGTCTTTTATAAACCTCCTATAAAATCCTGCATGTCCTAAAAAAGAACGGACTTCTCTAATTATCTTTGGTGAGGGTAATTTTGAAATGACTTCAACTTTGGCTTTGTCAACTTAAATTCCTTTTGGCGACACAATATGACCCAAGACAATTCCAGAAATGGCCATGAAATGGCATTTTTCCCAATTTAAAACTAATCATTTTTCTTTACACCTTTCCAAAACCTTTTCCAAATTATCAAGACACGTATCAAAAGAATTACCAAATACTGTTAAGTCATCCATAAAAACTTCTAGACAATTTTCAACTATGTCACTAAAAATGCTTAGCATGCACCTTTGAAATGTTGCAGGAGCATTACAAAGTCCAAAGGGCATTCTTCTAAATGCAAATGTTCCAAATGGGAATGTGAATGTGGTCTTTTCCTGGTCTTCTAAGGCTATGGGGATTTGATAGTAGCCAGAGTAGCCATCAAGAAAGCAGTAGTAGGGATGTCCAGCTACTCTTTCAAGAATTTGGTCTATAAATGGAAGTGGAAAATGATCTTTTCTAGTGGCATCATTTAATTTTCTGTAATCAATGCACATGCGCCAACTAGATGAAATGCGTGTTGGAATTGGTTCACCATTTTCATTTTTTACAACAGTTATTTCAGATTTCTTTGGTACTACTTGTGTTGGACTTACCCATTTACTATCAGAGATAGGATAGATAATTCCTACATCGAGTAGTTTCAGGACCTCATTTTTTACCACTTCTTTCATATGAGGATTTAATCTTCTTTGTGGTTGACAAGTTGTTTTAGCATTTTCCTCTAGGTGTATTTGGTGTGTGCATATTAAAGGATTAATGCCTTTTATGTCTTTTAAGGTCCAACCAAATGCAGTTTTATGCTTTTTAAGTACAGAAAGCAACTTACCTTCTTGATCATGCGTAAGTTGGGAAGAAATTACCACCGGATATGTTCGCTGCTCTCCAAGATAAGCATACTTCAATTCTTCTGGTAAGGGCTTTAGTTCGAGCTCTGGTGCTTCCTCTTCGTTTGGTTCTTCAGGTTGTGTCATATCTTCAAAGTTTGCTTGGTCATTATCACCAATAGGCACCTGCATAGAATCAAGTGTAGAGCGTATGTTAGCAATATCATAATTTAGTTCTTTACTTGATTCAAAAGAACCAGTGAAACAAATATCCATAGAATTTGTAAAATTTTCATCTTGAACGTATTCCTCAATAATTGGCTCGATAAGATCAATTTCCTCATTCTCATTATCATCATCTTCTTGGTGGTGAGGTTGTTTGCACATGTTGAACACATTGAGTTCCAATGTCATATTGCCAAAAGATAAGTTCATTACTCCATTCCTGCAATTAATCAAAGCGTTAGCAGTAGCTAAAAATGGTCGACCCAATATAACAGGAATTTGTTTGCATTCATTAGCAATTGGTTCCATTTCCAAAACAATAAAATCCACAGGGTATATGAATTTATCGACTCGAACTAATACATCTTTAATTATTCCTTTTGGAACCTTAACCGATCTATCAGCAAGTAAAAGAGTGGTAGAAGTTGATTTTAACTTACCGAGATTGAGTTGTTGGTACACTGAATAAGGAAGCAAATTAACACTGGCACCAAGATCAAGTAGAGCATGTCCAATTTTATGATCCCCAATAATGCAAGAAATAGTTGGACAACCAGGATCCTTGTATTTCAAAGCATTATTGGTTGAGAGAATGGAACTTACCTGTTCTGCTAGAAAAGCTCTCTTTTGCACCTTATGTTTCCTTTTCACTGTGCACAGATCTTTCAGAAATTTAGCATAAGAGAGCACCTGTTTAATGACATCCAAAAGAGGAATGTTAACCTTTACTTATTTAAAAACCTCATAAATTTCTTGACTGTGGTTTGATTTCTTTGGCTTGTTTAGTGCTTGAGGAAATGGGGGTACAGGAGGAGAGTTGGTTATTTCTTCGTGGGTTAAAGGTTCGACGGACTCTTCTCGGTTTTCTGAAATTGAATCTTTACCAGTTTCACGAGGGTCAAAGATATTTCAACAACTTTTCCATCACGAAGAGTTATAACCGATTTGACTTGACTCATATTTTGGTTTCCTGAATTCCCTATTTGAGGATGTTGTTGACTCTTAGGGTTTGGTTCAGGTTGAGCAGGAAACTTTCCTTTTTCATGCAAGGTCAAAGTAGATGTAAGTTTGGAGATGGTTTCTGTCAAATTGGTCAAGGTTTGCATTGTTTGGTTATTGATCGACTCTTGTTTTTCAATAAACGAATGCAATGTATCTTCCAAAGTTTTTCTTGCTGGTGGGATATATGGTGGGTAACTCTGGGGGTTTTGGAAATTTTGACGTGGAGGAACTGGTTGTGAAGGTTGTGGATGGTTGTCATTTCTCCAACTGAAATTTGGGTGGTTTCTCCAACCAGAGTTGTAAGTTTGGGAGTATGGATTGGGATTTGGCCTTTTGAAATTGTCAACGACATTTACCTGTTCGTGCAAACTTTCCCTCAAAGCTGGCAATGTTGGACAATCCTGCGTAGAATGGTCAGTAGAGTCGCAAACATAACATGAAATACTTTGAACAGACTTTACATGATTATTCTTTTTCGACTCTAGTACATCGCCTTTTCTAGCTAATGATGCAAATTTGGCTTGAAGGTCATGGTCTTCCCTAAGGTTGTGCATGCCTCCACCAGATGGAGATGACTGAGGTTTACTTGATGACTCATAAAACCCAACTGTATCCCAGTGTTGTGCATTATCTGCTATGTAGTCAAGATAATCTAATGCATCTTCAGGACTTTTATCCCTAAACTCACCATTACACATCATTTCAACGACTTGTCTACTTTGGGATGTTAATCCCTCGTAGAAATAAGACACTAACCTCCATGTTTCAAAACCGTGGTGTGGGCAAATGTTAAGTAACTCTTTATACCTATCCCAACTTTGGTAGAGGGTTTCTCCTTGTTTTTGAGTGAAAGTGGTGATTTATCTTTTAAAAGAATTTGTTCTGTGGGGTGGGAAGAATTTTTTCAAAAATTGTGCTTGCATTTCATCCCAAGTTCTTATTAATCCTGACCTAAGATTTTGTAGCCAAGTTTTAGCTTTATCCTTTAGTGAGAAAGGAAAAAACTTAAGTCTGATTATGTTCGTGCTACAATTTTAATCGGTCACGGTGTTCTGGACTTCCTCAAATTCTCTTAAATGCAAATATGGATTTTCAGACTCAAAACCATGAAAAGTAGGCAGAAATTGAATGATACCAAGTTTGAAATTAAAACGTGATGCATCAGGAGGAAAGACTATGCATGATGGTGATCCTGTTCTTGTAGGATGCATGAAATCTCTAAGGGTCCTAGGTTGTTCATGAAGATTTTGTAAGGCTTGGTTATCTTCATGCTCTGAAAAATTTTCAGGTCCTACATTAGCCATATCTAAAGGTGGTGAAGGTGATCTCCTAATTAATCTGCCACTATTTGTACGAGACCAACGACGCATGCAATGCTAATGATGTGAGCTAAACTAATGACGCATAAAACGCTAAATGAAAATTATAGAAAGAAAAAAAATAAAAAAATAAACTGGAAATTAAATAAGCAAAAATGCAAAAATAAATAAATAAACAAACTGAAATAAAATAAATTAGGCGGTGAAACCAGCCATAAAAACAAAGTAATTAAAGGAAACAATTAACAAAATATTAGGCGGTAGGTTAGAACCAGCCATAAAATAAAGAAATTAAAGAAACAAGTTAGGCGGTATTTTAAAACCAGCCATGTAATAGAACATAAAATTAAATAAATTAATGTACAAGAATAAATAAACTGAAATTAAAATGTTAGGCGGTAGAACCGACCATATAAACAAACATAAATAAATTAAGAAAATTTAAATAACAGTTAGGCGGTGGAACCGACCATTAAAATAAATGCGAAAAGTAAATTGCAGAAATTTAAAGAAAAGAATTTAGTTTGAGGACTGATTTTCGAAGTTTCTGGGCTAAAGTGAAGTTTCTCACAAATTTTATGGATAATATTAAGATTTCAAGAGAAGAGGGGTGCTGACTGAAATTTTACAAAAAGGAATAAAATAAAATGACGGCAAGATAGTAAACGACAAAAACAAAAATAAAATAAAATAAAACAAAAATAAAGTAAAGACAAACTGATACCAAATTTAGCAAATTCCCCGGTAACGGCGCCAAAAACTTGACACAACTTAAAAGTGTATTACTCTCAAGTATAAGAGTGTCTAGTTATAATATAACCCGGTGAGTCCGGGGTCGAACCACAGGGAATTTAAAATCCAGTAGTCAATTTAAAACTAAGAAAATTAATTGTGGGGAAAAGAAATTATTTGAAACGAATTTAAAAATATGCTAAGGCTACATGATCCACTCTCAGTATTCAAATTATAATTTTCTTACTCTCTCATATTTTATATTTTGCCTCACTTTTACCAATTATTTATTATATCATTTAATTCTATGTGTGTGGATAAATATGGAATAAAGTACCTAATGTGCCACAATTATATTAATGTGTCGACATTGTGTCAAAATACCATACAAATCCAAGAGAACTTTTAAATTAACATGACATAAAAATAACCAGAAAAGATTAAAATAAACTTAAAACTCACTTGAGAAAAGTAATCAACTTCATAAATTGAAACTTTGAGCTTCACCATTCACCTTAGCTAGTAAAATTAACTACTCATGTTGAAAGAAAACGCAACACTCTTTTTATTTGATAAACTTTTGAAATATGTTAAAAGGAAAATTGATTACAAAACAAAGGAAGAAAAATAAGAAAAGACATAATTCCTCAGCACTCTATCCCTCTCTTTGCTTTCGCACTCAACGAATTCTCAAATCTCAAATCTGTTTTTCGGCTTCGCCCCACGCTTGCCGTTTATAGGCAAGGAATCTTCTTCTTTTATTTTATTTTATTAATATTTAATTTATTATTATATTATTTTTTTATTTTTTTATTTATATAAATATTGATATACGTGATGGTCAGGAGGCATGATGGCCTCCTGACCATCACGCCAACATGGTTTGATTCTTTGTTCTTTTGCTCTTTTTTTTTTTAATATTATTATTTTTTATTATAATTATTACATCTCCTCAATTGTGCTCCAGTAGTTCTTCTTTGTTCAATTCCAATTCCATTCCATCTCACGAAAAATATTTACAATATGAAAATTAATATATTGTGAATTAATTTAACATAAAAGTATATTTGGGGAGTATTAAAATAATTTAGAAATAATGAGCGCATTAATTGATACAATAAGTGAAAAACTAATAATTTTATCCTTATCAAATGTCACTTTTCAGTATCAATCATGGTCCTTTATAAGATACTATGACCTGAAGTTGTATTGGGCTTGATTTTAATGCTATGTTGTCACCACTGTAATATGTTTATTTATAAGCATTTTGTGTTGTGACTGCTATAATGCGTAGGATAAAAACTTTTTTGTTATGTTTATGTTGCATCAAGGGTATTTAAAGTGGTCTTAATTTGTACTTTTGCATATCTATGGTTAATTTTTCATTGAAGTTTTGGGTTATTAAGAAATTATGTGGCAACAGTACTGGTTTTGCAACAAATTTATACTTAGAACCTAATTAGAACCTAATTTAGCTTCTAATGTAAAATTGTATTTTAATTTGTCGAAAAAGAGTATCTTTCCTTATGTAATAGTTGATCCTATATTTTTGTTGGAACAGCTTGCTACCACTTTTCTTGCTGCATAATTTGCTGCATCTCTTTTACTGGAACAGTTTGCTATAGAGGAATTAATTTGATCTGGTAAATAAATTGCACTTCTTTATTTTTTATTTTTGAGTTCGTTAGTTAATTTATAGTTGCATGAAAGCAATTTAATATTATGGTTCTTTATATGATAGCATGACTTGAAGTTGTATTGGGCGATTTTGGTGTTGTGTTTATTTACTACTCTAATGATTTTGACTACTGTAATGTGTTTGTTTACTTATATTTTGTGTTGTGACAACAATAATGTGTGTGGTTAAAAATTTTTGTTATGTTTATATTGCAGCAAGGGTATTCAAAGTGGTGTTAATTTGTGCTTTGCTTATATGTATTAATAATATATTCTGATTTTTTTATTTATTTGTAACCTGCTTAATGTGTTAGGATCATAACAAATTGAAACTAAAAATGGATAAGTCTTAGGTTTATTATAGTAAAATGTCAAGTGAGCATGAAGATGGGGTTAAAGAATTTATGAAGTTTATTGTTGGTAATTCTGAAGGCAATAGCGTGATTCAATGTCCATGTAGTAAATGTATGAATTTATCCTTTCGTACATATAAGGTTGTTTGTGAACATTTGTATTTTCATTGTTTTGATGTTTCTTACACAACCCAGAGTTGGAATGGAGAAGATGTCAATGACACACCACTTCTTAATGTCGATATAGATGTTCCATTTGAGTTTATGGACTACGATAATGGTAACACAATAGATATGATTAACGATGCTTATAAGAATTGTGCTGCAGATTCTAAAACATTTAAAGAACTTCTATGCCTAGTTAATATTTCATTTGGTATCAGAGTGAGGTGCTCTTGTTTCGACTTAACCGTCTAGAGCTAAAAATCAATGGCAACTCAAAATGATTCTACATTTAGGGAAAGACATTCCACCACTAGACCTCCATATTTTGATGGAAACGATTGCCCGTATTGAAAAACTAAGATGAGAATTTACTTGCAAGTCTTAGATTATGAAATATGAGAAATAGTTTATGATGGTTCATTCATTCCTAGAAAGAATGCTTTAAGTGAGTCGGAAAGGAAAATGATGTCTTTAAATTCTAAAGTTGTGAATGCTTTATTTTGTACCTTAGATAGAAAGGAATTTCATAAGGTTTCAAATTGTTCTAATGCTTATAAAATATGGAGAAAACTTGAACTTGTGTATGAGGAGACGACAAATGAGGAGAAATCTCATGAAGTCTTAAATTTGGCATTTATTCCAATTGGAGATGAATCGGATGCTGAACTTGATGAGGTAGGTGATCTTCCTACTTATGATGAATTACATGACGCTTATAAAGAATTGCATGATGAGTTGATGAAAATTGGTAAAAAGAATGCATGTCTTAAAAGGAAAATTGTAGAGCTCACAAATAAAAATGAATCTCTAAGTGCAAAGATTGCATGCCTAGAATTAGAGAATAAAACATTGCATGATAAAGTTGCATTATCAAATGAGAAACTTAGCACTTCACATGAGCATCTAAAATCACATGTAGATGGCTTGAAAAATAAAAAAGATATCCTGCAAAAATGTAATATTTCATTAAATGAAAAGATCAAAGAATTGAAATTAGATAATGAAATGTTACATGATAGGATTGCATCATTTACATGCTAACAAAGTACTTCATATGAGCATGAAAAATTACATGTTGATGAATTAATAAAAAAAAAAGTGCTTAAGAAGAAGAGCAATGAGTTAAATGAGATTGTTTTAAAATTCACAAATAGTCAAAAGAACTTAAAAAAATTGCTCAACTCTTAAAAATGTGTATTTGATAAAAGAGGACTTTGATATAAGCCTAACTTGAAACAAAAATATTATAAGAATTATTTTGTTAAGGCTACCTCTATAAATGATTATAAAATTGTTTGTCATCATTGCAATCAAGATGGTCATATGAAGAATAGATGTCTAGTTAAAAGAAATGCATATTATAGAGTAAAATATGTTTGGGTTCCAAAAAGAATCATTGCTAACACTCAAGGACCCAACAATATTTGGGTACCAAAGGGCACAACGTAAATATTTTTTTTATAGGTACCACAATGAAAGATTGGTGGAGAGTTCCTTGATGAAAGCTTGTGAGTATAATTACTTGATCATGAACTAGGAGAAAAAGATGAGGCAAGATGATTTTATTGTTTTGGTAACAATTCTTGACATATTTATTTTGTTGAATAGATAGTAGCTTGAATTTGTGAAAGTATGCTTATATGTTTACATAATTAAATTATTATTATGTATAATCATGATACATGGGTAGATATATATGATGGTAGCATGTCAACTTATCATGATGCCTTTGTTTGATTTTGATAATTGTATGATCTTTGATTTCATCTCTTTTAATTGTCTACAATCATGTGTCATCTTTTTTATTTGTTCATCATTTATGTATATGTGAATTCTTGTGCCATTAATTGTGTTATATCATGATTCATTTATAAAATTGGCATCACTATTTGATATGATTTTATATGTTTGCTCTTGTATGTATTTATGTTTCATGCATTAAATGGCTTATTGAAAAGTTTTCAATCACCAAATGATTTAAAATTAATCAAATTTTAATCCAAAAATAAATTAGTGTGTGTAATACAACTCTAAGAGTTTACCAATTTTCAAAACAAATTTCCAAAGCTTAAGTGGTGCACTACTTCAAATCAACCGAAAAGCCATTTTTTTGTTAGTGTCACTCACTAGATCACATCCGGATAACTAGATTTAGTAAACCGGTAAGTTGGATTAATTTTGGTGCTTACTAGAGCACAACCAGTTAGCCAGATATTGGCAACCAGTAAGCTGAATTGGGTTTGCTTGCTCTCGGGTAAAAATCTGAATAACCGGATTGAAAAACCGACAAACTATTTGTGAATGTCTCCTCTCTTGCCAAAAACTGGTCAATCGGTTATTAAATTTAGAAAGCCAAATTCAGTTTGGAACTTACTAGACACAAACCAGTCATCCGGCTATGAAATCCGGTAAGCCGGATTTGCAAAGCTTCTTTTCTGCCTCGAAATCGGCTAGCCGATTCTGCTAAACGATAAGTCGTATTTGAGCTTTTTTTTATTCATCTTCTTCTCTTCATTCGGCAATTCAGTTCTCTCTCTCTCTCTAAAATCCACTATTTTTTATCTAATCAACACCATACATCACCTTAAATCATCTCTAGGATCATTTTAGTTGATTGAAACTTACCTATTTTACTCAATATCTTGAAAATCCGAATTTATGCATTTTGGGTATTTTAAATTACCACTTCCATAATGTGCACTCCTTATGGATTTTACCATAGTTCTTTATTATACGATGCACCTAAATTTTCATATGCATTGTTGCTTTCATTGTGGATTGAGGATGATTATTGTTTGATAATTGAATGTTTTATATTTGGATAATGTGGAATTAATGTGCTTGTCTTGAGATTTTAATAATTGATAGGAGGAGCTTGCCAAAGTTAAACTCGAGAATGCCAAAGTTCGATTTGATTTGTTCATTTATTTGACAGATCAATCTTGTATGCACATATACAGACTTGTTGAATTTTAATTTGATCCAAAGATTAAAAGGACCACAAGGAGATTGAAAAAATAACAAAGAAATTCAAAAGCTGCTGCAACAATAGATAACTTGCAAGATTTGGGAAACTTGGATCCTCACGGACCACTACAACCTGTCAATGTTCAAGAAGGTCAAAATGGGTAAATTAATCTCAGACAACCAAGGAACAACAACATTATTTACATGGCAGATGACAGAGACAAAGCCATTAGAGATTATGCTGTATTATCCAACACAGCCTCAAGTTATACACCCTGGAATAGTCAAACTTGAAGTGGAAGTAGCCAACTTTGAACACAAACTAGTGATATTTCAAATTTGCAAACAGTAGGGCAATTTAATGGGTTACCATCTGAAGATCCTGATTTCCACCTAAACTTATTCTTGGAGGTAAGTGATGCTTTTAAAATTGTTAGAGCTTCACAAGATGCATTGAAGCTTAGGCTTTTTCCCTACTCCCTAAGAGATTGAACAAAAGAATGGTTAAATGCTTTATCACCTGACTTCATCACAACATGAAATACTTGGTTGACAAATTTCTAATGAAATATTTCCCACCAACCAAGAATACAAAGTTACGAAATGAGATCACCTCTTTTCATCAACTTGAAGATGAAAGCATGTACGAGGCTTGGGAAAGATTTAAAGAGTTGCTTAGGAGATGTACTCATCATGGCAATCCTTACTGTATATAATTAGAGACTTTTTATAATGGGTTGAATTCAAGTACTAGATTGATGATCGATGCTTCAACAAAAGGGGTGTTAACATATATGTTTTCATAACATTGATTTGGATGATAACAAACAAGATTAAGAATGATTAATCTTTTAAGCTCAAATTGTAAAGGGAGCTTACATTTAGGGCGAGGAATTTATTGAATCATTCTTTAAAAATATGAAAGATTTGTCATCATAAAAAAGGAGGAGATTGTTAACATATATGTTTCCATATTGTTGATTTTGATGATAACAAATAAGATTAAGAATGATTAAGTTTTTAAAATTAAATTATTTTTTATACATTTTAAATAAATCATTATTTTCACATTATAAAAGTTTTATATAAAAAGAAAAAAACTATTTTATGAAATTGGTTGTTTTTCAAGTTTATCGTTTAATTGAAAGTGTTTTGAAAACTTGAAAATCAACAAGTATTATTTGAAATTATGGAGAAGGACTTATTTAAAAAGTGTTATAGTATTTTGGGTCATTTCATAATTTTAGAAAGTTTGGGATTAATGAGTATTATTTGGAAATTCCGAAATTGGACCTATTTGTAAAGTTTTATAACGTTTTGGGTCATAGTTTAATTATAAAAAGTTTTGGGATAAAATTATAATTTTTGGTAAATAATTCACTGTAGCAGTTGTGTAGCAAATGGCTAACCGTTTATTAAAAACGGCGAACCGTTTATTTCCAGATTCCTAACCTTGAACCGTTTAGTAAGAACGGTTAAGCCAAATTCATTTGCGGTGTCGAAAATTACCTTGAACTGCTTATTTAAAAAAGGAACCGCTTATTTCAGATTATAACCTTGAACCGTTTAGTAAGAACGGTTAAGCCAAATTTATTTTGCAGGTCTCTGGAAATTACCCTTGAACCGTTTACGAAAAACGGTGAACCGTTTATTTCCATATTACTAACCTTGAACCGTTTAGTAAGAACGGTTAAGCCAAATTTATTTTGCAGGTCTCTGAAAATTAACCTTGAACCGATAGTGACTAACGGTTAACCGTTTATTTAAAATTCAGCCCAACGGTTACTTTGACCAACGCAAACGGTTAACCGTTAATGGTTAACCTTGATCCGTTTTCTGGCGAAAAAGGCTATAACGGCTAGTTTTCAGCTCCAACTATAAATAAGCTCATTCAAATCAAACCACAGGTTGATCATAACACGACCATTGAGCTTATACACGTTTATACAATCTTCATAGAGCTTTAAACACATTCTTGCTTCATCTTATTCACACATTGGGCTTTGATTTGTAATCTTAAAGATCGTGTGAGAGAAGAATAACTTGTAATTTTTGTTTTGAGTGATTGTAAGTGTTGGGATACACTTGGGTTAAGAGATTGGGAATAATCTCTTGTTGTAAAGGTTTATTGACACCTTGGAAGTCAATTGTAAGCATTTGAATCCTTGGAGGCTTGCTTAGTGAAATCCTCAATCCCGTTGAGCTTGTAGGCGGGGATAGCCGAACCACGTAAAAATCCTTGAGTTTGTTTTCTCCTCTCTTACTCATTTATTATTATGCTTTTATTGAATTTATTGTTTTCAATTTTATTAAGGCATTAGATTGGATTGTTGTGGATTGTTGTGTAGTTTTGTTACGATAAGTTTTAAAATGCCAATTCACCCCCCCCCCCTCTTGGGTTGCACACTTGTATTTCAAGGGGTTTTACTATCCAAATCCTAAATGAAACATATGAAATTTTGGAGAGAATTGCTAATAATAACCATCAGTGGCTATCAACTAGACAGAATACGGCAAGAGAAGTAGTAGGAGTGCATAGTGTGGATACATTTACTGCAATATCATCCCAAGTAACATCATTGGCCAATATGGTTAAAGTTATAACCACTGCTCCAGCAGTAGTAAAGTAAGCTACTGAAATTTTTTGTATGTATTGTAGAGATGAGCATTTATTTGACAACTGCCCAAGGAATCCAACATCAGTGAATAATGTGGGCAACTTCAGCTGACAGAATCAGAACAATCATTATTCTAACATTTACAACCATGGCCGAAAGCAACACCTAAATTTTTCATGGAGCAATCAGAATCAACATGCTACAGCACCTAGTCGACAGAA
Source organism: Citropsis articulata (assembly GCA_030449925.1). Lineage (NCBI taxonomy): Eukaryota > Viridiplantae > Streptophyta > Magnoliopsida > Sapindales > Rutaceae > Citropsis > Citropsis articulata. The sequence continues at coordinate 105,000 of JASUUH010000110.1, read as the reverse complement.
CAGACCTGCTCAACCACCTGGTTTTCAACAGCAAAATCAAGGGCTAAGAAACACCGGTAATGATCAACTCAGTTTCTTAGAAGCACTTATTAAATAGTACATTGTGAAAAATAAAGCAGTGGTGCAGAATCAAGCTGTATCTTTGATAAACCTGGAAAATCAAATTAGACAGGTTGTTGTAGCATTAAATAAACAGACCTCAAGGAAATTTACCCAGCAATACAGAAGCTCTAAGAAGAGAGGGTAACAAACACTGAAAAGTGATCAACTTAAGGTCTGAAAAGGATGTTGATATCTATAATGGTATGTCAAGAAAAAGGATGATGCCTATGTTATCTCAAGAAGAGCCTCAAGTTGAAAAAGAGTTGCAGCAAACCAGTTATCAAAATACTGGTGAAAGTAGGCAAGCTACAGCAACCACATAAAGATATCACTCAGCACATGTTGAAACAAAAACTACAACACCAGCAGCGACAACCCAGAATCAACCAAAAGAGCAACAATATCTACATCTTGTTGTTGTACAGTAATTCAAGCACCCCTCTCTTTTCCCACAAAGATTCCCAAAAAAAAAAAAAGATAAACAGTTCAGCAAATTCGTAAAAGTGCTGAAGTAATTACACATCAACATACCTTTTGTGCTTTAGAACAAATACCCAATTATATGAAATTTCTCAACGACATCTTAGCAAAAAAGAAAAGATTGGGAGAATTTGAAAATGTTGCTTTAATACAAAAATGTAATCATATGCTCCAGAATAAGATTCCTCAAAAACTGATGGATCCAAAAAGATTCACAATACCATGTTCATTTAGAACTATGTACAATGGCAAAGCTTTTTGTGACTTCAGAGCAAGCATTAATCTAATGCCATTTTTTGTATTCAAGCAGTTGGGAATTGGAGACTGCAGACCAACTAGTCACTTTACAACTTGTTGAAAGATCTCATGCATACCCTGAAGGCAAAATCGAAGATGTATTGGTGAAGGTAGAAAAATTCATTTTTCCAGTAGATTTCATTATACTAGACTTTGCGGCTGACAAAGAGGTACTAATTATACTTGGAAGACCTTTCCTAGCCACAGAAAAAACTCTAATTGATGTACAGAAAGGAGATCTAACAATGAGGGTGAATGAAGAACAAGTTACCTTCAATGTTTAAAAGTTATGAAGAGTCCTGATGAGATAAAAGACTGTAATTTTATGAGTGTTGTAGACCTTCTATAATAGAAAGAATAGACAAGTGCTACAGCAGAGAAGATATCACAGCTATTACTTTTGAGGGTTTAGAAGAAGATGATATTGCAGTAACTCAAATGGCATGGCTAGGAGAAAAGTAAGTTATAGCACATAACAGACATTTTGAATCTTTAAATCTGTCAAACAGGGAAGTAAAACCTACAGTTCCATCTACTGAATCACCTCTTATTCTCGAATTAAAACTTTTACTTTCACATTTGAAATATGTTTATCTTGGTAAGAATAATACGCTCCCTATAATTATTTCTTCTTCTTTGACTGCAGATCAAGAAAAGAGCCTGGTGGATATGCTGGGCAAATACAAAAAGTCAATTGCATGGACTATGGCAAACATTAAAGAAATCAACCTATCCATATGCATGCACAAATTCTGCTGGATGACTACTATAGTAAGTCAGCGGAGCAATAGAGAAGACTAAATCTTATCACAAAGAAAATAGTGAAGAATAAAGTCATCAAATGGCTGGATTTTGGAATCATATAACCAATATCAAACAGTTCTTGGGTGAACCCCAGTGCAATGTGTTCCAAAGAAAAGAGAAGTAACTGTTGTAGCAAATGCAAAGAATGAACTTATTCCTACAAGAACAGTAACTGGACGGAGAGTACGTATGGAATATCGGAAGCTTAACGAGGCCATAAAGAAGGATCATTTCCCATTACCATTCATAGATCAAATGTTGGACAGACTTGCTGGCAAACAATACTGTTGTTTCCTCGATAAATATTCAGGCTATAACTAGATTGCTATAGCACCCGAGGACCAAGAGAAGACTACATTCACCTGCTCTTATGGAACTTCTGCTTTAAGACGAATACCCTTTGGTTTATGCAATGCTCCAGCAATCTTTCAGAGGTGTATGATGTCTATTTTTTCAGATATGGTTGAGCAGACATTGGAAGTTTTCATGGATGATTTCTCAATTTTTGGAGAGACATATGGTAATTGTTTACACAACTTTGAAGATGTGCTTAAATGATCTGAAAAAAATAACTTGGTACTCAATTGGGAAAAATGCCACTTTATGGTACAAGAAGGCATAGTGTTGGGTCATAGAGTGTCCAAGAATGGGATAGAGATGGATAAGGCAAAAATATAGGTGATAGATAAACTGCCACCTCTTACTTCAGTTAAAGGCATTAGAAGTTTCTTGGACGTGCTGGGCTTTACAGAAGGTTCACCAAAGATTTTTCCAAAATAGCTCAACCATTATGCTCCTTGTTGGAGCATTACAAGCCTTTTAATTTTGATGAAGAGTGTCTCAAAGCTTTTAGTAAACTAAAGAAAGCCTCGGTTACTGCATCAGTTGTTATAGCACCAGATTGGACTCTACCTTTTGAGCTGATGTGTGATGCCAATTACCATTCTGCTGGAGCAGTGCTGGGGCAGAGAAAGAATAAGGTTTTTCACTCTATCTACTATCTTAAATAAATTACACCACTACTGAAAAAGAGCTGCTAACAATGATGTTTGTCTTTGATAAATTCAAAGCTTACTTAGTGGGCACTAAGTTGACAGTTTACACAGACCATGCAGCAATAAAGTATCTGATTTCAAAAAAAAAAATACTAAACCGAGATTGATAAGATGGTTCTTATTGCCACAAGAGTTTGATTTGGAGATCAAGGATAGAAAGAGGACTGAAAATTAAGTAGCAGACCATCTTTTCAGGCTAGAAGCAGACACCAGCACATTGACCAAACAAGACATCACTGAAACATTGCCTGATGAACAATTGTTAATGTTATAGCATGCATAGATGCTGCAGTAATCTGGACTCCCATGGTATGTAGATTTTGCTAATTACTTAGTGAGTGGATTGCCACCACCTGATTTGAATTTTCAGCAGAAAAAGAAATTCTTTTATGATGTTAGAAGCTATCAATGGGATGACCCATATTTATATAAGTTATGCTCAGATCATATAATTCGAGGATGTATTTTAAATGAAGAAATTCCACACATACTGTAACCTTTCTATACTGCAGCATATAGAGGACATTTTAGTAGTCATAAAACAGCTGCCAAAGTTTTTTAATCGGGTTATTACTGCCTTCTATTTTTAAATATGCTTATGAGTTTGCTAAATGTTGTGACATGTGCCAAAGGACATGAAACATATCTCAAAGACATGAAATTCCATTGACAAACATTTTGAAAATGAAAATCTTTTATATATTGGGGATAGACTTCATGGGCTCATTCCCACCATTTTTTGGGAACTTATATATCTTGGTTGCTGTGGATTATATATCTAAATGCGTGGAGGCTGTAGCATTGCCCAAAACCGATGCCAAAGCAGTGATAAATTTTCTTCAGAGAAATATTTTCTCTAGGTTTGGCACTCCATGAGCAATTATTAGTGATGAGGATACTCACTTCTACAATAAAATATTTGCTGCAGCATTGACCAAATATGGAATCAAGCACAAGATTGCTACAACATATCACCCACAATCCAATGGCCAAGCAGAAGTATCCAATAGGGAGATTGAAAGGATTCTAGAGAAAGTGATGAACCCAACCAAAAAGGATTGGTCATTGCGCTTACATGACTCCTTATGGGCTTACAAAACAGCTTACAAGACACCACTTGGAATGTCTCCATGCAGAATTGTGTATTGGAAAGCTTTCCATCTACCACTCGAGCTAGAGCACAAAGCCTACTGGGCACTCAAGCAATTAAACTGGGACATTCATGCTGTAGCAGAGTAGAGGAAACTTTAACTATGTGAGCTTAATGAATTGCGGTTGTTCTCCTATGAAAATGCAAGGATCTATAAGGAGAAAACGAAACAATGGCATGACAAGCACATCCAGCAAAGGAACTTAATTCCTGGCCAACTAGTTCCGCTCTACAATTCAAGACTAAAGCTATTTCCAAGGAAGCTGAAATCTCGATGGTCAAGCCCTTTCAAGAAAATCAGAATTTATCCTCGTGGAGCTATTGACGTCCTAGATGAGAAGACAGGCCAGGAATTCAAAGTTAATGGACATAAAGTCAAAGATTACATGCATTTGGTTATAGATTGTTCAAAGGAGGACTTGCTCTCGAGTGAGTCAGCTCTATGAGCACACAAGAAAGGTTAAGCCGAAGGACCTAAAAATCAAGCACTCATTGGCAGGCAACCCAATGTTAAGGGAGTCATTTTGAATGCATTGAGATAACTTTTACATGTTTGATTCTCTACCATTTCTTTTATTATTTGTTTTAGTATTTAATTCTTTTCTTCCATGTTGTTTAAAAAAAACAGAGAGCAAGTAGGGAGACACCATGACGAGCAATTCCTGAAGTCTGGTTTAACACTAATAAAAGCTGCTGTAGCGTCAACAGATTACAAGGGCAAGCAACTCGGTAGCAACCACCTAAGAAGATTTTAATGCAGATTGCTGGAGCACCAGATTTGTTGCTGCAGCCACGACTATTACTGTTACAGTGCTTTAACTATGAAACTCACTTTTTTACCGTTGGCTAGAACTTATGACAGCTAGTTGGTTGAATCCGAATAGAGATTGGGAGAGATTGATCAAATCCTTAAATTACAACATAAAAATCTATTTTCTATTTTTATGGGATATGTTTTATAAATTCCAAAAATCTCTTTCCAAGTTTATCTCTTACCGAAATTCTTTTTAATTTTAATTTTAATTTTACTTTAGCCTATATAAAGGTTTTACTATTTACCTTGACCTTTAATACTATTTTCTTTCTCCCTCTGCAGCCACACTAATAACTCACAACCTATTTGTCCCGTTTCACTCTTGGAATTATCACCACATCCACACCCAATACTGTAGCAATGCGAAGGTACAAAAGCCAGCCAGCTAGCCGATTAAAGGATCCTTCTCGATTTCAAAGCTACCATGAGGAAGAGAAGCATGAAAAATTTTTCAAACCATATAAAATCTTAGAAGAAAAAGGTTTCAGATCCACTTCAACCATAAAGAATCATGCAAACATTGTACGTTGCTACAGCAAAACGCGATTAGCTGGAGTTCTACAAGCATCCACGAGACCCTATGTTGCCTTTGGTAAAAGAATTTTGTGTCAACCTATTAAGCCAAAACCAACACAATATTTGGGTAAGAAATTCTCTCATGCCTTTAGATTCTCTAGTTATTAATGCTTTCTATAATTTACCCTCAGATATGGATTACGAGTATGTCAAACTACTTGGCAACATAACCTCACAAAAATGGAATAAGGTCTTAAAAACTTTTACCATAGAGGGTGTGCCTTGGGCTAATGAAGAAAGACGTGTGATTACTAGGATAGATTTGACACTCATTGCTAAGGTGTGGGTGAAATTTTTAAAATCCAGACTGATGCCAACCACACACACCACTACTGTATCAAAAGAGAGGTTGATACTTTTGTATGTCATTGTTAGAGGGCTGCTCATAGATGTGAGAGTCATTATAGAACGAGAAATGAGGGAGTGTGTTATGAACGGCAGCTTTGTTCTTTCTTTCCCTTATCACCAGTATTTGTGTAGTATCAGGAATCCACCTTGATGCACAAGATAAATGTATTAAGAATGATGGTGTCCTCACTGTACGTACCATCAAACGAATTCCGGGTGAATCTGTTGGAGCACCACCAGAGCCAACTGCTGTAGTAGGTGCTAGGCGAGTCATTAGAGTGGAAAGGAGAATACAAGAACTGAGTGACAGTATCACTCAGTGTGCTGAAACCCAACAGAAGGAAAACAATAGGTTTTGGAGCTATTTGCAACATTTGAACAACCACCTACACTAATTTGTTGTATACATGAAAACCGCCCATAATAATTTCCCTGATTCATTGCTGCAGCAATTTAATTTTGGTACCTTCGCAATAAATGCTCCATCAGAAGATAGTGAGGATGCTCCCGAGGAAAAGGCTCCAGCAGAAAAACAAGACGAGGTAGATTCAGATGCTGCTGACTAATCGGACCAGCCTGAAGAAGAGAGAGTTCAATATGCAACAGATAGTTCATCCACAAAGGTGGATAAAGAGCCCGCAAAAGAACTAGAGGCACCACCTCAAAGGATGACTTCTAAGTAAATAAAAAAACACATCATAAGAGAGGAGGAAGATGAACCTACAGATGAGCCTCCAATCCCAATCCTTTCTCGAAAGGGCAAAGAAAAAGAGATAAGCCCTACTGGGTTCGAAGACTAAGGTTGGCAAAATCTAGATCCGGATCCGGATGTAAGTGCATCTGGATCTGGATCCGCATTTACATGTATGCATCCGGATTCGTATTCGGATCCGTAAAAAAACATATAGATCTGGATGCAAGTAATATCCGCAACGGATGTGGGCGGATATTCAGGATATCCGGATCCGCAAAATCAAAATTTAAAAATTCTAACATATAATTTAAAAATTAACCATAATGCAATAATTAACAATCCAACAAGAAAATTAATGCATTTGATTAGAGAAATTAAAGTAAAGTGAGTTAACATATGTGAAAAAAAAACAGATAAAGCATTTTACCAAATTATTAATTGAAGAAAGCAAAAACCCAAGTAATTAATAAAAACAAATGAAAATTGACAGAAACAAAAAGCCAAAAATGATGCAATCAAGCAAAGTTTGGACGATGGTGACATGGGTGACGCGTGCCTCAACGTTGTGGTGAGCTACAATGACGGCGAGGCTTCCAGTGCGCAGTGGCAGCAACGTGCTCAGGGGAGGCGACGACGGTGAGGCTTGCAGTGTGCAGAGACAGCAACGTGCTCAGGCAAGGCTCCAACGCGAGGCTCATGCTAAGCTGCAAGGAAGACGGTGACCGGTCGACGGCATTACAAGCCCTTCAAATTTAGGCAGCATTAGGGATTTAAAGGTTACGGCTGCTGGTGAGGTACCATGAGGCTTGAGAGTGTGTGAAAAAATGAAAATGGATGCGATATTTGTTTGGGTTAGGGTTAGGATTTAGCCACTTCGGTTATATATATATTAATTTGATTTTTAATTTAAAACAAAATTAAACCGGATCTGGATATCTGGTTTTTCAGATGCAAGTACATCCGGATCCACACGAATTTTTATTTTGTAGACCCGGATCCGTATTTTTTCATATACAGATCCAAATTTTTTTGGATCCAGATCTTCCAGATTCTTGCGGATACGGGCCGGATCTGGATTTTATTGACATCCCTACCGAAGATGATGCAAAAGACATTGATGCAGAACTGGAAGCTACAGTAACCAAGGTTACTCGCACAGCCACAAAGAAATAGTGCCTACTCGATATCATTGCCACAATCATGGGCGAAGAGTCTACTGTCGAAAAAGCTGCTCCAGCTACCTCACAAAAAACTCCCAGCAAACTCACTTCCACTGCTCGAAAAGACTCCAACAAGGGAAAATGGGGCACTTCTGGCAGTGCTACAACACCAGAAGAACCAGAGCAAAAGAGGATAAGATCCATTCATCCCAAGGTACTGTACCTACTGGCAGTCCTCCACCCAGCCCCTAACTAAGCAAGAAAAAGAAGCAGCCGGCTGTCCTACCACGAGGATCCCCTAAGGACCATTTGAGAAGCTCTTCCAAAAAGTTGTGACCCTTCCACTCCATGCTGCAGCATTGCTGCTTCTAACAGGGGAGTACCTTCTGCCAGCTAGTTTATTTTATTTATCTTTCTAAACATTTCTTTTATTTAGTTTTATTTTCTTATTTCTTTTGCAATGTTTGTTTATCTAGTATATGCATGGGTGGTATGTTTTGTGTTATTTTATATGCTTGTGAGGATACAGCACCTCTCAAGTTTTGGGGGGTTGTATTTTTAAATGCATCTGTTTATGCTTGTGTTGTGTGTTGTGTGAAGCCCTATTATCTAGCATTGTGTATAGATTAAAAAACCTAATGAAGATAAATTGAATGTATTCAGTACTTGTGACTACCAAGTAGAGATAGTTTATAGATGGTGGTTGAAATTCTGTCCAACATTTGAGCTTTGGTTAAGTTTTATGATAATGTTGCAGCAGAGCCACGAAAACCAAAAAGGGTAGAAAATATCTCAAGTTTAGAGGAAAAATATTTGTTGAACTGTGCTTATTATGAAATAAATTCTACTCCAATGGCTTAAGTTGCTGAGTAACCAGGGCTGAGTATGAACCTCATATACAGACTCGAGTCCAAAAACAACAAGAGCTATGAGCATTGTTATACCATCTATTGATTAAAAAAAAAAAAAGATCCTCTGCCAAGGATATTGAGTAGCTAGGTCCGTTCATGAGCCCCATGTTTAGCCTTGAGTTAAAGGTACCTTTAGATAAGATTATATTATGAGCATTGCTGCAGCAATTCTAATTTGTGCACTGGTTGAGTAATTGGGTGTCATCATTACAAGTGATAGATATTCATATAAAAAGTCAATAATACATTAAAGAAAAATGAACATTAAAAAAAAAAGTATAGTTTGAGTTTATTTGTGACTCTTGCTCTCCCCATATGTGAATGTATTTGCGTCTACCTCGGAATTATATGCAATGTCTGTGCAATATTGTAGCACCTCTAAAATTTGATTAAAGTGGCACACACACACTTTGGATAGAATGAGATCTAAGTCTAGAACTTGAACTGCTATAGTAATTTTGCACAATTAAAAGTGTGATATGAGAGTTGAAGAATCCTTGCAAATTTGATGACAGAGCTAAGTTAATTGTTGCATAGTTAGATGATTGAAGTGTAGTCTGTAGAATGACGCAAGTCTGCACCAGTAACAAATCTGTAGAATATTTCAGATTTAACTTTTCTCTTTTCATTCTTTTTTTTTTTGTTTATTCTTTGGTTGAAAAGATGTACTTGATGGCTGAAACTTCGTTGCTTATTTTTTTGTTACAAGTTATAAACTAAATTCAATTGTAGTTGAGTGACAAATAATCTTGATGAGTTCTTGACTGAACATATGAGTTGCTGCATGTTTGTTTTAGCATTTTTCTTTAATAACTTAAATTACATTCATTATTTGGGTTGACCTCTCATTTAATGATACAAGTTAAGAGAGAACCACAAAAGGGCCTGTTTTAGTGGAACATATTAAAGCAATTCTTGGTCTTAAATTGAGTTTCCTAGATTCAATTTAACTTGAGTTCTACAAAGGCCATGCTTGATTTAAGATTAGTCATGAACTAGATATAGGAATTCACCTTGTAGGGTAGTAAGAACATAAGTTTGTAATGACATATCTTATGTTAACATAACAACTGGTTACTATTAGGTTGCAAAAGGTATGAGATGTCCAACATGCGACAGCTGAGGATGCATGTAATTCTGCCCAATGCTGTAGCAGATGCTATAGCATCTGGTGTTAACATGAACAAAACAGTCAGCCCATCAAGAGAGAGCTTGATCACTCAACTACTCCATTCTTATTGATTCTCTTTAGTGTTTAACGTGCCTTTAATTCATTATTGCAATTTATTTTGTTGCGTCGTGATTTTCATTAATTATTTGATCTTATTAATTCCTCTAAATAAAATTAGAATAGAGATTGCATTGTTGAGATTGCTCAAGCAATTCCAATGACATCAATCCCTATGGAGATGCTCTTGGATACTTATCACTTTATTACTTATTGCGTACACTTGCCCATTAACACCAATAGCAATTGAATTAATTTTACAACGGTGGGCTATTAGGAAATGCTATAGAAGGAGGACGAAATAGTCTCCTTGAATTCGAATGCAAGAAATGACTTATTTGCACAAGCACTGGGAAAGCTTCCTCAAACTAGTTAAATGTAAGACTTGAGCAAATTTATATCTGCTTCTTACTTTTACAGCATTCGTTGACCCATTCAAAGTGAGAGAGAGAGAGAGAGAAGGAGTTGGATGCTTAAAAAAAATCAGTAGATGACTAGTTACAAGAAATTTACAAAGAATTAAAAAGGACACCTCGTTATTAAGATCCTCGCATAATATGATCAATGATGATGACAGTGAGGGAGATGTACATAAGGTTACTTTAGTTATAAAATTACCCAAATTTTTCCTAATTTAAGTATTTTTCCTTATATATCTTCTACTCATTGGAGTTTAATTTACTTACTATTTATCGATAATGCTGACAGGAGTTGGATAATTTAGGCAAGTCAGCTGTAAAGAAGAGGAAATGGATGTCTAGTCAAAGGTAAGAACATCCTAAAGTTTCAACACTGAGAAAGAAGGAAAAAGTTCTTAACAAAGAAAAGATACCAAAAAACACTACTGCTGCCATCTCGATGAAGCCTTCTACTACTCCAATGAAGTCAACCAAAAATGACAATTACAATTATGACAGTGAAGGAGATGCACATAAGGTTAGTTTATTCATAATAAATGGTTGTATTTTTCTTGGATTATGATTTTTTTTCCTTGTATATATACTATTCAATCTAGTTTAATATACTTTCTATTTTATATAATTAATCTTCATAAGAGGTAGATAATTTGGGCAAGACACCAGTAAATATTGCAACTGCCATTCTGGTGAAGTCAGCCAAAAATGACAACAGCAAAAGAGATGCACATACGGTTAGTTTATAAAATTAACTGTATTTAAGTTGTTTTTGTCTTCGCATGTGGGATTTCTTTTTTGGTTAGCTGATTGTTTTAATTATTATAACTATACAAGTCAAGTACAATGTTTAAAATGGGGGCCGAGTTGCACAAGCTGGTTTTGTAGCCACAACATATTTATATATATGGAACTGCAAATCATCCAGTGAAATATGTTTGGCCCATTTTTTAAAAACTTTGTCGGCATTAATGCTTGAATTATTCTTAAGAGTGAATAAAACTTAATATACTTACAATTAGATATCATTAAAATTCATAGGAGCCAGATAATTTAGGCCACCAAAAAAAACTACTGCTACCATTTTGAGGAAAAGTCCAAGATTCAATCCTTCAATCCTAAAGGATTATGCAAATGATGAGAGGAAAAGAGTTGGAAGTAGTAAAAAGTAATTGGATTTTGACTATGTTGATGGTACAGCTGATGGTATACAAGAGATTCATCCTAACAGCCTAATAAAAAAGACACTTTTGAAAAAAGATAAAGCCCAAAAGTTATAGTACAACCTATGAGGAACACAAGGAATGCAGTATTCAAGCACAAGAACAGCCATCCTATGCTGCAACTATTTGGGAAATTGTGTGAGAAATACCTGCCTGATGAAAATGATGGTGTTCTTACATATGCGATTGATGATAATGTATTCCACAGGGATGCTTGTGCTTATATTAGGAAGAAAGATTGCAATGAACTATTGCCAATGCAAGCACTAGGAATAAATGTTATTCAAGTATACATGACGTAAGTGGTTTAATGAGTTTTCTTTACACTATTTTATATCAACTTAGTATACTTTTTTATTGATGCACTGATTTTCTATCTAGGATGTTGGATTTACCATTCTACCAACCAGAAAAAGAATAAAACCATTTGCATTCATGTGTCTAATTTTGGTTTGCCCACCAAATCCAAAGGCTACAGAAAAATTTCGGTCAGAGAGAATTTAGCATATTCACGACCGCTTGAAAAAAGCCAAAAACGAACAACTCATTCTCATGCCATACAATCCTTCGTAAGTTTTAATTTTCATTTAAAACTTTTATAGTTGTTTATGAATTTATATTACTTTTACAACTGCTTGTTAATTCATTCTCATGCCATACAATCCTTCTCCTATTAGTTGTGTTTGATATGGTGAAAAAGGAAGTGTTTTATATAGATCTTGTGCAATCCAGTTCTGATACTGATTTAGAACAGCTCTTTAAAATGTATGTATGTCAATCCATTTTATGTAATTGATATTTTAAGTTTTTTCAATAAGATTAAGAGATAAACGTTTAGGTTTTTTTTTTTATATATAGCACCATGACACTCTCCACAGCAGAGGATAGTAAGGAAAAATGAAATCATAATACTAAGATGAGAATTGTAAAGATGAAAAAAAATAACCCCACAGAAACTATATATGCCGATCGATTATGTAGCTTAACTAAAATGGATGAGTTTTTGTAAGATTTTTTTTTGGTTGCATGACCAAGCTCTGAAACAAAATATCACAAAATTGACTATGGCTATTATGTGTTAAGTACATTAAGGAAATAATAACAGATGTAGTTTTTTAATGAACAATGTAAGTTGATGATGAGATTTCTCAACTTTCTTTTATTCCATGTATGTGACATTATTTTTGAAGTTTGACCTCTTAATAATCTTATGATTAACAGTTTAATGGAAAGAAAATATACACTCAGGATGAATTATATGAGGTTTATTTGGAGTGGGCTAATTGTTTTCCAACATCTTTGTCACATCAGCAAAACAGTTAGTATCAAACAGTTAACAAAATAGTGAGTATGAAACTATAAATATTCGTTGTTAAAATTTGTTGAAATTAAAGTTATAGTGTCAAATTATAATGGTTACTATTAACGATTGTAGTGTATATGTTGTGCATTCGATAACATTAGGTATTTTAATTGATTTCGAATAGATTGTTTTGCTAGGTTTGAGTTGGAATGTTGCTAGTATATGGCTGGAATACCAGTAGTGTAGGAAGATGTTGGGCTACTGTCAAATGTGCGTTAGAGTGTTGTTGGGTATGTGGCTATTGGACTATTGCCGCCGGAAGATGTATTGCTACTGCAAGTTTTGTTGGCTTGGTGGCTGGAATTTAAGTTGCTTTTCTTGAAGTTTAATTGGATGAATTTTTTTAAAAAAATTTTGGATGTTGATTATGTATTGGTAGTGATGACAATATTGGATAATAGATGTATTTATTTTGAAATTAACTTGTTAGAATGAACGAATGTTAATTAATATTAATTGCCTTTATTTTTATTTTTTTTTAAGATACCCATTTTTATTAAATTTGTAAATAGGAATTAACAAATAAATTATAATTGTAATTTTTTAAAAAATATATAATTTTATGACAAAAAATACCCATCATAAAGTTTGTCATAAACAATTTTCTGCCAGAATTGAATAATAAATATACAAATGACAATATAATTTCCCACCAAAATTTTAAAAAATGGCGTGAAAATTTTAAACAAATTTTAATTTTAATTTAATTATTTTTTCACATTAAAATATTACACGACGGATATATGACTGTAAAATACCATCGTGAATTCATGACAAAAAAATTCTGCCATAAATTAATGACAGTGACATAGATGACAACCCACTAATATGAGCCTTTAAAATATCCTCATATGAGTACTCAATTGTCCCGTTAAACTTTAAATACAAAAACTGATGAAGAAAATTATGGTATAAACAAAATATTCATAATTAAAATAACTAACAAAGTAAAGGCTTCAAACTTACATTCTGATTAGGCTTACGGGCCTTAGCTTATATTGGACAAGTAAACTTACTTTTGCTTCAATATGCTTGGATTTTGCACAATCTCTTGCATGTACTTCATAATAAAGTACCCACATTCAAAATCGCTTAGTTGCCAAGGGCATTATAAATTTATGAAATTAGTTTTAGTATCAATTATTATACCAAAAGCTATAAACTTAGACAAAAATGAACATATAACTTATATCTTTACTTGGACTAACTTCCACTTCAAATTTAGCTTAGTTATTACTTTGTTGCATGATATATCATAACTCCTTTGAATATGAAAGCATACAGTGAATATAAAGCTCAATATAATAAAATTCATTACTCACCTATATAAAACACTAAAATGTAAGTATGGAAAAACTTAACTAGTCTATTATTTGCTTCAAATGATAGTTCACTTTATGTCTAAATATTGAATCCAAACAATACACAGTGAAGGCCAGCATATCGATTGCAACCAACACCCAATGATTGCTACAATAGCAAGAATAAAACCATTAAATAGTGATATCATATACGAAAGAACTACATATTCTATAGTTTTTGAATTTTGGATATTGATATATAGAACATATGAAGATAGAAGACCTTATCTTGGGTTGTATGGGATTAATATGAATTGTCCAACTAGAGCTGCTTTTAATAGCTCAAATACATAGTGAGACTTTGTGGTTATAGCCTCCTCTATTGGATTGAGTGAACTGATCATAACTTGACTAGATCCCACAGCAAACGACTCTCTATCATTTTCCATGACCTCATGTAATGTCTATGTGACAATATTTCCAAGATTTTTAAATTTATTATTAATGTTCCAAATATAGTGACTCACTTAAAAAAGTTAAATAAAACAGTAATTATTTAAAAATAATGACTTACTTTACCCATAGTTCAATCAGGTCATTTCTCAGGCAATTAAAATGAATCATCACTTGACAAACAACCTTGTTCAACAGTGTTTTCAATGCATAGCCTAAAATTGATTCATCATGTTCGGTCAATAACCCTTCGTCAAGAAAACTATCAACTATTATGGAAAACATATTAATGCTTTGACTGGTGTTCTTCCTCTAATGTGCAGCTAACCTAGTGTTATTTCTCAATACCAGCTTCCGATTGGCATTTGGGATCATCACTTTTGCCTTCATTGAAAGAGGAGGCTTAACTCTACTATGGATAATACATGGATCGGCTAGTTTGCTTTGTCAGGCTGTAGTCTCCTTCAATTTAGAAGACCTTGGAGTCTTTATTGGAGTCTTTTTTTTAGTCTTTTTCACTTGTTTTACCTCAGTTTTAACTGGAATTGGAGGAGTTTGTGTGTTGTCACCATCACTTTCCATGATCACCTTGTTCAATAATGTCAATTTTAGAGATGGTTCATTAACAAAATCCATAACCTACCTAATGAGTAACATGACACATCAATTAGTTAAATAAATTAAATATTAAATGAAAAAAATTACAAAGATAATAACCTTTTTCTTTAGATTTAACTGAGATTTTAAGTCAGCATCACAACTACTAGGTGACTTGGTATTGACTGCGTTGCAATTACCAACCTTTATTCGACTATAAGCATTCAGTTTTGCATCCATCGTATCTAGCAGAGTCATCATCATTCGATACCTTTCCTTAAAAACCTTTCTTTCCATGACCAATGATTATTTCTAGCCAATGACAACGTTTTGTTTGCTTCGGGTATTTTGTTTGCAAGTACAATTTATGCTCCTTATAATATTATTATGAAAAAGTCAGTTGTTCTGAATTTGGTACAAGTCAAATTGGGTTTGAACAATAACATTCAACGTTTATAATGAACTTGGTTGATATAAGTTTCAAACTCAATGGTATTTTACAAAACACAAAGATGCTTGCTGCAACAGTAAAGTATCAACCATCATAGCCTCTCCGCCTCTTACGGACTTTTCAATTGTATAATCTACCACGTAACTAGGTAGCAATCCAATGAAATCATAATTGGACTGATATTCAGCACAAAATTCAAGTGCTTCCTCTGCCACATAACATTCGGCAATGCATTCCTCAGAGCAACAATAGTTATGAACATAACTCTTTAGCAATTTCATGTATCTCCCAAGCAGATATATCTAGCAAAGCTGAACAAGTCCACATAATTGGACTTAATCAATAAGATGCACCGTCAAGTGGATCATTATGTCAAAAAAAAAGAAGGTTGGAAGAATTGCCCAAACAAACACATAGTGACTTAATATTGTTTTTCCAATTTGTCAAGAATTCTGTTTCTAGCCTATACGAAAAGATTTTACCAATTGAATTAACCCTTTTTTTTAATTAACCAATTGAATTACTTATATGTCATTACCTAATAACCACCAATCATAATCTTATATTTTAATTAATACAAAATCGTATTAACAAGGAATCCAAGAATCCCTATCTTTTTTCCAAACAACAATTTTCATTTTTAAATACAAAACTGACAAAATTTTGCCATGCAAAGAAGTTCATGGAAATGATGATTCATGGAAATAAAAACAACATTTTTTTCCCCACTTTTTCCATTAAAAAATAATAATAACCATAGTTCGAAAAATAATAACAGGCAAGACCTAATTCTAAAAGTAGTTTAACCTCAATTATATGCTAGGACTGGGCAAAAAAACCGTGTTCTTGAAAAAACCGAACCGAATTGAATTGGTTTTAAATATAAAAAAAACTAAAATATATTATTCGTAAAAAAAATAGAAATACCGGTTCGGTATTCAATTCACTCAACTGAACCAAAAAAATGAATTATTTTTTTATTTTATTCTTTTCAGTTTTCACTGTGAGACAGTGTAATACCCACATCCAATATAAATTGAGAGAGAGAGAGATAGAAAAGAAAAAATAAAAGCTCACGGGGGAGATGGAGAGAGAGTAGGAACTGTAAAATGTTGAGTCGGGCTCAGGCTTGGCCAAGCCCTACCCGATCCGATCAAAAGAAATTTGAAACTCAACCTAAAAAAATCCGAACACTATTTAGTTAGGGTCGGGCTAATCAGGCCAACATCGGGTCGGGCCCAACCCGATCCTACCGAAATAGTTAACTCCACAATTCAATTCCCATTTTCCACCGCCATTTCAACTAATTCGGCAATTCCTCAACCATTTCAAACATAATTCAATTCCACTTTCCACAACCATTTCAACTAATTCCACAACTATTTCAACCTACACACAAATCAATTCCAAAATCTAACATGAAAAACACACAATGCAATTAAATTTAAAATACACAATGTAATTCCACAACCATTTTAACCATACACAATTCAATTTGACAACCCAACATAAAAAATAAAAAATAAAAAATAAAAAACTCATGTCTTATATAAATAAAAACACAATGTAATTAAATTAAAAACACACAATGTAATTGCACAATTATTTTAGCCATACACAATTCAATTCAACAACCCAACATATAAAATAAAAAATAAAAAAACTCATGCCTTATACAAATAAAAACACAATGCAATTAAATTAAAAACACATAATGTGTGATGTTGTGAGGATGTGTTGTGTGCATGTGTTAACTTGTGTTAGTTGTTTTTTTTTTTTTAAATAAGGTCGGGTCGGGTCGGCTTTAAGCCCACCCCTGACTCGAAATTTGTTCGGGCCTTAAAATTTTGGCTCTAACCCGACCCTAAACTTAGACATTCGGGTCAAAGCATTAAAAATTAGGCTCGGGTCAATCGGACCAAAAATAGGGTCGGCCTAAATTGTTAAGCCTAGGGGGGAGAGAGAGAGAGAGGAGAAATCGAAATAGGTCAACCTGACCAGCAACTGTGACCCAGTCGGATCTCCCATTTCCGACCACCACTCCGGCCAAGGTTGTTACTGATCGAAAGCTCTAAAGCCACTAGTCATCTCCATGCCATTCTTGCCGCCAGAAAGCATCCAAAAAGCCGATTGAACCCACAAAATCTGCGGAATCGCCGCCTCGATTGGCCACGATTTCGCTAATTTCCGGTGACGCTACCATTTGGGTTTTGTTCCTCACCTTGCCTCTGTCTTTTCCTACCATCCACTACCACCGGGGACATCGTTTTGCCATTGATCGCCTGTTAAAGGATTCACAGTTTTGGGAGCTCGATTTGCGCCATCGCTGCGCGTGGGAGGTCACCACCGCCACTATTGGACTCAACGTGGCCAGAACTTTAAGACCTGAGCTTCTTGTCGACGTCAGTTGAATTTCGGTCACCATTGGTCTGTAATGGCATTTCAGTAATTTGGCCAATGACTTGAAATTAAATTGGATGATTTACAAATATAGCTATCAATTGTGTTTATAACATAGCTGCCAAATGTATATTGGACCATGGCTATAAATTGCATGATTTACAAATATAGCTGCTGATTATGTTTATTAGGGGTGGGCAAAATATCCGACCCGACCCGATCCGATCCGAAAATTTTTGAATTCGGATCGGATCAGGTCGTCAACGAGACCCGATCGGGTGAAATTGTATCAACCCGATCGGATCGTGATTGGATCGGGTGAAACCCGATCGGATCGTGATTGGATCGGGTGAAACCCGATCGGATCGTGATTGGATCGGGTTGAGAAAAAAAAAAAAAACAAACCCGAATGGCTGAATTTGAGAATTTACATTTACAGTCTACAGACAATCAGTCAGTCACGGGCTCACGCCTCACAGCAAGCAAACACACACACGGAGTCACGGACAGCCACACAACACATCACAATTCACAAACACACAAACAACACATTTCACATTTTCACTTTCACTTTCACTTTCACTTTCACACAGACACAAACTCTCAACCTCAAGCTCAAGCCTCAACCGTCAGCCCCTCACAAATTTCACAAACCCTCTGCCATTAACGGCTTAACGCTTAGCATACAGCCAGCCAACCCAGCACCACAAGTACAACCGAAGCACAATCACAGACAACCCAGCACTCAACTCTCAAGCACAAGCAGCCGCCAGCCAGCCCACTTCCGAGCGGCAACCTACACGGCCACATCCATCCACGGCATCCCATTGCTGACAGGCAACACCGCAACAGACACACGACCCACACGCAGCCGTCGGCAGAAGCGAAGCCAACCAAAGCTGAATCGTGATCTGCAAATCTGCTGCTTCATCCGGTCAGCAGCCACCGCACGCACCATCGTGAGTTCGTGACCCGATCTACAGATCTGCTGCTTCCAAGTTCCAAGCACCGGATCCACGCCTTCAATCCTTCACTCCACCATCACCCGATCCGATTGAAGATTCACCCGAGTAGTCTTTAAAAGACTAAAATCGTTGGAGAGTGGAGACTTGGAGACTTGGAGACTTGGAGTTTTGGAATTGGAAGCCGGCCTTGCCTTTATACTTATGGTATATAACTATATTTGCATTAATTATATACTGTTAATTTTCTATATGTTATAATGTTGTATGAGAATTGAGAAAGTGAAGTTAATCACTTAATTGTAAATTTGTAATTTGGTTGGTACTTGGTATGTTAAACTGCAAATGATATACAATTATGTATTGTTAAATTTCAACAATAAAATGAAAAAATCGGGCATTAATTTTTTGTTATTATTAATAATTGAGTTTTTTTTGTATGAATAGATTTGGTAGATTAAAAATTAAAATTAAATATTATGTTACAATATATATAATTATATATGTCATATAATTTGGGCATAAATATTAGGGGTTTGTAATAAGAATTAAGATATGGATAATTGGATATGCAATTAATATTATATTATTTTGGCCAATGGATAATTAGATATTATAAATTAATTAATTACATTAATTTCTTGATTTTCTTTTATGGAATATGCATATTGAATTCTTGATCACATATAAATATTATGATGGAAAATTGGAAATATCAATTTAAAAAAGTTTCATAAAATTAAATTAATAATTTGGGCATAAAAATTAGGGGTTTGTAATAAGAATTAAGATATGGATAATTGGATATGCAATTAATATTACATTATTTTGGCCAATGGATAACTAGATATTATAAATTAATTAATTACATTAATTTCTTGATTTTCTTTTATGGAATATGCATCTTGAATTCTTGATCACATATAAATATTATGATGGAAAATTGGAAATATCAATTTAAAAAAGTTTCATAAAATTAAATTAATAATTATTTGAATCAATGTGTAATACTAACCATGAAGTAGATTTTTTTAATAATCTTTTTGTATTTTGATTTTTGAATTAATGATTAATAATTAATTGTTTGTATGTTTAGATGTCTGGACACTCAAGATCGAATTCGATGAGTGATGATGACAATCCAAGTGTTCAAATGGAAGGAACTCAAAAGGCAAAGCGGAAAAGACCACCGATGAAGAAAAGATCTGCGACGTGGAATCATTTCACTTTACTTGAGGATAATCCAGAAAAATGCAAGTGCAACTATTATGGTAGACAATATCAATGTCATTCAAGGCGTGATGGGATTACAAATATGAAAATTTATATAAAGACTTGCCTTGCATACAAGACATTCCGGGAACAACAAAAGGGAAGTCAACAAAACTTGACAGCTAAGGGTGGGGAGGAAAATGCAAGTAATATGGTTTTGGCTAAAGGGTGGAGTCAAGATGCTTGTAGAAGGGCAGTCACCAAAATGATCATTATGGGGGAGTTGCCACTTAGTTTTGTGGATAACAAAGGGTTCAGGCATTTCTGTAGTGTAGCCATTCCGCAGTTTGTTATGCCATCTCGGAGAACTGTTGGTAGGGATGTTATGGATTTATTTTTGGAAGAAAAGGCAATGTTAAAGAGTTTGATTTGCAACAACAAGCAGCGGGTGTCTATCACCACTGATTTATGGACTTCCGTTCAAAATATGAGTTATATGGTGATCACAGCTCATTTTATTGATAGTGACTGGTGTTTGAACAGGAGGATTATTAGTTTCAATGTGATTGAAGATCATAGAGGGAAATCGATCGGTAAAAAGATTGTAGCTTGTTTACAAGATTGGGGGATAGAGAGGTTGTTTGCAATAACCGTTGATAATGCCACTACAAATGATGTTGCTGTTAATTATGTGACTATGCAATTGCTTTCATGGAGGAATGATGATGCACTTGTGTTGGCGGGACGATATATATGCATGTCTTGTCAACGATATATTTGATTGTTGTTTCCAAATTGAATGAATTACATGCCAGTGTTGCCGCCATCCAGAATACTGTGAAGTATGTGAGATCGTCCACTACGAGGCTACAGGCATTTAAACAGTGTGCTCAACAGATGAGATGTCCAAATGGAACGGTTGTTTTAGATTGTCCTACTAGGTGGAATTCCACCTATTTAATGTTGATGACTGCGTTGAAGTTTCAAGCGACATTTGATAGAATGGCAGAGGTGGATAAACCATATGAGACATATTTTCTTAAGAAAGAAAATAATGCTAAGAGAGTGGGCCCGCCGGGAGTTGAGGATTGGGAGAGTGCAGAACGAATTGTGAAGTTTTTGAAGGTATTTTATGATGCCACATTGTTATTTTTTGCCTCTTTGAGTGTGACTTCTAATCTTTGTTATGATACCATTAGATTAATTGAGAGCTCATTGACTGCATTAGAGGCAAGTAGAGATCCTTGGGTGGTGGCTATGGCTTATAATATGAGGGAAAATTTTGATAAATATTGGGAGTCTTCAGGGAAGATAAATAAAATGTTGATTGTTGCCTCTATTCTTGATCCACGAGCTAAAATGGATTTTTCCAAACATATTTTTGAGATTATTTTTGCCAATGATGGTTCGCAAGTTGAAGAAATGACCAAGGCAGTGAAGGATTTGTTGAATGAGCTTTATGATGCATATAGTGCAATGTGCTCCAGTTCCACACCATCCACGTGTAGTGAGAGTGTTCCTAGCGGTAGCTATGGTGGTACAAGTTATTCTTCATAGTTTACAACTGAGGTTGGTTTGGCGGAGGTTCCTATTGGCGAAGGTGATGACATTTTCCGAGTTTCTTGCCCTTTCTTTGGGTATGCTCAGAAAGTGTTTGTTCAGAATGAGGGCAAGAGAGTCGAATCTGAGGTGGAACGATATTTGAGTGACCCAGTTGAAGATCCGAGCAATCTTAAGCTCAATGTTTTACTTTGGTGGAAGGTTAATGGATCGAAGTATCCGATATTAGAGAAAATTGCAAGGGATGTCCTCGCTGTTCCTGTTTCCACAAAGGGCATCCGAATCGCTTTAGCACTGGGCGTCGCGTCATTGACGAATATCGGAGTTCTTTGACCCCTTGTATGATTGAGGCATTGATATGTACCGAAAATTGATTACAAGCTAAACTTTTTGCTAATCCGGTTTACAACCTTCAGGAAGATATTAAGGAGAAGATATTTCATATGGAGCTACAAGAAGGTAATATTTTTCTCGAACTTTATAAAGTTAATGTATTATAACTTTATAAATAGCATCTACATGTACTTAAGTTTGTTAATAATTTTATTTTTTTTTTACATTTTAAAGAGTTTGTAAGATCACAAGCTTCAACAGTCGAAACAGTGAGCGCTGATATGGGTGTTATGGATATTTAAAAGGTAATTTTTAATAGATATTATTATTTATAATTTGATATCATATATTTAGATTGTAATTTAAACTATAATAATAGACAGTAGATGTTATAGTTTTAACTTTTAAGTTTTAAGTTAAATTATAAGTTTATAATGGAGACTATTAAATTGGTAAAAAAAATAATAGACATTATAATTGTTTTATTTATTTTAGACACATTGAAGTTGGCGGAATCGTATTACATAGAATTATTGTTAACTTTACTTGGTAATGAATACCATGAAATAAGCTACGATTGACTAAATTTTTTTCCTTATATTTAATGAAGTACACACATGAATTGGGCATATGTGTTTGTGTTTAATGTCCCTTTATTTACAATACGGATTAAAGAAAGTAGTTAAACAGTTATCATATGTTATTTTTTTCAATTCTTCTCTAGGGGATAGATGCTTCAATTCTTCAACTTGGAGTGGAAGAAGTTGAAGTTAAAAGTTGTGGAAGTGCTTGCGAGGAATGGTTGGGTCGTGGACGAAGTTGATCTATATTTACATTTAAACTTTGTTGTGTTTTGGAACTTTGTCATTTGTGTTTTGGAAAATGAAAATTATTTAATTATGTTTAATTTTGTGACTTTGTGTTCTAAAGATTGATGTTTAGAAATTAGAATTGGACATTGTGCTTTGGATGGAGACTATTAAATTTAAACTTTGTGTTAATTTTATTTTTATGCTTTGTGTCAATTTTTAATTTTCATTCATTTGAATTTTATTTGAATTTAATTCTATAGTAGTTTTCCTTTTTTGTTGGTTGAGAATTGGTAAAAAAATGATTAGGAAGGTGGATGAACGAGGGAGGACATGGAAGGTGGGAGAGAAAGGTCTTAGTTAATAAGGTGACAAGAGGGTTTTTTAATTGAAATTTCATTGGTCAACATTATTATTATCATTACTACTATTATTATTCTTCATGTGAATTAATGGATTGGGGAGGGATTGCCTTTATGTTTTAGCCCATGGATAAATTAAAGATTCTCTAATCTCTACAACAAATTGGTATTTGTTAAATGTTTATGATGAATTTTTAGGTGGGGTGTGCTAATGGATTCATTTAAAGGCAAAGAAAATGCTCAAAATTGCATAGACCCGAAATTAATCCGAATTGACCCGAATTAACCCAAATTGATCCGAATTAACCCGAATTGATCCGAACCCGACTTCACCCGACCCGAATTGACCCGAATTAACCCGAATAATCCGAATTTAATCCGAACCCGATCCGATCCGAACTTCATCCGATTTTTTAACCCGATCCGATCCGATCTGAATTATATTCGGATCGGATCGGATCGGGTTAAAAAATCGGATGAAGTTCGGATGGATTTTTATCTAACTCGATCAACCCGAAATCCGATCGGGTTGATCCGAACCCGATCCGAATCCGATTTTGCCCACCCCTAATGTTTATAATATGGCTATCAATTGTATGTTGGACAGTGACTATATTTAGATTTTATTTTGATATTATGATTGCTTATAATATGCCTACCGAAGATGGGAGAATGTTGTTGGTGTTTGTTTCTAAATTTTCTTTTTATTTTATGTTTTAAGTTGTAATTGTTGTTATTTTTATTTGTCTTTACAACATTATATTTATGTAGATGGAGTATTGGAATTTGGTTATGTATTTTGAAATCTTAATATTTCATATTTTGTGAGTACCATATCAGTAGTTAGTAAGATAGTAGTAATAAAATATGTTTTGAATACTTTGTATTTATTGTTAATATTTGTAATGAAACTAGGACTAATTGTTGAAAAAAAATTATTACATTCATAAGGCCTAATGGGTTAGGCCGAATAAGCCCACAATCGAAAAAACTAAATTGAACCAAACCGATCCGAAAAGATCTGTTTGAGTTCGGTTTTTATTCAATTCTTTTTTATAAAAGAACCTATTTAAATCGGTTTTGTTTAATTTCGATCCAAACCGAACCGTGCCTATCCCTATTATATGCTATTGGCAATAGACACATGAAACAGATTCTGAAAGGAGAGCTAGGCCTAGGTTATGAGAATATCTTAACTGGTCGCTCTCCAATGAAATTATTAAATTAAGATAAATTTCATCGAGCTTCAATCTAATTATAGATGCATGCAGACGAATCCTTAATTTTAAAAATTGGCACTGTTCTGCTAATTTGAAAGACAGATTTTAGCTGCTTTTTTTTTTTTTTTTCCAAACGCGTATTGTGAAACTTCAAGGCTGTTGACTAGCTTTTAAGAATGCTTATGATAAGTATCCCACACGATTTGTATAAACCCATTTCCAAAATTTATTTACAAAAATTTGAATTATTTATTAAAATTTCAAATGAAAAAAATGTAACTAATTAATCATTTATATCCTTTCGTTTTTACCAAGTCTGTAAATTATTATTGACTAATAATATTACTTTAACATAATTTTAATTTGATTATGATATCTTTAATAATCTTATTAATAAAGCTGTAAAATAAGTCATTTTAAAAGCATAAAATTTTGTATAAAATATATAGTATTGTTCAACTGGTGGTTGGGTACTTCTGTTCATTTATCATGTAGGTAAAAATATGATGTTATTTGAATCAATTGATTTCATTTCTACACCTACTTTTTATCTATTTTTTAGTGAAGTATTTTTTTTTTTTTTGTAATTACCTAATGTACCATATTTTCTCTTTCTCTTTCTCTTCCCACTCCTCAATTTCGCGCCCACTGCTTCACATATTTTCTTCTTCCAATGTTCAATTGCAAGTGAATGTTAGCGTGTTTATCTATCAAAATTTGATAAATTCAAACTTTTTATAAAACCCACTATCCAAAACTAAATTTCAAATGAAATTTACAGACAGTGAAAGCCATTATATTTTTTTTTTCTTTTGTAAAATCTTTGAAAAGGAAAATCATTATTCAAATGAAGTCAGCATCCTTTGACCTTATTGAAGAAAAGGAAAATCATTATTCAAATTGCAAGCTTTACCTTAAAGACATTGATTGTCCCAGCGGAGATTTCTTGTAGGATTACAATGACAGATGGTTGAGTTCCATGAGAGTTTTACTCTAATAATTCAAGAAATGCAGTAATGATTTATTGGAGGAAAATGCTAAACGTAAAATTAAATTAAAAAAAAAAAAGAAGAAGGAAAACAGAAATAGTAGCATGTGCTATCTATTAGCACTCTTTATTGAAAATAAAACTATCACTTAACAAAAAAGATTAATAATCATGTCCATGATATAGGCAATGTTATGGTAGAGAAAGGATATGTATCTTTACAAAAATCAATAAAGGATAATTATAAAATTATAAAATTTTATAAATAAATACATTTTTATACCATATGTAAAGTGAGATTTAGGGTTAGTTTGATAATGTTATCCCTTTTAAAATGATTTTGTTAGTTGTGTTGTATAAAAAATCAGCTGCGTAGACAATCAGTTAAATATTTGGTAAAATATATTTTTAAAAGTGTTGCGAGTTTTAAAGTAATTATATGTGTTTAATAAATCTTATTGTCAAACTGTTCTAATAATGTAAATAATTGAATTGAACATAATGTTGAATAAAATTTATTTAAACATTTATAAACAAGTATATAAAATATTTTTTATTGTGTACCTACAATAATTTATAACTAAAATAAATAGTTTATACCACTAATTTTATTTTTTATTTTGTTTTCTCAATATTATTGATAATAATGGTAACCTCTTTAAAGTTAATAATTTTATTTCCTAATTAATAAGGATAATTTTAGATTTTTATAATATATATAACAATATATATGGAATTATATTAAGTATAAAAGTAATTCTCAAAATCTGATTTTGAAAAACTACTCATTTCTCACTTTTCAAGATATGCTATAGGATGACAGATTTGGTAAAAGTAATTATAAAAAAATGTGCCGAACACCAAAATTAATTTTTAACTTTTTCATATTACTTTTAGGTCTCCCAAAAATAATTCCAAACAGACCCTTAGTACCGAAGGTAAAATAATCAAATTCAATCTATATTAAGAACACCTTAGTAGTTGAAAATGGTTAAGAGACAACAATAGCAATAATAATATTGGGCAATTTTTAGGAATCTCCCTGGAGGTTTAGGTATTTGACACTTAGATAAAATATTTTGAAGTAATTACAGATACCTCCATTGCCGTTAGTATAAAAATATGTATGGCTAAAAATATGTATGGCATTAGTATAAAAGGGTAAATGTGTAAAAGTATATTTAAAATCCTAAATAATTTAAAATTAAAGCTTATTTTGTATTAATGCCTGAGAAATATTGGTTGCTACACCTTTTTTAACCAGTTTTTTTGCAATAACCAGTGGAAAAAAGGAAAATTCATAATATCCACTCGGCTTTCTCTTTCACACAAGTAAAAGCCAACACCAATTTCATCCTTAAAAAGCTGTGAAGGAGCAACTCCTTTTGCCCGCTCCTTTTAGTCGAAGCTTCAAGATTAAAAAATGTTTTAGCTTTATTTGTGGACAAGATGAGTTCTAGTGGTGGCTCAAGTCTTCCATGAAGCAAGTACCGGCCGCAAATGGCTTTAGTCGTGACTAGAATTGGAGCGAGAAAGAAGTTAGACCTCATTTATCTAGTTCAAAGATGCGAATCAAATATAGTTAATCATTTGTTGATTCTGAGTTACTTAGAAATGAAAATGGGCTTTTAGTATTTTGAAAAAAAAATTTCTGCATGTTGATTTCTCTTTGTTGATGTCCTCAAGGTCTAAAATTTTTATCGCTTATGCAAACATTTCTTAAGAAGAAAATGAAGAAGAGATTGTCTGTGATGACTTGTTGACTTGCAAAAGCCTCCATAAATTGGTGTTGCTACTCAAAATATTATTGTTTAACTACAATGGTAATAATGGCAGCTTTAGTTCAGTTTTCGTTTTTCTTTTTTTTCAAAAAATACCAATTATTTCAAGTTAATATTCACTGGTTACTTTATTAATTAAATTTTTAAAGATAAATTAATTCTAAGGATATTATTGTAAAAATTGAAAAATATATATATTTTAAAGTATCATTTAAGATACTGGAATTAAACACACTTAAGACAAAATATAAGAAGATTAAACAAATATTTATCCTTTTTCGTAATTATATTTTCGAAGTAAGGTGTCCTGACACCATTTGAGGGGCCCTGATGAGTGGTGAAAATATCACCCACCACATTGTAATTTCAGAATAGGAATTTGACAAATTCAGCTAGACGCCCATATTTTAAACAATCTCGACCATCACCTGATTAAATGAGAAAGTTCACCTTATGTGTCTCACACTGCCGGAATAATACATAAAAGCCATTGCAGGGCAAAATACTGGAGAAAGTTGGCAAAGATAAGTTACACCTGACACACACTTCAAGTGAAAAAAGAAAAATAATAATGATAAACTATTTTAACTAACATGACCAGAGGAGAGAAAGGGGCTTCCCTTTTTGGCAAGCAGTGACTTGATCCAACACTATCTGTTTCAGCTGCTTCTCAACGTCTTCTATAGATTGACAGGCATCTATTATCTGCAAGCAGTGTCTTAAATTTAGCTATGATTATGGTGACTATATCCGTTATCTCCTACTAAAAACAAATTGGATAATTGAAAACAAACTCAATGGTATAGCAGGGTTGGGTAGCTCAGAAAGAATATCCACTAAGGGCTGTGGCTGAGAATAATTATAACCGGGTTGCTTTTCAAGTAAACAAAAAAACTCTCAGCAGTAAAGTACATGGGAAAACAGTAGATATTGATTTCAAATTCCAAAAATCAGAAACAATCAAGCAAAAATTTAGTTCGAAGTGAACAAAAAAAAAGGTTCAGTGCAGTGGAACTAAGGCATCATTATCCAGGCAAAAAAAAATGCGGACTATGCGGCCTCACTATTGCCAAGTAACGGCTGAACAAACCAAGAAAAATGTTACCTTCCAGGAGGAATCACGAAGCATCTGATAGCATTGAGCTACTTTCCTTTGAAACTCTAGATGTTCATATCTCTCACCACCGTAGCCTCCTCTTTCTGCAGCTTTCTAATAATTTGGAAGTGACACCAACATTTTAAAGTTTATCATGAAGAAGGTGAAAACTATAGAAATAGAATAAAAAAATGCATGTTTAAAGAAGCAACTTAACGAGCCGAGTAAATAACAAATTTGTCTATTAAAATATTAAGGTAAATGTTCGTTCATTTGAAAAACAATATTGAATCATCCCTTAGCAAAAAGGATGATTCAATTGCCATTAGCTTGTGAACACTAGTGATGTTACGCCCAAGATGTTTGTTTCGCCAACTATTTTCTTACTACCCATTCACCTACCTACTTGTTTACAGAGGACCATATATTGCTATATATCCTTATTGCAAATCTATAAACCTATATAAATGATCACAACAGCTAGATAGATGGTTTCCCATTTTTCATCTTAAATATTTAAGAAGAAAATGCAAGGTTGTGTATGAAAGGCCAGGAATGCATACAGGTGAGTGAACCATATAAAAAGGACAAAAAATCCTCTTGTTTCAGCAGGGTGTTACTGTCAGGTACTAATATAAATGACCTAATTATGAATAGATTGTCATGTGCTTCTAACAAAATGGAAAACCAGAAAATTAAACACAGAAATTTCTTAAGAGCAACTGATCAAGTAAGATAGTTCCTTGCCCGCCTCGAACAATATTTCAGGAAAACCTAAGATCTAGCTGTTGGTTGATAACAAATCAGTAAAAGCAATATACAACCAGAGCAAGGTGCCTAGCCAAATGCAATTGACATCTATGAAACTTATATTAAACAACTGACCTCTGGAGGTATGTCAAGATAAAGTACCGAATCTGGAGCCAGCAACCCAGTCTCTGGTGCCTGCAAAAAAAGACCTCACTATATCCATATACATATATTGTTTAATAAGCAGGAGACCTCACCAAATTCATTAATGACCAGCAAATAACAAAAATTTCACCATCAAAGCATTTTTTAGCAAGTATTCACCTTACACCATTCAACATTGATTCCTTTAGCAGATGAGAAAGCCACCCCGGAATAAGAATAACGGTCAACAATGAGGGTAGTTCCAGCTTTAAGTTTAGCTTCCATCATTGACCTGCAAAAGCATTGGATAACTTTTTACTTATTTCATTTAAAAACCAAAAGAGAACGCACAAACTTGCTCAAAAAATAAGTGAAATCATAAGATTTCCCTTCATATGATTATCAGCCTATCAGTTTATCCAAGGTCTTAGGAACGCAGACTAACTAACAATCAAGCCTAAAGGGCTACTCTAACAATTAAGATCCAAATGACTCAAGTGCTCAACCATACCACTATGTCCCACGAATATCATACAGAGCTACAGGAAATTGGCAATGTTATTACAACAGCCACTATGCCTACCTTGGAACAAAACTCCACTCACCTGCAACCCAAAATAAATGGTGTATGTTTATTATCTTGATAACGCATCAGGCACTCAGGTTCCCCTGGTCATGCTGTGCACTGCTGCAACATGTCATGTAAAGTTCCACAATGAACAGTAAGGAAAACCAGACACTTCATCTCAAAGTTTATATTCCCATATCCTCTATAAAAACCTACTCAATGGGTCCATTGCAACTCCATAGCATGGTCCAGTCCAGGAAAAAACCACAGAATCAAGAATCTCAATTCAGAATTTTGCACACCCACCTAATATTTCTCATCTAAGTCATAAAATCCTCAATATGTCAGTCCTACCTAAGCATAGGAATAGCAGAATGTTATCCCAGTCCAAAATCCACACAGAAGGAAATTAGGATGGGATTTACGAATCTCTAGATCCATGTGTTAAGCTAGAAGTTTAAGCTTCAGGAATTAGAGGTTTATTGATAAATAAATGAAGTGAGACATATATGATTGATTAAATTAGTTTCTCAAATCAACTCAGGAAAGATGACTCCGAAATTGCCCAAATCCCCCAAAGCTGGGTATGAGTATAGTGCATTTGATCTATCACATGGACCAATCAGGCGCCCTAAATTACTAAACAGCCAAGCAAACTCAGGTTACATTCAAAGCAAGACAGAGCAAATCTCATATGGCAATAATTCAGACCTTTTCTCCCAGCGGTTTGCACTAAAGAGCAGATGGATTGTGTGATCATCCAAGTGTGACTGATTCGAAAGATATGCAGATATCATTTGCCCTACGCTAGTAGTTCTGTCAGGAAATCGCCATAACTCAACCGAATGGCCCAAACCCTCCAAGTATGAGAGCAGTCGACTACATTGAGAAGTCTTCCCACATCGATCTAAACCTTCCAGAACTATTAATGCACCTCTTGAATCAATATTACCAATTCTCAGGCTACTACTACTTTCCATCCGAAATGGTGCACAGGAACACTTTGGCAGACCATTCAAGTGAAACTTTGACCGCTGCACAAATAAAGCTCCAAAATTTCTAGAATTCAACAGCTATATATTAGAAAACAACGCCCGAGTATGACATATTTCAACAGCAATTAACATCAATTTAGTTCCATAGCTGAAACTGCATCAGAAAACCATAAAAAAATATTTTTGATTATTTCATCATTTTAGAACATTTACAAGTAACTTAACTTTCCATCAGCATTTTAGAACATTTGATAAAAAAATGTAGTTCCATCATTTTTGATTTTTATAGAACTACATTGTTTAGAAGATCTACGTTCTTTATTTCTCAACAAACACAATACACCACACCAACACAAATTGTGAATCAAAGCTCTAGGAATAGAAAAAATATATAAAAAATGCTAAAAAAGAGAATATACTTACAAAGCCTTAGAAAGTGTAAAAGAGCAAGCATGTGTCATGTGCCTTTCCAACCTAGAAACTACAATAAATCAAGAAAATTGGAAATCAATAGTTTCAGAACCAAACGATTTGTCCACTAAACTGTGTTTTATTTATTGTACTTATAATATAAATAATAACTATTGAAAAAATAACTACCTACTACTGCTAATAATAAATTTTAAAAAATAATAATAACTAACTAACAAATTGAACCATAGACCGGGACAGGGGACAGGTTTTGTCCAGTTTAACATTTAACATTCATAATTTTTCATTTTCTTATAAAAAAAAAGTACTGGAAAATCAAACAAATTATAATTTTCAAATTTCACTAACAAGTCTACTACAATCAATTAACTATACAAATTAACAATCTGCAGATGAAAATTTCATTGTCCCTGAAATTGAAACAGCGTAATAGCAGGAAGCCTGTGTCCAACAATTTTCAATTTACAAGAGACAAGTATGAAAAATCAATCAGTCAAAAGAAAAAACAACAATGAGTAAAATTAGAAGGCAAGTTTCGAAAACATAATCAAATTAGAAGGCAAGTTTCGAACTTCTCCTTACTTTTTGTTTCCAGCCGTTTCTCAGCAGCTAAGCTAGCAGCAATTAAACTCAAACAAAGGCTTGTTGACTCAATAACGAGTTCCTGAAACAAACACAAAAGCAAGACAATGATGTCCTGAAATTCTGCTGAGCTCTGCAAAACCTAGAACCTCATTTTTTGGGCTTTTCAATCAGACAAACAGTAAGAAGATTGCAAGCGACACAGCTTTGAAAAGAGAGAGTAAAGTAGTTGGTTCAGCTGTATTTTAATACCCTCTAGGTAGGGGTGGGCAAATCGGGTTTCAATTAAGCTTGTTCGGGTTTCGGTTTGGGTTTCAATCCGTTCGGGTTGGAGAATTACACCCAATCAGTTGAAAACACCAACCCGAAAAAAAATTCAGTTCAGTTCGGTTTCGTTCGGGTTGGCAATTCGGATCGGATTGGGTTGGTAATTCAGGTTAAAATTTCGGTTCTGGTTAATTCAGGTAGTTTGGGTTAGAATAATTCAATCTAAAAATTCGGGTTAGTTTGGGTTAGAACGGGTTGGAACAATTAATCCAAAAATTCTAACAACAACCACTTAAAATCCAAAAATCTCAATTCCAAACATCCTTAACAACAAATATCAACTGCGAATCATCCTTAATCTACAAACCATCCTTAATAACATTTCAACAAGTCTTTTTAAAGTTACAAAACATAAAACTTGTAGTCAAGTACAATAAAGCTACAAAAATTACAAATCTAAAAATTAAAATGGCAAATGGCAACCATAAACATCTCCACGTAACAAATAAGCCTAATAATCCATCTCCAACACCATCAATACTCAACACAACATCTCCTAATTAGCAATAATTAACCACCACCAAAGCAAAATATCGAGCAACAACAGATAGAAAATGAAGCTAATCAGTCCATGCTGCAAAAAAATTCAAAAAATTAATTAAAATTTAGTGAAATCACTCAATATGCCTTAACAATTCTCAATATTACTAGTAGCATGTTTGTATTATGACTACGCCTTAATTCAGCATATTGCCATTTTCTAAATTAAAAAAACAGCACAAATTAATTAATTAATCAATTAATTAATTAACAATCTCCAATTTAATTAATAATAACAGCAACAAAAACACTCCAATTTAATTAATAACAGTCTCCAATCGTTCAATTATCAGTAAACCCACTCCAATTTAATTAATAGCAATCTCCATTTGTTCAATTATCAGTCAACAACAACAAAAACCCACTCCAAATAATTGAATAATTGCCAATCAATTAATTAAAAATATCCAATTCAATTAATAGCAACAGGCTGTTAAAATTCAATTTGGGTTGCCAACAACTGCGAGCAAGTCAGCAACAAACCCACTCCAAAATCCAAATATCAGTATTGAGTAAGTGACAAACCTTGATCAATGGGAAGCTACAGCATCAGCAAAGTGTGACCATGTTGGGCTGAGTGGGACGCGAGGTGAACGCACGGCGCGGCTGCGAGCAAGGCGTGCTGGCTGACGGCAAGTGGGCTGCGGTAACGGCTGCAATAGGGTGTCTATTGGAGCTGGACGGGGCTGCTGCTGTTGTCGTGGGCCACAAGGAGAGTGAGAGTTTGAGAATTGGAGCTGGACGGGGCTGCTGCTGTCGTCGTGGGCCACAAGGAGAGGGAGAGTTTGAGAAGTGAGACGAGAGTTTAGGGAATTTCTGTGGCTGCCGCTGGTAAATGGTAATGAGACCGAGAGTGTGTGAGAAGTGGAAAAGCACGAAACGAGTGTGTGCGTGTTTTTTTGTTTAATATATATATTTTTTTAATTTTTAAAAGCTACAACTAAAAAAAAAAAAAGCTTCAACCCGAACGGGTTTAAAATTCAGTTCGGGTTTAATCCGAACGGTTGAAGCTTTAAATCCGTTCGGGTTTCACAGGTTAATCCAAACCGAACCGAACCCGTGAAACCCGAACGGATTATCCAAATAAAAATCTATAAGTGAAAAATCTACAAATTATCCAAATAAAAATCTGCAAATTACAAGTGATAAAATACCATAAACTAGCTAAATGATAAATACCCTAATAATTTTTAAAAGAATTTGTAGTTGAAACTGATACACAATGCTTCTTCTTCGTTATCCACTTTCTACGGAAACAATGAAACATTCTTCTTCTTCACTCACTCTCTCTCGATTCTTCCACAAAACTACTCTCCATTACAACATCAAGTCATCAACAATGGCTTCAGTAATCTCAGAATTTCTACAATAATTAAAGAAAATCAAAGCTTACTTGGGATGGAGTTGGTGATGGTTTGCTGTTGGTTCGCGTGCGCTGCTCGTGCTGCTGGGTTCAGGTCGCGTTAGAGCTGAGATCGCTGCTGCTGCGTCGCGCGTGTTCGATTGGCTGCAGCGACGTCGCGCAATGGTGCTGGTGGGTCTGGGTCACTGTTGCATCGCCCGTTTGGTGTTGCACTACTGCTGGGTTGCTGGCTCTGCTACGTCGCGCGTGGACGGTGGATCGCTGCTGAAGGTGCAATGAACGTCGGCTGTTGGCTGCCGGCTGTTGGCTGTTGGCTGTTGGCTGTTGGCTTAACAATTTACTCTGGGGCAATAAACTTCGGCTGTTGGCTGCCGGCGGAGAGTGCGGTGAGAGGCTGATGGAGAAGTTGGGGAAGTGGAAATAAATTTAGGGATTTTAGGTTTTGGGAATTTGCCAATTTGGTTTCGTTTTGTTTTTTTTTTTTTTGGTAATTACTTAATTTCAGTTTTTTTTTTCAATTTAAATTTTGTAATATAATATAAGAGTGGGACTATTGGCACTCCTCTAAAGCTCTAATGAAACCCCTCTTCTAAAAATACCCCATTAATTAATTAGAAAAATTTATTATTTATAAGGATATCTATATTCTTCCAAGGTTATCCATAATTCAATCTTTTTTCAGATTCTTTCTTTATGAAAGACGTCCTCAAAAAGGAAAAATTAATGACGTTAACAATGTAAAACATTATAAGAGAATTGTAATTTGTAGAACCTCATCCCTCCCAAATATATACCATCATTTCAAATACGCAATTTCGATCAACCTTTTTCGACAAAAAGAATGAGATTAAGAAGTTGTGTCACCAACATTTACTTAAAGTTGGCACGAACATTTGAAATCTTCTAAAATTTTGATTAAAATGACTTTAATTGAAAGATCTGTTGGAAATTTTAATTTTTCATATAATGTTCGTTTTATTCTTTTGATGAAGTATTAATTCAAAAAAATGAATTTGTTCACAAAATGAAAGAAGCGATTTATTGAAATTGATTTAGGAGTAATTTTGGACAAATAATGAATTCTTTTCATTAGTAATGGGGTTCATTTAGAAAAGGGGTTTTATCAGGACATTAGAGGGGTGCCAATAGTTCTATTCATAATATAATTCATTTGTGGGATAACTAAGGGCTTGTTCGGTAACGTTTTATGGGGCATGTTTTCATTTTTCTTTTATGATTCTAAGTTAATACGCGTTCGGTGGCCGAAATTCAAAAAATAAATTGTGAAACAAATAATTCATATCTTCTTTTATAGTTATAAATTTGAGAACGTGTCTAATTCGTTCTCGATGAATTGCAAATATAAAGTTAAAAATAAATTACAGAATAGAGAATCCAAGACTTATCTATGACCGTCTAGCCTGAAATCTTATCGCGATCTTCCCATTCACTCACCCTTATCACAGATCTAATCGCTCTTTCTCTCTATTGTTAGCAGGTGTTGCTATTCTCTCTTCTTCACTGCTCCGGTGCTGCTGCTCTGTCTCCCTCGCTGCTATTGATCTTCCTCTGTGCCATTGCTATCTCTCTCTGTTCTTCGCTCTCTCTTTCATGCTTCGCCGTTCTTTGCCAAATCTAGGAGTGTTCTGTCCATTACCGTTACTACATCTCATATTTGTTGTTCTCTTCATCGCTGTTTTCTTCTAAATTGGATTCTGATTATGTTCTTTTTTTTATGCTATGCTCCTACTTGTGTTTCTCGCTTGCTTAGTTGAGAATTCCGCTTATGGCATAAATTTTTAAGAATTCCATTTGGTTTTGATCACTAATTTTCGCCCTTTGGTTTCAGTGATATACAATTCTCTTTGTGATATGGTTTTTGGAAAATAATTTACAGTCGCATGTCGAAATAATTTTTGCCTTTTTTGGTCTTTTTTCTTTTTGGCCTTGTTCTTATTTTGAATTGTGTGGCATGGTGTTCATCTTCTATATTTTGTCTATGGGTTCTTATACGGGATTGTCTTGTCCTTGTTTTAAATATCATTATGATTCTTTCGTTTCTTCACCATACCTTTTATCTAGGATTTTTCTCTTAATTTTTTTTTTGTTACAAAATTCGATCATAATTGAAATTATTGTAATCCAATGCAGGCCTGTGAGAGTAATAATCGACAAATATACTTGTGAAATGAGTTTTAAGTTAAAATAGTACCTTGTTAAAGAAAGTCAATAGCCACTTTTCCTTTTAGCTCAACTTTTTCACTGTAAAGCCAAAAACACGTAAGCTTTGCCCTGCACATTTGAAGTAAAGAGTGGAATATGTGTAATTCTAGAATTATATTAAAGCTTTTTCTTAATTTATTTAGATGATAGTCATGAGTAAGCCATAATTTAATTATTGCTTATACATTAGTTGGGTTCTCTTTTTGTCTCTGTTCCTTTTTTGGCTGTGTTTAACAACCATTGAATCATCACAGCAAATGGGGTATATTTTTTTCCCATCCATTATGAATTCTTATATTTGTGGCAACATCAACATCTAGTAACTACCACAATCATCAGTTGTCAGCTTAGTTTTACTGTCATTAACATATTCTTTCATAGCTAATCTCTTAATTAAGGTAGTTTATTATTTTTAAGCTCTTGTTATGTTAAGAGCAAGCACCGAGTAGGGTGGAGTATAGGGATAGTACACACCATATTGAATGTGAGATTAATATAAGTGCAGTTTCATGATTTTTTTAAACTTAAAAGCATGGCTAATAATGATTGTCCGAAGAGGACAAGTTGCAATTTGTTTTACTTGGTCTGATCTTTTTGCAAATGCTCAGGATTATAGACTTATGATTAGGAAACCGAGGTTAGATGAAACTTGCTGTAAGGAACCAGAAGTGACATTTGTAAAAGTTGATGGTCCAAAGCCTATGACATTGGTTTCACGGAAAGTAAAAGCCGGCGGCATTGATCAAGGAATTGACATGTTGTTAGTTCCTTCATCTCCAACAAATCAACTTGAGAAATTTGCTGCATTGAAGGATGTAAATGGTGTTAAGAATTTATTCTATGTTATATAGCTAGCCTTTTGATTGGGGAGCATGAATTTATAACTTAACAATTATATTTTGCAATAGTATTTGGGCATGTAGATGTATATACTTGGATTATTTAACACAATCCACATTTTATGTGATTATATTGCAACTATTATATCACTTTATTATTTTGTGACTATGTTGTAGCAAATAGAAATGTGTACACTTTTATGCTATTATCCGAATATGACTTTCAATGAATTTTGTACGTTTGAACTATTTATTTATGTCGTGATATTTTTTAGGAGGTTATTGGGATAAATTATTTGCTTGGATTTTTATTTTACAAGGGAAAATTGCTACAAAAATAAATGTTATGTTGCCAAAAATTTTAAATTTTGCTTAATTTACGTGTATTCAATGAAAAATAATGATAATTTTTTTAGTTAATTAATTTGTAAATTAATATGAAATCATTATTAAGGATAGAATAACTTAACTTAAATAAAAAATGCTTAACACTCCAATGTATTAAAAAACCCTAAATCCAATTGCATGTTGCGCTTTACATAATTTTATTCGACGAGAAAATGTAAGTAATAAGTTATTTGGGGACTTTGATGTGCAAGATTTGATTACTAACGAAGAATGAGACATTAGTAGGCTACTTATTAATATTGATTTATCTCCCGCAAGTGTCGCAGCGATAAATGTTACAAGAGATAGAATTGTAACTTCTATGTGGCATGATTACATATGTAATGCATAATGTCTATCATGTAATTTTTTTTATAATTATTTTGTTTAAATCATGTGTTGTGGTATATATAGTAGTTATGGTGTAAAAATAATGACAATGTAAAATATTTTTTAATTAATATTAATTCTAAAATTTTATCATCATGTAATTTTTTTATAATAATTTTATTTAAATTATTATGTTGTATTTGTGTATGTATTAGCTAAAAAATTATTTTATAACTATAAATATGAAGTAAATGCTTAGTAAAAACTGTTTTTGAAAAAAGTATTACCAAACGCATATTTTCTGTTTTTGTCATTTTCAACTGTGTCGACTAAACGCATATTACTGTTTTCAGTTTTAAAAAACAGGATACAGAAAATGATATCAGACACATACTTAAATTTTAAATACAGCAACTGTAAAACATCATTTTCATTTTTATTTTTATTCTTAGAAAATACAAATCAAGAAACAATACCAAACGGGCCCTAATTTGCGTCGAAGTGTTTGGTACCCCCAATCTTTTGTCTTATAGTAAATGAACCCTTTGGATATAATCCCACGGCTGCAGAAGTGACACAAAGACGATTGGAGGTAACCGGAGAAAAAGGTAACGGGCCGGTAACGTAGAGGGGAAACAAGATTTTGATAAAAGTAGGCATGTAATGGGTCCAACGTGAGTTAAGCAGACATGTATTGAAACAAACAGCAAACAGGTGGATGCAACTATTGGTTGAAAACAATTTGGTGGAAGCGTGCAACTCGGGGTTGAGCTAAGATGGAAATGAAATTTTCGAAAAAGGTAACGAAAATTTTTGGAAGAGATGAGACAGTGCATTGCGAAAGTAGGAAAGTAATTGGTGGGGAAAAAAGGGGAAAATTCCCTAACCCTGAGGTTTGAAGTAATAATTAATTTTAATTTTATCCATGTAGTTTAAATAGTAGGTCATGTCATTCCCAAAATAATAATAATAATAAAGTTTAATATTATAATTATGACAATGATGATGACGGTGGCGATGAAAAATTGTGTAATAATAAAAATTTTAAAAATAATAAATCATCAACCAAGAAATGGAGGGTTTATTGAGATGAAGAATAAGTTAATAGAGGAAAAAATAATGAGTTAAATAACCATGGCATTTACATTAAATTATATTGTAATTTAACCTGAGTGGATTATTTATCTAAATTTATGAATGAAAATAGAACTAATTATTTTCAAGTAGTAATCCCAATCTCGTAACTATTCAGATTGTTGGGATAATATACTCTTTTAAAGCATATTAATTTATTTTCTGATTAATAAAATATTTGAGATATTTTCAATTGCATAAATATATTGAAAAGGTTCGTTTAATCATATTATATGTATTTATGTGATCATCATATGAATTCACAGAAGACATAAATACAAGTTATCTTATGATTAAATAAATTAAGTTCGCAGTTGATAAATAGAGTTGGGCGCTTTATTTATGTTTAGACTGTAGTAAATTCATTGAATGATTTGTCTTAATCATGTATGAATTTACTGATGTAGTTTGACTGCATTGAGTTGGATCACACATGAGATTTAATTAATCTTGAAATGACTGTCAGACTTATTAAATCTCATAGGCATTGATTTTACTGTAATCTTAATCTTGAGTTAATTATGATTTCATGATTGTAATTATTATTCCATTTGAGTTACCATTGGGCATGACACACACTTGTGGTCAATATTACCCGATATCTTGGTGAGAGCAATTATGAGTATTGGAGTTATAGATTAATAATATAGAATTTGTACGACACATTTCTTGATGGGTTTTCGGTACTTAATCATAGAATTCTCTGGCCAGAGTGTCTCAACATATTTAGTATGTTGAAAATGATCATTAGAGAAAACCAGTAAGTATAAAGGAATAAGATGTAATTAAATCGATTGGACAGTTGAAATATCGATTTAATTAACGATGTGGTACAAAGGATTGAA
The DNA here is from genome assembly GCA_030449925.1 of Citropsis articulata. Lineage (NCBI taxonomy): Eukaryota > Viridiplantae > Streptophyta > Magnoliopsida > Sapindales > Rutaceae > Citropsis > Citropsis articulata. Next base: position 65,398 of record JASUUH010000110.1, on the reverse strand, counting down.
CAGTAAAGAAATCAATGTGGCTTGGGATGAATTATTATTCGAACATACAATTATGGAGGTCAGTTCCAATCTTATAGTGGAGTAGAATTGAAATTAAATGATTAGGCTTATTTAATTACATGCTTAATTGTTGTAACCACTATTGTATGTTCCCAAATGATCCCCGGGTTAGCTCATTTAATTGACTGCACCATTACTGAATTAATAAGCAAGATAACTAGCAATTTGGGTCAAAAACATAATTATATCTTTTAGTGGGAGGCTCCATTAATATGCTTATGTATAAGGGGCCTTATGTTATTTTACAAGGTGGGCCCCTATGACAAAGAAAAAGCAACGTGAATCACAATTCTAGGAGCCTTAGGATTCCCATTATGAAAGAGATATAAAATGGCTTTTCTATCCTAAACAGGAGAGGAAAAAGTCATTATATATATCAGAGAAAAAAGTTTTTTCTCTATAACAACAATTTTTAGAGAAAAATTTTCTCCTGCTAGTTTGCTTATAGTGGTAATAAAGGCGTCCACACCTCAAGTGCAGATAAGGCGCCCACACGTCAAGTGCAGATCAATCCAGAGTCATAACCTGGAAAATCGTTTAGCGACGGATCGTGATCCAACGAACATGCTGGTAACAGATCGTGATCTGAGAGCCTAAATCACATCAGCGAAAAAGCCAGTTCAGATCTTTAAGGTACGATTTCTAAATTACAAATTCATATATATTTTATGAGATCGGTCCTAAAATATTTTTTTAAAAAAAATTGAATTTTCCCCAACACAGATTTGGTCCAGTGGATCCTGGTTATCAAATCTGATGAAAGTGGTGTTATATTTATAAGATTTGTTGTTTTATTATGGCTTGAAAACCTTTAGACTGAACTTCATATAAGGGCATATGCAGCCAAATTTGTTAGGATTTAGTCCAAGCAGGGGTGATGCTACATTCAATAGATTTATCTTATATTCTTGCGGTATGAAATATATTCGAGTCAGAAAGAAGTATAGATGTGGTTGGTAGTGCAAAGTAATCAAAATATTTTTTTGGAGATTTCAACACCTTGAGTCTTTGCTTTTGCTTGATTCCGGTGGGGTTCAACTTGGCAAGACATTCACTTTATGAAGTTTGGCGGTTAAGCCACATTCTGAGGTACTGGATACCTTGGTGCATGGAAAATATTCTAACCCAGAAAGTACAACTCGGCTTTGATTGGGAATGGGATATGATTTTTTTTTAATTTTCAACTCATTGCAAGTCAGACATATAAGTCTGATATACATAATATATGTCATATCTGAATTAATTAGGAATCACCGGCGAGATGCATAATATATGTCATATTTAGAGTAACCAGGAATCAGCATTGAATGCAAAATATAACTCTTATTTAGGTAATCTGGGCAAGTGATTAATCAACAGGAGTGAGTGTGCCGTCACAATTTAGTTTTGGTTGACCATCTATGAGAAACATGTGATCCTTTAGAAGTAAAATTAAAGGATGTTTAATTTTATGGAAAATCTAAGATGTAAATAACATGCTTGCATCCTGAAGTAAAATTGATAGTTTCTTGTTTTAAGAACTCACGCTACACTGATTAATTTTAAATTCCAAATTCAGTAAAATCAAAATAACCCAAAATAATAGTTACATGCAGACTTGAAAACTCTTATGTAATTTTAGCCGTAATCACCAATTCTTCAATTTGTTGATAAACTAATTTACCTTATACCCTGCTCAGAGCCTGCAGCTGACCCACTAGTCCAAAGCAATTGTAGGCAGGGCCTTCACATATTATACAGTCAAAACAATTTGGACTCATACTTCTTGAATTTATCCCAATGAGAAATGAAGTCACAAGAAGTAAAGAAATGAACAAACAAAATCAATTAGCAATCTTATAAACAAAACCCAGGGGAACAAAATCAATTAACAACCTTATAAACAAAACCCAGAAAAACAAAATCAATTAACAATCATATGAACAAATATAGATACAGCAAAATTTACCCACATAGACGCAATAGCAACAGCACCACCATTACTAGTTGAATCAGAGCAGAGATGCAGCAGCAGCACCTGGAGCGGAGACGTAGCTGCAGCAGCAGCCGTCGATCCTTAATTACAGCAGCAACAGAGTATAGATGCAGCAACAATAGCACAGGGAGCCGAGATGCATCAGCAGCTTTCTCTCTCAACGCAGCAACCAGTTTTGTTTGAAGAACTGTGATGGTCAATGATGGATGAAGAACAAGTGTACTCGCGAGGAGAGAGAGAGCTGTGAATTTAGATTGAATTATCTTTCTCGCTTTTGTTTTATTGGTACTACAGCTTTGGCCGATTACCCATTTTCCCGCTGTTAGATCTCAGCCGTTAACTAACTTTGTTCACAATCCAAAGGGTTATTTGTTAAGAGACAAACAACTGGGATACCAAATCCATGATGCAAGGTAGCTGGATCCCACATTTGTTATATGTATAGACAGACAATTTAACAAATAGATATAGGCGTATATACAAATATTTATTAGATTGTGAATCTTAAGCAAGAAGGAAAATTACGAGATATTAGTAGTAAATTGTTAAGGATTATGATCAAGTTAATTAGTTCTCTTGGAGTAGCTGAGTTGTTCTTTATTTTATAACCGTTATACTCTTGACTCAATTTAATTACAAAATAAACAAAAAATAATTAGAAAAAAATGTTTTAAAAAATTAAAAAGGACAAACGAAATAATAGCAAAAAAACACGAAATTTACATGATTCACTTTCTTTAGATATATTTCTACGAGGACAATCACACTCTATTATTATAAAATATATACACACACATATATATAAATCTTTCACCAACTATAAATAGTTCTTATAAATTAGAAGTATAAAAAATATTTCATCAACTTTATATGATAAAGTTAGCTTAGTTTTCCAATTTTGCGAAAATCTCTGTCATCTTTTGAAAGTCGCGACGAATTCTTAAAAATTTCACTTGAAAAAATTGAAAAAAATGATTTTTTTTTTTTTTCTTTAGAGACCTCCTACAGTTTTTAATTAATATTCACACGAATCGGTCTATAATTAAACAAAATTCTAAAAGGTATAATTATTGTTGAGGGTGCACTGGTTGTCTGGTTCTTGCTTCTTACCATGGACCGCAGGCGGCGTATAAGCTCACAATCGCCACGTGGCATGGAAGCCGCAAAGCAGCTTTTGTCTGGTAGTTTCAGACCGTGAGTTTAATTTACACCCGTACCCACGGATCAGATATATTTAAACCAATCAAATCTAATTACGTTCAATGCTTTTCCCCTCGACACATATTGCACCTAACCGCATTCTAGTCGCCGCCGCTTTGCTTTTCCGCACCAAGCATTAATTTGTCTAGAAGCTCTCTTTTCCAAATTACAATCATATCCGTCAAATCCAAATCTAACGGTCGAAATGACAACTAATCCTATCCGTCCGATTATCTGGATGTGGGAATCGAACGGTCCACATCTCTCTAACCGTGGCTGTAAAAGGAGTACGTTCGCCTTTAAGTAATGGAACTGGAGAGGAGCGAAGTGTAAACGCTCATTCTCTCTCTAAAATTCGCTTCTTTCGCTCGGTTTCAAAGTTAAAGCTTCGTCATTTATCTAATAAATCTTCACCTCTCCTGTTCGATTCCAGTTCGTGTTACCCAACCACTTCAGGTCTCTCACCAAGTTAGTTTTTTAAAATTTCTCCGGCTCGGTCCGGTCCAGTTTGCATATGCACTGGAGTATTGATTTAGGGTTGTGTGATTGAGAGATTGTTGCAATTCCAATTTCCAAGCTATTTTTACGATAAACTGAAGTTCCTAAGAGCAAGAAATTTTGCTACTGTGGAGAATTTTTTTGGCTCTGGCCGCAACTAGTAGATGGTAATTGACTTGAGGTTTTGGGTAATTTCAAGATTTAATATTTTTGTCTTGTAAGCGTTCTTACATATAATTTAATGTTTTTGTATTCGGTCTCTTGCTATTTTGTTGTTACTGCTCAATTTTAAGTATTCAGATTGAGTTTTGGATCTTGAATTCTTATGTTCTTGAAGCCCAGTAAGTGTTCTTGCAGTGAAACAGTGTGTGTTCTATTGGGGTTTAATATTACCAAAGCCGGAAATTTAACATTTAGGACTATAGGAAATTAGAAATTTATCTGTAAAATGAAATTTAATTGACCTAATTTTCATTTCGAACTGAATTTGTGAAAACATGAAAGAAAGGATGTGTCTTGAATTAGTGAATTTGTTGAACATAATGGTTAAATTAAGTTTATTGAGTTAGTTGTGTTACTGGTCAGTAGTTTGACAGTTGTTGCTAATATTATTTTTAATCTTAACTGAAAATCGGAGGGAATAATGTCCTCCTATGATTAAAATGTGCAGAGTTTGGTTATTACTGGTTAGACCAACATTTGTTGTCCTCTTGATATCTGGACCTTAAGGTAAAGTTCTGACAAAGATGATGGGGAAGAATGATAGGTTATCAGGGGGGTATTACCGTAGTAATGCGTTTGAGACCAGTGGTGAATCGGAGGGGTCTGGTAGCGCGGGACGGATTGATGCTGAGATTACTGCTTCTGAAGATTCCAATGCACCGACAAGAAAATGCATTAATTTAAATCCTGACAAATGGGATGCCTTTGGTGTCCCTATACAAGTCCTTTCTCTTCCAAATCTGTCGCGGTCTGAAAGAAAAGATCTAGTGCATAAGTTGACATCAGATCTGGAACAGATAAGGATACTTCAAAAGAAAGTTAGGGTGCAGAGAACAAATGGGCTTGCAGTGTCTTCTTCTAGTGATATTCTTAGTTGTAACAATGGACCAAATGGACCTCAAGTACAGAACTCCAGAAAATCGTTGGTGATGACTTGTGGGCCAGGGAAGAAAGTAAATCCTGTGAGTAATAACAGTCGCGGATGGAATCGGGGTACTTCAGGAAGGTTTGAGTCTGCAGGAAAACCGACTTCAACTACAGGCTCTGGAAACGTAATTTTGATGAAGCAGTGCGAGACATTGTTGAAACGATTAATGTCTCATCAGTATGGTTGGGTTTTCAACACCCCTGTTGATATAGCTAAGATGAACATCCCAGATTATTATACTATTATAAAGCATCCAATGGATTTTGGAACAATTAAAGAGAAGATGGCATCAAATGCATATTCAAGCCCATTAGAATTTCTTGCTGATGTGAGGCTTACATTTAGCAATGCAATGACGTATAATCCACCTGGGAATGATTTCCACATCATGGCAGATACTCTTCGTAAATTTTTTGAAGCAAGGTGGAAAGCTATTGAGAAAAAATTATCAGTAACCAAGCCCCAAGCCCTTCCAGAAAAATCTGTCCCACATGCTAATGTTGAAACAGCTAAGGCAATCCCTCCCGCAAAAAGGAAAAAAATTGAAAAAATGTGTCAGGAAATTGTGCCGACGGCTGTTAAACCGGTAATGACAGATCAAGAGAAGCACAATTTGGGCAGGGAACTGGAGTCTTTGTTGGCAGAAATGCCGGTTCATATAATTGATTTCTTGAGAGAACATAGTTCCAATGGAAGAGAAACTGGTGAGGACGAAATTGAGATTGATATTGATGATCTGAGTAATGATACTTTGTTGACATTGCGGAAGCTTTTAGATGACTATTTAGAAGAAAAACAAAAGAACCAAGCAAATGTTGAACCTAGTGAAATAGAGGTAGACCACTTTGCTGATCTCCCTAATTTTGAATATCTGTTTTCTCTTGCATGTATCAAGGTATTACGTATTCCGTGTTTTTATTTGTTGCAGCTGTTGAACGAATCTGGACTAAGCAATTCATCCATGCAACAGGGCAAAGGTTATTTTCTAGTTCATTTGATGTCTTAGGGTTGTATTCGGTATTGCTGTCCTGTTGTTGCTTTCATGTGAAAAAAGGAGAATGAAAAGCTATGTGGTTGGTGTCATTTTCAAAAATAACCTTGAAAACAAGAAAAAGTAGAACATGTTTGATAGGAATATTTTAAAGAATTATCATTGGATTAATTTTCATTTTTCATCAACTAAATATTAAGTAATAGTTGATCATTTTTATTATTTAATGAATTTTATTATTTTAATTTTAAGAATGAATTAGGTAGTCTTCTTAATTTTACTTGGATCAAGAAAAATGATAAACTCTACATATTTGATTTAATTAATATATCAAAACATAAATATTATAATGTATTAAAAAAAAAAGGAAGGATTATTGTGAGGGAAATTGTTTTTTTAAGATATAACAACAACAACAACAATAATAATAATAGATCTGTGCAGTTTGCTTGTACAACGAAAGATAGACATCTATTCTTGCTTAAGCTTGTCTACGGGGATGTTGCTGTTGAAACTTGTGACATAGGGCCTTTGCTTTTTTTGCTTGAGTTATTGGTTGCTTGATTTTGGCTTCTTTTTTCTGCTGGCTTCCTACTGTTGGCTTCCTTTAACTTGATCTTTGGCTTCCTTCTTTGTTTAGCTTCTTTATTGGATTCTCTTTTATTGCCTTGCTTCACTTGAATTGATGATGAGTAGTTGAAGAAGTTATGTTTGAGTGGCTGTTGGCTTGGCTTCTTTACTGATTTTTGACTTGGCAGCTTTGCTTTCTATACTTCAGTCTGCCTTGGCTTCATTCTTTTGCTTCCTAGCTTCTTTATAGCTTGCTTTTTCTTCTTCTCGTTACTTCTTGTTCGATCTTATCCATCCAATTGAAGCAGCCTTGTCCTCAATTATATTTCATTTTGGTCGGTTTGAATGGAATCGGTGTGTGCTTGTTGTATACAATACTCAAGTGAGTGTAGAGACTTTTACTTAAATATATTAAATAGCGTGTACTGGGCCAACCTACTTGGGCTTTTTAACTAAATATTATTATCCCCCACATTTCCCCCTTATTAAGTTGTCCTTTGACTTTTTGTCAAAGTGCAAGTTCGGCTTTATCTTCTCAACATGTCAATATCCCTTGATGCTTTATAGCAGTTGCCAGACGTTCGATATTTGATTATCCCATAGAAACAGCCGCAAAAATTTCTGGTTAATTTTTATTGTCAATAATTGGCTCCTGTTTTTGGTAGCTTTGGGTAAGTACATGTGAACAATAAGAAATCTTCGCCAGTATCAGTCATGCTATTAGAAGATTATCAAATTAATATGGTTTTATAATAACAATTTGTTCAAAAGATTCTTTTGCCTGAAGATTTTTCCATGGCTTTTTAATGTTTTTCAGGGATGGCGTGCCTGAATTTTTTCTTGTTTTCTTTGGTGTGCCTGAAGATTATATCAGGGCTCTATATATTATTATTGATTATGATGTTATTATTATTATTATTACTATTTTGAAATATGGTTGAAGAAAGTTGTTCATCTTGGAAAACAAGGAAAACAAGAAAAGTTATTTTCCTATTTCCTTTGTTAAAAGTGTAATATGAATTTTATATTTCCGAATTGAAAGATGATCTAACAAACGCGTATTTGGTGCTTAATGAATCCAAAAACCAGAAAATGAGATTTGAAAACCATACCGAATGCACCCTTAGTGCTCAAGTTATTTAGGATTTTTTTGTGACTTGTTTTTCCCATCTTGCATTTAGGCAATGACTTACCTGATGAGGATATTGATATTGGTGGAAATGAGCCTCCTGTCTCAAGCATGGAGATTGAGAAGGATACAGCCATTAAAAGCAGTAAACGTGTGAGCCCAGGCAGCTCCAGTGGTAAACTCTTTGTGGATGCTACAATTTATCTTTTGTTTGATCTTTAATATTCTCTTTCCACCTAAGGCATGTAGGGACCTAGATCTTGAATTTCTTTATTATTATTTGGTATTGGGATCAGAAGAATATGTATAATCGGTTTTGACTTTTGAGTGCCACAGATGCTGATATATTATAACAAGATGATGTGATTAGCAAAGGGTCTGTATATACTTTTTAACTTCATTATTTATCCTCCTGTGTTGCCTATTTAGCTATTATAGTTGAACCTATGGGCTAAATCAATTGGTTCATTTGTTTGGTTGTTTTCATATCAAGGTGATATCTGATATGTGTATCTGTGGGTGTGTTTTTTGTTTTGGGGGGGGGGGAAGGGGGGGGGGTTGTTGTGGGGGTGTGTGTGTTGTCAAGCATCATTATAATGTTAGTTTTTCTAAATTGAATTATTTATTGATTTCCCATTGTATCTTTTGTATGCTTCACAGGTTCAGAATCTAGTAGTTCTTCTGACAGTGAATCTGATGATGTTAAAGCGTCAAGTCCCATTAGCGCATCAAAGGTGTGTGCTCATTTGATCAAGCTGTCAATGATAAATAATTGGAATTATATGTTCCTCTTGCTTTGATTTTTTAAATGGACCGCTATGGTTTACTGGATGCCCATCTGGTTCACAATGGTTTTCAACCTTCATTCTATTTACCCAGTTTCTCTTTCAGGTGCCAAAAGCTTCGGGTCCTAAAGATAAATTAGATGAAAAGACTAGCAGTGGTGATCCTCTAGATGTAAATCGTGAGTATTCTGTTATCAGATCTGTCATTTTGGATTAGGTACCAGGAATTAAGAACTGTGTGGTGTCCTTATAACAGTAATGAAAAAGAACTTACTGGCTGGAATTGGTTCTTTTGCTTCATGATGTCCCACTTGTTGTAGATGGCTATCTTATGCTTGCCTCTATCTTAGCATAATCTAAGCTGAAATGATTTACAGTTGAAGCTATAGCATTCCCCATCTTTGTGAGAATTTATTTATCTGTGGTCCTTTTCAGAGTCAGTGAGCGGATTGGATCAGCTTGAACTTACTTCCCAGCAGAAACCAAGTTCTGTAGAGTCAGATTTTCGTCAAGATGGTAAGTTGACAAATTGATAGTTTATCTGCTATTAATTTGGAGCTGCATCACATGGTTCATCCCTGAAAAATTTAGGGGAAAGTGTGCCAAATGAGAGGCAGGTTTCTCCTGACAAACTTTATCGAGCTGCCCTTTTGAAGAATCGATTTGCTGATACCATTTTAAAAGCAAAAGAAAAGACGCTTTCTCAGGTTGGTTTTGATTTTGGCCTACTTGCAAAGTTATTTTTATGTCTTGTTCATTTTGGGAGCATTTCAACTCAATGTGATCTGGTGCAATTTGGTTTGGCTGATATCAGGGTGACAAGGGGGATCCTGAAAAACTTCGTCGGGAGAGAGAGGAACTTGAACTGCAGAAGCGGAAAGGTCTGACCTTTACCATTAACCTTACGTATGCTAATTTTCTGTGAATTGCTGAATTACGTAAGGGTTGAGCTTCCCCACCTTTTTCTTCCTGAAAGTTTTAGTAGTGCATCATTAAGTAATGGTTTTCGCTTTTATTTTTCCCGTGCAGAAAAAGCACGGTTACAAGCAGAAGCCAAAGCTGCTGAAGAGGCTCGAAGACAAGCTGAAGCAGATGCTGCTGCTGAGGCTAGACGAAAGAGGGAGGTTGAAAGAGAGGCTGCACGGCAGGCATTGCTGAAGGTAAACAGTGTACAAATGGGTTCTCACCTATTCCTCCCACTGTTCTTGTTTTGGTTTTCCACAGAACATTTTTCTGGTGTTTGCACAGATGGAAAAGACTGTTGAAATCAATGAGAATTCTCGTTTCCTCGAAGACTTAGAAATGCTTAGAAGTGCCCCAGCCGAACAATTACCAAGCTCTGTCGATGAGACGAGCCCAGACCACTCTCAGGATGGCTTGGGTAGTTTCAAGTTTGGAGGTAGTAACCCGTTGGAACAACTAGGTTTATACATGAAAGAGGATGATGAAGAGGAAGATGCTGAACCACCAAGTGTTCCAAATCCTCTAAATGATGTAGAGGAAGGAGAGATTGACTAGTTCTATGCTCATGTAATATTGCACAAGTCAAAAAGGAGCTACACCACAGTACTTAATCGAAAAGGAAAAATAAAAATGCAAAAGAGAAACTGCAAGAAACCTTGCTCGGACATTCCTCAGTTCCATTCTATAGCTTTCCGAAGGGGACGGGGAAGCATGGGACTGCTGAAAGGTTAGGAAATTGCATATACACAGGCAAAAGGAGGAGAAGCGTATGACAATCAATTTTGGGTTATTTTATTCGCTTAAGCTTCAGAGTGTGATGTGGCCTAAAGTGTGAGGGGGAGGCAGGCAGGTCAGTAAGGTAAAGCGTTCTCAATCATTAGGTGCAGCAAGAATGCGGGCCACAACTGTGCTTTGAATGAATTATATGAAATGCTGATGTTGTGAAAAGAAAGTGTACATGAAAATGTAACTAGGAGTTGCTAGTCCAGCGAAGCTCAAGTTTAGTACATATATTATCATCCATCATAATGCACCGTTTAAAATTAAAATTGTAGAAACAAATGACCACCGGAGATTGCAGCCCCCCAGGGCTCAATGCCTAAGCTATGACAACTCAGAAGCCACACCACAAGATTTTACCAGCTGGGCTTCACCAATGCAAAGGAAATTGTACAGCGTCTTGCATTGTGGATACACTTCTTAAACCATCGACTTCTTTTTAGGCTTTGCCTTCATCTTCATCATCAACCATATGATCAATCTTTTCCTCCTGAATAGCTTTCCCAGTAAATCGTGATGGGGAATCTTGTCTTTAAGTGTTAATCCAAACCATTTGTTTTCATGGCTCTTTAGGCAAGGGTGGAGCCAGGAATTTTTATTAATCTGGGCTCATTTATGAATTTATTTTTAATATTTGTGTGAATGTGCAGAGAAGTAAAGAAAGAACACACGTTGAGCGATTCAGCATAAAACTCTTAATAGAATACGTGTTCTCAGCAAAATAAAAGACAACTGTGCAACAAGTGAGTTTATAATATAAATTTTTAAAATTGTATTATAAAACATTATTTATGAAATTTATTGATAGAGGAGGTGATAATTTGATGTAATAAAAAGAAAAATACGCTTCTGTATCGTGGCACTCTATACGTGAATTATGAATAATTTTCATGTAAACATAAAAAATATTGATCCTAATTTAGGTTAACTATAGTTAAGAATAAATTCCACATTATTATAAGTTATAATTTTTTAAAATCTTATCTAAAAAAATTGCCTTTGTATAGTAATAATTATTTATATATTACAAAAATTATAATGTAATGATAGATTTACAAGCTCTTGTATAAAATATTGTAGCTTAAATTCATTAGTTGGATTAAAATACAAAATAATAAAAATAAATCATATAATCCAATAGCTATTTAATCTAAAAAATTGAATTATGTTCTGTAAAAGAGTTTGTAGCGCTATCTTTACTAAAAAATAGATATGCTATGTTACACTAAAGGTTTAAGATGGAATAATTTTTTATTTTTTTTCTAAAATCATTTAGGACAGTGGTTTATTCTTTGATGTTGTTACTATATCTTTGAACTTGCAAGTACGTAAATTAGTTGGCAGAATGGATGCCTTCTTGTTGAAGTCAAAATATTTCTAGCTTATCCATTAATTAATTATTAATTGCATACTTTATCTTTATAATACTTGCACTAAGATTAACCAAGTGAAAACAATAATTTTTGTCGGTACACCTTTATTAAGATATAACTTCCTCATAATAATATATTCCAACATTATAACTATAAAGAGGTTTTCCTGTAAAAAGTATAATTGCAAAGGAAATAAATCATTAAATTATGAAAATATTCTTAATTGTTACCATAAGTTATTTTGTAACTTTTCAATACTAATGACAATTTCATAACATTGACATGCTTTCGTTTCAATATATATATATATATATAGCTAAAGTAGTAATAAATTTTAGTCTCCCAACTATTTCAATTTATTAAATACATATATAGTTTAATAATTTTATAAATTAAGTCTCTAACTCTAATTTAAGAAAAATAGAAGGATTGGAGGATCGGGATCCTCTCAATGACCTCATCTTCTGTCGAGCAAATTTGATTCATGTGATTGCTAGTTAATAAATTAAAAAAATATAGTTAAATCTTAAACATATACTATTACTAAAAGATAGGTGCCACAAGATTTTAAAAAAATCATAGAGCTGGGATCAAAAGAGGATCTAATCAAAGAATGGATTGGGGAGATATATGAAAATAAAGTAAAACTAGTTATTATATATGAGAATTAGGGAAAAACAAAATCAAGGGGCACTAATGAATTTTCCCAAGGTCCGGCCAATGTCTTTAGCAGTATCTATTAGGGGTGGGCGTTCGGTTTGGGTTAACTAGTGAAACCCGAACGGGTTCAAAACTTCAACCCGTTCGGGTTAAAATTCGGTTCGGGTTGAACCCGAACTGGTTGAATTTTTTTTTTTTTTAAGATTTAGTTTTTTAAATATATATTAATCATGGTTGCTATTTGCCATTTTAATTTTTAAATTTGTAATTTTTGTAGCTTTATTAAATTTCAATACATATTTTATATTTTGTTAATTTTAAAAAGACTTCTTGAAATTTTATTAAGGATAATTTGTAGTTGATATTTATTGTTAAGGATGATTTAGAATTGAGATTTTTAAATTATTAAAATATTATTAAGGATGATTTGTATTTTGTAGTTGATATTTGTTATTAAGGATGATTTAGAATTGAGATTTTTAAATTATTGAAATATTATTAAGGATAACTTATAGTTGATATTTGTTGTTAAGGATGTTTGGAATTGAGATTTTTGGATTTTAAGTGATTGTTGTTAGAATTTTTAGATTAAATTGTTCTAATCCGTTCTAACCCAAACTAACCCGAATTATTATAACCCAAACTAACCCGAATTAACCCAAACCAAAATTTTTACCCGAATTTCCAACCCAATCCAAACCGAATTGCCAACCCGATTGGGTTCAATTCTCCAACCCGAACGGGTTGAAATCCAAACCGAAACCCGAACAACCCGAACCGAAATCCGGTTTGCCCACCCCTAGTATCTATCTCAATGCTGTGCTCAGAAACATACAATTTTAATAATTGGCTGTGGCTGATCATTCTCTGGCATCGACGAAATGACCCTATAGCTTCCACAAGAATTGGCTCAGGATTAGGCTTCATGAATGAGGACTTGATAAGCCGTCTTTCATCGAGGTCGTGGTTGTTAATTAGTTGAAAAATCTAGCACTGGTGATTAAGAACTTTGATTGTATTGTCTTTATAACAGTCTCTTCCTTCATCAAGTCCCTCTAATGTCAAAAAGCTATTGTGAATTTGTGATGTGAGCTTCCCCTGCATTAGCACAGTCCGAATTGAAATGATTTTATGGTTGACGCTGTAGAATTGTTACATTATGAATCGATTGGAGATGCAAGTTGCAACTCTGTAATTTTATTTTTAAAAATATGCAACAATGTAAATTAAAGTCAAAGTAAATTCACCAAATTATTGCTACTAAGTTGATACTTTCTCTGCGGATCATATTACATTACATTGACCAGTTCTTGGCTCTTATTTCAACTAAGGTTGGAGATCCACTATCAGACTAAGTGAAGCTGACTCAATAATTAACATTTCTTGTTATTGCAGAAAGAAAATCAGATCAAATGAAAAAGGTAGCTCTGCTCACAAAAATCCAACCTTTCTCTTGTTTTGATTTTATATAGAGGTGGACATATCAACCATAATTATTGTCCATCTTCTATATCCAAATTTATCATGAATTTTCTTTTTTTTCTTTTGCTCTCATGTTGTAAATGATTGTTATTAATATAATATGATAATTGGAACAACTAAATTCTCGTATCGGGGGAAAGGGCATTATATTGTTATTAATATAGTATGATAAGAGTCGAGGAGGTACTCTGCAAAATTGAAATCAACCATCTGCACGGTATTTATTGATAGATATAGAAATATTTTATGTAGTGTAAAGATGTATCCAGATCATCTCAATCACAATTACACGAAAAATGTGCAAATCTAATGAGATTATATAAAAAAAAAAAAATCTAAGTTAAATATCTACATATACATGTGGGTGTGAGACTGCATGAGAAAATAATTTAATTTTTTTTTTTAAGCATTAATAAATTTGTGACACCATAAAATAAAGTAAAAGAAAAAGCTGAATAATAATGAAAATAATGAGTGTGTGTGTTCTTTTGCTTAAGGTCAATCAATCGTCGAGAGCTCTCTCTTCCGAGCTCTCGACTCCTCGGGAACTACGATTCTTGTCAGTTCTACATTCAATCTTTCCTTCCACTTTCACCCACTGGCCACCCACCAAATCTCTCGACTGACTCTTTAAAAGCAAAACCCTAATAATAATAACAACTACTTTTTAAAAGCAGTTACAGTTACAGTCACAATGGAATTGGAACCCCAGTTCTTTATCTTCTTCTTATTAATGTTCTTCACAATCTACCTCGTCGCTTACTTCGTCGTATTCCGAAACTGGAGCCCGAAGATCCGGCCCGAAGCGTCCAGCTGCCTGATCTCCATCTTCCACGGGACCCCCGCGGTCGTCTTGGCCAGCTACGCTCTGCTCTCCAACCAATCCCGCGGCTTCTCCTCGCCCAACACCCCTCTCGATAACCTCGTCCTCGACTTCAGCATCGCCTACTTCGCCACCGATCTCCTCCACTACCTCGTCTTCTTCCCCGGCGACGTTCTCTTCATCGCCCACCACCTCGCCACCCTCTTCGTCTTCCTCACCTGCAGGTGCCTCGTCTCCCACGGCGCCTACGCCTTGCTCTTCCTCCTCATCCTCGCCGAAGTCACCAGCGCCTGCCAGAACGCCTGGACCCTCGCCTGCGCCAGGAGCCACGACTCCGAGTTCGCCGGTAAGGTTTATCACATCCTCTCGCCGCCCTTTTATGCGTTTTACAGCGTCGTTAGGGGCGTTCTGGGGCCCATGTTTGTGTATGAGATGTGCGTGTTTTATATGAGTGGGGCTGCTGATCCTGTGATTCCCAAATGGGTTTGGATTTCCTGGTTGATTGTGGTGGCCTCGGCTATCTCTGTTAGCATTTTGTGGGTTTCTAATTTGTGGGTTCAGTTACTTAGAGAAAGGAGAGGTCTTTTTTATAAGAAAGTTACATAAATATACATATATGTATTTTTCTACTCATGATTCGTCAATTTGGTTTTATTTTGATATAATTTGCCAATTTAGTAGTTTCTCTGTCCGATGGGTGTTTTGTTTTATTTGTTTTCTTTTTGTATTGTAGTTACTGGAGCGTGCACGATTGTAAGTCGTGGGAAATTTTGTTCCTCCTTTTTATTATTTCAATCAAGGAAAATGACTCTTAAAGAGTTCTGGTTCTTTGTCTTACCGTTACTTGTAGCCAGTCAGGCCTTAGGTACGATCTGCCTTGGTGCCTTCCTTAGTTGATCATCCTTCAGCCATTGTAGTGTGTTTGATTTGATTTGATTTGATTTGGGCATTCATGCCAATTATATATTCTGTACCGTCCCATCTTCGATTGGCCAACTATGGAATCATGTGAAGGGAGTAAACAAATGTGGCTCAATTGATGGTATTTTATATAATACAACTTATGTAGTCTATTTTCTAGCTGCTTAGACAGGCTAAGCCCCTGGCGCAGAATTTCTAGTTCTACAAATTTGGTATCACGGTTGGGCCTGTTTGTTCTTCTTTCATAGCTTGTAAGTGAGTCTCCAATACCAGCACCCAGCTGCCTTGAGTGGCAGGCTGACTGACATTTTCAGATTCTTGTGCTAACATACTCTTAGCTGAAAAAACTTAGATGAATACTAGCTTTCCACACATTTGGGGGAATTTTTGTTCTGTAATGGTGCATCAGCTTTAGCATATCCCTCTGCATATTAGAGCTACATAGTTGAAGACTTGGTCGATTTGTGAAAGATTAGCTCGGCTGTAAAGAAACTTTATGTGATCAATTTTTCTTTTTTTTGGGGGTGGTCTACTATATGACCGGTTCTTCTTCTCTTATTGATTCTGAATGACGTCCCACTTTGATCAGTTTTGAGATTGATTGATGGTTCCAATAGTTTAGTATCTCTTTTATTATTCTGTAGGACTAGGGAATCATTTTCGGGCAATGTTCTTTGCCAATAATACTTGATACTGGAACATTCTCCTAAACACTAGGAACCCAGTTTACAACTGAAAATTGAATCAACGAACACAATACATTAATGTAACAATAATTCAGCAGTTCACAAAAAACGGGAGAAAACATATGCCACATGCATCTTAGCCTATAATCAAGGGATTTTTGGCTGACTGCCATTTTTGATGTTTGGATAAAGGTAATATGATATGGCGCACAGGCATTGAAAAGCTTGAAAGAAGTTTGTAATATGATCATGCAATTAAATGGACACACATAATAGTCTTCGGAAGATGTTCCATTTTTTCAGCTTCCTGCTCCACATATGAGCAATTTAATAAAAAATTGAGAGGCATCCTATTGTTGTATACATAATTTCTGCTGGAATTATGATTGGCAATGTCTCTTGCAGCATTCAGCCCTAACAGTAGTATTAAATTAATCGTCTTATTTCACAAATGTAAATATACACACTAGTTCACATGCATGCTTGGACCATGCAAAAAGTACACCGGAGAAAACACAATCACAGAAAGAGTAGAACTTGTAGTGCTTTGCATTTCTGATGATATTCCTTAACCTTCCAATAGGTGATAGAATCAGCAACAGGAGATGCTCTTCAGAATCACATAATAGTCTTCAGAAGATGTTCCATTTTTTCAGCTTCCTGCTCCACAGATGAGCAATTTAATCAAAAAGTGAGGGACACCCTATTGTTGTATGCATAATTTCTGCTGGAATAATGATCGGCATTGGTCTCTTGCGGCATGCAGCGCTAACAGTAGCAATAAATTAATCGTCTTATTTCACAAATGTAAACATACACACTAGTTCAACCCGTGCATGCTTGGACCTTGCAAAAAGTACACAGGAAGAAGGACAACCACATTAAGAGTAGAACTTGTAGTGCTTTGCACTTCTGATGATATTCCTTAAGCCTCCAATAGGTGATAGAATCATCAACAGGAGACCAAGTATGATGCAGATCTGAAATTAAGAGGCAAAATTAGGTTAGTGTAATATCTTTAAAGCACACGAAGATACAGCGAGGGAGATCATTTGATAGTTTATTAATAGTCAAGCTGAAACATACCCAGTTTGTACACCAAGATAAGCTGAACTTCTTGGGTTTGTAGATGGCAAGCCACATGATGCAAGGTAGCTAAGAAGTGTTAAAGAGAGAGATCAGTATTTGCCATGATAGTGATTCTAAGGAACCACAATTTTTTAAGAACAGTGTATTGATTTCTTCAGGGGGAGGGCAAGGAATTTTGACTTACAAAATATGTTGTTGGGGCAAAAGCAAATCCTCCAAAGAATCCAAGAAGACCACCAAAGAAAGGAAAGGTTATAGCTACAAACATGGTGAAAGCTGAAACAAAGAGATCATTTCTTAAGGAAACACGACCACTATGTGAGATAATTAACACAGGAACATGGTGAAAAGAGGGATTCACATACCAACATATAAATTGCGGGTGATGAAGCGAAGCAATCCGCTGGGTTTGAAATGCAATTTGGTTACCATCACAGTTTCTATCATGTCAAAAACTGGCATGGCATACAGCTGCAGACAAAAAGGTTCACTGAATCCAATAAAACCTCATGGTCATCAGGGGGCAGAAAACAGAGACTCAAACAAACCTAACCTGATAGCTGCCGATGACATGGACGACAACAAACATGTTTGCAGCCACAATAAGCCATGTCGGTTTCTCTAGTGAAATGAGGATGTTGTCTTCAACAATATTGCCGAACACATAATAACCTACAAGTGCAACTGGGAAGTAGCAAAGTGCCACCACTATATAGGCAATGACAACTCCCCTCCACATTGGTCCCTTGGATGGCTTCTCTGGTGTAGAAGGAATTGTTGCTTGAATCTCCAGGACTACGTTGTGGCCGGCATAGGCGAAAGCTACGTCTCCTAAGGCAGTAAAAAAGTCGAAGACTGTCCCTGATGTCGTTGTGGCTTTGTAGCCGTATTCCATGCTTGGCTGCTTTCCCTTGTGGACAGAAGCTGACCATGCTATGGTAGAATAACTGCATGATAACCATGATATCATTCGAAGTTCAAAATTTAAAGCCGTTAAAGCTTAAATACGGCTGTTAATACTGGCTTAATTAACATCCCACTGGCTTGTGAAATTAGCATATAAACAGCATACCTTAGAGACATGACTGCTGCAGCCAGAGAAACACCAGAGATGGAGTTAAAGTTAGGGAGGTGAGCGAGAACGAAGTGAACAGACGCGAATATCATGATGAAGTAGGTTGTTTTAATTGGCTTGCAGCGGTTGCAGACTAAATCATGAACCTTCTGTAGAGATTTTCCACCAGTAACCATATAGACAATGTCCACGCCAACTTCACAGATGAGCTGTTGAGGCACTACTATATAAAGACCAAGCTTTTCACCAAAGGCATGCTGACCCAGCTCATGATATCGATCAAACCGTTTGCCAGGAACCATTTCATGCATCTCAACCATTTGCCATAGAGTGTATAAAGTGATTGTCCACGATAAAATCAGAATCACTACACCAGGGCCCTGGAATTTAATACAGAAAACTTTGTTCAAAAAATGGGCAAATAAAAATCCTAATTGTGTAATTGTATTTAGACTTTGGACCCTGTAAAACTAACATATGCAGGAACTGTTGCATTAGCAAATAAGATTTACTGACGGAATTAGTTATTGATGATGATCACATATTCTGTTAGTATGACGGGTAATTTTATTTTCAATTTTTTTTCTCTCGCAAGTACGATATTTAAGAGCTAAGATTTGATCCTTTTGCACTGAACGTACCATCCAAGGTTTGACATGGCGTATGGAAGACTGAGGACACCGGCTCCAACCATGGCAGTGACATTGTGGAAAGCTGAGTACCACCATTTTGCGTTCCTCGAAGAAGTGATAGGAAGCCAATCATCAATCGCCTTCTGCTTCTTCAGTTTCTCATCTACCTGAAAATGCTAATTAATATCACACGTCAGTCAAGTTAATGACTTACAATTTCTCCGAAATTAGCTTAAAGACAATCACCAACCAGCATAACATCGCTAGTCCTATAATTTTGGAATAAACGTTGGCTTGTGAGTATTAGAGGGGAGAAAGAGGGACTTACATCGTGGGAGACATACTCTTTTAGCTCATCAGTTTGAACTTGATCACCCATGATTCTGTCCTCTGAAAATTTCTAGACAGAGGTGAACTGAAGGCTATGACAAAGTTGAAGATGATAATATATGCAAGCTATATAAACTAGGAAACATCGAAGCTTGTCAATGAGATCTCCTTTCCCATGCTCAAGACAAAAACATATAATTGACAAAATCCATATAATAATTCCCACTTGTAAGTTCTGTTTGTCAGCACTATGCCAACGGCATTCAGGTTGAACTTGATTGAGGCTGAATGTATTCTTTAATATGTAATTACCCTCAAATAGGCCGAATGCAGGCCTTGAAACAGTGACATAATTTGGTCCCACATTTAACTACAGACGTAGTTATTGGTTGATTACTGTGGCCGGCCTTTTGCGACAGTTAAAATTGTGTGTAAATTCCATTATAGTTGCATCACCTCTTCTTGATTTCTATATATTTCCAGACAGCCCATCTCTCTGATGAGTGATGAAACAACACTTGACTGGTAATGAGTTCACAAAAGAGTATGCTGATGATATAAGGTGATATAGTAATTGAATTGGTCATTAGTTGTATTTCATATTTTCTTGCACTTACAGCTTAAAATAGCATCTTCCGACTATATACCATGCTATAAACACAAAGGAGCACTGCTGACTGCTGTCATCATAGTCGCAGCATCAGATTGGGAGGTATCAAAGCTTTTATTGGTTCTTTTCTCACTTGATTTTACTATTAATATACAACGAAATTAATAATAAGAGTATAGATAATTTATTTCCATTTCTAGCATGTATCTAGGAAGAGGTATCCTAGTCTTACAGGATTTTGCTACAGCAGTCAAGCGAAGACGCTAATGCAGTCTCCGCATCTACTTTTGGTGAGCAATAAAAATTTGTTCATCCTTCCCCGGATTTTACATGGTGTCTTTAGTTATTTGATTTTCCCCGGACACACAACATTTTGCTGCCTCGCCGTCAACCTGGTTTACTTTTTTTCCCAGACAGTGTCCTTCAAATGTTTATTTTATACCAACAGAAGAAATAAGAGAAAGATGTACATAGAGCAGATTGGCACCCGAAAAGCATGTCGAGTAGGGGAAAATGAAAGAACATTCAAAGATAGGAAGAACAGAAATTCAGCACTTTCTTTAACCAATAAAACCATTAAGAATGCACCCTCTGGTGTATGCAAGCACAAACTTTCTTTCTATTTTGTGTATTTGAAAAAAAGAGAAAAAAAAAGAAAAAGAAATATGTAAAGGCCTACAGGAAATTCCATTTTCCTTGGTTCTGTGGCAAGAATCCCAAACTCCCACAGGCTAGCAGCAAGCCAGTGCTCCATAGATAACATATCTGAGCCCGGATATACTTACTAGAATCCTATCCGGATGTTAGTATTGCCCACATCATCTGCACGATTGCTTGCATCATTATCAATTCATGCCTCACAATCAGCCACTTTCTCTAGTATTGCGGGTAGATTACCTAAGAGTAGAACTCGTATTCCTTCGCTTGAAGAATGATTTGTCTCAGTCCTCCGATAGGTGATAAGATCATCAAACATAAGCCAAGTACAATGCAGATCTGCAAACCAACGAAGTCATGTGAGATCAACTGAACTTACATACTAGAATTAAACAAAGTAACACTAGAGGTTATGAACATAATCACTTAGACTTACCCAGTTAGTCCACCAAGATAAGCTGTACTTCCTTGGCTTGTAGATGGCTAGCCAAATGATGCATGGCAGCTGAAAATTAATTAAAACAAAACGTTAGATACGGAGACTTAGTATAATATATCTCAGATGTTGAACGGTGCCCCAAAAAAAGAAAAAAAAACAAATGAAAAAGTTTTTGAACTCTGTAGAGGGAGAATATGGCTTACAAAATATGTTGTCGGGGCAAAAGCAAATCCTCCAAAAAAACCAAGTAAGCCTCCAAAGAAAGGAAAGGTAATGCCAATGAACATTGTGGATGCTGCAATGAATAAATGATACATTAAATTAATTCATAACAGATCTCACGTAGAAATATCAAAGTCTTGTTTTAATATAAACATGACAGTGTAGAGGGGAGTGCTTACCAACATAAAGATTGCGTACAACAAAGCGAAGCAATCTGGTGGGACTGAAATTCAATTTCTTCACCAATAAAGTTTCAATCATGTCAAACACAGGCATTGCATAGATCTGCATTAATGCAAGTAAATGAGAACTGATAAGTAAACTGACAATAATAGTCAATCTGAGATACTTTATTAACCGAAAAACAAGAAAGCTTCAGAAAGTTCGATTCATACCTGATAGCTTCCAATAACATGAACAACAACAAAGAAGTTAGCCATTACAATAAGCCATGTTGGTTTTTCCAAGGAAATGAGGATGTTATCTTCAACTTTATTGCCAAACATCCAATATCCAATTAGTGCAACAGGGAAGTAGCACAATGCAACGACTATATAGGCAACAACAACTCCTCTCCACATAGGCCCCTTGGATGGCTTCTCAGGTGTAGATGGGATTGTTGCTTGGATCTCCAAGACAACATTGTGCCCGGCATATGCAAAAGCCACATCACCCAAGGCATTAAAGAAGTTAAAGACTGTTCCTGCTGCAGTCTTAGCTTTGTATCCATAGGCCACATCTGGCTGAACACCCTTGCGGATAGAAGCTGACCAAGCAATTGTAGAGTAACTGTATATATGTGAACGTAAAAATAAAAATTTCTGTTAGAAACTCAAACTCCATCGTTAACACGTGCAATGGCAAGTGAAATCCAAGAGAGAGCAATTGTACCTCAAGGACATGACTGCAGCTGCCAAAGAGACACCGGCAATGGAATTGAAGTTGGGCAGATGGGAGAGTACAAAGTGAACAGAGGCAAAGATCATGATGAAGTAACTAAGTTTTATTTCTTTGCATGGTTCTTTGCATAAAAGATTATGGACCTTCTGCAGTGATCTGCCTCCTGTAACCATGTAGACAATGCACACACCGACTTCAACAACAAGCTGTTGTGGCACCACGATATAGAGACCAAGTTTTTCACCAAAAGCATACTGCCCCAGTTCATGGTATCTGTCAAACCGTTTTCCCGGCACCATCTCATGCATCTCAACCATTTGCCACAAGGTGTACAGAGTGATGATCCATGACAATATCAGTATGGCAACACCAGGACCCCTGAGATGAAAGAACAAGCAAAGTTATGTTAATTCACAAGATACTGATAAATAAATGTAGCTGCTTCAGCTGTATGAGTTGAACATAAACATACCATCCAAGTTGAGCCAAGGCGTGAGACTGAGGACACCAGCCCCAACCATGGCAGTGACATTGTGAAAAGCTGAGTACCACCATTTTGCATTCCTTGAGGAAGTAATTGGAAGCCAGTCATCGATTGCTTTCTGCTTTGCTGATTGTTCTTCACTCTGCAATTTATATTGTCGTCATAACAAAAATTTTTTTATTAGCTTAGAAAGAAAAATGCATTACCAATCCAGCTATTTTGCACTTTATATTTTAAATTTAATAACAGAACACCCCTTTATTATAACTTACAGGGAAAGTCATGATATTTCTTCATAATCTAGATTCATACAAAGTAAGGGCATCAAGATTATCTATTTACAATAAAATATAATCCGAATTTCCATGTGTCCTTTACTGATAGGAAATCTGCTTAATTTTTTTTTTTTTAATTATGCTTAATTTTTTTTTAAACACGCATATATAGTGTCCAATTAGGGTATCCTGGCCGTATTAAGTTAGGAATAAAGACAAAAAAGACAAAAAAACAAAAATTTTAAGATAATTTTTTTTTTATTTTTTAACTTACCTGTCATTTTAATATGATAAAAAATATATATATAGCGTCCAATTAGAGAATCCTGATTCCTGACCATATTAAAATTTGGAATATATTAAAAGACAAAAAAAAAAATTAAATTTTAGGATAATTTTTTTTAATATGGTAAGAAGCTCCTGATTATAATATTTTTATATATACATATAAATCAACTCTTGCTATATCTATTCATAGCCAATTAATTTAAAAAATAGAAGCAAATGATCAGAGAACAATTTTCAAAAGAATATATATATTTGACCAGAGAATAATTTTCAAAGTTGCTTGCAAATTAGAGATAAGCGTTATGAGTCAAAATATAGAAATTGCGAGACTTATATGTCACATGCAAGATGACATGCCCTAGACTTCATATACATAAACAAAAGCAAATGGGAACCCACATTGAGTGGCACAAACGTCATCTTCGTATTTAAATATTAATAAATAAAAACGTAAAAAACAAAATTAAATATATATAAATAAATCCATGAGTTCCAAAAAAATTTTAAAATTAAAAATCAGCCAATTGGTTTATTGGTCTCAGATTCGAAGTTACACAAAAGACACAAGGAGCTTTTTTTCTCCGGTCAACAGGATTTAAGGCCGGCCTATCAAAACGATTGAAGGTCGGCTACAGTGTTGAAAATTGGTGCCGTAACCAGAAGGTTAACTTTTTATTTTTTTTAAATTGATCATACAAAGGTAATATGAAAAGGGCTCAATTCAATCTTGTGAAGCAATTAAATCATATAATATATATATAATTTATTATTTGTTTAAACAGGAATAATAGCCATATAAAGCCAAAAAAAATTAAAAGAGAAAACAGGAACAAGAGAGCAAATTTTACGTGCACAATAATTTAATTAACATGTTTTAAGATCATGCGGCTAATGAACGGAAAGAACCCAGTTCATGAATCATGACGGAAATTTAAAACACGCCTAGAAATTTTTCTTTAGAAGAAAAAATTAAGGAAGACAGAGCTCCAAAAGTTTTGGAAAAGTGATGCCATTCAAAAAAAAAAAATCTACAAAAGTGAAAAGACAAAAAAAAAAAAAAAAGATAGAGAGATACTAACGGTGGCACGGTTGTAATTCTGATCAGTTGTTGCTGGCCCTTGAGTCCCCATGACTTTTTCTTTCCCTCTCCTTTCTTTTTCTAATATTTGTACTTCAAAAAAACGAGTTAAAATTTGCAGAGAAGAAAGGAAGCGAGAGGGGAGACGAAGCGAATGCAGTTAGCGCAGTTGAACGAAGGAACTCATGAATTGGGGGCCTGTATTTAAAGACTTGTGCCGAGGGCTGAGGAGGACATGTGACGTTTTTTAAGTTGATTGTTGACGTCGGTAAGTTCTTCGAAACTAAGCCCCCGAACGAGGACTTTCACGTAAATTTTCAATACCAATTGTAATATTGCTGGACTTTCTTACCCGGACAAATTCTTTATATATATATATATAACACAAAATAATATTAATTATCCAAATAATTTGTAATAAGAGTTCGTGTATATTATGCTTTGACTTTGATAGTCTAAAGACATCGTCGCACCCTCGAGTTTGATGATCAAAACAATCAACAGAAATTCGAATTTATTACGGTATCACAATCTCATCTATAAAGTATATGATAAAAACAAAATTAATCTAATTTCCCTTTATTGACTGTGTGAGCTGTCTCCGCGAAAATTCCATGAAACTATCTAATTATCTAATTTAACTTATCATGCTGAAATAGTAACTTAAATATGAAACCACAAAAGTTTATAAAATTTGTAAGATATTTGTTTCTTCTATCTTTAAAGAAAGTTTAAATAAAAGAAAAAACTACTAGTAAATTGATTATAAAAACATGACCCATATGGGCAAAGATTTTTTCTACCCTACTGTTTGTAATAAAAGCATACAAAATGAAAATATAATACTAATCTGCCCCTATTTTTCATTTTGATACTTTAAAAAAATCTCACTAAAAAAGGAAAACATAGTAGGTAAGAAAACTTCCCAAGTTTCACAGAACTCTAATGCATTAAGGAAAGAGTATCACGAAACTACTGCACCACACAAAAGAAATCATATAAATAGTTTGATTAGCAACGGCTAGAAAGAAATTTTGGGCCAAACAAAAAAAAAAAAAAAAGGATGGAGGGTTTGTAGCAAAGTAGAGTGGGAGAAATTGACTTATCATCACCATTACTCACATTGGTTAATAACATCTAGATTCCTGAGTTCGTAAGTTTTCATAAATAAAGATGTGACTTGTTCATTTTTATCAAATAGATCGTGGGTCCCTGTTGAAATTGCTGCGTTACCCTTGTCATATCTCTACCTTAAAGGGTATTTTAATAATTTCAATATTGGCTTTTTATTTTTGGTGTTTGTGTGTAAAGATGGTCAATGGGTAAGACGGCATAAGGTATGGTATATGTCTATACAGCACGGCACGGCACAGCACTCACGCGGGCTAGGACGAGCCTAAAATGTTAGGCACGGGGGCTTTAAAAGTACGACACGATTAAAGATGGGTTAAAACATAAAACGTAAAAAAAACCACAATAAGCATGTTTCACTTTTTAATGAAAGTAAACTTAAAATTTTATGATTTTACAAATAACTTGAAATTAAATATTTTAAATTCATTTAATTCTTAGTTTA
The DNA here is from genome assembly GCA_030449925.1 of Citropsis articulata. Taxonomy (NCBI): domain Eukaryota; kingdom Viridiplantae; phylum Streptophyta; class Magnoliopsida; order Sapindales; family Rutaceae; genus Citropsis; species Citropsis articulata. Next base: position 39,697 of record JASUUH010000110.1, on the reverse strand, counting down.
AAAAAATACTATAATTTATTTATGATTAAAATTTATTAAATTAATAATTGATATCATGATTTTGATAAATAAAATTATAAAAATAATGATTTTGTAAATATGTATTAATATTATTGTGAACTATGATCTATAGCTCTATTTAAGCCCAAGATAACAATTAAGTTACTCTTAAGAAAATTTATTTTATTGCTATTGTTAAGTATTAAAAAAGAATTCTAATATCATAAGGTCAAATTTAGCAATAAATATTACATTATCTTATTATTATTAGTTTATTTATTATTGACTATGGATTTGAATTTTGAAATTTTGATTCTATTAAATTTAAATAAAGGTATATATACTCAAAAAAGTATATAGGCTTGGAAAAATTACGCGTGCGCTCTTAAAAAAATAAAAAAATAAAAAATTTATCTTGTTTTTTTCTTAGGCACAGCATGTGCGGACTCAGCACAAGTGGGCACGGCAAATGTGTCGGGCTAGGCCTAAGCTATAAAAAAAAAAAAAAATTAGGCACAACACAAAAAATACAATGGGCATGGCATGGCACGAGCACGAGCATGGTGGGACTTTCTATTACAGGCTCAGCCAATTGGCCATCTTTAGGTGTGTGCTGACATTGAATACAGGTTAAGTTACTTTGAGGAAATCAATAATTGTAATTGACTGCAAGGTTAAGACAACTAGGAATTGTCATGGACAAAAGAAGAAGATAACAGCACATTATTATTTATTAGGTAATCTTGGCTTTATGTTAATAAATTATTATTTTTTCAGGTTAATGAATAATTATAGATTACCATTTGCCAGCTTGAGCCAGATGCAAACGTTTCTAAATTAGTAATTTTCTAAATTATTTATTTGCATAATTTACGGCAAATAAAAATATATTTTCAAGATATGGTCACCAAATTTTCCTTAAAGAGCCTGGAAAATTTTCATTTCCTTGATCCAATCGACAAACTTAAACCCATATAGCATATATTAAAGTCACTCTTCATTTGGAAGGATCAAACTTTTAACAACCGGATTTCAAATATAAATCTACTGTGTAATATATATTTAACGAAACATTTATCAATTATAGATTCAATTTCAATTTTTTCTTTCACCGTTGATAATGCTCGATCCTGTTTGATAATTTCTTTTCCAAATTTATTTGGAATGCTACAAGGAAAAAGAAATATTCTTCCAATGCAATCATTAATAACAAACAAAATTAGCAAAATTTGGCGCTGGATAACATGGACGTAGAATTCTTTTGTTTACAATGGCCGGTCGAGAATATAATTACAAATAACATTTGAAACCTTTATCAGATATTAATTAATGATCATTTTTTAGTTTTGGAAAAGTGCTTAAAAAGGCAATTAGATATTCAGAAAGAGAAATATGATTTTTGAGGAAAAGTACTGTTGAAACAAATACAGAGTGTAATTAGCTGTACATGATCTCCTTCCGATTTGTTTCTTTATTTGGCTTTTCTTGGGTAAATATTTTGAACTCAAAATGCTTTATAGAAAGTTATTCATATATCAATGGGAACACCGTATAAGGTTTATAAAGAGTATGGTTCTTTACTGATTAACGCACTATTAGATAATAAGATTTTATCGACTATCTAACTATTTGATATAAGATGTGATATATACACGGTATTACCGTGTATATATATATCACATCTTGTACCACTACAACAAATATGGACTTTAGAGACGAATAGTTTTGTTGCTAAAGGTTATAGCGAGGAAAAAATTTTCATGGCCATTTCGATGAGCATCGCCTTAGGTTTTTAGCATCAAATTTTCAAACTTCATTACTAAATGTGTATTTTTTGTGAGAAAATAATTTTCGTCGCTAAAAGCATTTTTAAGCAACAAATTTTATTTTGTCGTTAAAAATTCTTTTACCAATGAATAATATTTCATTGTTAAATGCGTACTTTAGCGACGAATAATAATTTTCGTCGTTAAAAGGTATTGTTTTTTCTACCACTTAATTATCATTACTATTGTTAAAGTATTATCATTTTTAATACTAAATTACAGTATTTTATGGTTATATACATGGCAATGAGATTACAAATTAAGAGTTAGAGTCTAGCTTACGCATGAGACTTGTAGTAAAATTTCCTCCACCAAATCTTGAACCAGTTGAAGATAAATATAGCTCTTATGTTGGAGAAATTTTAGAATATATCAGAGATACCATATTAGTCATACAACTCATGTTGAGAGTGAATTCCGCTTAATTTGTGGGTTTGACAGCTTTATTGCTTTGGGACGAAAATTTTATTTGTAAATGTATTTTATCTATTTAATTATCTAGGAAGAATGATATTTTTATGGGAAATTATCTCTCAAACACCTTAAGAATATAAAGAGTACAAATAGGTACTACAAGTTTTTGAAAATATCTTAGAATCACCTCAAGTTTTAGTTTTATATCAACCAATAATTTTTCTGTTAACTTCATTAACTACTATTAAATAATCTAAGTTAAAAGACTATTTTGCCCTTGGATTTATTTAAGGAAGTAAAACAATATCTTAGAAGAATATAGGGGTAAAATAGTCGTCTATTTTAAATTATTTAATGGCTGCTAATGAAGTTAACAGAAAATTAGCTATTTGATATAAAACTAAAACTTGAGATAGTTATGAAATATTATTGAAACTCATGGTAGCTGTTTGCATTTTTTATATTCTTGAGGTGGTTGAACAATAATTTCCCCATTTTGGTCCTTCTTAGAATTTTTAAGTTCCCTCATAAATTTTTCAAGAACTCTATAAATTTTGATAATTATATAAGAAACTCAATTGAATTTTTATTCAACCTGTAGAATTGTGAAATTTCTCTATTTTGTTTTGATTGAAGATAAAAAGAGCTCGTTCTTTATTTGGTTTATTTTCATTTACGGGGAGGCTCTAAAGACATATAAACTCTTTTTTTTTTTCCGTCTGTAGATATCCAAATTTTACTTGCGAAAGTATTCATGTCTCATAACATCAAAACAACCTCCTCTTTTTATGTGTGTGTGTGTGTGGATGTGTGTATTATTCTATGCTATCAAGAGTCCACATTCATAAAATAACAGCACAGCTCGAACTACATCTTCAAAAATATCCATGACTATTCCCAATTTATTAATGGGTAAAAAAATGAAGTGATAAAATTTTTAAAACTTTTTTGTTTTATTTTTTAAATAGAATCTTACATATAATAGAACATAGGATCTAGGGATAGCAATTTTTCCCAATGGGATGGGATCCTGCAGGATCCCATCCCATTTGGAACTAGATTGGGACATATTGTTGTCCCAAAAAAAAAAAAAAATTAAGGACGGGAATGAGATATTTTCTTATCCCATTTGTATATACGGGACGGGAGTGGGATTGTCAAATTCCGTCCCATCCCATTTCATTGGCTACTAAAAATGAAAATTTTTTCAATTGGGATGGGATCCCACGGGATTCCATCTCTTTTGGGACAGGACCGGAACACATTTTTGTCCCAAAAAAAATATAGGGACGGGAGTGAGATATTTTTTCATCCCACTTACATATACGGGACGGGACTGGGATTGGTAAATCCTATCCCATCCCGTCCCATTGCCAACCCTAATAGGATCATAGTGCAATTTGACTTAGATTTTTTTTTTAATAAAAAAAATAGATAGTTATTGTCATTTTCAGTACTCGAACAATTCTACAAGTTGCAGAAAGCTTGTTTACTAGAATCCTTTAGAATCTTTCCTTGAGATGGTACTATCAATAATCTTGAGGGTTATAAAAATGTGAAATAAAAGTTGATTTCTCTTAATATTGTTAACTATATGTTTTGTTGAAAAAAGTAGGAAGAAATGAGAGAGGAATGGAAATGAGAGAGGAGGAGAGAGAATGAGGCTCATTCTCAATTTTATTGTTTTGTTTGATATGAAATCATCTCTTCTTTCTTTATTTCTTTCTCCTTTCCTCCTTTCCTCTTTTCCTCTCCTGTCATTTCCTTTTATTTCCTCAAATCAAACATATTCAGAAACTAAAATTTTGAGTTGATCTCATCAATTTTTGGGTACGCTATAAATATAGGGCTAGGAAAACAAATTGACCCCGGTCTGATCTGATCCGAATATATTGGACTCGGATTGGATGCAAATTGTGAGTCAAATTTGGTGGGATTGTTTTTTGTTAATTTGATTGAACTGTATTTGGATCAGATGAAATCCAAGTCAATTCGACAATCTAATTGGATTTTTAAAAAAAATAGAATCATAAAAACAAAAATCAAAATCAAAAACCTAATTTCTCTTATTATCTACTTCCCACGCACAAAACAAAAGAAAAGATGCTACCACTTTCATAACTCCAACATCAAAACTCCAATCAATAATTCTAAACGCCCACCGCACCACTACTAGTTGCCACCACCAAGCAGTCATTGTCCACTGCAAAATTAATTTTATTTTTTTTATTTGTCGAAATGATATGTATTCAGCATTGGATTGTTCAATTTTGGCATGTTCAAATTCTAACTTAGATATAAAGTTCCTCTACTTATTCAATTAGGCGTGTTCTGATTGATTCCAACTTATCAGATTCCAACTTATCAAATCCATGATTGTGATATGGTGATTGAAAAAAAGAAATTCTCTCTTCGGCCTTGCAGATCTGATCTAATCTAAATTCAACCTGAGTTTTTTATCTAATCCGATCCAATCTAAATTTAATTCAGATAGGATCGGATCAGATTATAAGTTTAGATTGTGTTTGGATGACATTTTCTTGACCCGATTGACCTGAAATCCAATCAGATTGATGCAAACCTAGTCTAAACTTAAATTTATGTAAAGTCTTATATATATATATATATATATATATATAATTATATGTAAAGTCTTTTATATATATATATGTAAGTTTAGATTGTGTTTGGATGACATTTTCTTGACCCGATTGACCTGAAATCCAATCAGATTGATGCAAACCTAGTCTAAACTTAAATTTCCCATCCCCTACATAATTATATGTAAAGTCTTTTATATATATATATATATATATATATATATATAACAAAGTGAGGATGTTATTAACATTTTAAAAAAAAATACAGATTTCAATACAATATCAAACAAAAAAAACATCGTCTCCAATATTCTAAAATCTATATTTTTTTGTTTATTAGTGCTTCCGAGGATGTTAGAGATGAACTAAGATAAAAATAAGGGCAAAAGCTCAGTTGGTCCCTATATTATAAGGTTAGTGTTTATTTAATCCCTATATTTTTAAAAATACCACAAAACATCTTTGCCATTAAACTATTGACACCCTTGCTGTTGTTTTTTGTTCCTTTTGATTTGCTTTTACAATATTACTCTCTTACAATAATGTTTCTTATTTTGGATATTAATAAAAAATTAAATTACTAATTTAACCCAAAAAATGAAATAAAACCAGAAATAATATATATTAATTTTGTGGAAGCTCATGTATGTCCAAAGAAATTAATATTGTAAAAAAAATTGATTACCAATTTGTTTTTGAAAATTAATAAAAAATTAATATATTGACTCCTCAACAAAGTGTTCAACAAAAATTAATATATATATCTTTATTTTATTTTTATTTTTGGGTCAAATTAGTAATTTAATTATTCTTATTAATATCCAAGAAAAAGAAAATTATTGTAAGAGGGTAATATTATACAAGGAAGCCAAAAGGAACAAAAAATAATGGCAGCAGTGTTAATAATTTATCGGCCGGGATGTTTTGAGGTATTTGTAAAAGTATAGGGACTAAATGGGCGCTAATGTCAAGATATAAGGATTTAACAACTTTATCTCATAAAAAAAATACTTCAATATAGTATATTTTGTCCTGTAGTATATTGAAATTATTATTATTATTTTTTATCTTTTAACTTGTCACTGACTTTAATATGATCAGAGATCTCTGATTAGAAGCTCACTCATGTGTGTGTATATACTTAAAATATTTCAATTAGTGATCTTGAATTATATTAAAGTCATGGATAAACTAAAAGATAAAAAAAATATAAACTTTAATGCATTGTACTTTATTTTTAAATATATTAAAATATATCATTTTTTATATAGTGTGTGTATGTGTTATGATTATTGTAACCATTTAAAAAAAAAAAAAGAGGATTCTTCGTAATCTCAATTTATTTTTTTGTCGTCCTTTTCCTACAATTATATATCCTGGATTCTGAGGTGCCAATCGAATTAAAGTAATTCTTGTCTCTTTCAACAAAGGAGAGAATAATGGAGGGCAGTATGTGGTGGTGGCAATTATTTAAATAATTTATACTTCCATTGATTCGTCCTTAAAATGAGATACCCATACACATATAATATAAATAAAATGTAACTAGTAACAATATCATAGAGTCAATTGTTTCCTCTTGGATGCAAGTAAATCTCATAAAGTCAGTAGGTCCCTAAAAATAATAATAATTGCTTTGCAATTCTCTCATCACAATAATGGTGGTCACTCTTGATGAATTTTGAGGAAACCCTAGGTTGCTTGTTGTTCGACTGGTAATGGTCAAACCATGCAGAGCATGTGGACTGACACTCTCCACTCGGCCGGCATTGCACATGTAGGTAAAACAAACGATTCGGTAAGTTGGATTCGATTTTAAAATTTAAAAACAGATCGGTTTATATATACATATATACATACATACATACATATATATATATATATATATATATATATATATATATACATACATACATATATATATATAAAGAAATATTTAAAAAATTATGGTTTAAAATTAAAAAAAATAACCAAATTGGAAACCAAACCAATTTAGATAGTTTCAATTCAGATTATTATTTCTATAAAAATTGATGGTTTAGATGTGGCATATGACATTGTACAGTGCACGGGTGACAACACAAATATTTGGCGACGTGGGCGGCCGACTTAAAATTTTAGGCACGTAGACCTTAAAAGCACAACGAGAAAAGACCCACAATAAGTACATTTCACTTTTTAATAAAAATAAATTTGAAATTTTATAATTTTACAAATAAATTGAAATTAATCTGTTTAATATATTTTATTAGCATTAATTTTTTAAATTCAATTAATTCTCAGTTAAAAAAAAAATACTCTAATCGATTTATGTTTATAATTTATTAAATTAATAATTGATATCATGATTTTAATAAATAAAATTATAAATATTATGAATTTATAAATATGTATTACTATTGTTGTGGACTATAATCTATGACTCTATGTAAGTCTAAGGGTCAGTTTGGGATTGCAGAGGCTGATGAAATAAGTTACTTGTGGTGTACAGATGAAATAAGCTACTGATTAAAAAAGTAGCTTAGTATTTAGAATGTTGATTCATGAGTTTGAAAAGTAGAAATACGTCGTTTGGTAAATCTTATTACAAAAGTGTTGTTCTATTATATAATGACCAAAATAAACATACATTTTAATTATTTTTTATTTTATGTTTAATAAATTGTTTAGACATAATTCTTTTTCTTAAATATGTAAAACTAATTAAAAAATTCAATTAAGAAAAATCTAAAGAATTTCATCATCTATTAAATAAAATATGATAAAAATTTATACTTTTACATAATTTAATAATTTATATATTGGGTTTATGAATAAGTACGATATAATTATCTTTTTATCAAAACACTAAGGTTATAATAGATATTTTAAAGGGTGGGGCTATATACACTCTAAAAATTACTCTGAACGCTCATATTTTTATAAAAAAATTTATTACAAAGATATCCATAATATAAATTACTATTAAGGACATTTTATTATTGTGATTTTACAAGCTTCTTGTACACATATTTTGAAACAAATAGTACCAAAAACACAAGAAAATTAACATAAATTATAATTAAGCTTATATATATAGTACAATCAGCGTTATTGTCATCAAATCTTCATAGCTGGATAACCTGCATGGTGTTTGGATCCTGAGATGCGAGTTTCATGAAATTTTGCAATAAAAGCTAAAGCTTTTCTGTCAATTCCAGGCTCAGCAACCCAATAAGCACCTTTTTCTTCATCACTCCGGCAATTTTTTCTTGTTGTACTTCCTACATCATCCCACAGATCTTCCCCTCTTCGATTAGTCCTCCGCGATTTGAACATGTTGCGTAGAGAGAAAGAAGATTTCTTTTGCTTGTTTCCAGCCATAATGAATTTTAATCAACCTCTTTCTTCTCTTCCACCCTAATTTTTCTGAAGAAGAAAGAAAGAAAGAAGTTTTATTTCAAGTGTATTAATATTTCTTGAGTTTCAATCAGGGATAACAGAGTTAGTTGTTTAACTTCAGTACCTCACAAGAACAATGTCTTTAGCGTGGGAAGAAATTGCAATTGGTTTATTTGTTTGACTACATAGCATTTTCATGAGTGTGTAGAGTAAGTAAAGATAATTAATTTAAAAAGGATTAAGTGAGGACTTTTTTGGTATTTTAAAGAGTGTATAAAGTATAATTTATTTTTTTAAAATTAATAGATGAGTGTATATAGTAATAGAGTGTTTAGAGTAATTTTTAGAGTGCATATAGTCTCATCCTATTTTAAAAAGGTATAGTAGTTTATTGAATAAGTTACTTATGAAAAGTAATCCTCTACCTGCTTTTAAAAGCTGCTGACGAAATGGAGAAAATTATGAAATAAGCTGATTTACAAAATCTACCAAACACTATTTTTATCAAAATATATAAAATAAATAGTTTATTGAGTTTCAATCTCAATCCCAAACATGACCTAAGTTAACAATTAAGTTAAAATTTAAGAAAATTTATTATTGTTGTTATTGTTATTACATATTAAAAAGAAATTTTAATACTAGAGGGTCTAATTTAATAATTAGTATTACATTCTTTTACTATTGTTAGTTTATTATTATTGAATATGAGCTTGATTTTTAAATTTTTGATTCTATTGAATTTCTTTTTGACATATTGATTCTATTGAATTTAACTAAAGGTAAAAAACCCTAAAAAGTAAATAGGTTTAAAAAAAATACGCTAACAACTTGGCATTCCCTCTTAAAAAAAAAATTATGTTGCTTTTTTTTGAGGCTCCGCATGGCACGGTATGTGTTCTGGACCTAACTTAAGAAAAAAAAAAATTACACACGACACGAAATGTATAATTGGCAAGATATAATATGAGTAGGAGCACTCATGGCCCGTTGGCCATCTCTAGAATCCAGCCAAATCTAACTGTAGCCCACTCGTAATTTACATATGCAGAATGCTGACTTAAATGATTTTTCTTTTTTCTTTTTTTTTTTCTGAATGTTGACTTAAGTGTCATAATATAGCTATATTAAAATATTATCAAAATGAATAAAAGTGATTGAAAGAAAATTCATAATATTATTATTGAAATTTTGTGCTCATTAGACATAGAATTGCCCTTTTACACCTAGTATATATCTTACCTCATAAACATTATATGACACATGATATATAATTTTACTGGATAATCGATTTAACATTTGCTCTAGTTAATAAGATATTCAATCATGACTGGGGAAGGGCTTGATTTATGTTTATTTATTTATACGCCAAGTGTTCAAAACAGATTAGGTTAAATTTGGCTGTGTGAAACTAATGAGCAAGATCATCGCACGAGCAAAGAATTTTCTACTAACTAATTAGTAATTAGCATGTTGCTTAATGCTCATTGACCGCCGAAAATATTTTCTAAAGCATTCATCCATCCAAACTTTAATCAATTTCCAAATGCTTTCGTCATTGATTTCCAGTTTTTAGGCCGTATTTCGATCTACTTTTGATAAGGGAAAGTCAAAATAGAAAAATCAAATGTAGAACTAATTAAATTTATAAAACTTGAAGATTCTTCGCCATTATTTACAAGATATTGTTTGAATTCAAGCATATATTATTATATTGCTGGCTGGTTATTAATTTGTTGTCGAATAATTCATTACGAGACTGTCCAATAGCAGCTCACAGACGTATCAAAAAAGTACAGCTCACAGAAAAAGCAGGAGGCTCCTCAGTAGTCAGTCCTCATTGTGGGATTTTTGTTTTTTTTGTTTTTGGGTCCATTGTTTAATGTAACATGGGTTTATTTTGTGGGATGTTTTTGGGCAGTCAATATCCTGGATGTGCACATATTAATTTCCATGACAGCAACTGAACCTGTATTTTACAGCCCCTGAAATAAGTAATGCTCACGTTTCACCAACCTCAATGTGACGTAAGCAGAGTTTTTTTCTTTTAGTGGAATTGATAATATCTGCTAATGCTAGCTGGTGGATTTACGAGTCGATGAAGCTTCTGTCTTTTTCGTTTTGTGAATATCAATCAAGCTGTAGCCTCCAAATGAATATCAATCAATCTCAAATACTTCAAAAGCACACACAAGACTGAGTTGATGAGAAAGTTGACTTCTCTTAGTTATATATATTATTCTCTTTAATTTCATTTGGACAAAGGTATACTGGCCCCCCGGAAATCCGAACCTCACTCCCTCAGAAGAATCTCATTTTTCGTGTCGACAAATTTGAGGAAAACAAAGATGGTCAATGCTATATGTGCTTTAGATTGAGGCTCCACATATACACGCACAACACATTATTCATTACTTTCTTCTTGTTGACATAAATTGTTTACTATGGGGCGGTCGTTTTGGAATTGCACACGGCATATGCATTATATAATTTTATATAAAACATGTGTTTATACTTTGATCAATAGCTTTCGTGTTCTTCCACTCAAATTATGTGAATCAAATGTTTGAGGAAAATAAAATTGCATTTAGATAAATTCTCAAATGTATATTCGCTATTTTTTTTTCCCCATGTACATCTCTTTAATCAATTAATTTTCATAAGGGTAAATTCAGGTGTAATAGTTAGATATTTTTTTTTATGTTGTTCTAAGTTAATATTTGAAATATACAAAATTTATGTACTAATTATCTTATCTTGTCTATTATTTATGTTCTAATTTTTTTAATATAAATACGTTGTTAAGATATACGGTTTAATAGAATTAATTTTTAATACGTTATAAAATTATACGGTTTAATATTATTAAAAATTAACTTTATTAAATCGTAAAATTTAATAATATATCTGTATAAAAAATAATAATAATAAAGACACCTACGATAGAAAAATATTATATGTATATGTATATATATATATAAAATACGTCATCGTGATACCATATAATTTAGTGATTTGAAAAAAAAAAATTATGAAGCTTAACTGGGCAAGTGAAACGTGATCACTCATTTACGATGAAAAGCTACGTTACCTCTTTTCAAAAAACAAAATGAAAGAAACAAAGAAACGTCACTTCAATTGAAAGAGTTTTTATTGGATTGCATGCTGACATCAATTGACGATTTAATTGTTTTTTATAAATAAACTGTGACTAGTCAAATTAACCCACTGCGACCCCACGAAAAGAGGGTGTGGAAATTTTAGCACAATAATACAACGACGACTTGGACTAAGAAGTTTTAAGTCAACACCATGAGTCGTGAATTTTGTCTACTATGTACAACGATGCGGGGTTATTTATTTAAATATATCTCATTTATCCTTAAATATCAAATCTATATCCCATTACATATACGTGAATCAAATGTAAAGTAAAATAATTTAGATAAATCTATTTATATTCGCTTTTTTTCCTCTACTACTTCTATCAATTAATTAATCAAAATCGAAGAATAGTTAGATTTTTTTTTTTTTTATGACTTAATTAAAAGGAAAATTTTCATTTCAATTTAAGTCAATTCTAATACCGAACTCAAACGAAAAGTCGAGAAATCTATTGAATGAATATAATTAAATTTTAAAATTTCTATTTAATTTACTCGAAAAAATAAATTTTTAGATAATTTTATATTTCAATTGAAATAATATTATATCATTTAGACTAACATAGAAAATTAAGATTTATACCGAATTACTAATCATATGGTTTGGTTGAAGTCAGTATATCATTTACTCGATGAAAAGTTGAGTTTAATTTTAAAATGAGTTTAGTTATGGTTATTTTTGCTGACATCAATTGACGATTTAATTTTTTAGATATATATGTAAAATTTAAGAGTTATAATTTTATATACAACGACGACTTGGACTATTTTAAGTCAAATGTGTATATCTACTATGTACAACGATGCGTGTGTGGCTGTGTGCCAATCATACTTTTCCAAAACTGGCCTTCTGCTTTTATAATTTGAAAACTCCCATTTCATATTATTTTTTAATATTTTTTTAAAAATAAAAATATAGGAATTATAAAATATTTAAATATGACTATTCGCAGTAAATTAAATATGATAAATATAGTATCAATCTCCGAGTAATCCATTCAGATCATGCAATTACTTTCATCTTAATCATTATAAATGTGAGTCTAGCTAGTTGATAATTGTTATGAAATGAGACAAAAATATGGTATCCTAGTGGCATCATACCACAACTAATTTTAGTAATTGAATCTAACTCACAATTGTCACTATAACTGAATTTAATGACTGGATCTAACTGTGGTATGGTACCATAACTGAACCCTATGAAATAATAATTTTCAAATAATCTTATTCTATCTTGTTGGCCAATTGGGATGAAGTTTATATATCCTGGTTTGCACAATCCGTTGATTTTTGTGGACAATAAATAGAGAGCTTTTTTTAAAATTAATTTTAGGTAATTAAACACAACAAAACTAGCAAACCGAAACCGTTTGAGGAACTTGATTTCAATTCAATGTAAGGGGAGAAAAGACAAAACAAAAAAGAACGGCTAGACTTGCATTGTACGTGCCAAATATAACATCAAACAGCCGTATATAATTGTATAATTTGTAATAATAAAGTACAAAAATGTCAATTTATTTTATTTTATTTTTATATAATTCTGAATTGACTCAGTGCTACAGACGATTGCGCTTGGATTAATTTATACCTGATGATATCAATAGGGAAGAATTTTATAAGATAGGAATCTGTTGGATGGCTCATTTTTATTAGATAATTAAAATAAATTAATCAAGGCTTGGCGTGTAGAATAATAAAAATAGAATTAGAACATGACATTATGTATATGTGTAGCGTCATAGGTGGAAATTTATGAACATTAACAGTCATCATGATGCCACGATTATGTAATTTACCGAGAGAATAAATGTTTATATTATCTGTACAAAGATATTAGCTAAAGATATTTACATTTTGGATAGCACTAATTTTCTTTTTTTTTGGGGAAAGAAATTGTATTATTTTAAATAATCCTAGAGAACATAATCATGCATTTGGGGCTCGTGAATTTCGTGGAACTTAATTGAGCCTTGAATATAATTACGTGTCAGTGTAATGATTACAATGGGAGTTTTCTTTTCTTCTTCCTCTTCTATTATTACTTTTTTATTTAATAATAATGTTATTATTATTATTTTACAGAAATCAACAACATCTCAATCATTTCGAACAGAATGTCGATGAGTTTGCTCAACTACTACTATTTTTGCAATAAAAGAATTTGCGTGGAAGCTTCGCAAAAATGCAAACTGATGGTTGCATTTCATTTGCCTAATTGAAATATTGATCTTTTTTTAATGCAAATATACTGTTAAATTATATATTTTAATATAATCTGTTTTAAGTTATATTAAATTATGTAGTTTAATAAATTCATTGTTCAATTAACTATAAAATCATATAAATCAATAACGAATTTGCATAACAAAAAAAAAAAGAGCGGTCACAACTAAAATTTTTTTTTATCATTTTCTAATGAAAACATCTTATTTTCAATAAATTGAGAAAAATAAATAAATTTTAACAGAATAATAGAAGAAAAAAAGTACGGCCTTTAATGTATTGAATTTCTTTTTTCAATATTTTTGTAATATATCCTCAGTCCTCACCAAATGAATAATCATGTGTGTGTAGTGCGGATAGTCGTATTTTTTAGTATGCAAATTCAAAGTTTCAAAGTATACACCATGTGATGCTAGTCCATATATATATACAGTAACTATTATAAGCAGAGTTGTTCAATGATGCCACCATTATACTTATTAAAGGTATGGCCGAAATAAGTAAATAACTGAGGATGTTTGACAATTTTTTTTTATAACAAAATGTAGTTAAAGATGCTGTTAAAAAATTAATAGCATAATCATAAATTTTAAATAAAATAAAAACAAAAGTGATCGAAAAGCATATGTGTGTCTTTTCATAAGAACATTTGGTATGTGCTTGGTTAGAAAGCATTAAAGAAACTGCTAGAAGATTATGTGTACTTTTACTCCGTAAAAAATAAAATTTAAATCATACATATTTTTTTAATTTTTTCAAGACTTATATATACCGATCGTGTTATAATATTGTTGTTTATAATTAGGGATTCAATTTAGCATCTGGACTGAAACATCAGTTGGTTCACTAGTAAAGTATGGTCATCCAAAATTAAACCATTAAAATGTGGAATTGGTTCAATCAAACTATTGATGACTCACGCAACCAAACTATTGATGTTGATCCTAATTAGATGAAATTTTCACCATCTTAAACCTTAGAACAGCAAAATTAAACCAGTTAAGACTCTATATTAGGTATGAGTGAATTGGATTGAGAAAAATAATTGTGTTTAAAGGGCCCGTGTTATCATATAGTGGGCTGTGGGCTGTGGCTCTTTTGTCTTCTCGTTTTAGTTTTCTTTTCTCTCTTTATAAAAGAACTTCGATCGAATCTTCAAGAATACTGCTACATTTACATATATAGTATTTTATTTATTTATTTTGTTGTTTGGAGCATTTACAGGTATAGTTGGGATATCATATCATAAACAGTTTGTATTTATTTTTCACCATTAACTTGAAGATCTTATGGTGCAATTATCAGTTATATACAAACTATTTATTCTAACTGTATGTAAGTATAGTTGCAGACATGAAGTTAGGACAAGAAGTTTTGTGTATAACTAATGCGACATTAATACAAAATTTATCGTATGGATTAAAAATGATAAGATAATGCCTATATCATTTGCACGTCAGTTAAAGATATAAATTTTTTATTCCAAGTTTTATTTACCTAACGTTTTGTAATCTCAAACACTCCTTTATTTACCTAGCGAAGTTGGTCAAGCACAAAATAACCCTTGTTGTTTGGTGAATCTAACCAAAACTCCTTTGTTATTTGAAAACAAGTTCAAATCCTCTTCCTGTGATAACGTTATCTTTATTGATTATTTACTATTTTATCCTTAAAAAAAACTATAAGATTAATGGTGATTAAAAAATCAAAATTTCTTTTTTGCTTTTAATAAACAATTAAAATGCAAAAAGGAAATTTAAACTAAAAAGTCTATTTCAGGATGTTAAACCGAAGAATTAATAGGGACTAGGTGGCTTAATTAAACCATAGTTGCAACCTTATGGTGGCTTGAACAAAAAAAAAAAAAAAAAAACCCAGAAGTTACAAGAATTTTTGCCTTTTGCTACAAAATTAGTAGCAATGAAATTTTTTTTTTTGTCTCTAAATGTGTAAGTGCAAAATTAATAACCAACTAATATTTTTAACCACGAAATATCATTTAATTGCAATGAATTATTTCGTTGCCAATATTAATTTTTAGCAATGACAATGTTGAATAATAGTGAAGAGAAATAAATTTGTCTCTAGATGTACATATATTTAGAACGAGATGTAAATTTCTCACAAAAAAGTCAATTTTTGCTTTCATCGATGCCAAATACTAAACTATGATTTCATTGTTACCGTCTTCGCCAGAGTTCATGAACAAAACATTTTTATATTTTCTCTTCAAATGTATAATATCAAATATCAATTGCAATTACTGGTGTAATACAATTACAAAATACTCTCATAGAAGCACCTATACGTATGAAGGGGTATTCGAAGACATTTCTGTCATTGGTTTCAAAATAAGTGATGATGCCAATATTTTTCTTCTTCAAACATATGATAAGATTAGTTGTGGGCACTATACGGTTCGGTTCAGTTTAGACAGAAAATTGAATCGAACTGAAATCGATCGGGTCTCTTAAATTAGAATCGAATGCAACCCGAAATTTAAAACGGAACCGAATCGAATCGAAATTTTTCGGTTCGGTTTGATTTCGGTTCGGGTTATTTTTATTCTTTTTGGTTTTAAGTCCACAAATTTCTCCTTTATTAAACTTATTAAGTATTAACATTACAAACAATGTAATAAAACTTAGCAAAATAATAAAGCCCCAACACATTATAAATACACAAAATAAAAAGAAAAAATAATATTTTTTCATTGTAAAAATAACAATAACAAACCAAAAATCTCATGGGTTCCAAATCCACCATTTTCCCACAACCAAACAAGACCTGCACATGGGTTTTCAATATCAATATTTTTAATTAACCAAACAAGGCCTTCAAAATTACCATTTTCACCATTTTTCCAGCAACCAAACGAGGAAAGCACATGGGTATCATTTTCAAAGCTAGCAATCGGCGACAGCAACAAATACAATACACCAAAAGCTAGCAAGTCTGCAATAGTTACAAATACCCAAAAAAAAGCTTAAAAAAATCAAAATTTAATATTGTTACTGTGCTTAGACAAAGAAATAGATCTAGATCTATAATATTTGTTGTGAGAGAAACAAAAAGAAATTAATGGTGTGTTTACTTCTTGGAATAAGTAATGGGAATGGAGTAATGAGAATCAAACCTATGTTTACTTAACAAAATTAAATTTGGTAATAGAATTAATTATGTGGGTCCCACACAATTTGGGAATAAAGAATGGAAATCCCATTCCCATGGGGGGTAGAGAATGAAAATGTGGGAATGGGAATGAAAGATGAATTTACTTTTGTACCATTTTAATTATTAATTTATTATTATTATTATTATTATTATTATTAACAATACAAATAATAAAAATAATTATTATTATTTTAGTTATAATAATTAAAATAATAAATTTAATAAAATTTAATAATAATAATGTTAATAATGATAATATTAATAAAAATAATAATAGCAATAATTAATAATAACTAAAAAAATAAAGTTAATAAAATTTATTAATAATAATAATAATAATAATAATAATAATAAATGTTAATAATGATAATATTAATGAAAATAATATTAACAATAATTAATAATAAATAAAATAATAAAGTTAATAAATTTTAATAATAATAATAATAATAATAATAATAAATGATAATAATGATAATATTAATAAAAATAATAATAACAATAATTAATAATAACTAAAATAATAAAGTTAATAATAATAATAATAATAATAATAATTAATAATAGCTAAAATAATAAAGTTTTTAATAATAATAATAATAATAAATAAATAAAATAAAAATAAATGTTAATAATGATAATATTAATAAAAATAATAATAACAATAAATAATAATAACTAAAATAATAAAGTTAATATAATGTGTTAATATAATGTATTAATAATAATAATAATAAATATTGATAATGATAATATTAATAAAAATAATAATAACAATAAATAATAATAAATAAAATAATAAAGTTAATATAATTTTTAATAATAATAATAATAATAAATGTTAATAATGATAATATTAATAAAATTAATAATAACTAAAATAATAAAGTTAATATAATTTAATAATAATAATAATAATTAATAATGATAATACTAATAAAAATAATAATAACAATAATTAATAATAACTAAAGTAATAAAGTTAATAATACTAATAATAATAACAATACTAATAATAATAATAATAATAAATGTTAATAATGATAATATTAATAAAAATAATAATAACAATAATTAATAGTAACTAAAATAATAAAGTTAATAAAATTTAACAATAATAATTATTATTATTATTAACATTTATTATTACTATTATTATTAATTTTATTTTTTAATTAATATAGTTTTATAATGAAAATTACATTATTTAATAAACACATCAGTGTAGTATTTTGGTAAATTTATTCTCATTCCCATTACTCGTTCATATTTATTTTGCATAGTAAACACATCAATGATATTCTAGTACATTACCATTCCAATTCCCATTTATTTTACCAAATAAACATTAATCTAATTCTATTCCCATTCCTTATTCCCATTCCAGCCCATTCCCATTCCCAGCTCATTCTCATTCCTTGGAAGTAAATGCACCATAAGAATCTTTATGTGGTGGCCGACGGCCTGCGATGATTATACCAAGGACGCTGCCGGGTTGTGGACGAACTGATGGCTAATAGGCAAAGCTAAAGGGTTGACGATGGTTGTGTGGTTTAAGAGGAGTGGCTGCCAGATGTGTGTATGGTGTCAGAGAGGAGTGGTTGCCGGTGGTAGAAATAGGATGTGCTTATCAGAGTGTGAGAATGTGAGGGATTGTGTGCTGCCGCTGCGTTTGAGAGATGAGTGTGTGAGATTTAGGTTTCCGATATATATATATATGAAAACCGAATGGTTTTTCGGTTCGGTTCGGTTCCGTTTTCAGCCAAACCGAATACAAACCAATTGGTTCTTTAATTTTTAAATCATTCGGATTTTATGTTTAAAACCGAATCGAATTGAATTAAAAAATATCGGTTCCGTTCGATAAAAACCGAACCAAATACCCACCCCTAGACAAGATGATGGTAACAGCAAGTAAGACTCCTCTGGTGAACCCCTTACAAGATGCATAGCATGTTCCTTAGATCTCCATGTGATAGTGTACGTGATTAAATGTGATTACAGAGCATGCTTGGTTACGGTAGGGTGACTCACACTTGATTAAAGAATGTTGGTAATTTGTTATATTTTGTTAAGTTTTCAAATTCTATTATACACGTGTATTCAATCACTAACGAAATGTGAAAGCTGGTACAACTAGTATAAATACAGCTATTGTAATTTTTTGTTAACTAAATTCAATTCTAGAATCTTCTTTCTCTCTCTCTCTGCTGTTCCTTTCATTTTCTTCTTATTTTCTTGCCTTCCAAACACTTAATATCACAAATTCAATCATGGTATCAAAGCCACAAATACTTAATTCGAATCAAAATCCTCAAAATGCTTTTTCTTATAGCTTTGTGACACCAGTGAAACTAGATCAGAACAATTTCATTGTGTGGCGCACACAAGTTCTGACTTCGATCAAAGGCAATGGTTTGGAGAGTTTTATCAATGGTGATAATATGTGTCCTGAGCAGTTTCTTCCTCATGCTGCTACTGGAGCTAGTTCATTTTCTGGATTTGCTCTGAGAGAGGTAAATCCAAACTTTACTACTTGGATCAAGACTGATCAACTTTTTTTTGAGCTGGATGATGTCTTCAATTCAACAAAATTTGCTCTCTATAGTAATTCACCGCCATACATCTAAAGAGCTTTGGGATTCTCTCACGAGTATGTTTGTTTCACAATCTCAAGCTCGAATTATGACTTTGAAAATACAACTTCAAACTTTTAGGAAAGGTGCTATGTCAATGGCTGATTATATTGCTAAAATGAAAAGATTGGCTAACAATTTGGCCTTAGCTGGGAAAACTGTTGAATTAAATGATTTTGTATAATATGTATTAACTGGATTAGATTCATCAGATTATGAATCCTTGGTGACTACTGTATTAGCTAGAGGAGATAATATTAGTCTTGATGAACTTTACTCTTTCCTATTGAGTCATGAGAATTGAGTTGAACAGAAGAAAGGCAAAATTACTGGTGATGTTATGCATAATATGTCAGTAAATGTTGCTAAAAAAATTCAAAATGCTGGAAGGAATACTGATGGTTATCAAAGGAATTTTAGAAATAATGGCAGTAATTTTGGTTTTGGAAACTTTAATACTGGAGGTGGCCAAGGACAAAATGGTGGCCAAGGACAAGATGGTAATGGTGGTGTACTTGATATCATTTGCCAAATTTGCTTTGCACCAGGACATGGAGCTAATAAATGCAAAAATAGATACAATCCTACTTTCACACCATAAAAGAATCATGTTAAAGGAGGCTTCAGACCTGGTCAAGGACAATATGGGAGAGGTAACTCTGTTCTTTTTGTTCACAATGGTGGAACTAGACCATTTAGTGGTTATGGCAGAAGTGTTGGTTCACAATTTGCTGGTGGTTTTTCTTTACCAAGAGGATCAATCTATCAAGGCAATATAGCTTATTTAGATCGTGTTGCTGCTGGTTTTTTTTGCCTACAATCCTCAATTTCCAACTGGTGCTTATCCCATGGTTGGTCACAATTCTTTTGATTCTCATGGTTTCTCTAGTCCAAGTAATATTTTTCTAGCATCATCATACACTCTTTAAGCTTATTCTTCAGTTACTCCTTCTCCAGAAATAGCTGAGGATCTTTTCCTATACATTAATAGTGCAACAACCAATCATATTACTAATGACTCTGGTAAGCTTTTTGAGCCTACTACATATGTTGGTTCTGAAAAAATATTTGTTGGCAATGGCACTGCTCTAAAAATACAACATGTTGGATCCAGACATTGCCACCATTTTACATGAACCATTAGTTCTAAATCATATCTTACATGTTCCTTACATCACTAAAAATATACTTAGTGTTTACAATATTTGTCAAGGCCAGGAGCACAAAGATTATCTTACTTAAAGAAGTTGCAAAAGGTGGCTCAGATAAGTTCAAAGTCCTGATGTCTTCTCTGAAGTCCGTTCAATTTTGCTCTGTCAATCTCCTTCAACTCAATTTGTGTCTTTGCTTGCTTATTGTCCTAGTTCTTATTATAATAGCTATTCAGGATCAGAGTCTTCCCAAAAGTCATGTCAGCCATCTGTTCTTTCTGTAATTGTAGTTGTTTATGGAGAAAGAGAAAAATGTAGTAGAACGTCACGTGTCGATAAGTAGAGTGACTCCAATATAATTGAGGTACTCCACATGATTCTGGAGTAGCTCGAGGTATCCCGCATAGCTTGAGAAAATAGCTCGAGGTACTCCGCATAGCTTGAGAAAATAGCTCGAGCTACCTCGCAGAACTCTCCCGAGTTACCCCGCATAGCCTGAGGTACCCTATATAACTCTCCCGAGGTACCCCGCATAGCCCGAGGTACCTTACATAACTCTGAAGTAGCTTGAGGTACCATGCAGGACTCTCCCGAGGTACCCCGCATAGCCTGAGGTACCCTCCATAACTCTCATGAGGTACCCTACATAGCCTGAGGTACCCTGCATTACTCTCTCGAGGTACCCTGCAAGACTCTCCTGAGGTACCCCGCATAGCCTGAGGTACCCTGTATCACTCTCTCGAGGTACCCCGCATAGTTTGAGATACCTTGTATAACTCTCCCGAGGTACCTAGCATAGCCTGAGGTACCCTGCATAACACTCTCAAGGTACCCCACATAACCCAAGGTACCCTGCATAACTTTGGAATGGCTCGAGGTACCCCATATGACTCGGGGTACCCCACATAGTTGGAGGTATTCTGCATATCGGATTCTAGAAATCTCTCTAAAAATCCGTCATAAAAGGCGTCTCTATCGCTTGAAGGATTATGCTTGATTCAGTTAAAATCACGTATCAAAATAGTGTACTGAAAAGTGGAGACAACCGCCTGCTACCTCTGCCAAAAAAGTGGTCCCCTAGCTGCTTCACCTGACAGTTTCTGCTGAGGTACTCTAGACCACTCTCCAACGCACGCCACGTCCCAAAATGGCGAGATATGCCGTGAACGCCTCCTTGATTCGTAAGAATGCTCCCCTAACGGTCCAAAATAATAAAAAGGTAAAAGGATAGCCAAGAACCAAGGGAAAACCACCACGTGGTAGCCAATATACTCCATATATAAAGGTGCCTAGGTTTGATTCTCTATAACTTTTGATTCACCCATGAACACTCGCACTCATACTCCACAAAATAAGCTTTTTTCCACCTCAAAACTCAATTTACAGAGGACTGGCAAGCTCTCTTTACCCTAAAAAGCTTGAGTAAGGCCGGAGTGTAGGGGGTACCCCACCTCTAACCTCGCCACTGCTTTGCGTGAAACTCATTCCGAGGGACGTTTTTCTTGGTTCAGACCTTTCCCCATTGTTGTCACATTCCGCACCCTTTTTTACCTCCTTTAATTTTAGAAACACCAAAATGAATAACAACCTAGCGAGGTACCCCGCTTTCCCGAAAGTACAAATTGATTGTTCTAGATAGATTTCTCTTTTTCTATCCCCTAAAATCTGTCGAAAACAATAGTATCTCTTGATATAAATCTTTTCCATAAGAGATTAGGTCACCCAACAGTCCAAACCCTTTAAAATGTAGTAAAGACTTGAAATGACTTTGCTGGTTTGAATAAAAATAAAAATATATTATTTTGCAATGCTTGTCAATAAGGCAAGAACCACATGCTACATTTTAACTTAGTACCAACCAAAACTACAGAACTTTTACAACTAGTGTATGTTGATTTTTGGGGTCCTTCTCATATTACTTCTACACAAGGGTATTATTATTATCTCTCTATTTTGGATGATTATAATTGTTTCACTTGGATCTTTCCATTAGCTGCCAAATCGAATGCACTCCAAGTATTCACTGCGTTTAAAATTTTCATTGAAAAGCATACATCTGTTTTTCTAGTGGAATGCTTTTCATACAATTGTTTTTCTTATCAACAGACTTCTAACTCCCACACTTAATAACATTTCACCTTATAAAAAACTATTAAAAAAAAAACATGTTTATTCTATTTTGAGAGTGTTTGGCTGTGCTTGTTATCCTAATCTTAGGCCATATAATAAACACAAACTTGCTTTTAGAATTAAAAAATGTATCTTTATTGGTTATAGTTCCTTTCATAAAGGCTACAAGTGTTTGCACTCCTCTGGTAAGGTGTATGTGTCTAACCATGTTGTGTTTGATGAAAACTCTTTTCTTTATGTAACTGGTACAAATTTTTCCTTTGTTATGCAGTCATGTAGTTCTTTAGAATCATCTTCAGAGTCATCTTCTCAGTCAAAATTTTCAGCTCTTTTGATACATGTTCCAGCTCCATTGGTACAGGCTCCCTTAACAACTCCCTTCGCATTTGATCTTTCCTCCCAATCCTCTACGATACACAATGAGGTACCTATTAATACACAATGAGGTACCTATTATTTCTTCTTTAACAACCACTCCTGACTTTTCTTCACCAACCAACCTGATCAAATACACTTACCTCCTCATGTCTTGCCTACACCTCTTCCAATAGGCTACCCTATGATCACAAGGTTTAAGGCTAGTATCTACAAGCCTAAATCCTATATTGCAGTACTTCTTGCCATACCATCAGAACCTACTTCAGTTTCCCAAGACTTAATTGATCCAAAATGGTACAAGGCAATGCAAAAAGAATTTTAGGCTCTTCAAGCCAACAACATTTGGGAATTAGTCTTATCTACTCAACCAGTCAAAGTAGTTGGAAACAAGTGTGTTTTCAGAGTTAAATACAACTCTGATATGTCCATTTCTAGATATAAAGTAAGTCTAATTACTAAGGGTTTTCATTAAACTCATGGGATAAATTATACAGAAACTTTTAATTTGGTTGTTAAGGATTCTACTGTCCGTGTGGTTCTCAGCATTGCAGTTATACATAAATGGGCTATTCATCAAGTAGATGTTAATAATGCTTTCCTCAATGGTGTCTTAGTTGAAGATGTCTATATGGCACAACCTGAAAGTTTTGTTGATCCATTAAAAACTCATCACATTTGTAAACTCAAAATGGCTCTTTATGGCTTGAAATAAGCTCCGAGAGCATGGTTTGATCGGCTGAAGGCTGCTCTAGTTTCACAGTGGGGTTTCAACAATTCTAGATTAGATAATTCTTTATTTTATACATGGAAGAATGATCGTGTGATCTTGGTCTTACTTTATGTAGATGACATAATCATTACTGGATCAGATTCTCTTTTAGTTCAACAACTGATCAGCAATATGCATAATACTTTAGCCTTAAAAGATTTGGGTGAGCTGAATTATTTTTTTGGGATAGAAGTTACTAAGACATCAAATGGCTTGCACCTTTCCTAAGCTAAATACATTGTAGATCTTTTGGTTAAACATAATATGACTGATTGCAGTCCTATTCCTACTCCCATATCTACTGGTCATTCTCTTATCAAGAACTTTAGAGATGTCATTTCTAATACTTCATAATATAGGAGTATTGTTGGTGCTTTACAGTATGTAACACTTACTAAACCTAAAATAACATTCTCAGTTAACAAACTGAGTCAATTTTTAGCTTCACCAACAGTAGATCATTAGGAAGCCTATAAAAGATTATTAAGATACTTAAAAGGAACAATTCATTTTGGGTTAAAGTTCTATCACGCTGGTAACTTGCAGATAAATTATTTTAGTGATTCAGGTTGACCTTGTGATAGAAATGATAAGAAGTCAGTAGTAGGTTATGCTGTTTATCTGGGGCCAAATCTTGTTTCTTGGTCTCCCAAGAAACAATCAGTTGTTTCTAGGTCTAGTACAGAGGCTGAGTACAGAGCCTTAGCTCATGCTACCTTTGAAGTTATATGGATTCATGCTACCTTTGAAGTTATATGGATTCAATCTCTGCTTGATGCGCTGCATATTAGACTTGTTACTTTGCCTATCATGTGGTGTGACAATCAATGAGTAATAGCTTTGGTCAATAATCATGTGTATCATGCTAAAACAAAGCAAAATGAATTAGATATTCATTTTATCTAGGAGAAAGTTGCTGCTAAAAAAATTGTTGTCTATTTCATTCCAAGAAAAGACCAGACTGCAGATGTTCTAACTAAGGCATTCACTTTTAACCAGTTCCATTATTTGAGAAGCAAGTTAAACGTTTATCCAGGGTCGTTTAGCTTGAGGGGGGATGTTAGCATATGTGATTAAATGTGATTGCAGAGCATGCTTGGTTATGGTAGAGTGACTCATACTTGATTAAAGAATGTTGCTAATCTGTTATATTTTGTTAAGTTGTCAAATTCTATTATACACATGTATTGAGTCAGTAACAAAATGTGAAAGTTGGTACAACAAGTATAAAAACAGCTGCTGTAATATGTTGTTAACTGAAGTATTAAAAATTCAATTCGAGAATTTTCTTTCTTTTTTCTCTCTGCTTTTCTCTTCATTTTCTTCTTATTTTCTTGCCTTTCAAACACTTAATATTACATATTCAATCACCGTGTCTTAGAGTAACTTATAGAGAACCCAATTTTTTTTAAAAACATCATGTTGAATATATGCTAGTGAATTAGAAGAATAAGCCCCTTCAAACTTATGTTTGATCTCGTTGGCAATTAATTTTGAGGAAGCTTGATGGCAATCCCTTTCAAGATTATTGAGAGAGCACGAATAACTAGGGTGGTACTTTCAAATGTGAAAACGTGGACTATCATTCATCCTAGCGGCAAGGAGTCGCCATTGACAATTCTTATTAATACATTGTACACACACACGGGCGCACAATTTAATCACCTGAATTGAAAATTCTTCATTTCTACTTTGCATAGGCAGACTTTCAAATCTTTTTTTATATCAAATATTTCCCAACTACGAAACCATCATCATTATTAGAAACATTGACAATAGAATTGACCGATTCAAGGGCATGAACTGTGTTAGCTGGTGTAAAATTTCTACCACATGTAATGGTATTTGGTCTAGGTAAGTAATCTTTGATATGGGCTAGTTGTTTCTATCACTGGTCCATTTAAATTATCCATTGTTGAACGAGTCTCAGTATTAGACTACATCTTAGGGACATGTTCATCTATCAAGTTATCTTCAATATCTTGAAATATAATGTCATTGAAACCTGTTCTTATTATGGATAAATATATCGATACTTGTTGATTGTTGAGTGTTAAAGAATATTTATTTATAAAGGTAAAATTATCATTTTACACTTTAAGTCTCACTAGTATTTTTACTTTTATGTATTTAAATCCTTTAAATTTTGATTATGTTTTGTTATAATTTGAGTATTTTATATATTTTAGGAATATTTTAGTTATTTCACATTTAATAAGAAATCGGATAGTAGAAGAGATAGTATTCATGAGCTTAGAATAGCTAGAAACCTTAGGAAAGACATAAAGGGCAAAAATCATAATTTTGAGATGTATGCTAATTTTAGTAGGACTCAGCTAATATGACATTAAATAATGATGTGGTAGCATCCTATTCGACTTGCATATGCATTTGTTGTTGACTAATAACATGATAACATGTTATTGGATCGAAAAATATGCACACATTATGTGCAATACACTAAATCGAAGCTTTTGCATTGACAGATGATGTGGCAACATATTATTAGATAAAAAAATGCATGTACATTACATGCAATACACTGAGTCACAACTCTGATGATGTTTTTCATTTAATCAGAACTTGCTGCGTGGTACAATCTTGTGCATCCAAATTGTTTCCATTCGATTATCATGATTTATTCATTGTATCTATAAATTAGGTGCTCCCCCTAATTCGAATGCTCTGAATCTAAATTTAGTTTCATTTTGTATAATTCTCACTTTATCTTGTATTTTTATATACTTTAGTAAAATTATAATTTTACTCTTAGTTCAGTTATGAGTGGTTAATTTAATTTCAAGCTTGAATTGAAGATGAAACCTCAATATGATCCATAGACTTAATTTGGTAAGTTTATTCACCTTTTCTCTAATTTATGTAGATTGTTTTGACTCATCTTTAATAGAAAGTAATTCTTGTCTAGATTTTGCACGGTATACCGGCTCTCTAGTGCAATATCATTACTATTTGACTTGATGAGCTTACATTATATTTATTAGAAAAGAAATTTCTCTAATATTTATGGTTCATCTTGATTTAATGTTGACATATAATACATCTAAGATATTTAGTGGACAGTTTTGTCACATTATCAACAAAAAGATTGATATTGCCTAATGCAACGAGTACTTGATACCACATTTAGTAGAAGATTATTTTTCCCCGAGACAATGAATGTTTGATGC
Organism: Citropsis articulata; assembly: GCA_030449925.1. Classification (NCBI taxonomy): domain Eukaryota; kingdom Viridiplantae; phylum Streptophyta; class Magnoliopsida; order Sapindales; family Rutaceae; genus Citropsis; species Citropsis articulata. The sequence goes on along the minus strand of JASUUH010000110.1, from coordinate 12,657 downwards.
TATAATTACCAAAATGAGACTTTTGAGGAGTGAAAATTATTCCTTTATAAATTAATTAGAATTAAAATGGAATATTAAGTTTATGGTGTAATGTAGGGTATGAATCCATAGACTCAATTACTTCATTTATATTGTTTTATTTTTTTATTTATTTCTGCCATTTTTTTTATCCTAGTATTGCTCAAAAATCACATTCAACCAATTCACAAACTAATTTAGAAAATTAACCCTATATATGATTAAATCTGCCTTTTTTTGGGATCGAAATTCATTACTATAAATTTATACTACAACAAATTTTTGCACTTATGAGTATCATAAAATTTACGCAACATCTGTCAGCTATATTCTCCATTGGTAGGTCATTCATTTGTTCGTTATCTATAATCTCCATTTGGTAGGTCATTTATCCCCATGTCAGACATTTGTATTCACAGACTAAACTTAGGTGAATATGTCACGCAAAGAGCCGTTGGGGTCTTTAAACTGCGGTTTTTGCAACCAATAAAAAAAAAAAAATCTGCATCTATAGCTATTGTTAACGGTTCCATAGGATGTGGAGCAGTATGATTGAATGGTGCACCCTGATTCTCCTAGTATTTGATGCGATGAAATTATAATCACCATTTGCCTCGACCCAGTCAGCCTTGAATCGCACAGCTATAGGAATGAAGTCTATATTTCTAAAACAAAGAAATAAATACAGTATTAATAAGTATAAAATCACATTTCTGCTTAATTATAGGACCTAATTACTTAATAACCCGATCTTTACATGACCATTATCCGACTTGGAGTCGGGTAATCATCTGGTTTTCTTACGATCAGCAATTTTCTTTTTCACAAAGTACAGCTACAAATCTTGACTTTTCACAATAATAGCTTAATATTTCTATAGTATACCATCGTTGTCATCACATTTTCTTAAATAACAAAAACAGTAGACATAAACCACAAATTTTAGTAAATATAACTCTTTAGTAATTTAGTCACTTGAAGAGAGTAGCATAAACCATAAAGCTTAAGTTTGAGAATACAATTACCGTAATTGGAGCTACATTCATCCAATCTATGTTCCGAAAACAAAATGATCTTCAGTGTTTCCAATATTTTAGGTGTGTTTGGATGAGAAAATGAGAAGAAAATGGGGTTTAGGGCCAAGATAATTTTGTTTCGTAACTAAGGGTATTTTAATATTTACTGAGGTCTATTTATCATGTAAATGAACAAATAAGTGAGGGGACTTATTTATATATATATATATATATATATATATATTGAAATATGGCAACTTGGTGGCATATATAAACGAAAAAATCCTCCTTGGTGAAAGTTGCAACCATAGCAGCAAATGGGAACGAAAAGATCTGTGGGTTGGCAGCCAAGGCAAGGGTATTGAGGAAGTTGGTAAGGAGGGGTGATTTAAAATATAGGTGTTTCCAAACAGAGACTTTATCCGTTTTTGTTTACTTGCGAGCACTTGTAAAGGTACTCAATTTCTAACACAGCATATATATATAATTGTATATTTGTTTACTCTAAATTCTACTCTTAAGCAGAACAGAAGACTGCTGAACAAGATAAAGAGCCAATTCATCTAACAAAGCAAATTTTGTTTGCCCCCACCTCCTCATATCTCCTCTTCTCTCAGGCTAACAAGAGGTTAGCAAATACAACATAAAATGCTAAAAACTAGAATTGCAACATTGCATTTCTAATGATTTGCTTCAAGCACAACATTACAAGTTATTGGGACAGAACTGCATAGAAAGTACATAAACTTCACTTACTAAATAAGCAGCTTGCTATGGGACTTACCGAGACTTTCTATGTTAGCAAGTTCATCTTTTGTGATCCATGCAATGCACTTGCCTTTCATAATCATGTCAATCAAGCCATCGAGAGGATGGAAGGATTGACATTCTGGTTTTGCCGCTGCCTGCTAACCGGGGTTTTCACTGACAGGCCTGGTCCACCGAAACAGAAGTACTGGCTCTTCGACCTCCTGGAGCCTTGTTTCTCAGTCATGTTATTTGGTGTTTCATCATCGAAAAGATGATTGGAACAAGAAGGTCCTGCAGCTTCATTATCAGTGAAAATTCCCTTTTGTTTATCCAGTGAAGTAGGAGAACAAATGGATGATTTCGAAAATGAACTTGAGCGTGATCGACCTCCAGGAACAGTTAACTGTGGCATGGCCTGCATAACACCGTGCATTATCCCTGAAGCAAACCTTTTCTTTGCATTTGGACTTGATTGGTTGCTCCTCACAGAAAGTGTACGTTTGTTGTTTGGAAGAGACGAGGGCTTCGAGAATCTCTTTCTCAATGGGGTTGGAGGTTCATCTGAACCCTCATCTACTGATTTCTTGAATCTTTCAGGTTTTTTCTCTTTCAGTTTGGGCCAGTGGAAGACACTTTTCAGTCGCTGAGCTGCAACATTTACAGAACCTGCAGGTTTTTTATCAGTTGATGAGCTTTGATTATCATTGGTTGGATCAAACTGATTCAGTTCTGTTGATGATGAACTCATTCCTCCACTGCCAGAATCAGCATTACCATCTGATGGAACATCGATGCCTGTGTACAAGAATATTTCTGTGTCAGAGATTCTAAATGAAGTTCCAGGACTGCTTCCATTTCCCAGCATCTTTATATGTGAAGCAATGGCCCTTCTCGCAGAATAATCCTGACAACCGAATATCCCTCCAGCAGAAATCAAATGTCTAATTAATATATCTGATGAGGCAGATTGTGGCCTTTGCTTGAGGAGATCAAGCGTAGTCATGCCATCATTATCACGAACATTCACATTGATTGATGGGGCAGACATCAAGAGTTGTACTAGTTCTAAATGAACATTCCCGGTGATGGCCATGTGAAGAGCAGTTCTTCCATCATTATTCTTGGCATTGATGATGCCTTCCATGTTGAAAATCTGCCCACTTGCTAGCTGCTTCATGAGCTTAACCTGTCGATCCAATCTCCTAAAAGCATGAGTCTGGAAACCGGAAACTGCTGAGTGGAGAAAAGTTTCTCCAGAAGTGTTCTTTACAGAGATCATTGGAGGGGAAGCAAGGATCAGAGCTTCAACCACTGCTGGTTGGCCCCTGTAGGCTGCAATATGTAATGCTGTGTTCCCTTGATGGTCTGTGGAATTGGTGATATCGAAGGATGCTATAAGATCTTTCACTACCTGCATAGTTTAAGATAACACTGCTACTGTAAGTACAAATTTTGAAGGCATGAAGTACATATTGATAAAATCTTTTGTACAACAAGAATATTATTTCAATTTTGTAAGAATATTATTTAACTCTACTACAAATCAGATTAACCAATTGAAAGTCTCGAATATGCAAAAGAACTACACTCAGAAAATATTAAGAATCAAAATTTTATATAGGGTATCTTAAAAAGGCTTCCTAACAAGTAAGCTCGTGCAATACTGAGAGTCTATGACATTTAGAATTGCAGTCTACTTGCTCTAGCTTTAAACCCTTGGCTCACAGGACCTCTTCTGTGAGCCATCATCAGGTCGATGCCCTGTTTTTAAGTGCATACCATAAGAGTATAAGAAGAGCCGTTTATGTGGATAATAATAGATATATGCATGCTAAAGCAGTGAACTTCACCTTAAACAACACAAAAATCAATTAAACTGCATATGTACCGGATAGAAATGGTCAAAATCAGATTTCATTCCCTTTCCATCTATAAAAAGATACAACTTCAAACAAAATTCTTTACAAGTTGGAAGTTTATCTCTTCAAGCAAATAGGATAATCAGAATTCAGATCAACATAATAATATTATTAGTGAACTTGTTAAGTGTGCCATAGAAATCTAAAACAGAACAAAAGAAGTCTCACCTCCACCTGGCCTCTACCAGCAGCTGCATGCAAGATAGTTGAGCCCTGCTTATCTCTATAAGCCAGGACATCAGTGCAATTCTCCAAAAGCTCCTTCAAGATCTTCAGGTTTCCTCCCCTGGCAGCAGCATGGACAGCTCTATTCATCATCTCCCACTTGTAAACAGAAGGAATTTCTCCAATGTGCTCCTCCAACTCTCCACCCTTGGCTGTCAAAAACCTCGGCGACACAGCGAAATCATAAATAAGCCTGAAAATATCAGAGTTTTTGCTCCTGGCTGCAGCATAAAAGATATCAGTAACCCCATACTCTCCTTCTCCAAAAACAAGAAGTGGGTTCTTTTCAAGAAGCTGTTGAACAAAACCCAAGTCTCCAGCTGATGCGGCAGTGTATAATAGCCACCCACCATACCCAGCTCTTATGAGAGAATTCTTCCCATTCTTGGATTTACACTCAAGAAACAGTTTCCTAGCAACCTTGGACCTGCATTTGGCAACATCATCAAACTGTTCTTCATCATCCCAAACAGTCTCAAGGCGGCGAATTCGCCTGAGAGAAGTCAGCTTGATGAGATGATTGCCGTCAATGCGAAGAAGCTCCCTCACTAAATCATAGTGGCCATTTGCAGCTGCCCAATCGATAGGAGAAGCATACCACCATTGATCTCCTGTGCTCTCCCAGCGAAGAGGGAAGTACGTAGGTGGCATTTTTGCTGAGAAAATAGAGACTAAATAGATTAACTACAAAGATGTAAACAAATTCTTGATGGAGACAATTTAGCACAACTCAACAAGACAATTTTACAACAGCTTAGCTTTGGCCTTGTATATTTGTAGCCTTTTGGGACAGATAACCACAGGAGAAAAGAACATAAAGACTACAAAACAAGAAAGGCACCCGCTAAATAGAAAATTTTACCGTTTCAGGAAGCAGCTTTAGAGGAGTAAAACCAAGAAGTGCTTTTCACCCAAAAAAAAAAAAATAATCTACAAGTCTTCTGAAAGATGTGTAAAATAGAATCTATTGAACCAAAATCATTAAAAGGGTTTAAATACAGAGCTCCAACCAAATTTAGCAGGCGAAAAATTGATCAACTAACAAGACATGCAAGAGCTAATATTCATTTAAGAAGAACAATGAAAATAAATCATATTAATATGAGGAGTTGAACTACCTGCAGCAAACTCCATTAGAACTCTGACAAAGAAAATGAAGGATAGCAGAAAAACATGTGAAAAACAAAGAACAAATATTCAGACAAGATAAAGAAATGATATCAACTCAACTAGATGATATTATAAAAAAGAACATCAATGATGACAAACACTTATGGAAACAAAAAAGGTAGCATGCCCTATGGGGAAGAATTTTGAGTAGAAAAAAATAGTTGCAAAAAGCAAACTATTTCAAGAACAAGACAGGATCAGATATTGGCCTTAACGTAACAAATAGTTTTTCCATTTCTTAATCTCTATCTTTTCTTAGTGGGGGAAGAATTAATAAAATTTGGAATAAAAAAATAAGGTAAGATTCCATTTTAAACATTGATAGTGCTGCTTGAGATGTAGAAATAATGATGTTGATAGATGGGGTAGATAAAGAGAGTAACATACTAACATAGGCTTTTACAACTTTTTATCTAGTGTGATGATAAGGCTTCAAGCTCAAATAGTGCTATCAATATTTAACAGTACATGAAAAATAATCTTCTAAGCTATAATAAGCTCATTAAGTGCTTTATCAATATTAATGATCCTCATAAGTGCTTTACCAATCTCTTAATGATCCTCATAACCTGTATTTTTATTTTTTGGTCATTATATTCGTTAATTTAATTATTCAGATACAAGACACACGATTGGTAGGTTCAAGTGCTTTATCAACATTATTAGTGTGCTTTTGCTTACCATGAGAATGACAACACAGTTGAAAATTTCTGATAATTTAAAAAATTATAAATAAAATCTTCAAAGACTTGGATAGTTGGATTGCACCAGACGGGGCTTTACATGCTTGTGATATTATTATTATATAATCTCAAATCTAACGTGGGCCATTTTGACCTTACATTATTTGTTTTTTTTCTTTCATTTTTATGCATTGGAAAGTTCACAAAAGAATTGTTCCAAAAATTGAAAACTAGTATGGCCGGTGGCTTGTGCGACTTACTCTATAAATTCTTTTTTTTGTGAAAGAACTTGCCTTCCAAATTCTAATACAAAAGGTTTGGGATGGAATTCCATTGACATCAAGATCAGGAAGAAATTTAAATTTTTAATGTTTTATTAAAAAAATAACGAGAAGAAGAAGAAGAATATGACCCCAAAATATTTCATTTCATCAACCATACGAATAAATGTTTTGACAGGTAACCCACCAACTGATTAATGTTTTATCTGGCAAGGGTTTTGGTATTAAGGCCACCATTGTCCAATGAGAAGACCCATGAATAAACTCACTGCTACCATGAAAGAAATATAAATTAAACCTCAGAATGGTATTTCATGCTCAAATGGATTTGAAAGGTTTACCACTTTAAGCCCGAGTGGTTAAGAAACCTTCTTGAAATAAAAACAAAGACAATTTTTTTTTTTTTTTTTTTGTGTTAACATTATTCAGCGAGTACTACCGTTATAATTGGCGGTGCATCATAATGACTTGAGAGACTAAAGTTTGAAGATTTCATGGTTGGATTTCAACATCAATTAAACAAAGTTAAGTTTCGTTTCTTTGATTATTTTCTTTTTTACCACGAAGATGCAAGGTCAATATTATTAACCAAATTGGAAGCCTAATTAATGGGGAACCTTGTTACTTCATTATGCTTGAATTAAACATGTAAGGATCTCACTCAGGATTTGGATGGCAGTTCTATAGACTTCCTGATAAGCTTAATTACGCCCATAGGTTTTGTTACGTGGAAGTTGGAGCACATAAATCTGAAAGCAAAAGATGGCCATGTGAGAGGCAGCTTTAACTTTTTGGGCATGGCATGCAATTGCAAAAGGCTGTATAAAGGTTGAAGAACTTGCTTTTTAACATTAATAATGCATGTGATGTCAAATTTTGGTTCCCTGCTTGTATAATTTCCTTTGCTTCCACTAGTCTCTTTCTATGCTTTAATGGAAGTTAGCAAGCCTCATCTTCACATGGGCAGTCTCAATTTAACACACCAGCCAGTCCCATTCCCCTTTTGCATTGAAACTTTTAGGGTTGGACTACACTATCATTTGATTCATGCCTGGATGAAGTGAACTCACCATCTAAGCGTCAAGATATCAGGACCACCAAATGTTTGCATCATAAGATAATTGAGACCATTACCCAAGATCTTCTTCAGTTCAGACCATAATGCAGACTAAGCTTGATAATAAAGGATCAGACCAAATCAGATGCATAGACTTATTCATGACGAGATGGGCCACAGTGGGCCACCAAGTCAATAATACAAGGAGGAAAAGGAGAAATCATATCACAAATCTCTTAGAATAAAGGAAAATCTTGATTACCCTACCATCGTTAAGCTGGGCAAGGGGGAAAAGAGGAGGTTGCCTCCACCTAAGAACTTGAATGGCAATGACTAAACTTTTGGTCCCAGCTAAATAATGCAACGAACACGCATATTGCATAAACTGCAACATTCTGTCTTCAAAATACATTTTAACGAGGAAACTGTGAACCAAACAATTGATGGATTCTACATATTTCTCAAGGTATGCATGGTCTGAAGATTGGATTTGAATTTCATGTCATGATGCATCTGACAGATAATTTCCTGAGAGTTTCACTAAATTTATGCCGCTGCACTGTCATTCCATATGATCCGTACAATACTGTGGTGTACTCTTGGTTACTCCATAGCAGTATTTCATGCCAAGCTAACCTGACAGCCATAAAGAACAAATCAAATCATTTTATGGATGCACACAGTAGAATATATTATTCTAAACACCGAGTATAGTCCAAAAGAAAGGAAAAGAAAGAAAAGAAAAAAAATAACAAAAAGGAATTGATGAGCTACAGGGCTACGCTAAATCATTACTGCTTTCTCTTCAGTTCTATCTCATGATTTCATTCTATGCAAGTCAATCACTTTAGAGGAATCCCAGATGAAAAGATTAATAACACTTCAAAAAGAAATGACACCTCTCGTGCGCGCGCGAGCGCGCAGGTGTGTGTATATACACACTTAGTATCAGTTCTTGGCCTTAACAGAGTTGTTTTCCTTAATCTTTGCTCGGTTGTCTAGCTTGAGAAAGCGCTTTAGATCTTCGTATGGGAGAGTTTCAATGTTCTTCATCTTTAGTTCACTCAGCGCTGGACGTTTTTCAAGCAGATGCCACAACCAGTCAGGGTATTCAGAATCGGGCAAGACCTTAGGATCTGATCCTTCCTTAAGAATATTGGCACCTACAACTGTAGTAGACTTGACTTCTTTGCTCAGTGTTGATGCTTTTGGAGCATTGCTGGCTGCACCTTTACCTCCCTTTTTTGTTTTAGTAGCCCCAGCTGCAAATGTTCGTTGGCCCACCTTCCCAACTGTTTCCTTCAGCATAATGAAGCTTCTCAATGATGTGATCTGGTTCATTGCCATAGCTTTATCCTGCAGCGATGATGCTAATGATTAAATGGGCAAATCAGGTCTCAAAGAGAATAGATAGTCAAGCATATTTCATATTTCTATTTTGTATAACTAGACAAAAATTTAAATTGATATCATTTTTGCCAAAGGTATTATGATTGTGGTGAAGAAATTTAATCCACAAAAATTAAATGCTGGGGGAATCTAGTTGCTAGCTGGAGTAACCACCATGCCTAATACACTCTCCAGATGCCAGTTCAACATTTCCTTGGAAAGACTTTCTGAAGAACTTTTGTGTTAAAATCAGATGATTCAAGAAATCTAATCTGATGAATTGACAAATATCAGCAATAGAGTCTTCAAACATTTCGTATTGCAATAGTTACCCGTAATAATATTCAAAGACTAGTTCCTACTGCATCATAATCACCAGTGGAATCTATCTTTCTTCATAATTGCAGAAAAGAACAGTGAATCTCATCTGAAGCTCAAATTTTAAAACTCATTGGTGAAGGTATAGCTAGATACTATCTAACCAGAGGTCATTCATGTAAAACATAGACAAACGGGACCGCACTAGTATCTCTAACTGGAGAACAGTCTATTTAATATCAACACTCTGTTTATTGAGGATTGCACTTGAAAAAGAAAACAAACTTTCCTGAGATTGTAACAACTCTAAGCAACAGGGCTTTCCAAGACTAGGCAAAAGAACAAGAAAGGGAAGGAAGTGTTTCTCTCAGTAGGGTTACACAAGTATAAATAACGCTGACCAAAAGAAACAGCTCAAATTTGTGATCAAATATGATTTTCACAAAAAGCTGGTGAGTGCTAATCTGACACTCATGTTTATCAGGGAACATTTCAAAAACTGCACTTGAAGCCTAACGGAACACATGATGTATCTGTCCTACTTTAGAGCCATAATCTTCTTAATGAGAAAAATAATGGACTCATGTCAATTTGAGTGCTGAAGACCTGTTGACCAACCATGACGAATAAGAATTTCTTAGAATCTTCAAATTTCAAAAGAAACAACTGGTGGATGAAGTGACCACTAACAATCTTTCATCTCTTCATGAACATCAACAAGCACTGGATTTCCTCCACAGATGACAACATATAAGACACCAAAAGATAAAGCCAGATTAATTGGCAGCAACAATGAAAAGCACCCATCAATCTCTAATATATTTGTAAGGGTTACTTGAGAATCTAAAACCTGAGGACCAGAAGATAAACCATAACACTATTATTGAAAGCCAACTTCTTTCTAAAATCTGGGGACCAGAAGATAAACTATTATACTATTATTGGAAGCCACCTTCTTTCTTCTACTAATTCAAAATGATTGAAAAATTTTAAGCAATAATCCCATTAAAAAGCACATATCAGCTTGTGGTTTCCAAACACCTTAATTGGACATCAACAGGGAATCAAAAGTTCAAGATTCACACTATATCCAATCAGTTAAATATTATAGAGTTGACCCAGAATTGAACAAATCTAAAATTTATGTCCAAACTTCCCAAGACTAAAAGGCTCATTTGATGGAAGCAGAATGGAAGATCTTCTTGTTTCCTAGAGCGAAGACATGATTAAAAAAGAATGACAAAACTTAAAAACCTCAAAATTCATTTTGCAGCATTGAAATCAAAATCAATACTCTGCTAGAAAAAGTAAATTATCTGTCCAACAGGGCGTTAGTTCAAAACTCTTCAATTAGTTCAAAACTCTTCAATTAAGGCAGTGACATTTACAGGTTACCTTCACTAAGCTAATCCCTGAACTTTTTATTTCCATATTTGTACTCTCGACATGATCTACAAAGATAAAATAAGGTCCCAAGAAGAATAAAACGATGATAGTGATCTGAAATTATAATCAAGAACAGTAAGACGATGATAGTGCCGTTATGAAAGATAGTATTACTAGACCAATTATCTTAGCCTTCTGGCTACTCTATCATTGAACATTAGAAACCAAAATTTATGGCCAAGCTGCACAAATTCTTCCAAGTTCAACATTCAAAGACTTATTATTTAATTCAAAGTTTTGATGTCCCGTTAACAACCAAACAAAAAGACTATTAATTCACAAGCATACATAAATTTGGCAGATTTGAAAGCTCAATTCACCGATAAAACCCTAATTTAATTAACTAAATTGTAATCGAATGCAGAAAGGCATTATCATCATTAGACAAATTCAAGAAAACTAAGACTTTGATTATAGAAAGACTTCAAAGGAACGCACAAAATTAAAGCTAATGATTTACCCAAAAAAAAGGAGAAAATAGCACATGCATCAAATGAGAACAAAATTGAGGTAAATTAAAGACAATCCCAAAATAATTCGTATGGACGATGATCGCGATAAGGTACCTTTAAATTTGAGGAAATAAGAGGAATTTGATGGGCTTCACTGCAGCTGCTGCTGGCGTTCTCGTTATGTTTGATGCCCGCTGTTAGCCCTTCGCCGGATTTCAGATTGTGAGGGGTTCGTGCCTGAGAGAGAAATGGGGTTAGGGTTTATGAACTGTCAAAAGATTAAAATTAAAAAAAAAAAACGAATTTACAGAAATGCCCCAGAAAAACTTTCCATTTACCTACTCATAAAAGAACTAATGATTATTATTAGTTAAGTGTGTGTATTCTAGAGTGTGGATCCGAATTTTAATTGTACTCTAAATAAATATGAATGCATACATTTAAATGATATGTTTATTTTTTAATATTTAATTATAAATAATTATTTATTTATTTTTACGAACTTAAAACATCTTAAAATTAATTATTTTTTCTTTTACACACTCCTTAAGAGATGTTACATATGCTAGTGTATTGTTATACAAAATGCATAAAAAGTTGACAAAAGAGTGTGCGAAAATAGTAAAAAGTTACAAAGTTATGCTCTTTAAGAGTAGGAAATAGGAGTCATACTTCCTAAGAGTAGAAATTGATAGCCATGCACCTTAAGAGTTGAAAGCAAAAACTATACCCTCCCTTAAAAGTGGGAGTAGCAGCCATGCTCCCCAAGAGTAGAGACCAGAATTCATGCTCTCCAGGAATGGGAGCCAACAGCCACGCTCCCATGAGTAGAGAGCAGAAATCATGCTCTACTAAGTGTGAGGAACATAATTCATGCACCCTCATAGTAGGAAATAATAAAATAAATTATGAACCATAAATCTATGAGGACCGTAAACACGAATTTAGATCATGGAGCATGCAGAATAACCTTTACGGAATTTAGATCATGGAGCATGCATAATGACCAACTCTAACTAGAGAAACTATTGTTGCATTAAACCCAACTGAATAAAAGTCAACAATTAAAGGACATTGCTTGGTCCAGAAGTAGAATTGATGAGGCTTGACACGAATAGAATTAGTAAGAAAATAAAGAATATCTTGTAATTCAAATCTTAAAGGATGGAGCAGAATCAAGATGAGTTTTAGTTAGAAATGAATTTTATCTATAGAGAGCTATAAATAAAAGGTTCTCTGTTAGTATAACGAACAAGCATTGAAAAAAGTAATGAAGAGAGTAAGAGTTCAATCTAATTGCAATCCAAATAAAAGATTCATTTTCACCACTTGTGGATGTAGATCAAGCACTGAATCATATCGCCCCCACCTAAATTAATTGTTTAGTTAACTGGATTTCTGCGCCAATTGATTGACGCCGTCCGTGGGAACGGTGTAAATACTATTATTTAAGTCGCATCAAGCAATCTATAACTATGAGTCGACAAAGTCATAGTAGTTGCAATAGCAAGTTGCCACCAGTTCCCAGTCCACTAAGAAAACACTGCAGTAGTGCTGGGCCACATTTACTAATTGCGTAATAAGTGGTTGATTTAACACAAAACATGGTCAAGTTCTTTATATATTAGAGAATTAGGAACATAAAGTAAGCCCATATTCACCTCAGTAGGAAGAAGAAGGGCTGCAGGATGATTTCCAAGATGATCTACAAGATGATAATAATGGCCTACAATGGGTTCGTCAGAAAACCAATTCTGCCAGGTTAGCTAGAAGAGCAGAGACTCATGCAAGTCATACTGGTCACGTAAGATACCTCGAACATGTGCTGAAAGTTAAGCAGGATTTGCACTAGAAGCTGAATTCAAAATGTCAGTTGATTAACACTAAAAAGTTATATATAATAAGGATAAAATTATTAGTTTTTCACTTAAAG